>CM074727.1:127050431-127703556 GCA_037306005.1 Rhinophrynus dorsalis | reverse complement strand
GGAGGGAAATGATGCGATTCATGTCATAAAAGGGGCGGGGCTTAGTCATGAGGAGGGGCGGGACAAAAAAAGGGCAAAATATATGGTGAATGAGGGTAAAAGGGCGGGGAAATGGGAGGAACTGTGGCGGGGTGGAGAACAACCTGGAGATTGAGAGACTGCCCCGGAGACCCGGTAATTCACTGTGAAATCCGGAGTCTCCGGGGCAAAACTGGAGAGTTCCCAGGTAAGGGAATAACACTGGGGGCTGAAGACTTCCCCCGATGGTAATCCTGAGTCCCTCTTATTACCCCTCTTCTCCTGTGGGTCTGCAGTGCATGTGGCTGTCAGTGTCCTTATCAGTTTTAGGTTACCTGCTGAGAATGGTCTTAGCAGTGAAGTGGTTGATATACTCAGTAAGTCAATGACTCCTGGTGACATGTTCCTGCATACATGAATTTACAAGTAAAAGATTAACGGGAGCAGAATTAGTAAGAAGCCAGTGACTGCTCTGTGCAGACCAAAAACAACTCCCATAAGCCATTATAAAAATGGGTGTGAAAAATGACCCCTTGGCCAGGGCCAGATTCACATCTCAGGAGCCTGTAGGCACAGAAATCTGAGGCACCTCCCCCCTCTGAGACCCAAATCCCTCTTTATTGGTTCATCTCAGAATATAACCCTGTCAGGCAAGAAATAAAAGTGCACAGAAGAGAGAATATGTGACTTCATCACAGGTGCAAAATTAGAAATATCCTTGAAACATGCCTCAGCCATTAAGGAATGCAGTTTGACACCCCTGATCTACCTCATGGGTTATATAAATCAAGTGGTGCAATTCTTGTGCAAAACACCTGCACTTTGTTTTATTATTAAATTAACCCATTTGATGCTACAGGTCTGGAGACTTGATTTTTTACATAAACTCTATATTTAATCAGGTCTCAAAATTTCCATGCACGACTAGCCAATGGCGAGTGAAAATTTAGTCCTGGTGGGTATGTTATGGATTGCAGTGGTGAGTAACTTTTCAGGCCTGGCTAGTAGCAAAGGACTTCAACTTTTAAGCCCTGATTTAATAATGCACATTAGAAAGTAACCAATGAAAGAACTCCTCTGTATGGGATAAAGTACAAAGCCAGATTACATTTTATTATAGGAAAGGCTAATATACCATTACTGTGTAATTTGCACATCTATGCACCAGATAATACAACTTATATATAGGAAAAAATATTTTATGTGTGTAAAATGTTAGCCATTAATACTTAGAATGGCAGAGGGGGCAATGCCTGGCTATCCAAAGGTTAACTCTGTTGGAGGCTACAGGAAAATAGTATGGCTTCCACCTTGCAGGTCTCATTGTTTAACCCTCAAAGTGCCAGAGGGGCATGTACCATATTGCACTCAAAGAGGTAACCTTGTAAAGCTGGGAGGGGGTGTGCAGTGCATTCCGAAGGGTCCTTAAAGGGTTAAGTGGTCCTTTAAAATGATATGTTACTCCTTTGGATGCTAGGGAAATGTTAAACCCGATGTGAGGAGAAGTCTGCGGCATTGAAGGGTTAAAATCTTGAGATGCAAATGAAATTTTGGAAGGATTTGTCGTTTCTATAAAGCACCATTTCTGCAGTGCCCCAGACTGTGCAATACCCATCCCATAGGGAAGAAGGGGTATCTCAGCAGTCTATGTCTGCACAGCCAGGATCCTCAGATGAAGGTGGATCACAATATCTGGATACCACAAGCCAATAGCATGGGATAGTGAGTCAGTCCACTCCCCCGCATACAGGCACTGCTGCAGCCTGACAGCCCCCTGGAGAGACACAATTGGGGGCCAGCACACAATGCACCTGCCTCCTCTGTTCGTTGCCACTAGCTCAGATCCCTTCCCACTGCATGTGAACACTTCACTGTACTCCTCCTCCTCACAGGGCAGGCTGAACACAGATTGGCTGGCTGGGGCAGGCTGAACATAGATTGGCTGGCTGAGGCAACTTCAAGAGCAAAGCCTCAGCCAGTCAGAATTGCATTTATTCAAAATCTGTTCAGCCGCAACATCAATGCAGGGCTGGTGCAGCCACCATTTCAGGATTTCTCGTGGTGGTTGCACACAAACACTCTGGTGGCTGCATTTGAGAAAAACTGTAAATCTAGACTGTGTACAATCCCAGTGACAGGCGCCCCTCTGTGGGGTGAATCTGTAGGCAGATGCCTACTCTGCCTTATTATAAATACGGCCCTGCCCTTGGCTGGAATGCAAAGTGAAATAAGTGGGTCTCAGCTAAAGACTATGAGGGTTGCATCTACAGCCTCCTTAGACAATCTGTGTAGAACTATTAAGCCTAACAAAGGGGATCTTCTCACGGACTCAAGAACGAGAAATGGACCAGTACTGTAGGTAACACAATCTTTATTAAGATATAAAACGTACAGAATGAATGGCAACAGCCAGAACACAATACAATATAGAAGACGTCAGGAAGGATAGTGCTGCTGTAGTGGTACCAAACTGAGCCCCAGAAGGCAAGCTGGAGATAAGTCGGCTCAGGTCCGCACCTGTATAGACAATGTACCAGAGTAAGGCTACTGCGCTATGGGTTTGCACCTGTATAGACAATGTTCCAGAGCAGTGATTCTCAACCTATGCCATCAGTGGCCACTAACAGGCCAGCACTTAGGAATTTCCCTGCTAAAGCACAGGCGTGTAGATCAGAGGCTCATTCACAGTTATTAACTCACCTGTGCTCTAACAAGATAATCCTCAAATCCTGGCCTGTTAGTGGCCACTGAGGGCATGGGTTGAGAACCACTGTTTCAGAGTAAGGCTACAGGTCCGCACCTGTATAGACAACATTCCTGAGTAGGCTAACTGTGCTACAGGTCCGCACCTGAACACCGCAGTATAAGGATAGAGGCAAGGAGACGTCTGACAGAGCCACCAAGAGCACCCAAAGTTATCCACTGGAGCGTTGGTATGCTGGGTGCGCAGTGAACAGAGCCCAAGTAACACCAGAGTGGGTAGTCAGACAAAGAGGAATACACACGGAGCAAATCATAAACCAGAGCCACAGGTCTGCACCAGATTGGTTATCGGACTAGCCAGGGTCATACACAGAGCAGGTAATCGGACAAAGCCACAGGTCAGCACCAGGATGGATAGTCAGCCAGGCCAAAGGTCATACACGGAGGAGTTAGTTTACCAGAGCCGCAGGTCCATGCCAGAAGGAATGTCAGCCAAGCCAGGGTCATACACAGAGCAGGTAGTCAGACAAAGCAAAGGTTGGCACCAGAACGGGTAGTCAGGCAAAGCAAGTAATGCACAAACACAAGCCACCTGCTCTGGACACCACAAAAGGGCGACTGAGCATAGTGTCCAGGCAGTATTTAAAATTTAGAAGCCAAGAAGAGGAGGAGTCAGAGAATGAGTGCTGTACCTTTAAATGGAGTGCACGTCCATGCCTTTGGATGTGCGCCCATAAACAGTACAGACCCGCGCCAGAACCCAGCCCCAGTGCGAACCGCCAGTTCCATGCGGCTGGAGCCGCCAAACAACAGTGAGCCTGAAGCCGCCAGGTCAACTGCAGCTGGAGCCGCCAGAGGAAGCCGCAGTCAGCTCGAGCAGCCGTTGCAAGGTACACTGACAGATCTATAGCAAAGGAGTCCATATTCAGTCCCAAGAGCTTCCAATAGTGCAGGATTTAAGCATTTCCCTGTCTGAGCACAGGTGGACCAATGTAAATGAATGAGCCACTGGTTAACTCATCTGTGCATTATCACGGAAACTCTTTAAATTCTGTCTTGTTGGTGGACCAAAAGCTTAGTCTCTTCTCACTGAACCAGCAAGGGGGAGGTGTGCTTTTTTTTTTCTTTTTACACCCTTTGAGTGCCAGAAAGGTATGCATTGTGCTGCAATGCGTTAGATACTTCTCTGGCACTCAAAGGATTAAGCCCTCTTTGTGCTGCACTGTTGGATCTCCTGGACTCATAATGCAGATCCAGCTTCACTGCTGCTCTCCACAATGAAAATTAAAATTTCATATCAGAATTAGTATATTCACTTTTGTAACTGTATAATGTATTATGACAATATCAATACCTGCTAAGCAAGTTGTTTCTGTAGTGTAGTGGTTATCACGTTCGCCTCACACGCGAAAGGTCCCCGGTTCGAAACCGGGCAGAAACACTTTTTTTTTTTTTTTTTTTTTATTTGTCCATCACTGAAATGTGACTTCCCATTTTTATTGGCTAAAGTATCGACATTAAAGGCATGTATAGTTGTTAACTCGCAGTGACAAATGAATTACCCAATATTATGTATAACTTGTAGTTTGGATGTTACCATGTAACATGTACATGTAACAATAATGTATTGCTTTCTTTATATACTTTGTTGCATGCAGGTGTTTAGATGTGAGCAGACACATTGTATACTGACCTCCTTCAACCATATGAGTGCCAGATGATTATCTATCGCATTGCTAAGCAATGCACTGGACACCACTCTGGCACCCAAATGGTTAAAGGATCGGGCATGGCATCTGCAGCAGTCCTTTACTCCTGGATCAGTAGATCACTTGCTTACCCATGTATCTGTATTACGCAACTGCTAAAACGTGGATAATGTAGTAATAATCCTAATATTTTATACTTAAATGAGTTTTCTGTTCAAAACCATTGAAGCTTTCCATCAACTATATTTAATGCAAGCCAGCTTAATAGCAAAATAAATCTCAGAGATCTATGGTCGGTAGGTGGGCAAACCCTCAAGGGGACTGAGTTCAAATAGTTGTGGAAGCCTTTTGTTGGCATGTACCTTGAAATAAAAATCATAGCTTTAAGTACTGCTGAGATAAGTATTTGTTTCTTGCTTTTATAACTGCTTTATTTAGTGAGTAATGCTTGTCCACTAATAATGTTTCCATTTGTCAGTGTTTATTGTCAGACTGTAATGGAGAATGTACTATATTTTGGCTATGAATGTAAGTCACAAAAAAACACGCAGCCGGCAGGATTCGAACCTGCGCGGGGAGACCCCAATGGATTTCAAGTCCATCGCCTTAACCACTCGGCCACGACTGCAATATATAGATAAAGCCCATCTTTATTTTGTTAACCCTTTAAATGCCAGATGTGTACACAAGGCATTTTAAAGCAATGCGTTGTGTACCCTTGTGGCACTCAAGGGGTTAAGAACCGAAGCGGTGTGAATGCACCCAAGTGGTTCCTTACAAAATTCACTTTTGTTGTTAAATAAAGTGTTTATGGGTAGTTGTGAGCTAAAGTACATACTTCTGTTAATGGAGGAAGCAAATGGGCAGTGAGCCATGATAATAGCAACTGGTGAAGGAGCTGGGCTGGGGTACTTATGGGATGGTTTATGTGGAGATGGTCTGTGACAGCTGGCAGAGAGTGGTGGTGAAGAAGCTTGGGTGTAGCGAGATGGAGACGGTGGAGATGGCGCTATAGGACTTGTGGGGTCCGGGGAGTGTCTGGAGCTAGCATCGCAACGCGATCTGCTTGGAGGAGTGCCTGCTATAGAGCGGCCCCAGCCTGGCCTCTATCCAGCCCCTCAGCCCCCACGAGTTGCAACCACCTGCTGCTGGTAGAGAGTTGCCTGAAAGGCCACATGACTGGACTTGTAGCAGGTGAGGTCTCCTGCTTCATTTGGTTCATGAAGGAGTAGTGTGATAGGGGAACCTCAATGATTTCATGCTGGGCAGGCACCCATGGACTGCCTGCACCGGTGCTGCGTGAAGCAGCTGGGAAGCGCCGTGTCCTTCCTGCACCAGAAGCATATTTTGCACTGGGACCTGAAGCCAGAGAACGTGTTGGTGTATTGCGGAGCCTTGGCCTACTTCTGTGAAAATCACGCTTCTCTCTATGTCCAGGACTGACGGTATTGAGGAGATTTGAATATGTCCTCTTTACTGCTGCCCCTGGGTGTGTGTGACCAGAGACGCAGCTATTCTCATATTACATATATATATATATATATTTATTTATTTATTATCTCTCTCTCAAAAAACAAAAAAACAAAACAAAAAACACAGCTCATGGCACATGTTCCCCTTACCCTCCTGTTTGTGTCTCTGTGTTCATCATATCCATAAAGAATTGCTACTTAATTCACAGCCGATGTCCACAGTGAGGCCTACTATAAGGAAGCACAATAAGGCTGTAATGATATGGTACTGGACTGCATCGGTGGGTGTCCGGAGCATGTACATGCAGTCAAATAAGTAGAAAATGAGAGAAGAATGTCAGTAGTAAAATCAGTTTACTTACTCCAGTGTAGGCACAATTTGTTTGATACCATGCCCATCATACTGTCACATTTACCTGCAGTCTAAAAGAATTGACATTCACACATTGAATCACATGTATTGCCACAATAAGAGAAGGCAACGTTATAGTGATCCAAGCCAACATGTGGGTGAACATTCACAGACTTAAGAAATAGCAGGCCGGATTAACACTCCACAGGGCCCTAGGCAAGGTTCTAATTTTGAGCCTCTTAAGTTACTCCCTCTTCCAGATGTCACATGATCACCCCAAAAAATGCTCCCTTATCTCCCCAATCCCATAACACACTCACTCATACTGGTCACAAAACATTGGAATCAGTGTGTCAGGCTGGGCATCATCAGTGGGCTCAGAACTGGGTGAAGTGGGGGTGCATGCTGGTTGTAACGGGCCATAGGCCATTACTGAGAACTCATATATGGACTGGTCATTCATGTCCCCTTGTTACAGGATGTAGGGCTATGGACTGTCGAATAGTTTTGTATGTTATATGTGCGAGGGGGATACACGAACACCGAAGCCGGTGGTTCCCCAGTTCCTTTGTTCGAGGCATTAATGTCACCTCGAATGAGGGAAACCAAAGGCAGTGAGTCGACGCTGGATTGTCCGACGTACGAGTCACTGCGCACACTGATTGGCCAGGGTTGAAACTGCATATTCAGACTAGTGTGTATGTGCTTCAACCCCTGGCCTAGTCCTCTAAATGTGTATTCCCTCTCATCAACCCTTTGTCTTTGTCTAACCTAATTACCCCTGTTTGTACTGCAGATGTTGAGCAATATGCTGATTAGGCCGTTTGCCATTGGCCCTTTTTCTCTGCCTGCTATTGGCCTTTTGTTCCATCTGCCATTGGCCTTTTTGTCACCAGTGTCACCTGTCTATTGTGTTTGATTGATCCCTAGCCCAAGTCCCTATTAGAATGCCTAGCCCCTCCTGTCTCATTGTGACCTTATGCTGAAGTGTATAAAAACATGTGTTTGGTTCAATAAAGTGCGTTCGTTTGGCAGCAAGAAGTCTCCTGTGTCATTGTTGTTCGGATGGTCTAAAGGATCCGCTCTGATCCCCATCCTCAGAGACGCTTCTGAGCTATTCACGTTCCAGCGAATCCCCGCCTTGAACTTTGATCCTTGCTCCTCCTGGATCTCCGGTCTTCGGTACTCGGTGGGAATTTGGTGTCCGAACCTGTTCCTGCGTTCGACGGGTTCGAGAGGACAGCGAAGAGTTTCGCTCCAACCGGGATGTTTGACAGAGCCTAGCCGCCTTCGAGAACAGGGAATCCGGTAACGATGGCCCAGGGCTTCCCGGCTACCTGGGTTACTGTTATACTGGTTCTTTGCATGGCAGATCCAAGGAGAAAAGGAATAACAGAAGGAAGTGGTGAGCTGGAGGAGGTGCCATGGCAGAGCATCAGATCATACCCAGCAGCCAACAAGATTTCCAGGTCACACCACCCACTCTAGGCATGACACCATAGCTTACAATGGTTTAGGTTTAGGGGGCTGACAGAGGCAGATATTTCACCCATCCTGGGTGGGCTGCAGCCTTTAAATACATCTCCTGCATGGGTTCTGTGAGCTGCTACATTCACCCTCTGACTAGGACAGTGTTTCTCAACCGCGGTGCCGCGGCACTTTGGTGTGCCGCGGACACCCTTCTGGGGTGCCGCGGAATTTTGCAGCTGTGCTCATCTAGTGAAGAGCCAAGCACTGAAGTATAACTTTTAGATATGATGGCGCACCGCCGATGCTTTTTTAGTCACTGCAGGTGCGTCCACCAAGGCACTCACGGAGCACAAAGCCCAGGGCCACGCGTGTGCTGGAGAAGCGCCCTGATTGGCCTGTTGGATGGAGGCGGGACAACTGTGATAGGCTATCACAATCCCGCCTCTCTTTTTACTGGTGGCAAGTCCTGGCCTGTCATAGACACACACACACACCATCGAGGGACAGTGTGAGCAAGTGGTGTGTGTGTGTATACGAGTTCAAGCTCAGCTGCATTATAAAGAGAAGATAGAAGATGGAATTGCACTGAAACACCCAACCAGTGTCAAGCCTTACTGGTAGGGTGAATACATTTATTTCTTAAAATTCCCTATATATTGTAGGTGACCCTTATGTCCCCCTCATTGTGTTCCCCTCACTGGCAAATGTACAATACAACTGTGCCCCATTGATGTACATTGGGGCATCAGATATGACCAAATTTACTCCCATAAGTTCACAATATGGGACAGTCTATGCCCCCTCTAATTTCCTTGAGTACCAGTAAACCACTGATGCTGATGTGCCACTAATTTCCCAGAAGTGTACACAGGGGCATCAGATGGCACTGGATGGACTCATCTGATGCCTCAATGTACACCTCTGGGGCATTATAGGGGCACTGGACTACTAATGTGCTATATATAATGGCATTTAGTTGCCCCTTCTGCCCCCTCACTCAAATGGCCAAATAACATTAACTATGCCCCACCATTGCCTTTAAAAAGCACATTAGTAGACCAGTGCCCCTATAATGCCCCAGAGGTGTACATTGAGGCTTCAGATGAGCCCATCCAGCGCACACATTTACTCTCCCACCTTACCATTTTCTGGAGGGCCAGAGGGGTCCATTTGGACACCAGAGTGGCTCATCTGATGCCCCTGTGTACACCTCTGGGGTAGCAGTTACACTTGGAGTCAGTGGGTTACCAATGTGCCACTTATGGACATCAGTGGGGCACAGTCTGTCTCATATAGTGCCCTTAATCATGAACCACATGGACTTATGAAATGTAGTATTAAAAAAAAAATCAATAAAAAAGTAAACATTAACTGTATTACTGCTCCAGCTCTCACTTGCTCTGATACAAGAAAAACTGGAGAAATCTTAATCTAGGGCAAACCAACTGCACCATTGGGGGCAAATACAAATTCCCAAAATTGCAGTTGATTTAAACTGGGCTTTTAACCCCTTGAATGCTAAGATGTCGCCAAAGCATTTCTTTGCAATGCTTTGGAGACTTGTTTAGCATTCAAGTGTTAAAAAGCCCAGTTTTTTGTTATATTTATCCCCAATGTATAACTCATTTTTGCTATGCTCAAATATGTTATCCTGAACTTGGAAGGTAAAAGTAACTACTCTTATACATATCTTCTTCATTACACACTGTTATACAACTTTTGAGAAGTTAGGGGTGCCCCGGGAATTCCGGACAGTGTGTAGGGGTGCCTTCAATGAAAAAAGGTTGAGAACCACTGGACTAGGAGAAAGATCCACAAAAATGTTCAGGCAGCAAAAACAAGCGAGAGAGCCACAGGAGCATCAGCAGGTATGTCCTCATATGCAGAGTGCATAGCTGGAATGTTCTAGTTTTAAGCAGCCTACTAACCATTCCTTATCAGGTACGGAATAGAGAGCGGCTGCACGTTATACTGTCCATATCCATGCCTGCTTGGGATCCTTGTATTTTGGCACCACTGGGAAGGTTGCTTAGCAACCAAGCCATTTTATTTTATATCATCTGTTTGCTTTCCAATGCATCATCCTAATGCAGCCATTCTTGGTTTAACCCTTTGAGTGCCCGAGGGGTATGCAATGCATTGCTTTGCAATGTGTTGCATACTCCTCTGACACTCAAAGGGTTAAATATCACTTCCCAACTTGCGTGCTCATGTTCCTGTCCTGCTACTCTCCAGACACACAATGTCCATGACACAATGTCATGATACAGTGATAGCCACATAAATACACTTCACTGTTTGCCACACAACTGATAGCCACAAAAACACAATACACTGGTATTCACACTATTCTGTCTGTTAAGCCAGACAATATACACTGGTAGCACAGAACGTCAATATGCTGTTTGTAAGTTCAACCTTCTTACACTTAACATAACCTCACTACACTGTCTGCAACCCTAGCCTTCTTACACTGGTAAACACAGAGTTTGCACACATTATGTGACACCAGAGCCTTGTTCCACTGTCCTACTTCTAGCCAAAGACCTTCCCATACAGTGGTCATGTCCAGTCCAGTACAGCAGGAGTAGGTTACAGAATGAAGTCCATGGGATCTCTTGTACCACGTTGGGGAGGGAAGAGGCCAGCTGGAGGTGCTACTGCAGGCCCCGTCTTTGTGACATCAGGTTGCAGCCTCTTAAACAGAAGACAAAAAACAGTTGAGGGACTGCTGGGGAGTGTGAACCATTAAGGTGCTTTTCATCCCACTGCTTCTAAAATGGCATCCATGGTGGCCCAGAATGCAGCTGGTTGTCTGCTTTTGACTTGGCCATCCACGATGGCATAACATTTGCAGTAGGGTCAAAGGGCTAAAGCCCCTATAAGCTGGACAGTTGAGTTAGCTGGCAGTTTAACATGGGTGTATTTTTGTCTACTAGGTGCTGCAGACATCAAGATGGATTCCCAGGAAATGGTGAAGCATGAGCAACTACCAAGACAGATTAAGTCACCATGGAAGTACTGCCAAACCCCTTGGCAGAAGGTAAGGTGGCCCTGGGCTCCAGGCTGTGGCGCAAGCATACCCCATTGATCCTGCATGCTCTGCTCCCCTTTGTGATTTCACCACACTTTCTACCTATCCTGCCTCTACTTTCCCTTCCCAACTTTATCCCTTGCCTTCCCTTGAATTCCTTCTTGCTGTGCCTTCCCTTGCTCACTGTGCTGTTTGCTTCTTCCCTCTTTGCCCATCAAGCAGAAACAGTGGCCTTTCCCCCACTGGCCAAGCAAACCCTCCATATAATGGAGGCAGCAAAGGAGAGGTTTCTCTATCCTCATCCTTTCTCTTCAGCTGATCCTCTGACACTGGAAGTTAATGTAGGTGAGACTGGCTGTGCTGAGATCATTGCCGATCTGTAAACACTGGTTTACAGTGCAGCTCATCTGTGCTCCTGTGAGTGAGGAGGTGTTTCGCATTGCAGTACTCAGAGTCTGTCCTCTAATGATGTATCTGGGCACCAAGTAAGTAATCACACTGACTCCCACATCCCTTCTGACTCAAACACTAGAATTCACACTGAATTGCACTCTTGCAGGCATAATGACTCAAATCCTAGCATGTGCACTAATATATTTATATATATATATATATATACACTAACATGCATGCTGGCACATATACTAACATAAGAAAAAGATCAATCCTGTGCTCTGTATCAATATGTGAATGTGTGCCCTAGCTTAGGCATATATAATAATCATTGCTAAATCTGAAAATAAACATGAGGATTTTGTTCCCATTTTGGTCGAAGTGGTACCACAGATGTTATATTTATAAGTGGCTTGTTATTTGCTTTGAAAAAGCGGCTTTCCAGCCGCGAAACGCGTTAGCTTATTAAGCCAGTTTATAAAGCCTCATATTGTGTTGTTTAATAAATATTTTTAACATTGATACTTAATACCTTTTCCGCCTGCTACTTTGATTGAAAAAATCCGCTACATATGTGAGTCCCGAACGGAAAAGGGTGAATCTCTCCGCAAGTGCAGTTGTCAGTTAACTCTGATATCAGAGCTCTGACCAAGAATAAATGTGAGTATAATATATATTATTAAATTTCCACCTTCGCCCCTTGCCTGTTTTCTTTTCATGTTTTGCCGCGGAGGGTGAGCGTGTCGTTTTTTTGAGGGAGCAGTCGCTTATGCAGATTTTAAAGTGGAATATAAAGGATTCCGTTTCTACATTAAGCCTGTATAGTCAGTATTGGTATAAGCCGCCGCTGACACAGGCCCATTGTGAGTGCACACAATTGGGTGTGGTGGTGGTTCCATAATTTTAAGAAAAGACTGGTACACACAAGGGCGCCCCTTGTTGTTTTTTCCCCTCTTTGTTTCTACATTTGCTCCATGGCACTCAAAGGGTTAACGCTTCATTGCACAAGTTCCCTGTTACCTTTTGAGTGCCAGAGTGGGAACCACAGCATAGCGTTCTCCTCTGGCACTCACAGGGTTACGGAGCATGACATTTGTTATGGCACAACATCGGAAGGGAGGAGGGAGGGTGGAATTGAAGTTCATAGCCCTTTGAGTGCCACACTTGCTTCATGGTACTCAAAGGGTTTGTGAGGTGTGCAACTTGATCCTTTGCGTGCCAGAGTGGCTTACAGCGCATTGCGATCTCCTCTGGTACGCAAAGGGTTATACAGGTTCCCATTGTCCACCACAGCAGCGCAGACAGATGGGTGCCATTGAAGTGCATCATCCTTTGAGTGCCAGGAGTGGTTGATGGCACTCAAAGGGTTAACGCTCATTTTGTAAACTACACTTTTCTACACTTTTACCCTTGTATGAAAGGTTGCCCAGTTGTGTTTCCACTGCTGTCCATGGTGCTGTTTAGTCTATCCATATTTTACTATGATGCACAATGGACTGCCTGCTGTACAGTGTTACTTGACGTCAGGTTGCATGTAATTTTTTGGCTGACACTATGTAGCAGAATTTGGCAACAGTAAATCAGTGCAACAGTCACAAGTGAATATCTCATTCCGCTACATTGTGTCAGCCAATAAAGTACACTTAACCTGATGTCAAGAAACACTCTACACCAGGCAGTCCATCGGGCATCATAGTATAATATGGATAGGCAAAACAGCACCATGGCCAAACACTGATGAAATAGCTACTAAAGAGCAGCACAGAGTGCATCATCCTTTGAGTGTGTGTGTATATATATATATATATATATATATATATATATAAATATTTATATATATATATGTATAACTAAAACTATACATATATATATATAGAGAGAGAAAAATATAGATATGCATTCCTCTACCATGTATGGGTGGGGTGTGTGTGTGTGTGTGTGTGTGTGTGTGTGTGTGTGTGTGTGTGTGTGTGCGCGCGCGCGTGTGTGTTCTGAGCGTTTGTCTGTGTACTGGCACAGTGTACTACCAGTGTTCTGTGTTTTTGGGTGTATGAGCGCTTGACTTGTTAGTGTGCATTGTGTGTTGTGCATATACACACATATGAACCTATTCATCCTATATGATACTTAGGTTGGATGTTTGTCACAAGCCATCATGCGCAGTACAGACTAGCCAAACGCACAGAATGATGGGAGCATTCTGTGCGTTTGGGTACTGTCGACAGTGCCAAGTGAGTCCTTTAATTAACCCTTTGAGTGCTGTAGGGCTACACAACGCATTGAAAACCAATGCGTTGCTTTGCCCTCTGCCACTCAAATGTTTAATATGTCACACACCTTGCCGCAAGCACACAGGCGTTCACATTAGTCATAAGTAACATTATTTGGTATAAAATTTGTAGCAACAGTCATGCGCTGTAGTGACAGCTGCATGTGCTCCAGTCATGCTCAGTACACACTGTCCGTGACACGGCTCATGCTGAGCGTGCTGCTCAAAAGGAGCGTCCATTTCAGTATCATCCGCGTCTGGGGTACTGTCTGCTGAACTTGACTGTACTGGCCATGACTTCCCCACGACCGCCTGCCAGTGGCACTATGGTCCGTGTAACGGCCTCTTCAAATACTATCATATAATGGTCTACGTCACCATCCCATGTCCGTACTGACGATGGAGGCCGTACTTTAGCAACAGATGTAAGGCTTTTCTACAAGCCCACCCCCCACCTCCCCCCAACCAGCAGGTTGTATCTGTGTAACAGTACAACACATTTACTGCATCTTCCTGACTGACATATGATATGTGCGTACAAAAGTATTGACCACTTACCCCATATCAGCTATGAGGATACACAAATGTAATGATACTGTAAACTGTTGTCAAACAACTGTTAGTATGTATTTCATATATTTTGGCAACAGCTGCACTAATGGAATGAATTATGTGAATGACATTTGTATTTCAAGTACACGTGATTTCCTTTTGGGAAACACTTTGATCAGTGTGATGTTGTTTGCTGCAGCTGGCAAGCAATGTTTCCAAAAAGGAATGTTGAAAATTGCATATCAAAAGTAAATTAGTTTGGTAGAAAAGGTCACAGACAATGGTTATGTTAATTAATTCTTGGTCTGTACAATACGTCTGGCTGCCAGTGTCATTTTTTCTCACCTACCATCCTAGGTTTCAGAAAACAAGTTTGTCAAATTGATTATCAAAAGTTTATTCCTTATGCATGGAAAGGTCACATCAAATGGTTATGTAAATTCAGTCTTGCACTGTACAATACTTTGGCCAACCACATTTTTTTTTTTAGCACCTACCAAACCAGACCTAAACAGTATTGCACTGTAAGAATTTTCACCTCTTTGGCCTGCAGTGAGTGCAAACATAATCTCCTTCTGCTTATTCGATCTGCTTTACTTTTATTCCACTAGGTTATTTCAACACTATATATATAATCATACTTTTTTTTAAAGATTCTTAAAGGGGTGGTTTTTGGCATATTTGTTCTTGCATACACCATGAATAGTATCTAGTGCTGTTCCTCTAGTGGCCTGTGGGGGTGATCTTTTCTGGTTTATAAGAGGTTCTGAAAGGTTTGTAGTCCTCTTGTGCCAGTTTTCACTCACTGCAGGCCAAAGAGGTTGTTAAAGGGATAGTAATGTTTCATAATAAAAGCAGGTCTAATTAATCATCATAGTATTTGGACTTTGGAGAGTGTTATTTCAATGTTGTCAGAGTTGTAGTTCAAGAGTAATTCAATGATAAAGTATCCCCCTCCCGCCCCTTTTACTGATGTAACACTGTTCAGCCAGAGCAGAAGGGAGGTGCCCAGGTAGACTGCAGAGTGGGACAATCTTCAAATAAGATAAGGGAAAAACCTGAAAAACTTGACAAGGGGTGCAGGGCTTTCATTGTTCTCAAAGGAAGAAGATTGTCCCCTTCTGTTATCTGTCTGGTCTATGGACTGGATTCCATATCTGTGAAGAGATGGCTTACACTAGGTAAAAGGGGCGGGAGGGGAAACTTTGCTAGTGAATATCTCTCAAATCATAAAGGTTTGAGAGATAAGACTTATATCGTTCTTCATGTTTTTTTAATGCATACAAAATAAAATAAAGATAAAACGTAGTATTACTATCCCTTTAAAGCAAGTCTCTCTCTTATGCCTTTATAATACAGTTTTCTCTGAGTTTTTAATTGTGAAAATATTAGGACCTACAAAGTAGCATGTATGGTATATTTAAAGGTTCCACTTGGTGTTTCTATAGGTGACTCTTTCCTTTCTCAAGATACAGAAGGTTTTTTAATGTTAGATAGGTGTTTTTAATTGCATACACACAGTTCAATATACATTTCATCTTAAAGGGGCCTTGATCCAATCAACGTGTTTCCAAACTTGCTCAAGTTATTGTTTTTATTTTAGACAGACTTGTATGGGCATGTTAGAGTAGGTACTTGCCAAATTATGTGGTACCTTGACGTTAGCGGCAAGCTTATATCACTTTAGCCAAAATGGGAACAAAATCCTCATGTTTATTTCCAGATTTAGCAATGATTATTATATATGCCTAAGCTAGGGCACACATTCACATATTGATATAGAGCGCAGGATTGATCTTTTTCTTATGCACTTGCACTTTCGGTTTTTGGTCTGATAATTGGGGGTTATGGAGAACCCTCTCTTTCTTTCCTTGCTGACACTTATGTCAATTAATCCATCTCTTCTAATTTATACACTATATATATATATATATATATACTGTGGTTAATTAACACTGTAAGTTTTTTCTGTCTTTTAAATATACTAACATGCACACTAACACACCCACGATAATACACAAGCTATCAGGATAGATACACCTACACACACTTATATGAGCACACAGTAAAATGAGGATATTAGGGATAACCCCATGGAACCTACTACCCAGCATCCCCAGCTAATAAACCCTGGGAGTGCCCCCCTTGCCCCCTTCCTACCCCCAAGGTTGGCCTTTTGATAAAAGCCAATATGTGTATGGTCATGGCTTTGCGATAGCTGTGCTGAAGGCCATCTATCTTCCGCTCCAGGTGAATCAGTATGCTGGGGTCCTGACATATGCTCAGGGCCTCAGAGCAGCATTGGTAGCACTGATGGGGTGGCCAGGCAGGTATGGTGGTCCTCACACATTGCTTATTCCTCTCTTCCTACCCCTTGACCCCTTTCCTTACCCTTTCACTGGGGGAGTGCCTTGGAAGGTGCCCAGGGACCACTGGGGGATTTGCTAGGGGTTCAGTCCCATGGATTCCTCAGAGTCGGGGGACCCCCTACCAAGATCCTGTAAATTTACCCCAGATTACTGGGGATAGGAATGCTGTTTGTATGTTCCCCCAAAGTGCACCCAGCAATTATACTCATGGTTACTGGGGGTCTGAAGCTGGTGACAGAAGCTGTGAATAAGGAAGGGGTACAGAGAGCAGAGAGTCAGCAATGTGGTGAGCAGCAGGTAGCCATTGAAAAGATCAGGAAAAGAAAACAGAGCCCAGGGAAAAGTACATGGGTTCCCGTGGTGGTGGCATCATAGAGTACAGGGAGTTACATCCCATTTGTAGCGGGCTTTATAGGGATGATGATGTACATCCTACTAGACATTTGTAATAATTAATTGCAAGAATTTATAGAGCAGTGGGTGCAGGTTCTGGATTAGATGGAACTCAGAAAAATGGGGGAATTGAAAGGGAGTCCCTCCCTCAAAATGTTTTTCTGGTGGCGGTAATGTGGTATTCCCTACCCCAAGGGGTGGGGATAAACACCCAGAAGATACTTGTTCAGGCCTGTTCAGGCACTGACTCTATGGTGAGGTCTGGCCATGGCCAAGGTTGGTTCAGATGTGATTTGGGCCTAGTCAGGCATTGAATCTGTGGTCAGGTTAGGCAAGGTCAAGGTTGGCACAGGCATAGACCATGGGGTGATAACAGTTTCAATGGCAGCTGTTGGCTCTATGTTCCTAGGTACTGCCAGAATGGTGTCTGGGGTGGCCCTGAATGCAGCTGGTGGTCTGTTGCTGTCTGGACCAGCCCGGACTGAAGGAAATTTGTAGCAAAGTCCAAGGGCTAAAGTCCTATCACAGTGCCCGTGCTCTTGGCTGCAGGCAGCGACATTCTGACTTCCCAATTTCATTGCCTTTCTCTGATTGGCCAGGTATCTTTGTCGCCACCCAGGGCTAGCCTTTATATACTCTGTCATGTCTACACTGTTGTGTCCTTTCGTGGTGTACTAGTTCCTGACGTTTTTATTCTGAGTCTCTCTGATCGTGCATGACCTGGCCTGCCTGACTACGTTCCTGTGTTGTTGTTGCTCCGTTGTTGACCGTATCTGGCTGAGAACCCGCTCCATTGCTGACTGTATCTGGCCGAGAACCCGCTCCATTGCTGACTGTATCTCGCTGAGAACCCGCTCCGTTGCTGACTGTATCTGGCTGAGAACCCGCTCCGTTGCTGACTGTATTTGGCTGAAAACCCACTCCGTTGCTGACCATTTTTGGCTGAAAACCCGCTCCGTTGCTGACCGTATTTGGCTGAAAACCCGCTCCGTTGCTGACCGTATTTGGCTGAAAACCCGCTCAGTTGCTGACCGTATCTGGCTGAAAACCCGCTCCGCTGCTGACCGTATCTGGCTGAGAACCCGCTCCATTGCTGACTGTATCTCGCTGAGAACCCGCTCCGTTGCTGACTGTATCTGGCTGAGAACCCGCTCCGTTGCTGACTGTATTTGGCTGAAAACCCACTCCGTTGCTGACCATTTTTGGCTGAAAACCCGCTCCGTTGCTGACCGTATTTGGCTGAAAACCCGCTCAGTTGCTGACCGTATCTGGCTGAAAACCCGCTCCGCTGCTGACCGTATCTGGCTGAGAACCCACTCAGTTGCTGACCGTATCTGGCTGAGAACCCACTCAGTTGCTGACCATATCTGGCTGAGAACCCGCTGAGTTGCTGACCGTATCTGGCTGAGAACCCGCTCAGTTGCTGACCGTATCTGGCTATACCGCTTGGTTGCCTCTGTTTGGGCCAGTGATACCCTCTGTGGCCTTTCCGTTACGTTAGTCTGTGCACCACGTGGCGCTATTATTCTCTGCCAACTGTAGGCTGAGCATTCGTGCTATAGCCGCTTTCTTAACCACCTCAGGCGGTGTGCACACGCAAAGTACCGGTACAGTGTTGCATAGCGCTGACTGTGTTACTCTGATCTCTATCTGTGTCCACCTCCCTATCATCGCTGGGCTCACTCCCTTTGGGAGTTGCTGTAATCTATCTGGGTGTTACCAATTGACCCTTTCTGTGCCTGGATCATCTAAGCTGGGCCAGTGCTCCATTCCTCACTGCAGTAGCCTTGGGCTCAAGAGCCAGCTGTTGCGTTACACCATATTTTAGTGTGAGGGGACACCGGTTGCCTTCCTTTGTATATCATGATCCACCCCTAGCGTTCTAGGGTTTGCCTACTTAAGTGGTTGCCTTGGTCTCCTTGTGACCCTAGTCCTAGGGTCAGTGCTGCCTACCTTAGCGGCATGGGCGTCCGGAGGGGGGGCAAGGGGGGCACTTGCCCCCCCCCCCCACAATTACCCTCCTCCATATAAAAAAAGGGGCTAGATGGGCTGGCCTGGGGGTCATATTATGGCTTTGCCCCCCCCCTGGAAAAATGTCTACGGACACCACTGCTTAGCGGTTGTCTTGGTCTCCCTGTGACCCTAGTCCTAGGGTCAGTGCTGCCTACCAAAAGCAGTTGCCTCGGTCTCCCTGTGGCCCAAGTGCCAGGGTCAGTGTTGCCTTGCTCCTTTTGGGATCTGTGCCTCCCAGGCATCTGGGTCTGTGCCAGTCATCTACTCCTGGACTACTTGTCACCTGAGTCAGGCTGTCAGCTCCTGGGCTGCATTGCCTTCAGTCATCCAGATTCAAGCCAGAACTCTTGTTGCCAGTGATTGTCTCCATTTCATTATATATTACGAAGACTGGCTTGCTATTGCTGTATCTATCCATGTATATATGTCCTGTTATTGTGGGTCTAAGGGCCTAACTAAGTGTTCGTACTTTATCCTAATAAAGTCATTTTAACCTTACTAGTCTGGTCTGGATGTTCATCAAAAACCGTGACAAGTCACTATAAGCAGTTTAACTAACCTGAGTGCATTTTTGTCTACCACATACCCACCCACTCCCTTAGGAAGGCAGCAGAGGTGGAGAGAGACAGAGGAAAATTTTATGAAGTACAGTTTGAGACAGGGGTTGGGTGGTGTAGCGGTAATGCAGAATTCCCTACTCAAGGGGGTGGGGATAATTCTCTAGAAGGTTCTAGTTCAGGCCTAGTCAGTCATTTACCCTTTGGTCAGTGTAGCCATGACCAAGATTGGTGCAGATGTGATTCGGGCCGAGTCAGGCATTAACTCTATGGTCAGGTCTGGCAATGGCCAAGGTTGCCAGAGGCCTAGCCAGCTTGGTGGTAACCATTTACAATGGCAGCTATCGACTCTTGTCAGAGCTGCTTGAGGGCAGAGAGTGTGGGAGGGGGGACAATAGTGCCTACAGTGCACATTGGCACCAAGAGATGTCTTAGTTATGCCCTGGTGAAAGTTGAGACATCTCTGCCTTTGCCCAGTGGTTGCAAGGGATTAATGGAGGGCTGTGATGTCCTTGGTGCTGAAGTCCGAGCACATCCTCTGCGCTCCCCTACTTTCCCTCCATAACACATTGCCAGCATTAAGCCAACTCAATATTCCATGGACATAGGAACCGGGGAGGGGGGATAGTTGGGAAACCTCCCCCTCCCCCCAAGATTCCAGTGGTATAGGTATTACAAATCATTCAAAAATGAAAATATATTATTATTTTTGAATATTCACCTTTGCCAGTAGTCCTTGCCATGCACATGAGTGAAACAGCTGCAGTGTTAAGAGGACAGTGAGGTCGGAGAGTGGTATCTTTATTGAACTAACTCTGCCCATGATCATCTCTTCTCTCTCCTTGTGGGAGTAGGCAAACAGGCTGGTGTGTGCACAGGGGAGATGTTACTGGTGGTGATGGGGGCAATGTAAGGGGATATGGACATGATGGGGGCAATGTGAGGGCAATATAGAGATGGTGGGGGGCAAGTTGTAGCTGATGGGGGGCAATGAGAGGGGCAATATGGAGCTGATGAGCATTGTGGAGGTGTCCAGTGGAGTTGGCAAATGGGGGGGGGGGGGGTCAGAAATCTGTGCCTACAGGCTCCTGAGATATAAATCCAGCCCTGACTGTGAGTGCCTCTCTGTATGGGATTTTCCTTTTGTCCTTGGTGAGGTTGCTCCACTTGAGTTCCTTATCCCCGTGATTATATATTTAATTATGTTTTGAAGTCTCAGAGTGCACCCCACCAGGAATCGCAGTTTAGAGTGTTACAGAGTCAGTGCCTACTCATTTGTGTTTATTTGCAATGCATGGTAGACATCTAGCATTCAATGTGTTCAGTCAGTGGTTTTTTTTTTGTTCCTTTTAATGTATTATTTTGCCCCAGAATTAATTACTTCACTTTTAACCCTTTGAGTGCCAGAGGGGTATGCAACACATTGCGTACCCTTCTGGCACTCAAAGGGTTAATTGCACACATGTATATACATCTGTGTTTATAGCCATAAATGTGTGTAATACGTTTTATGTTTAAGAACACAGCTGTATGCAGATGAAAGTGGAGTCATTATGGGGCAAACTAACTCCACTAAAAGGAACAACTAAAATGCCCATTTAGGCAAGTAGGTCTTCTAAACAGCTGAATTCCAGAGAACTATAGTGGAAGCCTTTCTAGCATTTAAGGAGTTAAGCTGCTTGTCTACATGTACCATACAGTAACACGTTCCAGTTTTATTCCCTAGGTGAACTTGGTTACAAAACACGTAAGTACAAAGTTTCTGTAGTGTAGTGGTTATCACGTTCGCCTAACACGCGAAAGGTCCCCGGTTCGAAACCGGGCAGAAACACTTTTGTTAAAGGAGTAATATGATACTTTATGTTATTTTATTGTACGTTGACTAATGTTGCTAAAATAAAGGCAGTGGCGTAACTATAGGGGTCGCACCTGTGACCCGTCCTGTGCACTCAAGGGACCTGGCCGCTCCCTGCGACCCCTCCGCCTGGTGCCACAGTCTCCCTCCAGCGCTCTAGTCATGCAGAGCGCTGTCATCTCCCAGCACTCTGCATTACTAAGAGGACCGTGAGGGAGCTTCAGGTAAGAGATGGGGGCATTGTGGAGGGGGTCAATGTGGTAGGGGCCCATGGCACTTCTTGCACCAGGGCGCGGAGGCTTCTAGTTACGCCTCTGAATAAAGGTATATAGTGGTTACATTACAGTGCATTATAATGAATTACCTGATATTATACATAATTTATAGTTAGAATTTTACCATGCAGATATAACAGAAACCTTGCTCTCTTTATTGTCCATGTAAGTGTGTAATTTGATTACTGTGGAAGGGCTTTGGCCAACTCTCTGGACTCAAATGGTTGTTCCTGTGAGTATCAGGAAATATACCATTACAAAGCAATCTTTTACACACACCTATGGCACTCTAAGGCATTGATTCTCAACATTAGTCTGGGACACACCATCAATTCATGTGTTTACCATGTCCATGATTGAACACAATCAGAGGCTCATTATTTTTGATCGATCAATCTGTAATCAAGGATATCCTTAAAACCTGAACTGGTGTGTCCCAGGACTGGAGTAAGCACTAGAGGTTTATGTTTGTAAGAGGGTTTTCAGATGTGAGTAGTCAGATATATTCTGGGAGGTGGATTACTTGAAATAAGAAGTTAGTGTAGTTCTGAACTGAGAGCTCTATTGGGAAGATAGCAGTAACCACAGGGCTAGTTGGTGAAATCTCAGTGCTCATCAGTCTTTTTCAAAGAATTAGCTGTGGCATCTCCAGCAGCCTCTTAGTCCTGGGGCAACAGATCAGTTGTTAACTCTTGTACCTGTATTCGTGATTGAGGAAGGTGCAGAACTAGGTGGGGTTAGGAGAAGAAGCAACTGCTAATGGTTGAAAATAGCTATGATAATCCCGAGAACTTCTGCTTAAAATAATGTTTTACAGTACATTTTAAGGGTATAGATTTCCTATCGATTGAAAGGAGAAGCAAAAGGATGAACATCATAAGGGTTCCATGGTGTAATGGTTAGCACTCTGGACTTTGAATCCAGCGATCCGAGTTCAAATCTCGGTGGAACCTTTCTTTTTCACTATCCAATAACGCTAAAAAGCATAAAACTCCAGAATGTTGAAGATTAGTATTTGTTAGTGACTTGCTTTCTAAGTGTTGTTCTTATTAAATTATAATCTTGCTTATAGGAGGTTGATTTTGTTTTGAAAAGCAAGATACTAGCATGAAGCTGAATGTTGGTTATATTGGTTTTAGGCCCAGGTTAACCCTTTGAGTGCTAGAGGGGGTATCCAATGCGTTGGATGCCTCTCCGGTACTCAGTGGGTTAAAACTGCATTGCTCTAATCTAACATTGATTTTATTATATAATAACAAAAACATTTGTATGTGAGATGATCTGAACATCACCCAATATTATAATACCCACATGCTCTTTTGAAAGAGGATACTCTGGGCTCATTCAGAGCAGGAAGGGTTTAAGGAGCCGCCCCCTCCTAAGTAGGAAAAACAGACATCCTCTGGTCCTTATCCATTTTAGATTACTTGTTGAGAATGGTCTCAGCAGTGAAGTGGTTCATACACTCAATAATTCATTGACTCCCAGTGACAGGTTCCTGCAGACAGGAATTTACATGTAAATCATTACATTGAGCTAAGTTAGTAAGTAGCCAGTGACTGCTCTGTGCAGAGCAAAAAACAGCTCATATAAGCAGTTATGGGAATGGGTGTGAAAAATGACCCTTTGGCTGGAATGCAAAGTGAGAAATGGGGCTCTCATCTGAAAACGTTGAGCATTGCATCTACAGTCTCCATAGGCAATCTGTGTAGGGCAATCAGGAATGACAAGGAGAGCCTATAGCAAGGGAGTCCATATTCTGTTCCCAAGATTTAAGCCAGGGGTGTCCAAGTTCAGTCCTCAAGGGCCCGCAACAGGCCAGGATGTAAGGATTTCCCTGATTAATCCAAGTGAGTTAATCAGTGGCTCATTCATTGTGACTGACTCACCTGTGCTTAATCAGGGAAATCCTTACATCCTGGTCTGTTGGGTGGGAAATCCTTACATCCTGGACTGTTGGTGGCCTTGAGAACTGAACTTGGGCAGCCATGAGCATTTGCCTGTCTGAACACAGGTGGGCCAATATAAATGAATGAGTCACTGATAACGCACCTGTGCATTATTAGGGAAACCTTTTAAATTCTGTCTTGTTGGTGGCCCAAAATGTTAGTCTCTTCTCACTGAACCAGCAAGGGGTGCTTTTATTTTTTGTCCTTTGAGTGCCAGAAAGGTATGCACTGCAATGCATCAGATACCTCTCTGACACTCAAAGGTGTAAGACCCCATTGCGCTCCACTGTTGGTCCTCCTGGGCTCATAATGCAGATCCAGCTTCACTGGCATATCTGCTCTCCACATGAAATTTATATTTGAAAAGAAACAATATTTGGTATTCGAAAATTATAGTTGCCTTCTAATATTGTTCTTTTCTAACAAAAATGTGGATTAACAGACCTGCTGTTCAATATCTGTATAACGTATTGAGACAACATCACACATCTTTTACACAGCTAGTTTCTGTAGTGTAGTGGTTATCACATTCGCCTCACACGCGAAAGGTCCCCGGTTCGAAACCGGGCAGAAACATTTATGTATTTGTTATTCCATGAATAAAATGAGGCGTCCTGTTTTTACTGGTCAGCCACTTGAGTGCCAGAAAGGTACGCATTTCTTTGCCATGCGTTGCTTACCCCTCTGACACACAAAGGGTTAATATCGCTGCATTAAAGGCATATAGTTGTTAACTCACAATTACAAATAATGAGTTATCTAATATCAGGTATAACTTAGAGTTCGGATGTTACATGTAACTATAACAAACATTGATTGTCTTATATAGTTTTTTGCATGCAGGTGCTTAGATGTGAGCAGACACATTGTATACTGGAAGGCAACAGCTGTAATAGATAGCAACAACCTCCCTGGAGTCTCAGTGATAATCTACCTCCTTTAACCTCATGAGTGCCAGGTGATCATCTATCGCATTGCTAAGCAATGCACTAGACACCACTCTGGCACCCAAATGGTTAAAGGATCGGGCATGGCATCTGCAACAGTCATTTACTCCTGGATCTGTAGATCACTTGCTTACCCATGTATCTGTACTAGTGAGTATGAAAGGTTCATAACTAGGTAGGGTGACAGCAAACGCAACTGCTAAAACGTGGATAATGCAGTAGTAATCCTAATGCGTTATGCTTAAAATGAACAATCTGTTCAAAACCACTCTTCAAGCTATCCATCACCTTTCATGTGAAATATAAGCCAGCTCAATAGCAAAAGAAGGCTCAATGATCAGGATTTAGAAGTATGATGGAGATCAGTATTCGTTTCTTGCTTATATAACTTCTTTATTTAGTGAGTAATGCTTGTCCACTAATAATGTTTCCATTTGTCAGTCTGTAATGGAATGTAGTATATTTTGGCTATGAATGTCATAAAATTCGCAGCCGGCAGGATTCGAACCTGCGCGGGGAAACCCCAATGGATTTCAAGTCCATCGCCTTAACCACTCGGCCACGACTGCTGTAGTTTTTTATATAGCATGAAAATTACTCCAAAAATAAATGAAAACAACATATCCCCTTCCAAAATAAAGAATATAATGACTAATTTGAAAAGTAATTTTTCACCTTTTTTCCTATGAGTTTCGATGGATGTGATATGGCCTGTGTTATTTAAGCATAAATGTACTCTCATTGCGTCACATTACAGTTCGAGAACAGAAAATGTAAAACCGTAGTCGGCAGGATTCGAACCTGCGCGGGGAGACCCCAATGGATTTCTAGTCCATCGCCTTAACCACTCGGCCACGACTACTCCGTATAATATATTGCATCCTCCCATCCAATAGCATATCTAGGTATGTATATGTAATGTTTAATTAGTATGATTTTCTTGTGTTTGAGGAAATAATGTGGGGGACAACATACCAATTACACCAAGGAGACAACATGGACTGATTTTAAATTGGATTTAGACCTTTGAATGCTAGTCAACACTTATACTTTGGGGACCTTTCTAGGGTTAAAAATGAGCCATTCAAAGCGGAATTGGAGTCTCCTGGTCCGTCCACCTTCCAGCTCATTTCATCACTGCTCTGTTCCACTTCCCCACCCATTTCCTGGGAAATGCCGCCTTTCAACCTGAGATGGGTTTTGTATGTCTGGAGAAGAAGGGCAAGCTTCAAATGTTCTACCAATTGTAGAAGTCACCGCACATTGTAGGAGTCCGTGTCTCTTCAGTAGTGGCCTGGTGAGTTTCCAGGAAATAATTATCATGTTGTGCTCTTTCCATATGCTAATACAGAAGCTTACTGACCTACAGGATGCCATTAAGTCAGCGTAGAAGCTTGGGTTCCACAATTAAATGGACATTAACACACAGAAAAAAGAAATGACACTAATCTGCGTATAGTATTAAACCCCACTTCATCCACAGAAACAGTACACAGACAATACTGTAGCACTCTGTTTCTGATATCCCACATTGATCAATGGCTATAAGCAGCTAACTCTACCTTCTGTCTAGCTCTTGGGCCCCCTTCAGAGGTTTGCTCCTCCTCCTGCCTTCCACAACATCAGAAAGAGCATGATAGTGCCATAACTCTATGACTGTAGCAGGCATTTGGCTGGAATTATTATTTCCACAGTACAAGGGCAGTGCAAAATGTGTTCCAGTACAGCCATTGCAGCTGCATCAGATAAACAGCAGAAGATCAGTAAGTATTTAAAATATGAATACCACACAAACACACACACACATACTGTCTGCCAGCCCACAATTGTTCCATGGTAGCCAGTGCCACATAAACACACTCTATAGACTTCAAAGCCCATCATTGTTTGAACTACACCGTCTGCAAGCAGAGCATTTTCCTACTGATACTCATAGATCCACATTTCACTTTCTACAAGAGCAACTTTTGTCCATTGGTAATCAGAGATGCACATTAAGCTGCTTGAGAGCCCAGCCTTGTTATAGTGGTAGCGCTAGCCACATAACCACACTGTCTGTCAGTCCATCCTTGTTACAGTGATTGCCATAGGAACACACTACACTATCTTCCAGCAAAGTCTTGCTACAGTGATAGCCACACTAAGTGTTTGCCACACAACTGATAGCCACAGAAGCACAATACACTGGTTGTCACAGGGCCACACTATACTGTCTGTTAAACCAGCCATCATAAATTGGTAACACAGAACCTCAATATACTGTCTGCAAGTTCAGCCTTCTTACACTTAACAGAACCTCACTACACTGCCCAGAAACGTCGTCGTCTTCTTGCTGATAGATTTTATCCATCAGCGGTGATTTTTGGATACCGAGGCTTGAGCCTCATTACTCCATCTTCTCGAGTTGGGTTTGAAGTCGCAGGTTTGGATACTTCTTGGTCTGTGTTGACTTGTCACAGTTGGGTTAGTTTCACAGGGTCTTCGCTGTGATGGGCCGCGGGTAGCGGTTGAAGGGGTTTGCAGTGTCACTACACTGCCTGCAACCCTAACTTTATTATACTGGTAAACACAGACCTCGCATTCATTATGTGACACCCGACCCATGTTCCACTGTCCACTGTCCTACTGCTAGCCAAAGACCTTCCCATACAGTCTAGTACAGCAGGATCAAGTTACAGAATGAAGTGTCTGGGATCTCTTACACCATGAATGCCTCCACACGCTGGGAAGGAAGAGGGCAGCTGGAGCTGCTACTGCAGGGCCTAGCATTGTGGCATAAGGCTGGGACCTAGTATACAGAGGACAAATAACAGAGAAGGACTGCCTGAGACTGAGAATCATCAAGGTGTTTTTGCTCTCAGATACTCCCAAAATGGCATCCATGCTGGCCCAGAATGCAACTAGTGGTCTGCTCATCATGGAAGGCATGACATTTGTAGGACTGTCAAAGGGCTAAAGTCCCTATAAGCTGGCCAGCTGAGCTAGCCATTAGTTTAACCTATGTGTATTTTTGTCATCTAGGTGCTGCAGACATCAGGATGGATTTCCAGGAACCAGTGATGGATGAACAGCTAACAAGACAGATTAAGTTGTCATAGAAATACTGCCAAAACCCTTGGCAGCTGGTAAGGTGGCTCTGGGCTACAGGCTGTGGTGCAAGCATACCCCCTATGTTCCCCCCTTGATCCTGCATTCTCTCCTCCCCTTTGTGATTTAACCATGCCTGTTACCTATCCTGCCTCTACTTTCCCTTCTCCATTTTATCCCTAGCCTTGCCTTGTGTCCCCTCACACTGTGCCATCCCTATGCTTGCTGGGGTCCTTTGCCTCTTCACCCGTTCCACATCAAGAGGAGACCATGGCATTTCCCCCACTGCCCAAGGAAACCCTCCAAATGTGGGGGGCAGCAAAGGAGAGGTTTCTTTAGCCTCCTCCTTTCTCCTCAGCTGATCCTCTTCCACTGGAAGTTAGGGTAGTTGAGACTTCTGGCTGAGATGAGATCACTACCAGATTGTAAAGACCTGTTTATGGAGCAGATCCTCTGTGCTCCTGTGAGTGCTCCTGTCTGTGCTTCTGTGAGTACTCAGGGTTAGGGGTAGGAGAAAAGTGTGAAAAATTTCCCACATGACTTTTTGCGAAATGTGCAGATTTTTCACTTTTCCCACAAGGAATTTCGCCTTTCCGCCTATGCAAAAATGTCCTAATTTTCACCTATTTTTACAAATTTTCCACCTATGTTAACACATTTTTCACCTATATTTCCTATATGTACTACATTTCCCACTGTAATTTTACTTCTTCTGAGGCCTGAAGTTTAGAAATAAGTGGCTGAAAGTCAAAGTTGTGAGTCCTACAGCAACATATGGCTTGAAAAATATGTTGGCATGCAGAATGCATTTATCATTTGCCCACAACACTAACTTCCTACTTAATTGACACTGTCACATATTCATGATGATATCAAGTAATAAAAAAATGAAGTACAACCTACAATGTGGCAGATGTGTATGGTAGTGGTCGTGGTGGGGGGACTGGCATGATGTGATTTGTGTATGTATATTGTTTTTACCATTGTCATATCTATCTTCTAGTCTCCTCAGATTATTGACACACATTACTTATCGGACATAGCAGTGGTCTCAAGTGGGGTAGATGGTGGCAACCCTTCTTCACATCACTTCTCCACCTCCTCATCTGTGCTGCTGTTATAGGGACAGTGATGTCCCAAAACATTTTTTACAGTTATGTAGAATTTAAAATATTAATCAAATAGCTCCAAACCCTATCTCTCAAACCGCTATGGTTTGAGAGATATAGGGATTCAAAGTACCACGCTCCCTCCCCTTCCAGCAGGAGAATCGAGTTGTACGACTTGAGGAGGCTATGTAGCAGAGCCCGAATCACATTACTTAAAAATAATTAATTCATTGGAAAGGTCTAAAACGTGTGCCTGGTTTGCAAGCGCAAATTGTAGATCTTTCCAATTAATTAATTATTTTTAAGTACCACAATTTTGGCTCTGCTGCAGAGCCCTCTGCTGGTCCCTGGACTGGCATCTCCTGCTGTCAGCTAGATGCTGACATCAGGAGAAGGGGAGGGACTGGGGAACTTTGAATCTCTATATCTCTCAAACCATAGCGGTTTGAGAGATAGGGTTTGGAACGATTTGATTATTATTTTAAGCTCTACATAACTGTAAAAAATGTTTTGGGACATTACTGTCCCTTTAATATATTTGTCCTGGCTTTCTCTGTCATGCGTGGTTTCTGCTAGCTGATACTCAGATGGTATGATATATTGGGTCATTTTTAAGAATGTTAGTCTCCCAACATTGCTGCTTGATGACTGATAGGGTGACTGTGTGCTTTTTGACATCTGTGCCTGTCCAGGGTCAGACTTTCCAATGGCTTTCTCAAGCAATTTATATACAGGCACAGTGCTCCTTAAAAGTGGTGGAAGATTCAGCCTTTGACTTTCTGTTAACCTTATAGCCCTGTCATCATCCTCACTCTCAACTTCATCTGTAGCTAAACAAGAGAAGGATGCTGGAGGGATGTGTTCTAGATCTGCATCATCATCAGTCATCATTAGGTCATCCTCAGCAGCATCAGCATCACCTGACAGTTCTTGCCCACTACCCTTATATTCCTCTAAGCTTTTGGAGGTCTTAAACAATTTCTTTTTACTTTTACTGCAACAAAGTTCCCTACTATGGGTGTTTTCGTGCTTGTTTGTCTCACTATCTGATATAGCAGGTGGTTCAGCTGCTACATCTTCCTCTATTATGCTATTGCCAGGATCATCAACACCTAAATACTACTTGTTGTCATCTTCAGTGTTCTTCTTATATGGTTCTATATTCCTACTGGCACTGGTGGTGCTGGAACTAGTTTTGCTGGGACCTTGACAAACTGCATCCTCCCTTGGAGTAGAGGGATCATTATCATTGATTGCACATGCTGCAGCAACCATTGTTGCAGTCAGTTTTTGAACTAATACTTTACTTTCACATCCCTGCACTGCCCCACACCTCCTCCTTGTGCGTTTGCTGTACATTACGCAACTACACTGTGTTTTTTTTACAGTACGGTACAAAACACAACTGATGGATCTGTATGATGCCTTGCCTAAGCCTAGTCAGCTGTCTGTCACTGTCACCTAATATATTTAGCTCTTTATTCTTTTATTTTTTTTTAAGTTTTCCACCCTGTGGCCTTATCACAGTCTGTCAAAAAAATATTATAACTGAAAAACAAAATTAACAATGTATTTCCCCAGACTTCCCCACCCAGCACAGAGACAATAACCTCAAGATCAGCAAGCAAATAGGTCCCTAGCTGCCTGTGTCTTGCCAATCAGTCACATGGAATTTTTGGAGTATTTGGGTCAACCTCCTTCCTCCTTTCTTCTCCCCAGAGTGCCCCACTGAGTCTCCTAATACACACTTACACAGAACAAATGTCCTACTAAAATATTCCCTAAACTAAACTTCAATTCCCATCTCTGTCTTCTCTAACTCAAAAAACGTACTGCTCTCTCCTCTCACAAACACAAAATGGCTGCTGTGAGAGCTTGACAGTCTTTATATGGTTGTAGAAAACTTTTGTGTGGTGGAGAAATATTTTTCTTCCCATTGATTTGAATGGGCGGAAAAGGTGGGGAAAAAGCAGAAAAACTGCACATTTCGTGGGAAATTATTCGCCAAGTGGAAAGTGCCATTATTCACCGATTTCAGTTCGAATTTTCGGCCATCCCTGCTCATGGTCCAACTTCTATTGATAACTTACAGCAAGGTCAGACAGATGTGTATGAGTGATGTAGCTGGGCACCAAGTAAGTAATCACACTGACTCACACATCCCCTCTGACTCGAATGCTAGAATTCACACTGAATTGCACACTAGCAGGAATACTGACTCACACCCTAGCATGTGCACTAACATATATACTAACATGCACACTAACACATACACACAGATCAACATGCATGCTAATACACAGGCTAGCAGTATAGATACACCTACACACACTAATGTGAGCACACAGTCGAATGAGGGTATTAGAGATAACCCCTAGGAACCTCCTTCCCAGCAACCCAACTAATTTTCCATGGGAGTGCCCCTCTTTCCCCCTGCCTACCCCCAAGGTTGGCCTTTAGAGAATAGCCAATATTTGTATGGTCATGGTTTTGTGGTAGCTGTGCTGAAGGCCATCCATCTTCCACCCAGGGTGAATCAGTGGTCCTGACATATGCTCTGGGCCTCAGTTCAGCATTGGCATCACTGATGGAGTGGTCAGGCAGGTACGGAGGTCCTCACACATTGCTCATTCCTCACTTCCCACCCCTTGACCCCTTTCCTTACCTTTCACTGGGGGAGTGCTATGGAAGGGTGCCCAGGGACCATTGCGGGGCTTTCAGGGGGGTTCAATCCCATGGATTCCTCAGAGTACTGGGGATAGGAATGCTGTTGGTATGTTCCCCTAAAGTACACCTAGCGATTATACTCATGATTCTTCCTCTAAGTGGGGTCTGAAGTTGGTGACAGAGGTTGGGAATAAGGAAGGGATATAGGGAGCAGAGAGTCAGTAGTGCAGTGAGCAGCAGTTAGCGATGGCAGAAGATGATGCAGCAAGGAGACAAGAGGTATAAAGGCAAGTGTTGGTTAAGAGGAGAATATCGGCCCTGACTGAGTATTTGTTCACTGGGCCTGTAATAGGAAGGCAGCAAGATTGTATGGGTAGCAGCTGCAGTTACCATGGGAACGCATGGACGATAAGTGGCTTGGGATACATGGTATAATACTAAAAGACATGCCATGGATGGTGGAAATGGCAGACAGGATATGAGGTAAACAATACCTCGTAATAATACACACTGGGGGGGTGCTTTTAATCTGCAGGAACAGGCAGTTCGACTACTGCAAAGATGGCCTAGGGTTAAATTGGTATGGTCCTGTACCATTCCTTGAATGGTATGGTGTGGTGCTAACACCATTAAGGCCATTGATAAGATCAGGAAAAAAATTAAGCAATCCATGGAAAAGTTCATGGGTTCCTGTTGTGGTGGGGTCATAGAGCGCAGGGAGTTGCATCCCAGTTATAGTGGGCTTTACAGGGACAATGATGGACATCTGTTGGACATAGGACTAGACCTGTTTAATAAATAATTGCAAGAGAGGTGGGTGCAGGTTCTGGCTTAGGTGCAGCTCAGAAAAATGGGTGAATTGAGGGGGATTCCCTCCCTCAAAACATTTTTCTGGTGGCAATGTGGCATTCCCTACCCCAAGAGGTGGGGATAAACAGCCAGAAAATCTTTGTTCAGGCCTTGTCAGGCACTGACTGTGTGGTTAGGTCTGGCAAAGGTTATGGTTGGCTCAGATGTGTTTCGATCCCAGTCAGACATTGACTCTGTAGTCAGGTTAGGCAAGGACAAGGTTGGCACAGGCCTAGCCCACCGAATGGTAACAGTTTCAGTGGCAGCCATTGACTCTATAGTAAGGGATGCTTGAGGACAGAGAGCTGGGAGCTAGTGTCTGCTGTGAGCATGGGCAGAAGGCAGGGGGATTGGTGTCATGAGGCATCTTGGTTATGCCCTAGCGATCTTTTCACGATGGCAGCTGAGTAGGGTGGCTCAACTCTCTATCAGCTGAGAGGGGTTGGAAGATTGGGACACATCACAACCTGCCCCCTGTGCCCAGTGGCAGTGGCACAGATCTGGGCTTTAGCTGCGAGAGCTGCCCGATACATGCAAAGTCTTCCCATATCGTGGTGATGAGTGCAGGTATGACTTGGCAGTCAGCATCTGGGGGACAGGAATGTAATATTAGTGAGGGAGCTCCCATTACTAGTCTGTAAGAACTGAAAATGAATTACTTAATCTTTCACCAAAAGATTGTATCCTGTATTTATTGTTATTTAAGGGCTGTGTTGGGGGAGGGAACGTGGAGCATAAGCACCTTAAAAACAGCAAGGCAAGTGTAACAGGCACCCAAGACGCCTTGCTCTCTTGGGCTGTCGTGCTGGGTTTTTCCCTTCTCTGTTCAGGTGACCTTGGTACCGGATTGAGGGGCCCACAACATGCTGCTTATTCGTCTTATTAATCATTTTAATTTTGTTAGAAAATTTTAACAAAATTATAAAATATGTTCTAAAATATCAATAACATAAAATAATTAAAAAAAAAGGCAAGCTGAATAAGATAATGTTTTGTGTTTTCCCAACAACTTCTTCAAATCAAGTTTCAGCCACACAGAAATACCTTTTTTTATTATTTTATATTATTGATATTTTAGATCATCTTTTATAATTTTGTTAAAATTTTCTAACAAAATTAAAATTATTAATAAGACGAATAAGCGACATGTTGTGGACCCCTCAATCCTTTACCAAAGTCACCTGAACAGATACAGGTTAATCTCTCTGTAAGTCTGATTGTTGTGTTTGAGCATATGCTCCTCCACAACCACCAATTTTATGAGTATTATTTTGGTTGTTAAACTTGATTCCTGTGTAAGAGATAACAGGCACTATCGGGTGCCCTCTTTTGTGTTCTTCTTTATAATTTAATTTTGCCGCTCCAATTCCCAGCCAATAGGAACTGGAGTGACAAGCTACAAACAACCAATCAGGACACGGGCCATTGTTCTCCATAGGAAATGTAATTACACGGGTCTGACAAATAACTCAAAATAACTCAACTATGTCACTCCTGCTCCTCAACCAATAGAAACCAGAGTTACAGACTACATGGGCAGGTGGCGATCAATCAGGAGGACACCTACCTGTCTAATGCATCTTCTATGCAACAGTTTAGCAGGGGAGGTTTGGCGGCCAATCAGGATGCCCCCTACTTTTAGTCCACATCCAGGGGTTGCTGATATTTCAAACCAGTGACGGTACTTTTCTTGTGGCCGGCTGGGCCCAGTGAATTCAGTCATTTGGTCCATAGAGTTTGGGCATTTACAAATGCCTCTGGCCCTTCAATACAGTTCCCAAGTAATGGGCTTAAACCCATTACAGGACTTCCTGTGAGAGAGCACTATTAAGGTGTTTTGTTCCCAGGTACTGCCAAAATGGTGTCTGGGGTGGCCCAGAATGCAGCTGGTGGTCTGTTGCTGACTGTGCCAGCCAGAACCGAAGGAAATTTGTAGCAAGATCAAAGGGCTAAAGCCCCTATAAGGAGTTTAACTAACCTGTGTGCATTTTTGTCTACCACATACTCACCCACTCCCTTAGGAATGCGACAGAGATGGAGGGCGACCCACGAAAATTCCATGAAGTAAATTTCAAGACGGGTTTGGTGGTGTAGTGGTAACACAGTATTCCCTACTCAAGGGGGTGGTAATAAACACCCAGAAGGTTCCAGTTCAGGCCTAGTCAATAATTGACCCTTTGGTCAGGTGTGGCCATGACCAAGATTGGTGCAGGTGTGATTCGGGTATAGGTGGTAACAGTTTACAATGGCAGCCATTGACTCTGTCAGGGCTGCTTGAGGGCAGAGAGTGGGGGGCTAGTGCCTACAGTGTACATGGGCAGAAGGGAGGGGCATTGGCACCAAAAGATGTCTTGGTTATGTCCTGGTGAAAGTTGAGATGTCTCAGCCTTTGCCCAGTGGCGGCAAAGCAAAGGAGAGCTTTAGCTAAGGCAGAGCAGCCAGATGCAGGCGAGATTTGGATGCCGGGTGGTGCTGTTCAAATGCCCTTAGAGTGGAGTGGGCATCGGCCTGTGAGGGACAGGATGGGGGGGCTGTGTCAGCGGTGTCACGAGAGGGGTGCAGCTGGTTCAGACCGCACTGGGTGTCACCCTCAACTGGGCTGATACTTGTGCTGTACCCAGAGGCGGAGGCCCCCGCTGCCCACCTGCCTTGGGAGGCATCCATAAAAGTTTAACCCCCTTAAATGTACGGAGACCCTGCCAGACATGAGGCCCCCAACAGAACATAAACAAGGCTCCCAAGTGAGAAGCACCAATCAGTGTACCGGGCAGCTTCGCTTCTCACTAATATACAGCCTTTGAGTCAGTCACTGAGTCCTGGATGGAGGATGGGAATGGCCAGGTCACGTCCTGCTGAGCAGCCATGCATTACGTCACCACATAGCTAGCATGGGCTGCTTAAAATGTTCAGACACCAGTTCAGTACGTAGCTGGTATCTGTTCTTCAGTGTTACTCTAGTCAGAGGCTTCAGGTTTCTTTTGTACCACACCGTCTCCTCCAGACCAGAGCTGTCTGCTGCTGTTGCTTGCTGCCAGTTCCATTCAGATCCCTTCCCAACTCCCAACAGAAGCTCAGGTGTTAGGAAAGTGGGAGATTGTGGTGCACCACCAAAGCTTTATATAAGGTGCCTATTTATGGCGTATTGGACTGTGCTGGGATTATAAATAAATACAATATTGAACAATGAAAAATCCAGTGTCAGCACCAAGCCTAATCCCTAAGAGATATAAGATGGGACTAATGCTATAAGTGATGTCTAAGCGATACCAAAGGTGCCTAGGCACCTAAATGATTAAAACCTAACTTTTAGTGTGTCTATTAAAAAACCTGACAAATTTAAGGGGTTAGGTTTGATGCAAATTTAAGGTATTAGTTAAGGCTAAGCATGTGCATAATAAAAATAAACCTCCAGCCTCAAAGTACTTGCTTAAAGAGAGAGTAATATTTCATTATAAAAGCAGCTCTAATTAATCTTCATAGTATTCGGGCTCCATCTACCAGAATCTGCCTCCTGGACTGTGCCTACATTGTCTGCCCCACTGGTAGGAATATGCACTACATGTTGATCCTGAGTCATCTGCCCCCTCTGGCCACCTACTAGCATTGCAGGTAGTTATGTGTAAGTTGCCTCTCAGTCTGATTTCAGTAGTTCAGTCAAGACTCTTCAGTGTTCCTGTTTACAGAGACAGAGCCTAATAATTTCTCTAATAGAATCAGACCAGTGCCCTGTATTAGTGTTGCCTATTCTGTCAACTGATCATCCTCCTAAATCTGTTTTTTTTGCTTCATATCTGTTTTCTGGTCATATGTAACCTTTCTCTCGTTCCCTTGGTGTGGCTGTCCTGGTCTGACTCAAGGTTTCTGTGGGCTTGGATATCTGGCCTTGTAGCAAGCACCTTTTAACCTTAGCTATGGCTACATCAAGGTCTCCTCAAGGTCCTACGAGTGTTCACAGGCTATGCTCTCAATCCACTGGTCTCAAGCATCACTTGGTGGTTACCTTGACCTTTCACCCTACATCCCTGAAACAATGTTTTTGTCATTGGTACTAAATGTACCAAGACGGCTAGATATTTTCCAGCCCCTCCCAGTGATCTTTCTGCCTATCCACAGTATGCTATACCTGAGTACTCGGTAGAGTTCCCAGTGCTGATGACAAGACCCGATATCATCACCACTTAGTTGTCTTGGTTTATGTCTACTCTGCCTCCCATCTAAACTAAAAGTGCCATTTCCCTGGCTGCTTGAGGAATCCGTCCTCTCCAGTAATGCGATTTCTGAACTTTCACCAAAAATCTTCACACTATCTTGCAAATGTGATGGTTTACGTCACCTCAGAGCTGGCCTTCCTCTTCCGCTGCTAATTGCTTCTCCTCATCTACAACTCCACGCTCCTCACACTAACCCCACATATTACCTGCTCAGTGAGCTTTAAAGGGATAGTAATACTTGAAAATTACTAATCCCCATATTGTAGCTTTGTTAAAAAGAAACTTATTGCCCCCAGTATCATCTCTCAATCCCTTATGGTTTGAGAGATGATAGCACTCAAAGTTCCCCCCTCCCTCCCCCTTCCCTGACTGAATGCTGACTGCAGTGATATCTGGTATTACTTGCATCAGACGGCTCTGCAGCATTGCCGAGATTGCGTTTATAAAAAAGAAATCTTTAACTAAAATGGTCTTCTATGTGTGCTTACAAAACAGGCACACGTAGAAGACCATTTCAGTGAAAGAATTCATTTTTATAAACACGATCTCAGCTCAGCTGCAGAGCCGCCTGATGCACATACGACTGTCGTACAACAGCTTCCCCTGCAGTCAGTGTTCAGTCAGGGAAGGTGGGGCGAACTTTGAGTGCTATCGTCTCTCAGACCATAAGGGTTTGAGAGATGACACTGGGGGCAATAAGTTTCTTTTTAATAAAGCTACAATATGGGGATTAGTAATTTGCAAGTATTACTATTCCTTTAAACTCCTTTCCAGTTCCCAGTATCATACAGTGAACTAAGGTGTTATAAAGAGGTGATACATTGGAGAGAACCTCTCCAGTTATATCACTTCTCCAATTCCTATGTTATTCTATAGAGTTTATGCACTAAAATCTACAAAGTTGGAGAAATATTAGCTCATAACATGGATAACTGGAGACTTGATATCACTGGAGAAGTAATCTCCACCCAGTGGCATAACAGTAGGGGTCAAAGGGGTTGCACCTGCAACCTGCTCGCCACGCGCCCGAAGCAACCTATAGAAAAAGGCAGTACAGCTGACCTCCCGGCAGCCGGTGCGCTAGTCATGCAGAGTGCTGGGAGATGACATAATCTCCCAGCGCTCTGCATTACTAACAACCACGCGGGAGTTCCAGTCAGACGTCTGTGCTAAAGTCACACACCGCTAGACCACCAGGGACTTGAGGTAGGAGGGGAGGGGTCAGTAGGGGGCATTGTGGTGAATGAGGGGCATTGTTGAAGGGGCAATGTGGAGATTGAGGGGCAGTGTGGAGAATGTGGGACTTTGTGGATAATGAGGGGCAGTGTGGAGAATTTGGGGCATTGTGGATAATGAGGGACATTGTGGAGATTGAGGGGCAACGTGGAAGGCGCATTGTGATGGGGGCATTGTTGAAGGGGCAATGTGGAGAATGAGGGGCAATGTGGAAGGGGCATTGTGATGGGGGTATTGTTGAAGGGGCAATGTGGAGAATGAGGGGCCTTGTGGAAGGGGCAATGTGGAGAATGAGGGGCCTTGTGGAAGGGGCAATGTGGAGAATGAGGGGCTTGTGGAAGGGGCAATGTGGAGATTGAAGGGCAATGTGGAAAGGGCATTGTGGAGAATGAGGGGCATTGTGATGGGGGCATTGTGGAGAATGAGGAGCATTGTGATGGGGGCATTGTTGAAGGGGCAATGTGGAGAATAAGGGGCAATGTGGAAGGGGCATTGTGATGGGGTATTGTTGAAGGGGCAATGTGGAGATTGAGGGGCAATGTGGAAGGGGCAATGTGGAGAATGAGGGGCATTGTGATGGGGGCATTGTGGAGAATGAGGAGCATTGTGATGGGGACATTGTGGAAGGGGCATTGTGATGGGGGCATTGTTGAAGGGGCAATGTGGAGAATGAGGGTGTTGTGGAAGGGGCAATGTGGAGAATGAGGGGTGTTGTGAAAGGGGCAATGTGGAGAAGGAGGGTGTTGTGGAAGGGGCAATGTGGAGAATGAGGGGCATTGTTGAAGGGGCAATGTGGAGATGAAGGGGCAATGTGGAGAATGAGGGGCATTGTGGAAGGGGCAATGTGGTGGCGGCCAATGTGGTTGAGGGGGGCTAATGTGGTCGGTGGGGGGGGCCCATGGCAATTCTTGCACTAGGGCCCGGTTACGCCTCTGTCTCCACTTTATCACCTCTCTGATCTTCCACCTGATACTTTAAACCTTCCTAGAAATTCAGGCCAGTGCACAATCACCCCAGTGACCTATGCTCCTAATATAGGAGAAACAAACACAGGTGCACCTATTTTCCATTCAACACATCCTTGCACATAGGAGTGGAAGTAAAAAATGAATGTTTTTAAATTTAACATGTAAATAATAGTAGCAAACCACAGCGGGGATCATGCTGTTAACTCTATGAGTGCCAGAGGGGTATGCAATGCATTGCTTGGCACTCAGTGGGTTAAAGTTTTCCTCTCTGAAGAGTAACTATTATTTAGATCATTTTAATGACATGAGTGAGACCTTCAACATTAACCTGTTAGTTTGGGGCTGTTTAATTTCTACTTTTAAAATAATCTTTTTGTAGTTTAGGATTTCATTTTTTTATTTAAAGGGATAGTAATATTACACAATAAAAGCAGGTCCAATAAATCTTCATAGTATTTGGGCCATGGAGAATGTTATTTCAATACTGTCAGAGCTGTAGTACAAGAGTAATTGAATGATAAAATATCCCCCTCTCGCCCCCTTTACTGATGTAACACTGCTCACCTCAGAGCAGCAAGACTGTCCAGATGGATCACAGAAAGGGACAATCTTTAGAGAGAATAAGGAAAAACCTGTAATACCTGTCAAGGTGGGCAGGGTTTTCCTTATGTTCACAGTAAGAAGATTGTTTCTTGCTGGGAACTCTCTGGTCAAGAGACCAGATTCCACATCTGAAAGTAGGTGGCTTACCCTAGGTAAAAGGGGCAGGGGTAGGATACTTTATCATTCAATTACTTTTGAACTACATCTCTGAAAGTACTGAAATAACACTCTCTATGGCTCAAATACTATGAAGATTAATTGGAGCTGCTGTTTTTGTGAAACATTACTATCCTTTAAATTTTTGTTCAATCAAGCACATCATGCACATGAGCAACCTGTTTTTTTCCATATAATCATTTATATACACATACACACATCTTTATAATATAAAGTGCTAGCCTGCAAAGCTCCCTGTGTGCGTAACAGCACATGCGCAGTAGAGACTGCCAGAACGATGCAGTCATGAAAAGTAGAGACTGGCCGAACGCGTTGTTCCGGAGCAGGGAGATCTGAACGGCTCATTTCCTGTCTCTACTCCCGGCTCCAGGGCAGCAGCTGGGGCCGCTAGGTGGCACTTTAGCCTGTGTACATGGGCTTTCACACTAGTATATATATATATATATGTATGTGTGTGTGTGTAATGAAAGCTTCACAAGCATGGTTGTCTTTTATTTACAAACTAGCAAAATGAACACGGCATTGCCCGTGGCCTTTGAGTCCTTTGAGTGCTTGAGGATTTGGGTATGTTTCCAACAGTGAAAGGGTTAAGTCTTTGAGATGCAAAGAGGTATCCATGAAATGGGTTGGATAGGTCTTTGGCACTGAAGGAACACAACACATTGGCCATTTTCTTTGGTTTCTTTTAAACCATTTCAGTGGCAACACGTTCCACTGCATGGATACCATTTTATATGTCCATTTTATATGTTAACTCTTTCACTGCCGCTAAAGTAACCAAACCATTGCCAATCAATGTGTTGAATACCCCTCAAGCACTCAAAGGACTTAGGGCTCGGTCCAAATGTTGGGATTAAAACAAACGTGAAGAAAAACACTGCCTTCTCGAGTTAACCAAGACCGGGTAACGTGAGATTCAGATCTTCCTTAGCTGGAAAGGTTAACATGTGACGGCCTACAAAACACACAAAAACTACAAAACTGGAGTCGCCTAAAATCTGACCTCATCATCACTGCAAAACACACGATAAATGCGAGAAACGTCCCAATAAAAAAAAAACAAGCGAAACGTCCGACGTTACCTAGTGCCCCAGCCAATCACAGCACCCCTAAGTATCAAGTTCAGTCAAATAAACTATATATAGACTCAAAATAACCGACGCACCTTTGTCTGTGTATCTCATTCATTAGCGCTAAAGTACAGGACCCAGGAGTGGAGGCTAGATAAAGAGACAGGTAGTAGAGAGGCGCATTTACACATAGAGGAGTTGGAGAGGACTGATAAACCTTGCGACATTGTAAACTTTTGCACATACCCATAACACGCATCCATACACAAACACACACACACACACACACACAGTCCACATATTTTTATTTGTAATAAAACACATACACTTTTCCTTTTTTTGACAGTGTGAGTCTGTGAGTGCAAGTTGAGTGACTGAGAGTGAGTGTGTGTGTGTGTGAGGGCCTGAGTGAGTGCCTGTGTGTGAGTGGGTGAGTGAAATGGAGAGGAGAGGAGGACAGAAGAGTGGGATGGGGAGTGTAGGAGGAGAGGAGGAATAGGAGCAGGTGGGCATCCCTGGTCAGGGTAGGGGAGGGAGAGGGAGAGCCCTGGGGAGGAGGGGGAGACAAAATAGAAGAGGCACACAGAGTGCAGGGCAACAACTGCCAGTGGGACAAGGGGTATGGCATGGGGAGCACCACATTCAGCAAGGCTCTCAAAGAACCTCTGGGGGTGAGGAGGAGGACAGGGCGAGAGACCCCAAGTTCTCAGAGGAGGAGAACCTAGTCCTTTGTGAGGAGTCATCACCAGGGAGAGGCACCTGTTCCCCAAGGGGAAGGTTGTTGGTATGGGGGTCAAACGTAAGGTTGCCTGGAAGGAGGTCCTGGCTGCAGTGATTGCTGTCTCCAACCGCAGCCAGTCTCTGGAAGCCATTAAAAAAAGGTGGACAGACTGCGAGGCCAAGGTAACATAGTAACACAGTAACATAGTAATCTAGGTTGAAAAAAGACTTGTGTTCATCTAGTTCAACTCTTTTCCTATTCCTGTTTACCATCGTGAAGGTGAAGATGAAGATGGGAGAGGAGGCCTTGCATGCTGCCAGCACAGGGGGTGGTCCGCCCCTGAGTGTGGAGTACAGTGAGTGGGAGGAGGCTGTGCGCAATACGATATCCTCCATATCAGTGCACGGGATACCTGGATGGAGTGACACCGGGGATGAAAGGAACCTCCAGTCCACCGGTAAGTGCATCAAGGCCTACACACACATCACACAAGTCTTGACACCTACTAGACAGAGGCCAAGACAGTGACACCTGAACACACGGACAGCATTCCACACCACAATTCAGTAACACAGCTTGGATGGACTTCAAACAAGGACAGAATACTTGACAAACCCAGTCTGATTGGTAATGGTCAAGTCCCTGTTTAACCCCCTTCATGCTGTCCACAACAACATAATGCACAGCACAAAAACAATGCACACCGTCATGTGTCAGTCAAAGATCTAACTGTTATGTGCATCACAATGTCATACATAGAGTGACAAAGAGGTCAGCACACAACCCCTTGAGTGCCACAGGGATAAGCAATGCACTGTTTGACGATACATTGGCTAGTCCCCTGTCACCCAAAGAGTTATCAGAGAATAGCAAGAAGGGGAATTGGTGTGTTTCCTACTGTATTGTTACTGCATGTCAGGGCAAGGCGTTGTACATGTAGGTAGTTAGTCCAAGTGGAATAGTCAAGGTTCAGCTTTCTGCAACATATGTAGCCTGCAGAGTGTGGATGGCCAGGAGGCATTCACCTCCATCACCACTTTGCAGGACATATGTGATGGGATTTTAGGTGTGTTCATGTGTCCTCCAGCTGATTGGGTTGTTGGGTTCCACAGATCATGTTGGTTGATGTGCTTGGTGTGTCTATTATTGTTGCTGACATCATTGGTTGGACTCTGTAGTCATTGGTCATCAGTGGTGCATTGCTGTGTTTAGAGGTCCTAGTGTGTTTGCTGTTGAGGCCTAGGTGTAGGACATGCAATGGGTTTGTGTCACTCAAGGTGTGATGGTTCAGTTTTGTTCACCACATGGATCCTGATGATTGGGGACAGCAAGGAGGTATATGCCTTTCCATCCTCACTGCTCAGGATACACATGATGACCAAATCTACACCACTGTAGTTTAGTAGAATCAATGTATGGGATCATGTCAAGCTCAGCAATGTGTGTCAGGATGGTAACCAATGCCTTACAAAGCAATGCAATGGATACCATCCTGCCACTCAGTGGTTCACATGCCAAAGTTATAGTCTGGCAACACTCCTGTCATAGCTCACATCACATCATGTCATTTACCCACACAGCACACCAGTCTTCAAGAGCGGAGGAGTCATGGGAAACCTCCTCTGAAGAGGCCACCACCTCCAGGCCGCTGCCACCCCCACCACAGCAGCAGCCACAGCAGCAGTGGCCCCAGCAGGGTCAGCAGCCACAGCAGCAGTGGCCTCAGCAGCCACAGCATCAGTGGCCCCAGCAGAGTCATCACCATCAGCAGCAGCAGTAGCCCCAGCAGAGTCATCATCATCATCAGCAGCAGCAGTGGCCCCAGCAGGGTCAGCAGCAGACACAGCAGCAGTGGCCCCAGCATGGCTCCCAGCAGACACAGCAGCAGTGGCCCCCAGCAGGGTCTGCAGCAGACACAGCCGCAGTGGCCCCAGCATGGCCCCCAGCAGACACAGCCGCAGTGGCCCCAGCATGGCCCCCAGCAGACACAGCAGCAGTGGCCCCAGCATGGCCCCCAGCAGCCACAGCAGCAGCGGCCCCAGCATGGCCCACATCAGCCACAGCAGCAGCAGCCACAGTCTGATTCTGCCCTCCAGGTCCCTCCAACACCACAGCCTGTTGTGAGGCACAGGATGCCATAGACTATCACGATGCCAGGCCAGGTGGAGTACAGCACGTGGGCCAGGCCTCAGCCACCCACATGTACAGCAATCAGCCAGGAGGCATCCGAGGTGTAGCCCCTGGACTACCACCACCTTGGCCTCATTGGGGAGCCACAGCGGCCACAGGGCCGCACCGATTTCACCCCCCCACCACCAACACCATCACCCCCAACAACACCAACACATGAGCGACACTCTGAGGCTGGAGTATCAGAGGGGAGTGAGGGGTCCAGGCATCAGCTGTCAACCCACAGCATCCAAGCTGGTGTTGTCCCTCCCGAGGCCCTCCCTGGGAGTCTGCTACACCACACCTCCGCCAGCCTCCATTGCCTCCACACCGGTGACACCCACGGGTACATCGGCCCTTGATGAGACATGTGTGGCCGTCCAGGGGGAGCAGCTCACAGTCATGTGGACGTGTGCCCAAACGCTGAGGCGAATGGAGCTGACCCTAGGGCGGATTATGGGGTGCCTCAGGGCCATTGAGGCACAGCAGGTGGTCTCCAACACACAGCAGTTACAGTTCCACACCGGCATGATGGAGGTCTTCGGCCACATGCTGGTGGAGATGCGTGACTCAAACTGCAGAGAGAATCAGTGGCAGGAAATGGCACAGCCATCATGCAAGGGGTCCAGTGATGCATTACCAGCCAGCAGTGATCCACGACCCCCACCAGCATCACCAGCCACCAGACCCGCTCGGATAACCCGCCAAAGTCAGAGGGAATCCACCTCTACAGCCCTCCCAAGAAAAAGAAGTAAGGCCAACCTTCTCCAGGCCCTTTCAATAAATATTTGCACTTCTTCATAACATCTGTATCATGCATCTTTCCTATTCAAGATGTTGTTTGCTTGGATGAGTTGTCTTCACTGCATTTCAAAGCTATGCAGTGAACACAACTCATGCATAATGAATGTCGTCACAAGATTTTACAGCACATACAGACATGTTTGTTCAAGTTCAAATCACAGACATATCAAAGCCAAACAACATCAGGGTGTTGTTCCATGACGTGACTTGAAATTGCACAACATGAACACATTTGATAGATCAACAGATCAACAACATGATAGTAATGCTTAGAATGTTTCAAGACATATGTAGTAGGGTTCATCCCCCTGAGTAAAACAAGGGAACTCCTACTACTGAAAGGTGTTTCATTCCAAAGTTATTCCAGCTCAAAGCTTTAAGTCATAGATCAAATATCACAGTGGCCTAAAAGTGTCAAATGGCACTGTTGCTACACCATCCTATGGAGATTCATGGTGCAGGGACCAGAGCTGTCCATGGGATGGTGTAGCAACAGCGCCATTTGACACTTTCAGGAGACTGTGATATTTGATCTATGACTTGAAGCTTTGAGCTGGAATAGCTTTGAAATGAAACACCTTTCAGCAGTGGGAGTTCCCTTGTTTTACTCAGGAGGATGAACCATACTACATGGATTTCTAAAACATATTCCCCTTTAAAACACTGACAAGGGAGAGGTGATCAATGACACAAGATAGATATATGTGATCAGATGTGTAATTGACATGGACACTAACAGGTGATCCTCATGGACGTGTCACCGGAACAAACTTCTGGACCATGAGGGGTCATGCCATGGATACCTGCAAGATTGGAAACTGCACTGTGAACACAACAGTCATGCTATTGCTGACCCATCATCGTACCTGGGAACTCTCCGGTTTTGCCCAGGAGACTCCGGGTTTGACAATGAATTACTGGGTCTCTGGGGCAGAATCAGATTCTCCGGATGTGGGAAACCCTGCCCACTTGTGCTCAATCCCACCTTGTTTCTCCCACTCCACGCCCTCTTGTAGCTTTTCTCTAGTGCATTCTATATTTTTTTTATGTTTAGTAGTCCAGCCCCTCCTCACGATTAAGCCCCGCCCCTTTTTAATTATGTAAATTGCGTCTTTTCTCTACCCTCATCGGCACTCCCAAGTAAGAAGTTCCAAGATATGAGTGCAATACTACAATGTTCCTTATCCCAGCGTTACACTGTTGGCATGTATGATTCTACCTGTCTAGTACAGTGATAGGCAATCATTGGATTTCCAGATATTGGGGACTAAACAGCTATTATCGACAACCTGTGCTAGCTGATTGGAAATTAAAAGATTCCAGTATAAAAGATGGAAAGACAAAGCTTGTCTAATACTAATCCAGTAAGAGTTAAATGAGCCAATCTTTATGAAGCCCGGATAGCTCAGTCGGTAGAGCATCAGACTTTTAATCTGAGGGTCCAGGGTTCAAGTCCCTGTTCGGGCGGAACTTTTCTTTAAATAACTCAAGGATGACAAAATTACTTAACAACTTTTCTACCCAAAGTATAAGGAATTACCACAAGCTGTTTAATGTTTTATTCACACAGGTGTTTTGCACGTGTCATAAACTACTGCCACAAAATATACACAGGTATTCACAAGACAAGGTGAGGTGTTTTATATAATAGTAAAATGACCCTATTTTGAGGCAAAGAGGCATCCAAATTGTTTTCCTTACAGGCCACATCATTAGAAACCCATTAGTGTGAGGGCCATACTATTTTTTTATTTGATAACAATCAATAATTATAGGCAGTAGACTATTCATAATATTGATTTGTTTATTGATAAAGTCAATGACAACACTGATATTTAACAGACATCTGCTTTTGAACTGTAAAAATGTATAAAAATAGCTTTTAAAATTCTCAGGAGGATCGCACCCTCAAGTCAAGCAGGTTGCATTTGGCCCACGGGACTCTGGAGAATTTGTAAGGGTGCTAAAACCTCAGTGGGTTCCTTCTCAGGCATACCCCCAGGATTCTGGGATGTCCATTGAGGTGGCAGGGGACACTCCGAACCCCTATGTTCATGTGCATTTGAACTTTGGGATGAGTAATGGATAACACATTATTGGGGGTAATGGATGTGATCCTAGGGACTGATCTATGATTAATGGACTGCAGGTTAACCCCTAGAGTGCCAAGCACTTACGCCGTACGAGTGGACACAGCTGTACCTGCTGTGCCACGCTCGTACGGCGTAAGAGTGAAATGCGGTCACTGCATGAGCCGGTATAACCGGCGTGCAGTGGCCGCATTTAAAAAAAAAAAAAAAGCTGGGCAATCGTGGGGGGACATGAGGATCACTCCTCATGTCCCCCCTGTTATTGATCTCCCAGCCGATCGCGCTGGGAGATCAATAAAACAAGAGGAGAAGTGCAGCAAAAGCGCAGCTTCTCCTCTCCTGTCTCTCCTACCTGAACTTCCGGGTAGGAGTGGGAGGGACCGGGGGAAGCCTCCCAACGTCATCGGCTGGGAGATCAATAACTGGGGGGACACCAGGAGGGGTCCTGATGTCCCCCACGAGGTCTGAATAAATAAATAAAATAAAAATAAAAAATGCACTAGTAACCCTGTGAGTGCCGCAGGGGTCCCCAGCACATTGCTTTGCAATGTGCTGGAGATCCCTGTGGCACTCACAGGGTCACTTATTTTTGGGGGATTTTTTTTTTCCAAGACCTCATTGAGGGGACCAGGGGGGGGTGGTCCTGAGGCCCCTCAATGAGGTCTATGATCATTTTTTATTTTTTTTTAATTTAACCCTGTGTGTTAATGCACCCCCCCCTCCTGTGGCACACACAGGGCTTTTAGAATTCCTTTGTTAACAGAGATTGTTGGGGGGCCATCAGGATTGGTCCTGATGGACCCCCAACAAGCTCTGATTACAAAGTAATAAATAAATAAAAAAATTAACCCTATGAGTGCCACAAGGGTCCAATGCATTGCTTTGCAATGCACTGGAGACCCCTGTGGCACTCACAGGGACATTTATTTTTACTCTTTGTTTTTTTTTTTTGTAAGACCTCATTGGGGGGAATCAGAGGGGTCCTGATACCCCCAATGAAGTCTATAATAAAAAAAAGTAAATTAAAAAAAAATTACCCTGTGTGTGCCACAGGGGGGCCAATGCAGCCCCCCTTCTGCGGCAGACACACAGGGCTTTTATCATTACTTTGTTACCAGAGATTGTTGGGGGGCCATCAGGATTGGTCCTGATGGCCCCCCAACAAGCTCTGATTACAAAGTAATGAAAAAAATAACCCTTTGAGTGCCACAAGGATCCAATGCATTGCTTTGCAATGCGCTGGAGACCCCTGTGGCACTCACAGGGTCACTCCTTTTGTGGACATATATACATATATTTTTTTTTACTAAGACCTCATTGGGGAGGAATCAGGGGGTCCTGATGCCCCTCAATGAGGTATATAATTAAAAAAAATTAAAACAAAAATTAACCCTGTGTGTGCCACTGGGAGCTGGGGTTCAATGCAGACCCCCTTCCTGTGACACACACAGGACGTTTTATCATTACTTTGTGATCAGAGCTTGTTTGGTGGCCATCTGAATACAAAGTAATGATAAAAAAAATTAACCCTTTGTGTGCCACAGGGGCCCAAATGCATTGCTTTGCAATCCACTGGACACCCCTGTGGCACACAAAGGAATTTTTTCCCCCTTTATTTTTTATTTAGACCTCATTGTATGGGTTCTGATGCCCCCAGTGAGGTCTACACAAAAATATTGGGGGAAAAAGCCCCAAAAAATGCACGTGCCACAGGAGGGGGGGGTCCAACGCAGTGCTTTGTATGAGGGGACATACAGTGCACACTGGTAGTCACAGATCTCCCATACACACTATCAGACACTGCCCCACCATCACCACCATCCTTGCTCCTCTGCTCATACCCACACACACTGCCTAATCCCTCACCCTCCCACACACTTTGTTACACTTGTAGTCACAGGTCCGCACGTACACCGGCTGACACCCTAGCTTCTTTCATCTGTTAGCCATAAAATCACACATGCACTGTTTGCTTTCCCATTCCTGTTTCACTGGTAGCTACGCTCCTGTAGTGTAAATTGGTATGTCAACCCACAGCAGTGGGGTACCATTTTTCTTAGGCTGGCAAGAAGTCCTCCTAGGAAATCCCACGCCATTGAACCATTTTAGTATCTTTGAAGTGACTGATGTGTAAAACAAATGTTTTTTTTTTTTTTCCTGTAGCACCACATTCTGGAAATAGTTGTGCCAACTAACTTAGGGGTAAAAAGGCAAATGACCCCTCATTAGATGCGGCAGGTTGTCTTCTTTCCAAAATAGTATGGTTTATCTACCTTTTCTTCAATTCTGAAGGTGTTATAGCCATTTTTGTACAGGCAAGTCAGGTTTGAGAAAATGTTAGAAACATCAGAGTTTGTAGTAGGTGTAGTTTTCTACTTCTAGCACCCCCTAAGGTAGTTCAACTCATACCAATGGGGTGTCGTTTGACTCCTAAGAGCACTAGCAAACAAATGCAGTTGAAAATTCCATGTTTTTCACAGAGCTCCATACATTTGAAGGGGCAGAAATGTAAAAAAATGCATTTTTTTCCTATATCGCCTCCTTCTGGAAACATTTATGCACACCAGTATTGGGGTAAGAAGGCAAGTGACCCCTCATTAGATGCGGCAGGTTGTCTTCTTTCCAAAATGGTACGGTTTATCTACCTTTTCTTCAATTCTGAAGGTGTTATAGCCATTTTTGTACAGGCAAGTCAGGTTTGAGAAAATGTTAGAAACATCAGAGTTTGTAGTAGGTGTAGTTTTCTACTTCTAGCACCCCCTAAGGTAGTTCAACTCATACCAATGGGGTGTCGTTTGACTCCTAAGAGCACTAGCTAATGAATGCAGTTGAAAATTCCATGGTTTTTACAGAGCTCCATACATTTGAAGGGGCAGAAATGTAAGCAAATGCCTTTTTTTTCATTAGCGGCACCTCCTGGAAGCATTTGTGAGTACCAGCCTTTGGGTAAGAAGGCAAGTGACCCCTCATTAGATGCGGCAGGTTGTTTTCTTTTCAAAATGACATTGTTTCTCTACCTTTCCTGCATATCTATTATGGTTATAACCATTTTAGTGCAAGCAGATAATTTAAAAAACAAGTGTGTCAGGTTTACGTACGTGTTCCTAGCACCCACATATTGTATGTTAACCCACACAAATGGGCTACCATTTTTCTCATGTTGGTAGCAAGTACTGAATACAGCAGGAAATGTTATGGTTTTCAAAGATTTTAGTATCTTTGAAGTGGTGGAAATGTAAAAAAACATGTATTTATTCCCATATCGCCACCTTTTGGAAATATTTGTGCACTTCAGCCCAGGGGGTAGAAAAGCAAGTGACCCCTCATTTGATGTGGGAGAATGTCTACTTTCCAAAATGGTATACTTTTTATACCTTTCCTTCATGTCTCTACCAGTTATGGACATTTTAGTACAAGCAGCCATTTTCGAAGAAGCAAACAGGTAGGTGTAGTTATATGCTTCTGGCACCCCTAAGGTAGGTTGACTCATTCCAGTGGGGTGTCATTTTTCTCCTAAGAGCACTAGCTAATGAATACAGTTGGAAATGCCATGATTTGCACACATTTCAGTACATTTGAAGGGGCAGAAATGTAAGAAAATGCCTTTTTTTTTTCATTAGCGCCACCTTCTGGAGGCATTTGTGCACTCCAGGCTTGGGGTAACAAGGCAAGTCACCCATCATTAGATGCGGCAGAGTGTCTTCTTTTCAAAATGGTATGGTTTGTGTACCCTTTCTTCACTTCTGTAGTTGTTATAACCATTTGTGTACAGACAAGTAATGTTTGAGAAAATGTTAGAAAAATTTGAGGTTGTAGTAGGTGTTGTTTTGCACTTCTAGCGCCCCCTGAGGTAGTTGAACTCATACCAATGGGGTGTCATTTTTCTCCTAAGAGCGCTAGCTAATGACTACAGTTGGAAATACCATGGTTTGCACATATTTCAGTACATTTGAAGGGACAGAAATGTAAGAAAATGCATTTTTTTTCATTAGCGCCACCTTCTGGAGGCATTTGTGCACTCCAGACTTGGGGTAACAAGGCAAGTCACCCATCATTAGATGCAGCAGGGTGTCTTCTTTTCAAAATGGTAGGTTTGTGTACCCTTTCTTCACTTCTGTAGTTGTTATAACCATTTGTGTACAGACAAGTAATGTTTGAGAAAATGTTAGAAAAATTTGAAGTTGTAGTAGGTGTCGTTTTGCACTTCTAGCGCCCCCTGAGGTAGTTAAACTCATACCAATGGGGTGTCATTTTTCTCCTAAGAGCACTAGCTAATGAATACAGTTGGAAATACCATGGTTTGCACACATTTCAGTACATTTGAAGGGGCAGAAATGTAAGAAAATGCCTTTTTTTTCCATTAGCGCCACCTTCTGGAGGCATTTGTGCACTCCAGGCTTGGGGTAACAAGGCAAGTCACCCATCATTAGATGCGACAGGGTGTCTTCTTTTCAAACTGGTATGGTTTGTGTACCCTTTCTTCACTTCTGTAGTTGTTATAACCATTTGTGTACAGACAAGTAATGTTTGAGAAAATGTTAGAAAAATATGAAGTTGTAGTAGGTGTCGTTTTTCACTTCTAGTGCCCCCTGAGGTAGTTAAATTCATACCAATGAGGTGTAATTTTTCTCCTAAGAGCACTAGCTAATGAATACAGTTGGAAATACCATGGTTTGCACATATTTCAGTACATTTGAAGGGGCAGAAATGTAAGAAAATGCCTTTTTATTTCATTAGCGCCAGCTTCTGGAGGCATTTGTGCACTCCAGGCTTGGGGTAACAAGGCAAGTCACCCATCATTAGATGCGGCAGGGTGTCTTCTTTTCAAAATGGTATGGTTTGTGTACCCTTTCTTCACTTCTGTAATTGTTATAACCGTTTTTGTACAGACAGGTAATGTTTGAGAAAATGTTAGAAAAATTAGAGGTTGCAATAGGTGTAGTTTTGTACTTGTAGCGCCCCCTGAGGTAGGTGAACTCATACCAATGGGGTGTCATTTTTCTCCTAAGAGCACTAGCTAATGAATACAGTTGGAAATGCCATGGTTTTCACACATTTTAGTACATTTGAAGGGGCAGAAATGTAAGAAAATGCCTTTTTTTTTCATTAGCGCCATCTTCTGGAGGCATTTGTGCACACCAGGCTTGGGGTAACAAGGCAAATCACTCATTAGATGCAGCAGGTTGTCTACTTTCCAGAAATATATAGTTTTATATAATTATTCCACTGTTTTAGGGTAGATTTACCACAAAAACCGTAGAATGCGCATATTAGTTTATGAAGTTGAAAATGTCATTTTGCGCTGCTGGTGATTAGGGCTCTACGCTAGCCATGGACGTAGGTAAAACTATACAAATTTGGTATTTTTTTACTCGGGGGACTCGAGGCTTTTTCAAATAATTGAAACTTTTTCAATCAAGGTAAATGTTTTTTATACATAGTATGTGATTTTAGCAAAATGAGTAAATTTTCACTTTTTTTGTCATTATGACATCATAGCTTTTTGCACGATGTAAAATTTTCTTCATGTAAGGTACCACGAGAAAGCTCAATTCGTTCTGAAAAAATCAATATATAGTTTTCCATATGTAACTAAAAATCCCCAGAGGAAATCAAGCCTAAACGGAAGGATAGCAAAAATGTTGAAAAAGTGTCTGGCCTGCAGGGTTCAGAAAATGGCCCAAGCCTCCGGCACTGAAGGGGTTAATGAATCTCGTAACCAGGAGTAAAGTAATTTACAGCCAGATCGACAATCTCCAGGTAAAGATCGATTCCACTGGGACCAAGACCATAGTAAAGAAAACATGAAACACAGAGAGGGCGCCCAGTGGTGCAGTGTAATGACCCTTGGCACATTGGACAAAAGTTTCCTGAGCTATATGAACATATGCAACCAGGTGTTAATCCCAACTACACAAAACTGGCCCACCTATCCCCCCAGTAGCCGCACCGCAGAGAGAGAAATCCAACAACGATGCCAGGGATCAGTCGGATGGTCTTGTTCCCATTACATGCAGTATCACAAATAGAAATCCAGCATTAAGTAATAAGGTTCAATTTTGAAAGGTCGCACATGAAAGAGCGTGCAACCTTTTAAGCAATTCACTAGGTCTCCAGGATCAAAATAGCGACATGACAATCTCGCACTGAATGACAGTGCAAGATTGTCATGTCACTAGTGTTGAGCGAGCGTGCTCGGCCGATGCTCGGATCGGCTCGAGCATCGCTCTGCTCTGCACATGGCGGTACTCGTACGAGTACCGCCATGTGCTCGCCCGACATGCTCGGGTGAAGAGGATCTGTGCCGGAAGAGGCACAGATCCGAAGACGCTCCGCTGGACCACCAGGGAATGGAGGTACGGGGGCATTGCGGAGATGAAGGGGGCATTGCGGAGATGAAGGGGGACATTATGGAAGAGGGGCATAGACTCTATGCCCCTCTTCCACAATGTCCCCCTTCATCTCCGCTATGCCCGTCTTCCACAATGTGCCCCTTCATCTCCGCTATGCCCCTCTTCCACAATGTCCCCCTTCATCTCCTATGCCATAGAGGAGATGAAGGGGGACATTGTGGAAGAGGGGCATAGCGGAGATGAAGGGGGACATTGTGGAAGAGGGGCATAGAGTCTATGCCCCTCTTCCACAATGTCCCCCTTCATCTCCGCTATGCCCCTCTTCCACAATGTCCCCCTTCATCTCCGCTATGGCATAGGAGATGAAGGGGGACATTGTGGAAGAGGGGCATAGCGGAGATGAAGGGGGACATTGACCAGGCACCCTCCGCTCATCAGAGCAGGGGGTGCCTGGTTTAATGCTCGAGTGCTCCCATTCATTTGAATGGGGCTCGGGTGCTCGGCCGAGCACCCGAGCATCAGGGGGTGCTCGGTCAGAGCACCCGAGCATCGGGGTGCTCGCTCATCTTTACATGTCACCTATTTAATGGCCGCATACACAGAATTCAAACTGGCCAGTGCAAAAATATATAGATAGACAGTTATCTTACTGCTGCCCATGCTCAATATAACATTATAAATCTTTCACTGCAACATCTTCAGCTCCAAAACCTTTTACGGCAACATTTGCAGCTTTTGTAAAAGCTGGTGCGCATCCGTGTTCTGTATACATAATAAGGAGCATGATCAAAGGAAAAGTATTATGTATGCAGCATACGGAGCGCTCCAGCTAAAAGTGTCTCTTACTTAGAATGTTTTAAAAGCTGGAGCGCCTACGTGTGCTGCATACATAATACTGTTCCTTTGATTGTGCTTGTTATTATTTATGCAGTACACGGAGGCGCTCCAGCTATTACAAGAGCTGAACATGTTGCAGTAAAAGATTTTGAAGCTTCAGATATTGCAGTAAAAGTTTTTAATGTTATATTGAGCATGGGCAGCAGCAAGATGAATGTCTATATATTTTTGCACTGGCCAGTTTGAATTCCGTGTATCGTCCATTAAATAGACGACATGACAGTCTCACGCTGTCATTCAGTGCGAGATTGTCATGTCGCCATTTTGATCCTGGCGACCTGGTGAATTACTTAAAATGTCGCTATAATGGAAACTAAGGACGCCAGGCTGTCCTTAGCTGTCACTCCGGATTCCCCTCTCCTAAAGGAGGCCAGATGGAGACACTTCTCCCAGTGAATGGAGGATCGATGTGCTGGTCAACTCCGCCAGTTATCAAATTTGAGTTGCCGACCTCGGGTTGAACGAACGGAGATAACTGTCGAATGCAAGTTGGCAACTTCGAGTCGAAGCCGAATGGTCGGTCCCAGGATGCGTTGAGCAGGAAAAAGAGGCAAAGTCGGCGGCTTGAGTCGGCAAAGCTCTAATCACAGCTCTGAGTTCTTAGTCGACATCGGCTGGAAAGTGAATTCGACCCTGGTGAACACATCTCTTAGATGAGAGTCAGAAGGGACTCTTTAAACCATCACAAATGACGAGACACGACTCGGGTATCTTCCACACAAGTAACACCCTTTATTGAAAACACACCACTGTTTTATAGTAAAATGGAATACAATAAACAATGGCCAAAACTACATGGTTGAATAGAGTCTGGGGCCAATACACAAGTTTATAACGGAATGGAAAACAGCAGGGACAAAGGATTGTTTTAAAAAAAAAAAAAAAAAGGCAAGCTTAATAAGATAATGTTTTTTGGTTTCCCAACAACTTCTTCAAATCAAGTTTCAGCCACACAGAAAGACCTTTTTTATTATTTTATATTATTGATATTTTAGATCATCTTTTATCATTTTGTTAACATTTTCTAACAAAATTAAAATTATTAATGAGACGAATAAGCAACATGTTGTGGACCCTTCAATCCTTTACCAAAGTCACATGAACATATACAGGTTAATCTCTCTGTAAGTCTGATTGTTGTGTTTGAGCATATGATCCTCTGCAACCACCAGATTTGTGAGTATTATTTTGGTTGTTAAACTTGATTCCGGTGTAAGAGATAATAGGCACTATCGGGCGCCCTCTTTTGTGTTCTTCTTTATAATTTAATCTTGCCACTCCAATTCCCAGCCAATAGGAATTGGAGTGACAAGCTACAAACAACCAACCAGGACACGGGCCATTGTTCTCCACAGGAGATGGAATTACGCGGGTCTGACAAATAACTCAAATAACTCAACTATGTCACTCCGGCTCCTCAACCAATAGGAACCAGAGCTACAGACTACATGGACAGGTGACAACCAATCACGAGGAAACCTGTCTAATGCATCTTCTATGCAACAGTTTAGCAAGGGAGGTTAGGCGGCCAATCAGGATGCCCCCTACTTTTAGTCCACATCCAGGGGTTGCTGATATTTCAAACCAGTGGCGGCACTTTTCCTGTGGCTGGCTAGGCCCAGTGAATTCAGTCATTTGGTCCATAGAGTTTGTGCATTTACAAATGCCTCTGGCCCTTCAATACAGTTCCCAAGTAATGGGCCTAATCCCATTACAGGACTTCCTGTGAGAGAGCACTATTAAGGTGTTTTGTTCCCAGGTACTGCCAAAATGGTGTCTGGGGTGGCCCAGAATGCAGCTGGTTGTCTGTTGCTGACTGTGCCAGCCAGAACCGAAGGAAATTTGTAGCAAGATCAAAGGGCTAAAGCCCCTATAAGGAGTTTAACTAACCTGTGTGCATTTTTGTCTACCACATACTCACCCACTCCCTTAGGAATGTGACAGAGATGGAGGGCGACCCACGAAAATTCCATGAAGTAAATTTCAAGACAGGGGTTTGGTGGTGTAGTGGTAACACAGTATTCCCTACTCAAGGGGGTGGGAATAAACACCCAGAAGGTTCCAGTTCAGGCCTAGTCAATAATTGACCCTTTGGTCAGGTGTGGCCATGACCAAGATTGGTGCAGGTGTGATTCGGGTATAGGTGGTAACAGTTTACAATGGCAGCCATTGACTCTGTCAGGGCTGCTTGATGGCAGAGAGTGGGGGGCTAGTGCCTACAGTGTACATGGGCAGAAGGGAGGGGCATTGGCACCAAAAGATGTCTTGGTTATGTCCTGGTGTAAGTTGAGATGTCTCAGCCTTTGCCCAGTGGCGGCAAAGCAAAGGAGAGCTTTAGCTAAGGCAGAGCAGCCAGATGCAGGAGAGGTTTGGATGCCGGGTGGTGCTGTTCAAATGCCCTTAGAGTGGAGTGGGCATCGGCCTGTGAGGGACAGGATGGGGGGGCTGTGTCAGCGGTGTCACGAGAGGGGTGCAGCTGGTTCAGACCGCACTGGGTGTCACCCTCAACTGGGCTGATACTTGTGCTGTACCCAGAGGCGGAGGCCCCCGCTGCCCACCTGCCTTGGGAGGCATCCATAAAAGTTTAACCCCCTTAAATGTACGGAGACCTTGCCAGACATGAGGCCCCCAACAGAACATAAACAAGGCTCCCAAGTGAGAAGCACCAATCAGTGTACCGGGCAGCTTCGCTTCTCACTAATATACAGCCTTTGAGTCAGTCACTGAGTCCTGGATGGAGGATGGGAATGGCCAGGTCACGTCCTGCTGAGCAGCCATGCATTACGTCACCACATAGCTAGCATGGGCTGCTTAAAATGTTCAGACACCAGTTCAGTACGTAGCTGGTATCTGTTCTTCAGTGTTACTCTAGTCAGAGGCTTCAGGTTTCTTTTGTACCACACCGTCCCCTCCAGACCAGAGCTGTCTGCTGCTGTTGCTTGCTGCCAGTTCCATTCAGATCCCTTCCCATGTCCCAACAGAAGCTCAGGTATTAGGAAAGTGGGAGATTGTGGTGCACCACCAAAGCTTTATATAAGGTGCCTATTTATGGCGTATTGGACTGTGCTGGGATTATAAATAAATACAATATTGAACAATGAAAAATCCAGTGTCAGCACCAAGCCTAATCCCTAAGAGATATAAGATGGGACTAATTCTATAAGTGATGTCTAAGCGATACCAAAGGTGCCTAGGCACCTAAATGATTAAAACCTAACTTTTAGTGTGTCTATTAAAAAACCTGACAAATTTAAGGGGTTACGTTTGATGCAAATTTAAGGTATTAGTTAAGGCTAAGCATGTGCATAATAAAAATAAACCTCCAGCCTCAAAGTACTTGCTTAAAGAGAGAGTAATATTTCATTATAAAAGCAGCTCTAATTAATCTTCATAGTATTCGGGCTCCATCTACCAGAATCTGCCTCCTGGACTGTGCCTACATTATCTGCCCCACTGGTAGGAATATGCACTACATGTTGATCCTGAGTCATCTGCCCCCTCTGGCCACCTACCAGCATTGCAGGTAGTTATGTGTAAGTTGCCTCTCAGTCTGATTTCAGTAGTTCAGTCAAGACTCTTCAGTGTTCCTGTTTACAGAGACAGAGCCTAATAATTTCTCTAATAGAATCAGACCAGTGCCCTGTATTAGTGTTGCCTATTCTGTCAACTGATCATCCTTCTAAATCTGTTTTTTTTGCTTCATATCTGTTTTCTGGTCATATGTAACCTTTCTCTCGTTCCCTTGGTGTGGCTGTCCTGGTCTGACTCAAGGTGTCTGTGGGCTTGGATATCTGGCCTTGTAGCAAGCACCTTTTAACCTTAGCTATGGCTACATCAAGGTCTCCTCAAGGTCCTACGAGTGTTCACAGGCTATGCTCTCAATCCACTGGTCTCAAGCATCACTTGGTGGTTACCTTGACCTTTCACCCTACATCCCTGAAACAATGTTTTTGTCATTGGTACTAAATGTACCAAGACGGCTAGATATTTTCCAGCCCCTCCCAGTGATCTTTCTGCCTATCCACAGTATGCTATACCTGAGTACTCGGTAGACAGCATACTGTTCAGAGTTCCCAGTGCTGATGCCAAGACCCGATATCATCCCCACTTAGTTATCTTGGTTTATGTCTACTCTGCCTCCCATCTAAACTAAAAGTGCCATTTCCCTGGCTGCTTGAGGAATCCGTCCTCTCCAGTAATGCGATTTCTGAACTTTCACCAAAAATCTTCACACTATCTTGCAAATGTGATGGTTTACGTCACCTCAGAGCTGGCCTTCCTCTTCCGCTGCCCACTTATTCTCCTGCTTATCATTACTCGGCTGCTAATTGCTTCTCCTCATCTACAACTCCACCCTCCTCACACTAACCCCACATATTACCTGCTCAGTGAGCTTTAAAGGGATAGTAATACTTGAAAATTACTAATCCCCATATTGTAGCTTTGTTAAAAAGAAACATATTGCCCCCAGTATCATCTCTCAATCCCTTATGGTTTGAGAGATGATAGCACTCAAAGTTCCCCCCTCCCTCCCCCTTCCCTGACTGAATGCTGACTGCAGGGATATCTGGTATTACTTGCATCAGACGGCTCTGCAGCATTGCAGAGATTGCGTTTATAAAAAAGAAATCTTTAACTAAAACGGTCTTCTATGTGTGCTTACAAAGCAGGCACACGTAGAAGACCATTTCAGTGAAAGAATTCATTTTAATAAACACGATCTCAGCTCAGCTGCAGAGCCGCCTGATGCACATACGACTGTCGTACAACAGCTTCCCCTGCAGTCAGTGTTCAGTCAGGGAAGGTGGGGCGAACTTTGAGTGCTATCGTCTCTCAGACCATAAGGGTTTGAGAGATGACACTGGGGGCAATAAGTTTCTTTTTAATAAAGCTACAATATGGGGATTAGTAATTTGCAAGTATTACTATTCCTTTAAACTCCTTTCCAGTTCCCAGTATCATACAGTGAACTAAGGTGTTATAAAGAGGTGATACATTGGAGAGAACCTCTCCAGTTATATCACTTCTCCAATTCCTATGTTATTCTATAGAGTTTATGCACTAAAGTCTACAAAGTTGGAGAAATATTAGCTCATAACATGGATAACTGGAGACTTGATATCACTGGAGAAGTAATCTCCACCCAGTGGCATAACAGTAGGGGTCAAAGGGGTTGCACCTGCAACCTGCTCGCCACGCGCCCGAAGCAACCTATAGAAAAAGGCAGTACAGCTGACCTCCCGGCAGACGGTGCGCTAGTCATGCAGAGTGCTGGGAGATGACATAATCTCCCAGCGCTCTGCATTACTAACAACCACGTGGAAGTTCCAGTCAGAAGTCTGTGCTAAAGTCACACACCGCTAGACCACCAGGGACTTGAGGTAGGAGGGGAGGGGTCAGTAGGGGGCATTGTGGTGAATGAGGGGCATTGTTGAAGGGGCAATGTGGAGATTGAGGGGCAGTGTGGAGAATGTGGGACTTTGTGGATAATGAGGGGCAGTGTGGAGAATTTGGGGCATTGTGGATAATGAGGGACATTGTGGAGATTGAGGGGCAACGTGGAAGGCGCATTGTGATGGGGGCATTGTTGAAGGGGCAATGTGGAGAATGAGGGGCAATGTGGAAGGGGCATTGTGATGGGGGGTATTGTTGAAGGGGCAATGTGGAGAATGAGGGGCCTTGTGGAAGGGGCAATGTGGAGAATGAGGGGCCTTGTGGAAGAGGCAATGTGGAGATTGAAGGGCAATGTGGAAAGGGCATTGTGGAGAATGAGGGGCATTGTGATGGGGGCATTGTGGAGAATGAGGAGCATTGTGATGGGGGCATTGTTGAAGGGGCAATGTGGAGAATAAGGGGCAATGTGGAAGGGGCATTGTGATGGGGGTATTGGTGAAGGGGCAATGTGGAGATTGAGGGGCAATGTGGAGAATGAGGGGCATTGTGATGGGGGCATTGTCTCCACTTTATCACCTCTCTGATCTCCCACCTGATACTTTAAACCTTCCTAGAAATTCAGGCCAGTGCACAATCACCCCAGTGACCTATGCTCCTAATATAGGAGAAACAAACACAGGTGCACCTATTTTCCATTCAACACATCCTTGCACATAGGAGTGGAAGTAAAAAATGAATGTTTTTAAATTTAACATGTAAATAATAGTAGCAAACCACAGCGGGGATCATGCTGTTAACCCTATGAGTGCCAGAGGGGTACACAATGCATTGCTTGGCACTCAGTGGGTTAAAGTTTTCCTCTCTGAAGAGTAACTATTATTTAGATCATTTTAATGACATGAGTGAGACCTTCAACATTAACCTGTTAGTTTGGGGCTGTTTAATTTCTACTTTTAAAATAATCTTTTTGTAGTTTAGCATTTCATTTTTTTATTTAAAGGGATAGTAATATTACACAATAAAAGCAGGTCCAATTAATCTTCATAGTATTTGGGCCATGGAGAGTGCTATTTCCATACTGTCAGAGCTGTAGTTCAAGAGTAATTGAATGATAAAATATCCCCCTCTTGCCCCCTTTACTGATGTAACACTGCTCACCTCAGAGCAGCAAGACTGTCCAGATGGATCACAGAAAGGGACAATCTTTAGAGAGAATAAGGAAAAACCTGTAATACCTGTCAAGGGGGGCAGGGTTTTCCTTATGTTCACAGTAAGAAGATTGTTTCTTGCTGGGAACTCTCTGGTCAAGAGACCAGATTCCACATCTGAAAGTAGGTGGCTTACCCTAGGTAAAAGGGGCAGGGGTAGGATACTTTATCATTCAATTACTTTTGAACTACAACTCTGAAAGTACTGAAATAACACTCTCTATGGCTCAAATACTATGAAGATTAATTGGAGCTGCTGTTTTTGTGAAACATTACTATCCTTTAAATTTTTGTTCAATCAAGCACATCATGCACATGAGCAACCTGTTTTTTTCCATATAATCATTTATATACACACACACACATCTTTATAATATAAAGTGCTAGCCTGCAAAGCTCCCTGTGTGCGTAACAGCACATGCGCAGTAGAGACTGCCGGAACGATGCAGTCATGAAAAGTAGAGACTGGCCGAACGCGCTGTTCCGGAGCAGGGAGATCCAAACGGCTCATCTCCTGTCTCTTCTCCCGGCTCCAGGGCAGCAGCTGGGGCCGCTAGGTGGCACTTTAGCCTGTGTACATGGACTTTCACACTAGTATATGTGTATATATATATATATATATATATATATATATATATATATATATGTGTGTGTGTAACGAAAGCTTCACAAGCATGGTTGTCTTTTATTTACAAACTAGCAAAATGAACACGGCATTGCCCGTGGCCTTTGAGTCCTTTGAGTGCTTGAGGGTTTGGGTATGTTTCCAACAGTGAAAGGGTTAAGTCTTTGAGATGCAAAGAGGTATCCATGAAATGGGTTGGATAGGTCTTTGGCACTGAAGGAACACAACACATTGGCCATTTTCTTTGGTTTCTTATAAACCATTTCAGTGGCAACACGTTCCACTGCATGGATACCATTTTATATGTTAACTCTTTCACTGCCGCTAAAGTAACCAAACCATTGCCAATCAATGTGTTGAATACCCCTCAAGCACTCAAAGGACTTAGGGCTCGATCCAAATGTTGAGGTTAAAACAAACGTGAAGAAAAACACTGCCTTCTCGAGTTAACCAAGACCGGGTAACGTGAGATTCAGATCTTCCTTACCTGGAAAGATTAACATGTGACGGCCTACAAAACACACAAAAAATACAAAACTGGAGTCGCCTAAAATCTGACCTCATCATCACTGCAAAACACACGATAAATGCGAGAAACATCCCAATAAAAAAAAACAAGCGAAACGTCCGACGTTACCTAGTGCCCCAGCCAATCACAGCACCCCTAAGTATCAAGTTCAGTCAAATAAACTATATATAGACTCAAAATAACCGACGCACCTTTGTCTGTGTATCTCATTCATTAGCGCTAAAGTACAGGACCCAGGAGTGGAGGCTAGATAAAGAGACAGGTAGTAGAGAGGCGCATTTACACATAGAGGAGTTGGAGAGGACTGATAAACCTTGCGACATTGTAAACTTTTGCACATACCCATAACACGCATCCATACACAAACACACACACACACACACACACACAGTCCACATATTTTTATTTGTAATAAAACACATACACTTTTCCTTTTTTTGACAGTGTGAGTCTGTGAGTGCAAGTTGAGTGACTGAGAGTGAGTGTGTGTGTGTGTGAGGGCCTGAGTGAGTGCCTGTGTGTGAGTGGGTGAGTGAAATGGAGAGGAGAGGAGGACAGAAGAGTGGGATGGGGAGTGTAGGAGGAGAGGAGGAATAGGAGCAGGTGGGCATCCCTGGTCAGGGTAGGGGAGGGAGAGGGAGAGCCCTGGGGAGGAGGGGGAGACAAAATAGAAGAGGCACACAGAGTGCAGGGCAACAACTGCCAGTGGGACAAGGGGTATGGCATGGGGAGCACCACATTCAGCAAGGCTCTCAAAGAACCTCTGGGGGTGAGGAGGAGGACAGGGCGAGAGACCCCAAGTTCTCAGAGGAGGAGAACCTAGTCCTTTGTGAGGAGTCATCACCAGGGAGAGGCACCTGTTCCCCAAGGGGAAGGTTGTTGGTATGGGGGTCAAACGTAAGGTTGCCTGGAAGGAGGTCCTGGCTGCAGTGATTGCTGTCTCCAACCGCAGCCAGTCTCTGGAAGCCATTAAAAAAAGGTGGACAGACTGCGAGGCCAAGGTAACATAGTAACACAGTAACATAGTAATCTAGGTTGAAAAAAGACTTGTGTTCATCTAGTTCAACTCTTTTCCTATTCCTGTTTACCATCGTGAAGGTGAAGATGAAGATGGGAGAGGAGGCCTTGCATGCTGCCAGCACAGGGGGTGGTCCGCCCCTGAGTGTGGAGTACAGTGAGTGGGAGGAGGCTGTGCGCAATACGATATCCTCCATATCAGTGCACGGGATACCTGGATGGAGTGACACCGGGGATGAAAGGAACCTCCAGTCCACCGGTAAGTGCATCAAGGCCTACACACACATCACACAAGTCTTGACACCTACTAGACAGAGGCCAAGACAGTGACACCTGAACACACGGACAGCATTCCACACCACAATTCAGTAACACAGCTTGGATGGACTTCAAACAAGGACAGAATACTTGACAAACCCAGTCTGATTGGTAATGGTCAAGTCCCTGTTTAAACCCCTTCATGCTGTCCACAACAACATAATGCACAGCACAAAAACAATGCACACCGTCATGTGTCAGTCAAAGATCTAACTGTTATGTGCATCACAATGTCATACATAGAGTGACAAAGAGGTCAGCACACAACCCCTTGAGTGCCACAGGGATAAGCAATGCACTGTTTGACGATACATTGGCTAGTCCCCTGTCACCCAAAGAGTTATCAGAGAATAGCAAGGAGGGGAATTGGTGTGTTTCCTACTGTATTGTTACTGCATGTCAGGGCAAGGCGTTGTACATGTAGGTAGTTAGTCCAAGTGGAATAGTCAAGGTTCAGCTTTCTGCAACATATGTAGCCTGCAGAGTGTGGATGGCCAGGAGGCATTCACCTCCATCACCACTTTGAAGGACATATGTGATAGGATTTTAGGTGTGTTCATGTGTCCTCCAGCTGATTGGGTTGTTGGGTTCCACAGATCATGTTGGTTGATGTGCTTGATGTGTCTACTATTGTTGCTGACATCATTGGTTGGACTCTGTAGTCATTGGTCATCAGTGGTGCATTGCTGTGTTTAGAGGTCCTAGTGTGTTTGCTGTTGAGGCCTAGGTGTAGGACATGCAATGGGTTTGTGTCACTCAAGGTGTGATGGTTCAGTTTTGTTCACCACATGGATCCTGATGATTGGGGACAGCAAGGAGGTATATGCCTTTCCATCCTCACTGCTCAGGATACACATGATGACCAAATCTACACCACTGTAGTTTAGTAGAATCAATGTATGGGATCATGTCAAGCTCAGCAATGTGTGTCAGGATGGTAACCAATGCCTTACAAAGCAATGCAATGGATACCATCCTGCCACTCAACGGTTCACATGCCAAAGTTATAGTCTGGCAACACTCCTGTCATAGCTCACATCACATCATGTCATTTACCCACACAGCACACCAGTCTTCAAGAGCGGAGGAGTCATGGGAAACCTCCTCTGAAGAGGCCACCACCTCCAGGCCGCTGCCACCCCCACCACAGCAGCAGCCACAGCAGCAGTGGCCCCAGCAGGGTCAGCAGCCACAGCAGCAGTGGCCTCAGCAGCCACAGCATCAGTGGCCCCAGCAGAGTCATCACCATCAGCAGCAGCAGTAGCCCCAGCAGAGTCATCATCATCATCAGCAGCAGCAGTGGCCCCAGCAGGGTCAGCAGCAGACACAGCAGCAGTGGCCCCAGCATGGCTTCCAGCAGACACAGCAGCAGTGGCCCCCAGCAGGGTCTGCAGCAGACACAGCAGCAGTGGCCCCAGCATGGCCCCCAGCAGACACAGCAGCAGTGGCCCCAGCATGGCCCCCAGCAGACACAGCCGCAGTGGCCCCAGCATGGCCCCCAGCAGACACAGCAGCAGTGGCCCCAGCATGGCCCACATCAGCCACAGCAGCAGCAGCCACAGTCTGATTCTGCCCTCCAGGTCCCTCCAACACCACAGCCTGTTGTGAGGCATAGGATGCCATAGACTATCACGATGCCAGGCCAGGTGGAGTACAGAACGTGGGCCAGGCCTCAGCCACCCACATGTACAGCAATCAGCCAGGAGGCATCCAAGGTGTAGCCCCTGGACTACCACCACCTTGGCCTCATTGGGGAGCCACAGCGGCCACAGGGCCGCACCGATTTCACCCCCCCACCACCAACACCATCACCCCCAACAACACCAACATATGAGCGACACTCTGAGGCTGGAGTATCAAAGGGGAGTGAGGGGTCCAGGCATCAGCTGTCAACCCACAGCATCCAAGCTGGTGTTGTCCCTCCCGAGGCCCTCCCTGGGAGTCTGCTACACCACACCTCCGCCAGCCTCCATTGCCTCCACACCGGTGACACCCACTGGTACGTCGGCCCTTGATGAGACATGTGTGGCCGTCCAGGGGGAGCAGCTCACAGTCATGTGGAGGTGTGCCCAAACGCTGAGGCGAATGGAGCTGACCCTAGGGCGGATTATGGGGTGCCTCAGGGCCATTGAGGCACAGCAGGTGGTCTCCAACACACAGCAGTTACAGTTCCACACCGGCATGATGGAGGTCTTCGGCCACATGCTGGTGGAGATGCGTGACTCGAACTGCAGAGAGAATCAGTGGCAGGAAATGGCACAGCCATCATGCAAGGGGTCCAGTGATGCATTACCAGCCAGCAGTGATCCACGACCCCCGCCAGCATCACCAGCCACCAGACCCGCTCGGGTAACCCGCCAAAGTCAGAGGGAATCCACCTCTACAGCCCTCCCAAGAAAAAGAAGTAAGGCCAACCTTCTCCAGGCCCTTTCAATAAATATTTGCACTTCTTCATAACATCTGTGTCATGCATCTTTCCTATTCAAGATGTTGTTTGCTTGGATGAGTTGTCTTCACTGCATTTCAAAGCTATGCAGTGAACACAGCTCATGCATAATGAATGTCGTCACAAGCTTTTACAGCACATACAGACATGTTTGTTCAAGTTCAAATCACAGACATATCAAAGCCAAACAACATCAGGGTGTTGTTCCATGACGTGACTTGAAATTGCACAACATGAACACATTAGATAGATCAACAGATCAACAACATGATAGTAATGCTTAGAATGTTTCAAGACATATGTAGTAGGGTTCATCCCCCTGAGTAAAACAAGGGAACTCCCACTACTGAAAGGTGTTTCATTCCAAAGTTATTCCAGCTCAAAGCTTTAAGTCATAGATCAAATATCACAGTGGCCTAAAAGTGTCAAATGGCACTGTTGCTACACCATCCTATGGAGATTCATGGTGCAGGGACCAGAGCTGTCCATGGGATGGTGTAGCAACAGCGCCATTTGACACTTTCAGGAGACTGTGATATTTGATCTATGACTTGAAGCTTTGAGCTGGAATAGCTTTGAAATGAAACACCTTTCAGCAGTGGGAGTTCCCTTGTTTTACTCAGGAGGATGAACCATACTACATGGATTTCTAAAACATATTCCCCTTTAAAACACTGACAAGGGAGAGGTGATCAATGATACAAGATAGATATATGTGATCAGATGTGTTATTGACATGGACACTAACAGGTGATCCTCATGGACGTGTCACCGGAACAAACTTCTGGACCATGAGGGGTCATGCCATGGATGCCTGCAAGATTGGAAACTGCACTATGAACACAACAGTCATGCTATTGCTGACCCATCATCGTACCTGGGAACTCTCCGGTTTTGCCCAGGAGACTCCGGGTTTGACAATGAATTACTGGGTCTCTGGGGCAGAATCAGATTCTCCGGATGTGGGGAAACCCTGCCCACTTGTGCTCAATCCCACCTTGTTTCTCCCACTCCACGCCCTCTTGTAGCTTTTCTCTAGTGCATTCTATATTTTTTTTATGTTTAGTAGTCCAGCCCCTCCTCACGATTAAGCCCCGCCCCTTTTTAATTACGTAAATTGCGTCTTTTCTCTACCCTCATCGGCACTCCCAAGTAAGAAGTTCCAAGATATGAGTGCAATACTCCAACGTTCCTTATCCCAGCGTTACACTGTTGGCATGTATGATTCTACTAGTCTAGTACAGTGATAGGCAATCATTGGATTTCCAGATATTGGGGACTAAACAGCTATTATCGACAACCTGTGCTAGCTGATTGGAAATTAAAAGATTCCAGTATAAAGGATGGAAAGACAAAGCTTGTCTAATACTAATCCAGTAAGAGTTAAATGAGTCAATCTTTATGAAGCCCGGATAGCTCAGTCGGTAGAGCATCAGACTTTTAATCTGAGGGTCCAGGGTTCAAGTCCCTGTTCGGGCGGAACTTTTCTTTAATTAACTCAAGGATGACAATATTACTTAACGTCTTTACTACCCAAAGTATAAGGAATTACCTCAAGCTGTTTAATGTTTTATTCACACAGGTGTTTTGCACGTGTCATAAACTACTGCCACAAAATATACACAGGTATTCACAAGACAAGGTGAGGTGTTATGTATAATAGTAAAATGACCCTATTTTGAGGCAAAGAGGCATCCAAGTTTTTTTCCTTACAGGCCACATCATTAGAAACCCATTAGTGTGAGGGCCATACTATTTTTTTTAATTGATAACAATCAATAATTATAGCCTGTAGACTATTCAAAAATATTGATTTGTTTATTGATAAAGTCAATGACAACACTGATATTTAACAGACATCTGCTTTTGAACTGTAAAAAGGTATAAAAATAGCTTTTAAAATTCTCAGGAGGATCGCACCCTCAAGTCAAGCAGGTTGCATTTGGCCCACGGGACTCTGGAGCATTTGTAAGGGTGCTAAAACCTCAGTGGGTTCCTTCTCAGGCATACCCCCAGGATTCTGGGATGTCCATTGAGGTGGCAGGGGACACTCCGAACCCCTATGTTCATGTGCATTTGAACTTTGGGATGAGTAAAGGATAACACATTGTTGGGGTAATGGATCATCTGCCAACAGATATGATCCTAGGGATTGATCTATGATTAATGGACTGCAGGTTAACCCCTAGAGTGCCAAGCACTTACGCCGTACGAGTGGACACAGCTGTACCTGCTGTGCCACGCTCGTACGGCGTAAGAGTGAAATGCGGTCACTGCATGAGCCGGTATAACCGGCATGCAGTGGCCGCATTTAAAAAAAAAAAACAAGCTTGGCACTTGTGGGGGGACATGAGGATCACTCCTCATGTTCCCCCTGTTATTGATCTCCCAGCCGATCACGCTGGGAGATCAATAAAACAAGAGGAGAAGCGCAGCAAAAGCGCAGCTTCTCCTCTCCTGTCTCTCCTACCCGAACTTCCGGGTAGGAGTGGGAGGGACCGGGGGAAGCCTCCCAACGTCATCGGCTGGGAGATCAATAACTGGGGGGACACCAGGAGGGGTCCTGATGTCCCCCACGAGGTCTGAATAAATAAATAAATAAATTAAAAAAAAAAAAATGCACTAGTAACCCTGTGAGTGCCGCAGGGGTCCCCAGCACATTGCTTTGCAATGTGCTGGAGACCCCTGCGGCACTCACAGGGTCACTTATTTTTGGGGGATTTTTTTTTTCCAAGACCTCATTGGGGGGATCGGGGGGGGGAGTCCTGAGGCCCCTCAATGAGGTCTATGATAATTTTTTTTTTTTTTTTAATTTAACCCTGTGTGTGCCACAGGGAGGTCTAATGCACCCCACCTCCTGTGGCACACACAGGGCTTTTAGAATTCCTTTGTTAACAGAGATTGTTGGGGGGCAATCAGGATTGGTCTTGATGGACCCCCAACAAGCTCTGATTACAAAGTAATAAATAAAAAGAAAAATTAAGCCTATGAGTGCCACAAGGGTCCAGTGCATTGCTTTGCAATGCACTGGAGACCCCTGTGGCACTCACAGGGACATTTATTTTTACTCTTTTTTTTTTTTGTAAGACCTCATTGGGGAGAATCAGAGGGGTCCTGATACCCCCCAATGAAGTCTATAATAAAAAAAAGTAAATTAAAAAAAAATTACCCTGTGTGTGCCACAGGGGGGGCCAATGCAGCCCCCCTTCTGCGGCAGACACACAGGGCTTTTATCATTACCTTGTTACCAGAGATTTTTGGGGGGCCATCAGGATTGGTCCTGATGGCCCCCCAACAAGCTCTGATTACAAAGTAATGAAAAAAAAAATAACCCTTTGAGTGCCACAAGGATCCAATGCATTGCTTTGCAATGCGCTGGAGACCCCTGTGGCACTCACAGGGTCACTCCTTTTGTGGACATATATACATATATTTTTTTTTTACTAAGACCTCATTGGGGAGGGATCAGGGGGTCCTGATGCCCCTCAATGAGGTATATAATAAAAAAAAATTAAAACAAAAATTAACCCTGTGTGTGTGCTACTGGGAGCTGGGGTTCAATGCAGACCCCCTTCCTGTGACACACACAGGACGTTTTATCATTACTTTGTGATCAGAGCTTGTTTGGTGGCCATCTGAATACAAAGTAATGATAAAAAAAATTAACCCTTTGTGTGCCACAGGGGCCCAAATGCATTGCTTTGCAATCCACTGGACACCCCTGTGGCACACAAAGGAATTTTTTCCCCCTTTATTTTTTATTTAGACCTCATTGTATGGGTTCTGATGCCCCCAGCAAGGTCTACACAAAAATATTGGGGGAAAAAGCCCCAAAAAATGCACGTGCCACAGGAGGGGGGGTCCAACGCAGTGCTTTGTATGAGGGGACATACAGTGCACACTGGTAGTCACAGATCTCCCATACACACTATCAGACACTGCCCCACCATCACCACCATCCTTGCTCCTCTGCTCATACCCAGAAACACTGCCTAATCCCTCACCCTCCCACACACTTTGTTACACTTGTAGTCACAGGTCCGCACGTACACCGGCTGACGCCCTAGCTTCTTTCATCTGTTAGCCATAAAATCACACATGCACTGTCTGCTTTCCCATTCCTGTTTCACTGGTAGCTACGCTCCTGTAGTGTAAATTAGTATGTCAACCCACAGCAGTGGGGTACCATTTTTCTTAGGCTGGCAAGAAGTTCTCCTAGGAAATCCCACGCCATTGAACCATTTTAGTATCTTTGAAGTGACTGATGTGTAAAACAAATGTTTGTTTTTTTTTCCTGTAGCACCACATTCTGGAAATAGTTGTGCCAACTAACTTAGGGGTAAAAAGGCAAATGACCCCTCATTAGATGCGGCAGGTTGTCTTCTTTCCAAAATAGTATGGTTAACTACCTTTTCTTCAATTCTGAAGGTGTTATAGCCATTTGTACAGGCAAGTCAGGTTTGAGAAAATGTTAGAAACATCAGAGTTTGTAGTAGGTGTAGTTTTCTACTTCTAGCACCCCCTAAGGTAGTTCAACTCATACCAATGGGGTGTCGTTTGACTCCTAAGAGCACTAGCAAACAAATGCAGTTGAAAATTCCATGGTTTTCACAGAGCTCCATACATTTGAAGGGGCAGAAATGTAAAAAAAAATGCATTTTTTTCCTATATCGCCTCCTTCTGGAAACATTTATGCACACCAGTATTGGGGTAAGAAGGCAAGTGACCCCTCATTAGATGCGGCAGGTTGTCTTCTTTCCAAAATGGTATGGTTTATCTACCTTTTCTTCAATTCTGAAGGTGTTATAGCCATTTTTGTACAGGCAAGTCAGGTTTGAGAAAATGTTAGAAACATCAGAGTTTGTAGTAGGTGTAGTTTTCTACTTCTAGCACCCCCTAAGGTAGTTCAACTCATACCAATGGGGTGTCGTTTGACTCCTAAGAGCACTAGCTAATGAATGCAGTTGAAAATTCCATGGTTTTTACAGAGCTCCATACATTTGAAGGGGCAGAAATGTAAGCAAATGCCTTTTTTTTCATTAGCGCCACCTCCTGGAAGCATTTGTGAGTACCAGCCTTTGGGTGAGAAGGCAAGTGACCCTTCATTAGATGCGGCAGGTTGTTTTCTTTTCAAAATGACATTGTTTCTCTACCTTTCCTGCATATCTATTATGGTTATAACCATTTTAGTGCAAGCAGATAATTTAAAAAACAAGTGTGTCAGGTTTACGTACGTGTTCCTAGCACCCACATATTGTATGTTAACCCACACAAATGGGCTACCATTTTTCTCATGTTGGTAGCAAGTACTGAATACAGCAGGAAATGTTATGGTTTTCAAAGATTTTAGTATCTTTGAAGTGGTGGAAATGTAAAAAAACATATATTTATTCCCATAGTGCCACCTTTTGGAAATATTTGTGCACTTCAGCCCAGCTAATGAATACAGTTGGAAATACCATGGTTTGCACACATTTCAGTACATTTGAAGGGGCAGAAATGTAAGAAAATGCCTTTTTTTTCCATTAGCGCCACCTTCTGGAGGCATTTGTGCACTCCAGGCTTGGGGTAACAAGGCAAGTCACCCATCATTAGATGCGGCAGGGTGTCTTCTTATCAAAATGGTATGATTTGTGTACCCTTTCTTCACTTCTGTAGTTGTTATAACCATTTGTGTACAGACAAGTAATGTTTGAGAAAATGTTAGAAAAATATGAAGTTGTAGTAGGTGTCGTTTTTCACTTCTAGTGCCCCCTGAGGTAGTTAAATTCATACCAATGAGGTGTAATTTTTCTCCTAAGAGCACTAGCTAATGAATACAGTTGGAAATACCATGGTTTGCACATATTTCAGTACATTTGAAGGTGCAGAAATGTAAGAAAATGCCTTTTTTTTTCATTAGCGCCACCTTCTGGAGGCATTTGTGCACTCCAGGCTTGGGTAACAAGGCAAATCACTCATTAGATGCAGCAGGTTGTCTACTTTCCAGAAATATATAGTTTTATATAATTATTCCACTGTTTTAGGGTAGATTTACCACAAAAACCGTAGAATGCGCATATTAGTTTATAAAGTTGAAAATGTCATTTTGCGCTGCTGGTGATTAGGGCTCTACGCTAGCCATGGACGTAGGTAAAACTATACAAATTTGGTATTTTTTTACTCGGGGGACTCGAGGCTTTTTCAAATAATTGATACTTTTTCAATCAAGGTAAATGTTTTTGATACATAGTATGTGATTTTAGCAAAATGACTAAATTTTCACTTTTTTTTGTCATTATGACATCATAGCTTTTTGCACGATGTAAAATTTTCTTCATGTAAGGTACCACGAGAAAGCTCAATTCGTTCTGAAAAAAACAATATATAGTTTTCCATATGTAACTAAAAATCCCCAGAGGAAATCAAGCCTAAACAGAAGGATAGCAAAAATTTTGAAAAAGTGTCTGGCCTGCAGGGTTCAGAAAATGGCCCAAGCCTCCGGCACTGAAGAGGTTAATGAATCTCGTAACCAGGAGTAAAGTAATTTACAGCCAGACTGACAATCTCCAGGTAAAGATCGATTCCACTGGGACCAAGACCATAGTAAAGAAAACATGAAACACAGAGAGGGCGCCCAGTGGTGCAGTGTAATGACCCTTGGCACATTGGACAAAAGTTTCCTGAGCAATATGAACATATGCAACCAGGTGTTAATCCCAACTACACAAAACTGGCCCACCTATCCCCCCAGTAGCCGCACCGCAGAGAGAGAAACCCAGCAACTATGCCAGGGACCAGTCGGATGGTCTTGTTCCCATTACATGCAGTATCACAAACAGAAATCCAGCATTAAGTAATAAGGTTCAATTTTGAAAGGTCGCACATGAAAGATTGTGCAACCTTTTAAGCAATTCACTAGGTCTCCAGGATCAAAATAGCGACATGACAATCTCGCACTGAATGACAGCGCAAGATTGTCATGTCGCCTATTTAATGGCCGCATACACGGAATTCAAACTGGCCAGTGCAAAAATATATAGATAGACAGTTATCTTACTGCTGCCCATGCTCAATATAACATTATAAATCTTTCACTGCAACATCTTAAGCTCCAAAACCTTTTACGGCAACATTTGCAGCTTTTATAAAAGCTGGTGCGCATCCGTGTTCTGTATACATAATAAGGAGCATGATCAAAGGAAATGTATTATGTATGCAGCATACGGAGCGCTCCAGCTAAAAGTGTCTCTTACTTAGAATGTTTTAAAAGCTGGAGCGCCTACGTGTGCTGCATACATAATACTGTTCCTTTGATTGTGCTTGTTATTATTTATGCAGTACACGGAGCGCTCCAGCTATTACAAGAGCTGAATATGTTGCAGTAAAAGATTTTGAAGCTTCAGATGTTGCAGTAAAAGTTTTTAATGTTATATTGAGCATGGGCAGCAGCAAGATGAATGTCTATATATTTTTGCACTTGCCAGTTTGAATTCCGCGTATCGTCCATTAAATAGGCGACATGACAGTCTCACGCTGTCATTCAGTGCGAGATTGTCATGTCGCCATTTTGATCCTGGCGACCTGGTGATTTACTTAAAATGTAGCTATAATGGAAACTAAGGACGCCAGGCTGTCCTTAGCTGTCACTCCGGATTCCCCTCTCCTAAAGGAGGCCAGATGGAGACACTTCTCCCAGTGAATGGAGGATCGATGTGCTGGTCGACTCCGCCAGTTATCAAATTTGAGTTGCCGACCTCGGGTTGAACGAACGGAGATAACTGTCGAATGCAAGTTGGCAACTTTGAGTCGAAGCCGAATGGTCGGTCCCAGGATGCGTTGAGCAGGAAAAAGAGGCAAAGTCGGCGGCTTGAGTCGGCAAAGCTCTAATCACAGCTCTGAGTTCTTAGTCGACATCGGCTGGAAAGTGAATTCGACCCTGGTGAACACATCTCTTAGATGAGAGTCAGAAGGGACTCTTTAAACCATCACAAATGACGAGACACGACTCGGGTATCTTCCACACAAGTAACACCCTTTATTGAAAACACACCACTGTTTTATAGTAAAATGGAATACAATAAACAATGGCCAAAACTACATGGTTGAATAGAGTCTGGGGCCAATACACAAGTCTATAATGGAATGGTAAACAGCAGGGACAAAGGATTGTTTAAAAAAAAAAAAAAAGGCAAGCTTAATAAGATAATGTTTTGTGGTTTCCCAACAACTTCTTCAAATCAAGTTTCAGCCACACAGAAAGACCTTTTTTATTATTTTATATTATTGATATTTTAGATCATCTTTTATCATTTTGTTAAAATTTTCTAACAAAATTAAAATTATTAATGAGACGAATAAGCAATATGTTGTGGACCCTTCAATCCTTTACCAAAGTCACATGAACAGACACAGGTTAATCTCTCTAAGTCTGATTGTTGTGTTTGAGCATATGATCCTCTGCAACCACCAGATTTGTGAGTATTATTTTGGTTGTTAAACTTGATTCCGGTGTAAGAGATAATAGGCACTATCGGGCGCCCTCTTTTGTGTTCTTCTTTATAATTTAATTTTGCCGCTCCAATTCCCAGCCAATAGGAATTGGAGTGACAAGCTACAAACAACCAACCAGGACACGGGCCATTGTTCTCCACAGGAGATGGAATTACCCGGGTCTGACAAATAACTCAAATAACTCAACTATGTCACTCCGGCTCCTCAACCAATAGGAACCAGAGCTACAGACTACGTGGACAGGTGACAACCAATCATGAGGAAACCTGTCTAATGCATCTTCTATGCAACAGTTTAGCAAGGGAGGTTAGGCGGCCATTCAGGATGCCCCCTACTTTTAGTCCATATCCAGGGGTTGCTGATATTTCAAACCAGTGGCAGCACTTTTCCTGTGGCCGGCTGGGCCCAGTGAATTCAGTTCTTTAGTCCATAGAGTTTGGGCATTTACAAATGCTCTGGCCGTTCAATACAGTTCCCAAGTAATGGGCCTAAACCCGTTACAGGAATTCCTGTGAGAGAGCACCATTAAGGTGTTTTGTTCCCAGGTACTGCCAAAATGGTGTCTGGGGTGGCCCAGAATGCAGCTGGTGGTCTGTTGCTGACTGTGCCAGCCAGAACTGAAGGAAATCAGTAGCAAGATCAAAGGGCTAAAGCCCCTATAAGGAGTTTAACTAACCTGTGTGCATTTTTGTCTACCACATACTCACCCACTCCCTTAGGAATGCGACAGAGATGGAGGGTGACCCACGAAAATTCCATGAAGTAAATTTCAAGACAGGGGTTTGGTGGTGTAGTGGTAATGCAGTATTCCCTACTCAAGGGGGTGGGAATAAACACCCAGAAGGTTCCAGTTCAGGCCTAGTCAGTCATTGACCCTTTGGTCAGGTGTGGCCGTTACCAAGATTGGTGCAGGTGTGATTCTGGTATAGGTGGTAACAGTTTACAATGGCAGCCATTGACTCTGTTAGGGCTGCTTGAGGGCAGAGAGTGGGGGGCTAGTGCCTACAGTGTACATGGGCAGAAGGGAGGGGCATTGGCACCAAAAGATGTCTTGGTTATGTCCCGGTGAAAGTTGAGATGTCTCAGCCTTTGCCCAGTGGCGGCAAAGCAAAGGAGGGCTTTAGCTAAGGCAGAGCAGCCAGATTCAGGTGAGGTTTGGATGCCGCGTGGTGCTGTTCAAATTCCCTTAGTGTGGAGTGGGCATCGGCCCGTGAGAGACAGGATGGGGTGCTGTGTCAGCGCTGTCACGAGAGCGGTGCAGCTGGTTCAGACTGCACTGGGTGTCACTTGTGCTGTACCCAGAGGTGGAGGCCCCCGCTGCCCACCTGCCTTGGGAGCACTAGGCACCTAAATGATTACAACCTAACCTTTAGTGTGTCTATTAAAAAACCTGACAAATTTAAGGGATTAGGTTTGATGCAAATTTAAGGTATTAGTTAAGGCTGAGCATCTGCTTCATAAAACTAAACCTCCAGCCTCAAAGTACTTGCTTAAAGGGATAGTAATGTTTCATAATAAAAGCAGCTCTAATTAATCTTCTTAGTATTTGGGCCATGGAGAGTGTTATTTCAATACTGTCAGAGTTGTAGTTCAGGAGTAATTGAATGATAAGGTATGCCCCTCTCGCCCCTTCTACTGATGTAACACTGCTCAGTTTAGAGCAGCAGGGAGTGTCCAGGTAGATTGCAGAGAGGGACAATCTTCAATTAAGATAAGGCTGGAAAAAATGAAAAATCTGTCAAGGGGGGCAGGGTTTTCATTGTTGCTGGACTCGATAGTAAAATTTAGCTTCCTCCTGAAGTACTCCATTCTCCAGACTCTGCTCATTTGCCTTCCACCTTCCTACCTCCAGTGAACTTTTCAGGTTTGACCATGAAACTCAGGGTTTGGAACCAAATCACAGAGTCTCAGGGTGAAGGGCCAAATTCTCAGGTTGAGCAAATCCAGTGTGTCCTCCTATATGATTTACACCAATTTACTGCCTATTTATTGTCCAAATATGTGACATTTCTACCACAAAGGCATGAGGAGATGTCCTGCTTGCCTTAAGAGTTTGTAAAAAGTTATATCTCAGAACTGTAGCATGTGAAAGGTTTCTTAAAATGTATTGAATTATCTCTGGTTTAGAGCAAACATGGTCATAACACATAGATCTCAGGGTGAGCTCATTTCAAAAGTTCCCAGGTATGCTAATTTCTCTAATAGAATCAGACCAGTGTCCTGTATTAGTGTTGCCTATTCTGCCAACTGATCATCCTTTCTCCTAAATCTATTTTTTTTGCTTCATATCTGTTTTCTGGTCATATGTAACCTTTGTCTCGTTCCCTTGGTGCGGCTGTCCTGGTCTGACTCAAGGTTTCTGTGGGCTTGGATATCTGGCCTTGTAGCAAGCACCTTTTAACCTTAGCTATGGCCGCAGCAAGGTCTCCTCAAGGTCCTGCAAGTGTTCACAGGCTATGCTCTCAATCCACTTGTCTCAAGCATCACTTGGTGGTTACACAGTTGCTAGCGCTATCCCTGACACCCTCCTTCCTAGACCAAAACTTAAGCCATGAATTAAGCTAAGTGAACTCCCTCTGCTTCCCATTTCTGTTGTCACACCACATGGCTCTGGTAGTGTTTTGGAATATGCAAACTTAGGGTCCTTACCTTGAGCTTTCACCTTACATCCCTGAAACAATGTTTTTAGGGATCACAGCCTTCCACCAAATTTGTCATTGGTACTAAAATGTACCAAGACGGCTAGATATTTTCCAGTCCCTCCCAGTGATCTTTCTGCCCTATCCACAGTATGCTATACCTGAGTACTCGGTAGACAACATACTGTTCAGAGTTCCCAGTGCTGATGACAAGACCCGATATCATCACCACTTAGTTGTATTAGTTTATGTCTAGTCTGCCTCCCATCTAAACTAAAAGTGCCATTTCCCTGGCTGCTTGAGGAATAAGCCCTCTCCAGTAATGCGATTTCTGAACTTTCACCAAAAATCTTCACACTATCTTGCAAATGTGATGGTTTACGTCAACTCAGAGCTGGCCTTCCTCTTCTGCTGCCCACTTATTCTCCTGCTTATCATTACTCAGCTGCTAATTGCTTCTCCTCATCTACAACTCCACCCTCCTCACACTAACCCCACATATTACCTGCTCAGTGAGCTTTAAAGGGATAGTAATACTTGAAAATTACTAATCCCCATATTGTAGCTTTGTTAAAAAGAAACTTATTGCCCCCAGTGTCATCTCTCAAACCCTTATGGTTTGAGAGATGATAGCGCTCAAAGTTCCCCCCTCCCTTCCCCTTCCTTGACTGAACGCTGACTGCAGGGATATCCGGTATTACTTGCATCAGGCGGCTCTGCAGCATTGCCAAGATTGCATTTATAAAAGAGAAGTCTTTAACTAAAATGGTCTTCTACGTGTGCTTGCAAAACAGGCACACGTAGAAGACCGTTTCAGTGAAAGAATTAATTTTTGATAAACATGATCTCGGCTCAGCTGCAGAGCCGCCTGATGCACATACGACTGTCGTACGACAGCTTCCCCTGCAGTCAGTGTTCAGTCAGGGAAGGTGGGGGGAACTTTGAGTGCTATCGTCTCTCAAAACATAAGGGTTTGAGAGATGACACTGGGGGCAATAAGTTTCTTTTTAACAAAGCTACAATATGGGGATTAGTAATTTGCAAGCATTACTATCCCTTTAAGCTCCTTTCCAGTTCCCAGTATCATACAGTGTTACAATATTTCCTTCCAGTTCAAATATCTGCTTCCAAAAATGATAATATCCTTACCCTTGCCACAGCAGTATGCCCTTGGAATAAATGATCCAAAACTTCAAAACCTGTTGCAATATGTGCACAGCATGAGGTTTTCCAACTCTTGCTTATAGTACTGCAATTCCACAGGTATTACAATTTCCAATAACCCATGCTCTTGCTAGGTTTAAATGTTTGTTGAGTAAATTTGCCTTTTAAACTGCTTAAAACAGTCAGAGATGAACTCCCCTGTTTGCAATTTAAGCCTTTGCCCTTTCACCAAACCAATCTCCTTCATATTTGCTGCAGCACAGAGAGATCTATATGAGAGTTCAAACTCCTGTTGAAGCTGAAACTCCTGGAGGTTCTGCACTAAGGTGTTATAAAGAGGTGATATATTGGAGAGACCCTCTCCAGTTATATCACTTCTCCAATTCCTATGTTATTCTATAGAGTTTATGCACTAAAATCTACAAAGTTGGAGAAATATTAACTGATAACATGGATAACTGGAGACTTGATATCACTGGAGAAGTAATCTCCACTCAGTGACGTAACAATAGGGGTCGCAGGGGTTGCACCTGCGACCTGCTTGCCACGCTCCCGCAGCAACCTATAGAACAAGGCAGTACAGCTGATCTCCAGGCGGCCGGTCCACTAGTCATGCAGAGTGCTGGGAGATGACATAATCTCCCAGCGCTCTGCATTACTAACAACCGCGCGGGAGTTCCAGTTAGAGGTCTCTGCCGAAGTCACACACCGCTAGACCACCAGGGACTCGAGGTAGGAGGGGAGGGGTCAGTAGGGGGCATTGTGGTGAATGAGGGGCATTGTTGAAGGGGCAATGTGGAGATTGAGGGGCAGTGTGGATAATGAGGGGCATTGTGGATAATGTGGGGCATTGTGGATAAAGAGGGGCATTGTGGAGATTGAGGGGCAATGTGAAAGGGGCATTGTGATGCAGGCATTGTTGAAGGGGCAATGTGGAGAATGAGGGGCAATGTGGAAGGGGCATTGTGATGGGGGTATTGTTGAAGGGGCAATGTGGAGAATGAGGGGCATTGTGGAAGGGGCAATGTGGAGATTGAGGGGCATTGTGGAAGGGGCAATGTGGAGATTGAGGGGCAATGTGGAAGGGGCAATGTGGAGATTGAGGGGCATTGTGGAAGGGGCAATGTGGAGATTGAGGGGCAATGTGGAAGGGGCATTGTGGAGAATGAGGAGCATTGTGATGGGGGTATTGTTGAAGGGGCAATGTGGAGAATGAGGGGCATTGTGGAAGGGGCAATGTGGAGAATGAGGGGCGTTGTGGAAGGGGCAATGTGGAGAATGAGGGGCATTCTGATGGGGGCATTGTTGAAGGGGCAATGTGGAGAATGAGGGGCATTGTGGAAGGGGCAATGTGGAGAATGAGGGGCGTTGTGGAAGGGGCAATGTGGAGAATGAGGGGCGTTGTGGAAGGGGCAATGTGTGGAATGAGGGGCGTTGGTGAAAGGGCAATGTGGAGAATGAGGGGCATTGCGGAAGGGGCAATGTGGAGAATGAGGGGCGTTGTGGAAGGGGCAATGTGGAGAATGAGGGGCGTTGTGGAAGGGGCAATGTGTGGAATGAGGGGAGTTGGTGAAGGGGCAATGTGGAGATGAAGGGGCAATGTGGAGAATGAGGGGCATTGTGGAGAATGAGGGGCGTTGGTGAAAGGGCAATGTGGAGAATGAGGGGCATTGTGGAAGGAGCAATGTGGAGAATGAGGGGCGTTGTGGAAGGGGCAATGTGGAGAATGAGGGTGTTGTGGAAGGGGCAATGTGTGGAATGAGGGGCGTTGGTGAAGGGGCAATGTGGAGATGAAGGGCAATGTGGAGAATGAGGGGCATTGTGGAAGGGGCAATGTGGTGGTGGCCAATGTGGTTGAGGGGGGCTAGTGTGATCAGTGGGGGGGGCCCATGGCAATTCTTGCACCAGGGCCCGGTGGCTTCTAGTTACGCCTCTGTCTCCACTTTATCACCTCTCTGATCTCCAACCTGATACTTTAAACCTTCCTAGAACTTCAGGCCAATGCACAATCACCCCAGTGATCTAAGCTCCTAATATAGGAGAAACAAACACAGGTGCACCTATTTTCCATTCAACACATCCTTGCACATAGGAGCGGAAGGAAAACATGAATGTTACATCATTTAACATGTAAATAATAGTAGCAAACCACAGCGGGGATCATGCTGTTAACCCTTTGAGTGCCAGAGAGGTACGCAATGCATTGCTTGGCACTCAGTGGGTTAAAGTTTTCCTTTCTGAAGAGTAGCTATTATTTAAATCATTTTAATGACATGAGTGAGACCTTTAACATTAACTTGTTAATTTGGGGCTGTTTAATTTCTACTTTTAAAATAATCTTTTTGTAGTTTAGGATTTCATTTTTTTATTTAAAGGGATAGTAATATTTCACAATAAAAGCAGCTCCAATTAATCTTCATAATATTTGGGCCTTGGAGAGCATTATTTCAGTACTGTCAGAGTTGTAGTTAAAGAGTAATTGAATGATAAAGTATCCCCCTCCCGCCCCCTTTACTGATGTAACACTGCTCACCTCAGAGCAGCAAGACTGTCCAGATGGATCACAGAAAGGGACAATCTTCAGAGAGAATAAGGAAAAACCTGTAATACCTGATAAGGGGCAGGGTTTTCCTTATGTTCACAGTAAGAAGACTGTTCCTTGCTGGGAACTGTCCGGTCAAGGGACCAGATTCCACATCTGAGGGGAGGCAGCTTACACAAGGTAAAAGGGGCGGGTGTAGGATACCTTATCATTCAATTAGTCTTGAACTACAACTCTGACAGTACTGAAATAACACTCTCTATGGCTCAAATACTATGAAGATTAATTGGAGCTGCTGTTTTTGTGAAACATTACTATCCCTTTAAATTTTTGTTCAATCAAGCACGTCATGCACACGAGCAACCTGTTTATTTTCCATATAATCGTTTATATACACACACACACACACACACCTTTATAATATAAAGTGCTAGCCTGCAAAGCTCCCTGTGTGCGTAAACGCACATGTGCAGTAGAGCCTGCCAGAACGATGCTGTCATTAAAAGTAGAGACTGGCCGAACGCACTGTTCCGGAGCAGGGAGATCCGAACGGCTCATCGCCTATCTCTGCTCCTGGCTCCAGGGCAGCAGCTGGGGCCGCTAGGTGGCACTTTAGCCTGTGTACATGGGCTTTCACACTAGTGTATATATATATATATATATGTGTGTGTAATGAAAGCTTCACAAGCATGGTTGTCTTTTATTTACAAACTAGCAAAATGAACACGGCGTTGCCCGTGGCCATTAAGTCCTTTGAGTGCTTGAGGGTTTGGGTACATTTCCAACAGTGAAAGGGTTAAGTTTTTGAGATGCAAAGAGGTATCAATGAAATGGGTTGGATAGGTCTTTGGCACTGAAGGAACACAACACACTGGCCATTTTCTTTGGTTTCTTTTAAACCATTTCAGTGGCAACACGTTCCACTGCATGGATACCATTTTATATGTCCATTTTATTTGTTAACTCTATCACTGCCGCTAAAGTAACCAAATCATTGCCAATCAATGTATTGAATACCCCTCAAGCACTCAAAGGACTTAGGGCTCGATCCAAATGTTGAGGTTAAAACAAATGTGAAGAAAAACACTGCCTTCTTGAGTTAACCAAGACCGGGTAACGTGAGATTCAAATCTTCCTTACCTGGAAAGGTTAACATGCGACGGCCTACAAAACACACAAAAACTACAAAGCTGGAGTCGCCTAAAATCTGACCTCATCATCACTGCAAAACACACGATAAACGCAAGAAACGTCCCAATAAAAAAAAAAAAAAACATCCGACGTTACCTAGTGCCCCAGCCAATCACAGCACCCCTAAGTATCAAGTTCAGTCGAATAAACTATATATAGACCCAAAATATCCAACGCATCTTTGTCTGTGTATCTCATTCATTAGCGCTAGAGCACAGGTCCCAGGAGTGGAGGCTAGATAAAGAGACAGGTAGTAGAGAGGCGCATTTACACATAAAGGAGTTGGAGAGGACTGGTACACCTTGCGACATTGTAAACTTTTGCACATACCCATAACATGCATCCATACACAAACACACACAAACAAACACACACACACATACACACACATAGCCCACATATTTTTATTTGTAGTAAAACACATACACTTTTCCTTTTTTTTGACAGTGTGAGTCTGTGAGTGCAAGTGAGTGACTGTGAGTGAGTGTGTGTGTGAGGGCCTGAGTGAGTGCCTGTGTCTGAGTGGGTGAGTGAAATGGAGAGGAGAGGAGGACAGGAGAGTGGGATGGGGAGTGTAGGAGGAGAGGAGGAAGAGAAGCAGGTGGGCATCCCCGGTCAGGGTAGAGGAGGGAGAACCCTGGGGAGGAGGGGAAGACAAAGTAGAAGAGGCACACAGAGTGCAGCTGCCAGTGGGACAAGAGGTACGGCATGGGGAGAACCACATTCAGCCAGGGTCATCGCAGGCAGGGCCTGAGAGCCAAGGCTCTCAAAGAACCTCTGGGGTGAGGAGGAGGACAGGGAGAGAGACCCCAAGTTCTCAGAGGAGGAGAACCTCGTCCTTTGTGAGTCAGTCATCACCAGTGAGAGGCACCTGTTCCCAAGGGGAAAGTTGTTGGTGTGGGGGCCAAACGTAAGGCTGCCTGAAAGGAGGTCCTGGCTGCAGTGATCGCTGTCTCCAACCGCAGCCGGTCGCTGGAAGCCATTAAAAAAAGGTGGACAGACTGCGAGGCCAAGGTAACATAGTAACACAGTAACATAGTACTCTAGGTTGAAAAAAGACTTGTGTTCACCTAGTTCAACCCTTTTCCTATTCCTGTTTACCATTGTGAAGGTGAAGAAGAAAATGGGAGAGGAGGCCTTGCATGCTGCCAGCACAGGTGGTGGTCCGCCCCTGAGTGTGGAGTACAGTGAGTGGAAGGAGGCTGTGCGCAGGATGATATCCTCCATATCGGTGCATGGGATCCCTGGATGGAGTGACACCGGGGATGAAAGGAGCCTCCAGTCCACCGGTAAGTGCATCAAGGCCTACACACACATCACATAAATCTTGATACCTACTAGACAGAGGCCAACACAGTGACACCTGAACACACGGACAGCATTCCACACCAGAATTCAGCAACACAGCTTGGAGGGACGTCAAACAAGGACAGAATACTTGACAAACCCAGTCTGATTGGTAATGGTCAAGTCCCTGTTTAACCCCCTTCATGTTGTCCACAACAATATAATGCACAGCACAAAAACAATGCACACCGTCATGTGTTAGTCAAAGATCTAACTGTTATGTGTATCACAATGTCATACATAGAGTGACAAAGAGGTCAGCACACAACCCCTTGAGTACCACAGGGATAAGCAATGCACTGTTTGACAATACATTGGCTAGTCCCCTGTCACCCAAATTGTTATCGGAGAATAGCAAGGAGGGGAATTGGTGTGTTTCCTACTGTATTGTTACTGCATGTCAGGCCTAGGCGTTGTGCATGTAGGTAGTTAGTCCAAGTGGAATAGTCAAGGTTCAGCTTTCTGCAATGTATGTAGCCTGCAGAGTGTGGATGGCCAGGAGGCATTCACCTCCATCACCACTCTGGAGGACATATGTGATAGGATTTTGGCTGTCCTGGGGTGTGTTTGTGTGTCCTCCAGCTGATTGGGTTGTTGGGTTCCACAGATCATGTTGCTTGGTGTGTCTATTACTGTTGCTGACATCATTGGTTGGACTCTGTAGTCACTGGTCATCAATGGTGCATTGCTGTGTTTAGAGGTCCTAGTGTGTTTGCTGTTGAGGCCTAGGTGTAGGACATGCAATGGGTTTGTGTCACTCAAGGTGTGATGTTTCAGTTTTGTTCACCACATGGATCCTGATGATTGGGGACAACAAGGAGGTATATGCCTTTCAATCCTCACTGCTCAGGATACACATGATGACCATATCTACACCACTGTAGTTTAGTAGAATCAATGTATGGAATCATGTCAAGCTCAGCAATGTGTGTCAGGATGGTAACCAATGCATTACAAAGCAATGCAATAGATACCATCCTGCCACTCAACGGTTCACACGTCAAAGTTATAGTCTGGCAACACTCCTGTTATAGCTCACATCACTAATTACATCACGTCATTTACCCACACAGCACACCAGTTTTCAAGAGAGGAGGAGTCAGGGGAAACCTCCTCTGAATAGGCCACCACCTCCAGGGCGCTGCCACCCCCACCATAGCAGCAGCCACAGCAGAAGTGGCCCCAGCAGGGTCAGCAGTCACAGCAGCAGTGGCCTCAGCAGCCACAGCAGCAGTGGTCCCTGTAGAGTCTTCATCAGCAGCAGTGGCCCCAGCAGGGTAAGCAGCAGACACAGCAGCAGTGGCCCCAGCATGGCCCCCAGAAGACACAGCAGCAGTGGCCCCAGCAGGGTCAGCAGCAGACACAGCAGCAGTGGCCCCAGCATGGCCCCCAGCAGACACAGCAGCAGTGGCCCCAGCATGGCCCACAGCAGCAGTGGCCCCAGCATGGCCCCCAGCAGCCACAGCAGCAGCAGCCACAGTCTGATGCTGCCCTCCAGGTCCCTCCACCACCACAGCCTGTTGCGAGGCACAGGATGCCACAGACAATCACGATGCCAGGCCAGGCGGAGTACCGCATGTGGGCCAGGCCTCAGCCACCCACATGTGCAGCAATCAGCCAGGAGGCATCCGAGGTGTGGCCCCTGGACTACCACCACCTTGGCCTCATTGGGGAGCCATAGCGGCCACAGGGCCGCACCAATTTCACCCCCCAACCCCCCCCAACACCATCACCCCCAACAATACCAACACATGAACGACACTCTGAGACTGGAGTATCAGAGGGGAGTGAGGGGTCCGGGCATCAGGTGTCAACCCACAGCATCCAAGCTGGTGTTGTCCCTCCCGAGGCCCTCACTGGGAGTCCGCTCCCTCACACCACACCTCCGCCAATCTCCATTGCCTCCACACCGGTGACACCCACGGGTACATCGGCCCTTGATAAGACATGTGGCCATCCAGGGGGAGCAGCTCACAGTCACCTGGAGGTGTGTCCAAACACTGAGGCGAATGGAGCTGACCCTAGGGTGGATCATGGGGTGTCTCAGAGCCATTGAGGCACAGCAGGTGGTCTCCAACACACAGCAGTTACAGTTCCACACCGGCAAGATGGAGGTCCTCGGCCACATGCTGGTGGAGATGCGTGACTTGAACTGCAGAGATAATCAGTGGCAGGAAATGGCACAGCCATCATGCAAGGGGTCCAGTGATTCATTACCAGCCAGCAGTGATCCACGACCACCACCACCAGCCACCAGACCCCCTCGGGTAACCCGCCAAAGTCACAGGGAATCCACCTCTACAGCACCCCCAGCCCCTCCCAAGAAAAAGAAGTAAGGCCAACCTTCTCCAGGCCCTTTCAATAAACATTTGCACTTCTTCATAACATCTGTGTCATGCATCTTTCCTATTCAAGATGTTGTTTGTTTAGATGAGTTGTCTCCAATGCATTGCAAAGCTATGCAGTGAACACAACTCATGCACATCTAACATGGGTGTCAGGTAATGAGTTGTCTCCAATGCATTTCAAAGCTATGCAGTGAACACAACTCATGCACAATGAATGTCGTCACAAGATTTTACAGCACATACAGACATGTTTGTACAAGTTCAACTAACAGACATATCAAAGCCAAACAACATCAGGGTGTTGTTCCATGATGTGACTTGAACTTGAACAACATGAACACATTAGATAGATCAGGAGATCAGCAACATGATAGTAATGCTTAGAATGTTTCAAGACATATGTAGTAGGGTTCATCCCCCTGAGTAAAACAAGGGAACTCCCACTGCTGAAAGGTGTTTCATTCCAAAGTTATTCCAGCTCAAAGCTTTAAGTCATAGATCAAATGTCACAGTGGCCTAAAAGTGTCAAATGGCGCTGTTGCTACACCATCCTATGGAGATTCATGGTGCAGGGACCAGAGCTGTCCATGGGATGGTGTAGCAACAGCGCCATTTGACACTTTCAGGACACTGTGATATTTGATCTATGACTTGAAGCTTTGAGCTGGAATAGCTTTGAAATGAAACACATTTCAGCAGTGGGAGTTCCCTTGTTTTACTCAGGAGGATGAACCATACTACAAGATTTCTAAAACATATTCAGTATTACTCTCCCTTTAAAGGGATAGTAATACTTAAAATGTAAAAAAAAAATATGTTGTAGGGTTTATCCCCCTGAGTAAAACAAGAGTACTCCCACTGCTGAAAGGTGTTTCATTCAAAAGTTATTAATTTTCAAAGTTGAATTTTTTAGGTGCTATATCACAGTGGCCTGAAATTGTACAGTGGCGCTGTTGCTACACGATCCTATGGACAGCTCTGGTCCTGGGACCATAAATCTACCTAGGATGGTGTAGCAACAGCGCCACTGTACATTTTCAGGCCACTGTGATATTGTACCTAAAAAATTCAACTTTGAAAATTAATAACTTTTGAAGGAAACACCTTTCAGCAGTGGGAGTACTCTTGTTTTACTCAGGGGGGATAAACCCTACAACATATATTTTTTTACATTTTAAGTATTACTATCCCTTTAAAACACTGACAAGGGAGAGGTGATCAATGACACAAGATAGATATATGTGATCAGATGTGTAATTGACATGGACACTAACAGGTGATCCTCATGGACGTGAATTCAGCATGTCACCGGAACAAACTTCTGGACCATGAGGGGTCATGCCATGGATGCCTGCAAGATTGGAAACTGCACTATGAACACAACAGTCATGCTATTGCTGACCCTTCATCATACCTGGGAACTCTCCGGTTTTACCCAGGAGATTCCGGGTTTGACAATGAATTACCGGGTCTCCGGGGCAGAGTCAGATTCTCCAGATCTGGGGAAACCCTGCCCACTTGTGCACAATCCCACCCTGTTTCTCCCACTCCGCTCCCTCTTGTACCCCTTCCGTAGTGCATTCTATATGTTTTTTTTATGTTTAGTAGTCCCGCCCCTCCTCACGATTAAGCCCTTCCCCTTTTTAATGACGCAGATTGCATCTTTTCTCTACCCTCATTGGCACTCCCAAGTAAAAAGGTCCGAGGTATGAGTGCAATACTCCAACGTTCCTTATCCCACCGTTACCTGCATGTATGGTTCTACCAGTCTAGTACAGTGACAGGCAATCATTGCATTTCCAGATATTGGGGACTAAACCGCTATTACTGACAACCTGTGCTGGCTGATTGGAAATTAAAAGATTCTAGTGTAAAAGGTGGCAAGACAAAGCTTGTCTTATACTGCTCCAGTAAGAGTTAAATGAGCCAATCATCATGAAGCCTGGATAGCTCAGTCGGTAGAGCATCAGACTTTTAATCTGAGGGTCCAGGGTTCAAGTCCCTGTTCGGGCGGAACATTTTTTTTTAATTAACTGAAGGATGACCAAATTACTTAATGTCTTTACTACCCAAAGTATAAGGAATTACCACAAGCTGTTTAATGTTTTATTCACACAGGTGTTTTGCACGTGTCATAAAATACTGTCACAAAATATACACAGGTATTCACAAGACAAGGTGAGGTGTTATGTATAATAGTAAAATGACCCACTTTTGAGGCAAAGAGGCATCCAAGTTTTTTTCCTTGCCGGCCACATCATTAGAAACCAATTAGTGTGAGGGCCATACTATTTTTTTAATTGATAACAATCAATAATTATAGCCTGTAGACTATTCAAAAATATTGATTTGTTTATTGATAAAGTCAATGACAACACTGATATTTAACAGTCATCTGCTTTTGAACTGTGCTAGTTAAAAAAAGGTATAAAAATAGCTTTTAAAATTCTCAGGAGGATCGCACCCTCAAGTCAAGCAGGTTGTATTTGGCCCACGGGACTCTGGAGCATTTGTAAGGGTGCTAAAACCCCAGTGGGTTCCTTCTCAGGCATACCCCCAGGATTCTGGGATGTCCATTGAGGTGGCAGGAGACACTCCGAACCCTTATGTTCATGTGCATTTGAACTTTGGGATGAGTAAAGGATAACACATTATTGGGGGTAATGGATGTGATCCTAGGGACTGATCTATGATTAATGGACTACAGGTTAATGAATCTCGTAACCACGAGTAAAGTAATTTACAGCCAGATCGACAATCTTCAGGTGAAGATCGACCCCACTTGGACCAAGACCACAGTAAAGAAAATGTGAAACACAGAGAGGGCGCCCAGTGGTGCAGTGTAACGACCCTTGGCACGTTGGACAACAGTCTCCTGAGCTATATGAACATACGCAACCAGGTGTTAATCCCAACTTCACAAGACTGGCCTGGCTATCCCCCCCAGTAGCCGCACCACAGGGAGAGAAACCCAGCAGCGACGGCCAGGGATCAGTTGGATGGCCTTGTTCCCATTACATGCAGTATCACAAATACAAATCCAGCATTAAAGGGATAGTAACACTTCGTTTTAACTTTATTTTATTTTGTAGGCATTAAAAAAACATGAAGAATGATATAAGTCTTATCTCTCAAACCTTTATGGTTTATGAGATATTCACAAGCAAAGTTCCCCTCCCCGCCCCTTTTTCCTAGTGTAAGCCATATCTTCTCAGATGTGAGTCTGGTTGTATGACAGTACAGGTAACAGAAGGGGACAATTTTCTTTGTATGAAAACAATGAAAGCCCTTCCCCCCTTGAAAAGTTTTTCAGCTTTTTCCATTATCTTAATTGAAGATTGTCCCTCTCTGCAGTCTACCTGGGCATCTCCCTTCTTATCTGGTTGAACAGGGGGGGGATACTTTGTTTGTGAATATCTCTTAAACCATAAAGGTTTCAGAGATAAGACTTATATCATTCTTCATGTTTTTTTAATGCCTACAAAATAAAATAAAGTTAAAATGAAGTATTACTATCCCTTTAAGTAATAAGGTTCAATTTTGAAAGGTCGCACATGAAAGAGCGTGCAACCTTTTAAGTAATTCACTGGATCTCCAGGATCAAAATAGCGACATGACAATCTCGCACTGAATGACAGCGCCAGATTGTCATGTTGCCTATTTAATGGCCGCATACACGGAATTCAAACTGGCCAGTGCAAAAATATATAGATCGTTATCTTGCTGCTGTCCATGCGCAATATAACATTATAAACCATTCACTGCAACATCTGCAGCTCCAAAACCTTCAAAACCTTTTACTGCAACGTCTGCAGCTTTTGTAAAAGCTGGTGCGCATCCGTGTTCTGCATACATAATAATGAGCATGATCAAAGGAAAAGTATTATGTATGCAGCATACGGAGCACTCCAGCTAAAAGTGTATCTTACTTAGAATGTTTTAAAAGCTGGAGTGCCTACGTGTGCTGCATACATAATACTGTTCCTTTGATCGGGCTTGTTATTATTTATGCAGCACATGGAGGCGCTCCAGCTATTACAAGAGCTGAAGATGTTGCAGTAAATTATTTTGAAGCTTCCGATGTTGCAGAAAAAGTTTTTAATGTTATAATGAGCATGGGCAGCAGCAAGATAACTGTCTATATATTTTTGCACTGGCCAGTTTGAATTCCGTGTATCGTCCATTAAATAGGCGACATGACAGTCTCACGCTGTTATTCAGTGCGAGATTGTCATGTCGCCATTTTGATCCTGGCGACCTGGTGAATTACTTAAAATGTCGCTATAACGGAAACTAAGGAAGCCAGGCTGTCCTTAGCTGTCACTCCGGATTCCCCTCTCCTAAAGGAGGCCAGATGGAGACACTTCTCTCGGTGAATGGAGGATCGATGTGCTGGTCGACTCTGTCAGTTATCAAATTTGAGTTGCCGACCTCGGGTCGAACGAACGGAGATAACTGTTGAATGCAAGTTGGCAACTTCAAGTCGAAGGCGAATGGTCGGTCCCAGGATGCGTTGAGTAGGAAAAAGAGGCGAAGTCGGCAGCTTGAGTCGGAAAATCTGTAGTTACAGCTCTGAGTTCTTAGTCGACATCGGCTGGAAAGTGAATTCGACCCCGGTGAACACGTCTCTTAGATGAGAGTCAGAAGGGACTCTTTAAACTATCACAAATGACGAGAAACAACTCGGGTATCTTCCACACAAGTAACACCCTTTATTGAAAACACACCACTGTTTTATAGTAAAATGGAATACAATAACCAAAACTACACGGCTGAATAGAGTCTGGGGCCAATACACAAGTTTACACTGGAATGGTAAACAGCAGGGACAAAGGATTGTTTAAAAAAAAAAAAAAAAAAGGCAAGCTTAATAAGATAATGTTTCATGGTTTCCCAACAACTTCTTCAAATCAAGTTTCAGCCACACAGAAAGACCTTTTTTTATTATTTTATATTATTGATATTTTAGATCATCTTTTATCATTTTGTTAAAATTTTCTAACAAAATTAATATTATTAATGAGATGAATAAGCGACATGTTGTGGACCCCTCAATCCTTTACCAAAGTCACCTGAACAGACACAGGTTAATCTCTCTGTAAGTCTAATTGTTGTGTTTGAGCATATGCTCCTCCGCAACCACCAGATTTGTGAGTATTATTTTGGTTGTTAAACTTGATTCGGGTGTAAGAGATAACAGGCACTATCGGGCACCCTCTTTTGTGTTCTTCTTTATAATTTAATCTTGCCGCTCCAATTCCCAGCCAATAGGAATTGGAGTGACAAGCTACAAACAACCAATCAGGACACGGGCCATTGTTCTCCATAGGAGATGGAATTACCCGGGTCTGACAAATAACTCAAATAACTCAACTATGTCACTCCGGCTCCTCAACCAATAGGAACCAGAGCTACAGACTACATGGGCAGGTGGTGACCAATCAGGAGGACACATACCTGTCTAATGCATCTTCTATGCAACAGTTTAGCAGGGGAGGTTAGGCTGCCAATCAGGATGCCCCCTACTTTTAGTCCACATCTAGGAGTTGCCGATATTTCAAACCAGTGGCGGCACTTTTCCTGTGGCCGGCTGGGCCCAGTGAATTCAGTTCTTTGGTCCATAGAGTTTGGGCATTTACAAATGCCTCTGGCCCTTCAATACAGTTCCCAAGTAATGGGCCTAAACCCGTTACAGGACTTCCTGTGAGAGAGCACTATTAAGGTGTTTTGTTCCCAGGTACTGCCAAAATGGTGTCTGGGGTGGCCCAGAATGCAGCTGGTGGTCTGTTGCTGACTGTGCCAGCCAGAACTGAAGGAAATTTGTAGCAAGATCAAAGGGCTAAAGCCCCTATAATGAGTTTAACTAACCTGTGTGCATTTTTGTCTACCACATACTCACCCACTCCATTAGGAATGTGACAGAGATGGAGGGCGACCCACGAAAATTCCATGAAGTAAATTTCAAGACAGGGGTTTGGTGGTGTAGTGGTAATGCAGTATTCCCTACTTAAGGGGGTGGGAATAAACACCCAGAAGGTTCCAGTTCAGGCCTAGTCAGTAATTGACCCTTTGGTCAGGTGTGGCCATGACCAAGATTGGTGCAGGTGTGATTCGGGTATAGGTGGTAACAGTTTACAATGGCAGCCATTGTCTCTGTCAGGGCTGCTTGAGGGCAGAGAGTGAGGGACTAGTGCCTACAGTGTACATGGGCAGAAGGGAGGGGCATTGGCACCAAAAGATGTCTTGGTTATGTCCCGGTGAAAGATGTCTCAGCCTTTGCCCAGTGGCGGCAAAGCAAAGGAGGGCTTTAGCTAAGGCAGAGCAGCCAGATGCAGGCGAGGTTTGGATGCCGCCTGGTGCTGTTCAAATTCCCTCAGTGTGGAGTGGGCAACGGCCCGTGAGGGACAGGATGGGGTGCTGTGTCAGCGGTGTCATGAGAGGGGTGCAGCTGGTTCAGACCGCACTGGGTGTCACCCTCAACTGGGGTGATACTTGTGCTGTACCCAGAGGTGGAGACCCCCGCTGCCCACCTGCCTTGGGAGCACTAGGCACCTAAATGATTAAAACCTAACTTTTAGTGTGTCTATTAAAAAAACTGACAAATTTAAGGGATTAGGTTTAATGCAAATTTAATGTATTAGTTAAGGCTAAGCATCTGTATCATAAAAATAAACCTCCAGCCTCAAAGTACTTGCTTAAAGGGATAGTAATGTTTCATAATAAAAGCAGCTCTAATTAATCATCATAGTATTTGGGCCATGGAGAGTGTTATTTCAATACTGTCAGAGTTGTAGTTCAGGAGTAATTGAATGATAAGGTATGCCCCTCTCGCCCCTTCTACTGATGTAACACTCCTCAGTTTAGAGTAGCAGGGAGTGTCCAGGTAGATTGCAGAGAGGGACAATCTTCAATTAATAAGGGGAAAAAAATGAAAAATCTGTCAAGGGGGGCAGGGTTTTCATTGTTGCTGGACTCGATAGTAAAATTTAGTACTCCGTTCTCCAGACTCTGCTCATTTGCCCTCCACCTTCCTACCTCTAGTGAATTTTCAGGTTTGACCCTGAAACTCAGGGTTTGGAACCAAATCACAGGGTCTCAGGTTGAAGGGCCAAATTCTCAGGGTGAGCAAATCCAGTGTGTCCTCCTATATGATTTACACCAATTTACTGCCTATTTATTGTCCAAATCCGTGACATTTCTACCAGAAAGGCAGGAGGAGAAGTCCTGCTTGCCTTATGAGTGTGTAAAAAGTTATATCTCAGAACTGTAGCATGTGAAATGTTTCTTAAAATGTACTGGATTATCTCTGGTTTAGAGCAAACATGGTCATAACACATAGATCTCAGGGTGAGCTCATTTCAAAAGTTCCCAGGTATGCTAATTTCTCTAATAGAATCAGACTAGTGTCCTGTATTAGTGTTGCCTATTCTGCCAACTGACCATCCTTTCTCCTAAATCTGTTTTTTTTTTTTTTTTGCTTCATATCTGTTTTCTGGTCATATGTAACCTTTCTCTCATTCCCTTGGTGTGGCTGTCCTGGTCTGACTCAAGGTTTCTGTGGGCTTGGATATCTGGCCTTGTAGCAAGCACCTTTTAACCTTAGCTATGGCTACATCAAGGTCTACTCAAGGTCCTGCAAGTGTTCACAGGCTATGCTCTCAATCCACTGGTCTCAAGCATCACTTGGTGGTTACACAGTTGCTAGCGCTATCCCTGACACCCTCCTTCCTAGACCAAAACTTAAGCCATGATTTAAGCTCATCATATGGCTCTGGTAGTATTTTGGAATATGCTAACTTAGGGATCTTACCTTGAGCTTTCACCCTACATCCCTGAAACAATGTTTATAGGATCACAGCCTTCCACCATATTTGTCATTGGTACTAAAATGTACCAAGACAGCTAGATATTTTCCAGCCCCTCCCAGTGATCTTTCTGTCCTATCCACAGTATGCTACACCTGAGTACTCGGTAGACAACATACTGTTCAGAGTTCCCAGTGCTGATGACAAGACCCGATATCATCACCACTTAGTTGTCTTGGTTTATGTCTACTCTGCCTCCCATCTAAACTAAAAGTGCCATTTCCCTGGCTGCTTGAGGAATCCGCCCTCTCCAGTAATGCGATTTCTGAACTTTCACCAAAAATCTTCACACTATCTTGCAAATGTGATGGTTTACGTCAACTCAGAGCTGGCCTTCCTCTTCTGCTGCCCACTTAATCTCCTGCTTACTATTACTCGGCTGCTAATTGCTTCTCCTCATCTACAACTCCACCCTACTCACACTAACCCCACATATTACCTGCTCAGTGAGCTTTAAAGGGATAGTAATACTTGAAAATTACTAATCCCCATATTGTAGCTTTGTTAAAAAGAAACTTATTGCCCCCAGTGTCATCTCTCAAACCCTTATGGTTTGAGAGGTGATAGCGCTCAAAGTTCCCTCTCCCTCCCCCTTCCCTCACTGAACTCTAACTGCAGGGATATCCGGTATTACTTGCATCAGGCGGCTCTGCAGCATTGCCGAGATTGCGTTTATAAAAAAGAAATCTTTAACTAAAACGGTCTTCTACATGTGCTTGCAAAACAGGCACACGTAGAAGACTCTTTCAGTGAAAGAATTCATTTTTATAAACATGATCTCGGCTCAGCTGCAGAGCCGCCTGATGCACATACGACTGTCGTACAACAGCTTCCCCTGCAGTCAGTGTTCAGTCAGGGAAGGTGGGGGGAACTTTGAGTGCTATCGTCTCTCAAACCATAAGGGTTTGAGAGATGACACTGGGGGCAATAAGTTTATTTTTAACAAAGCTACAATATGGGGATTAGTAATTTGCAAGCATTTATATTCCTTTAAGCTCCTTTCCAGTTCCCAGTATCATACAGTGCTGCAATATTTCCTTCCAGTTCAAATATCTGCTTCCAAAAATGATACTATCCTTACCCTTGCCACAGCAGTATGCCCTTGGAATAAATGTTCCAAGACTTCAAAACCTGTTGCAATATGTGCACAGCATGAGATTTTCCAACTCTTGCTTATAGTACTGCAATTCCACAAGTATTACAATTTCCAATAACCTATGCTCTTGCTAGGTTTAAATATTTGTTGAGTAAATTTGCCTTTTAAACTGCTTAAAACAGTCCGAAATGAACTCCCCTGTTTGCAATTTAAGCCTTAGCCCTTTCACCAAACCAATCCCCTTCATATTTGCTGCAGCACAGAGAGATCTATATGAGAGTTCAAACTCCTGTTGAAGCTGAAACTCCTGGGGGTTCTGAACTAAGGTGTTATAAAGAGGTGATACATTGGAGAGAACCTCTCCAGTTATATCACTTCTCCAATTCCTATGTTATTCTATAGAGTTTATGCACTAAAATCTACAAAGTTGGAGAAATATTAGCTCATAACACGGATAATTGGAGACTTGTTATCACAGGAGAAGTAATCTCCACTCAGTGGCATAACAGTAGGGGTCAAAGGGGTTGCACCTGCGACCTGCTTGCCACGCGCCCGCAGTAACCTATAGAACAAGGCAGTAAAGCTGATCTCCAGGCGGCCGGTCCGCTAGTCAAGCAGAGTGCTGGGAGATGACATAATCTCCCAGCGCTCTGCATTACTAACAACCGCGCGGGAGTTCCAGTCAGAGGTCTGTGCCGCTAGACCACCAGGGACTTGAGGTAGGAGGGGAGGGGTCAGTAGGGGGCATTGTGGTGAATGAGGGACATTGTTGAAGGGGCAATGTGGAGTTTGAGGGGCAGTGTGGATAATGAGAGGCAGTGTGGAGAATATGGGGCATTGTGGATAATGAGGGGCATTGTGGAGAATGAGGGGCAATGTGGAAGGGGCATTGTGATGGGGGTTTTGTTGAAGGGGCAATGTGGAGAATGAGGGGCATTGTGGAAGGGGCAATGTGGAGATTGAGGGGCATTGTGGAAGGGGCAATGTGGAGATTAAGGGGCAATGTGGAAGGGGCATTGTGGAGAATGAGGGGCATTGTGATGGGGCATTGCGGAGAAAGAGGAGCATTGTGATGGGGGCATTGTGGAAGGGGCATTGTGATGGGGGCATTGTTGAAGGGGCAGTTTGGAGAATGAGGGTGTTGTGGAAGGGGCAATGTGGAGAATGAGGGGCGTTGTGGAAGGGGCAATGTGGAGATGAAGGGGCAATGTGGAGAATGAGGGGCATTGTGGAAGGGGCAATGTGGTGGTGGCCAATGTGGTTGAGGGGGGCTAATGTGGTCAGTGGGGGGGATCCATGGCAATTCTTGCACCAGGGCCCGGTGGCTTCTAGTTACGCCTCTGTCTCCACTTTATCACCTCTCTGATCTCCAACCTGATACTTTAAACCTTCCTAGAAATTCAGGCCAATGCACAATCACCCCAGTGATCTAAGCTCCTAATATAGGAGAAACAAACACAGGTGCACCTATTTTCCATTCAACACATCCTTGCACATAGGAGCGGAAGGAAAAAATGAATGTTACATCATTTAACATGTAAATAATAGTAGCAAACCACAGTGGGGATCATGGTGTTAACCCTTTGAGTGCCAGAGGGGTACGCAATGCATTGCTTGGCACTCAGTGGGTTAAAATTTTCCTTTCTGAAGAGTAACTATTATTTAAATCATTTTAATGACATGAGTGAGACCATTAACATTAACTTGTTAATTTGGGGCTGTTTAATAATCTTTTTGTAGTTTAGGATTTCATTTTTTATTTAAAGGGATAGTAATATTTCACAATAAAAGCAGCTCCAATTAATCTTCATAATATTTGGGCCATGGAGAGCGTTATTTCAATACTGTCAGAGGTGTAGTTAAAGAGTAATTGAATGATAAAGTATCCCCCTCTCGCCCCCTTTTACTGATGTAACACTGCTCACCTCAGAGCAGCAAGACTGTCCGGATGGATCACAGAAAGGGAAAATCTTCAGAGAGAATAAGGAAAAACCTGTAATACCTGATAAGGGGCAGGGTTTTCCTTATGCTCACAGTAAGAAGATTGTTCCTTGCTGGGAACTGTTCGGTCAAGGCACTAGATTCCACTTCTGTGGGGAGGCAGCTTACACTAGGTAAAAGGGGCAGGGGTAGGATACTTTATCATTCAATTACTCTTGAACTACATCTCTGAAAGTACTGAAATAACACTTTCTATGGCTCATATACTATGAAGATTAATTGGAGCTTCTGTTTTTGTGAAACATTACTATCCCTTTAAATTTTTGTTCAATCAAGCACGTCATGCACACGAGCAACCTGTTTATTTCCATATAATCGTTTATATACACAGACACCTTTATAATATAAAGTGCTAGGCTGCAAAGCTCCCTGTGTGCGTAACCGCACATGTGCAGTAGAGCCTGCCAGAACGATGCAGTCATGAAAAGTAGAGACTGGCCGAACGCGCTGTTCCGGAGCAGGGAGATCCAAACGGCTCATCTCCTGTCTCTTCTCCCGGCTCCAGGGCAGCAGCTGGGCCCGCTAGGTGGCACTTTAGCCTGTGTACATGGACTTTCACACTAGTATATATATATATATATATATATATATATATATATATATATATATATATATATATATATAATATAGAGAGAGAGACAGAGAGATCTGTGGGTTGGTTGCACTCACTCTGTCCAAATTTATGCCCAGGTGCACAATCCTCAAAGATGAGAATATATAAAGAAGAAAAGGAGGCAGCACCAGTGGGACTTCTTATTAATATTTATTATTAGGCAAATAGGTAATATAAATGGTCGACGTTTCGGTCCAATAGATAGGACCTTTATAAAAACAATGCACAACGTCATGTGTCAGTCAAAGATCTAACTGTTATGTGTATCACAGTGTCATACATAGAGTGACAAAGAGGTCAGCACACAACCCCTTGAGCGCCACAGGGATAAGCAATGCGCTGTTTGACAATACATTGGCTAGTCCCCTGTCACCCAAAGAGTTATCAGAGAATAGCAAGGAGGGGAATTGGTGTGTTTCCTACTGTATTGTTACTGCATGTCAGGGCTAGGCGTTGTGCATGTAGGTAGTTAGTCCAAGTGGAATAGTCAAGGTTCAGCTTTCTGCATGGCCAGGAGGCATTCACCTCCATCACTCTGCAGGACATATGTGATAGGATTTTGGCTGTCCTGGGGTGTGTTTGTGTGTCCTCCAGCTGATTGGGTTGTTGGGTTCCACAGATCATGTTGGTTGGTGTGCTTGTTGTGTCTATTACTGTTGCTGACATCATTGGTTGGACTCTGTAGTCACTGGTCATCAATGGTGCATTGCTGTGTTTAGAGGTCCTAGTGTGTTTGCTGTTGAGGCCTAGGTGTAGGGCATGCAGTGGGTTTGTGTCACTCAAGGTGTGATGTTTCAGTTTTGTTCACCACATGGATCCTGATGATTGGGGACAGCAAGGACGTATATGCCTTTCAATCCTCACTGCTCAGGATACACATGATGACCAAATCTACACCACTGTAGTTTAGTAGAATCAATGTATGGGATCATGTCAAGCTCAGCAATGTGTGTCAGGATGGTAACCAATGCATTACAAAGCAATGCAATGGATAGCATCCTGCCACTCAACGGTTCACACGTCAAAGTTATGGTCTGGCAACACTCCTGTTATAGCTCACATCACTAATTACATCACGTCATTTACCCACACAGCACACCAGTTTTCAAGAGAGGAGGAGTCAGGGGAAACCTCCTCTGAAGAGGCCACCACCTCCAGGGCGCTGCCACCCCCACCACAGCAGGGTCAGCAGCCACAGCAGCAGTGGCCTCAGCAGCCACAGCAGCAGTGGCCCCTGTAGAGTCATCATCATCATCAGCAGCAGTGGCCCCAGCAGGATCAGCAGCAGACACAGCAGCAGTGGCCCCAGCATGGCCCCCAGAAGACACAGCAGCAGTGGCCCCAGCAGGGTCAGCAGCAGACACAGCATCAGTGGCCCCAGCATGGCCCCCAGCAGACACAGCAGCAGTGGCCCCAGCATGGCCCACAGCAGCAGTGGCCCCAGCATGGCCCCCAGCAGCAGCAGCCACAGTCTGATGCTGCCCTCCAGGTCCCTCCACCACCACAGTCTGTTGCGAGGCACAGGATGCCACAGACAATCACGATGCCACGCCAGGCAGAGTACCACACGTGGGCCAGGCCTCAGCCACCCACATGTGCAGCAATCAGCCAGGAGGCATCCGAGGTGTGGCCCCTGGACTACCACCACCTTGGCCTCATTGGGGAGCCATAGCGGCCACAGGGCCGCACCAATTTCACCCCCCCAACACCATCACCCCCAACAACACCAACACATGAGCGACACTCATGACTGGAGACTGGAGTATCAGAGGGGAGTGAGGGGTCCGGGCATCAGCTGTCAACCCACAGCATCCAAGCTGGTGTTGTCCCTCCCGAGGCCCTCCCTGGGAGTCCGCTCCCTCTCACCACACCTCCGCCAACCTGCATTGCCTCCACACCAGTGACACCCACGGGTACATCGGCCGTTGATAAGTCGTGTGGCCATCCAGGGGGAGCAGCTCACAGTCATCTGGAGGTGTGCCCAAACACTGATACGAATGGAGCTGACCCTGGGGCGGATCATGGGGTGTCTCAGGGCCATTGAGGCACAGCAGGTGGTCTCCAACACACAGCAGTTACAGTTCCACACCGGCATGATGGAGGTCCTCGGTCACATGCTGGTGGAGATGCGTGACTCGAACTGCAGAGAGAATCAGTGGCAGGAAATGGCATAGCAAGGGGTCCAGTGATGCATTACCAGCCAGCAGTGATCCACGACCCCCACCACCACCAGCCACCAGACCCCCTCGGGTAACCCGCCAAAGTCAGAGGGAATCCACCTCTACAGCCCCCCCAGCCCCGCCCAAGAAAAAGAAGTAAGGCCAACCTTCTCCAGGCCCTTTCAATAAATATTTGCACTTCTTCATAACATCTGTGTCATGCATCTTTCCTATTCAAGATGTTGTTTGTTTAGATGAGTTGTCTCCAATGCATTGCAGAGCTATGCAGTGAACACAACTCATGCAAAATGGATGTCGTCACAAGCTTTTACAGCACATACAGACATGTTTGTACAAGTTCAACTCACAGACATATCAAAGCCAAACAACATCAGGGTGTTGTTCCATGATGTGACTTGAACTTGAACAACATGAACACATTAGATAGATCAACAGATCAACAACATGATAGTAATGCTTAGAATGTTTCAAGACATATGTAGTAGGGTTCATCCCCCTGAGTAAAACAAGGGAACTCCCACTGCCGAAAGGTGTTTCATTCCAGAGTTATTCCAGCTCAAAGCTTTAAGTCATAGATCAAATGTCACAGTGGCCTAAAAGTGTTAAATGGCACTGTTGCTACACCATCCTATGGAGATTCATGGTACAGGGACCAGAGCTGTCCATGGGATGGTGTAGCAACAGCGTCATTTGACACTTTCAGGACCCTGTGATGTTTGATCTATGACTTGAAGCTTTGAGCTGGAATAACTTTGAAATGAAACACCTTTCAGCAGTGGGAGTTCCCTTGTTTTACTCAGGAGGATGAATCATACTACAAGATTTCTAAAACATATTCAGTATTACTATCCCTTTAAAGGGATAGTAATACTTAAAATGGAAAAAAAATATGTATGGTTTATCCCCCTGAGTAAAACAAGAATACTCCCACTGCTGAAAGGTGTTTCATTCAAAAGTTATTAATTTTCAAAGTTGAATTTTTTAGGTGCAATATCACAGTGGCCTGAAATTGTACAGTGGTGCTGTTGCTGTATGAACAGTTCTGGTCCTGGGACCATAAATCTACATAGGATGGTGTAGCAACAGCACCACTGTACAATTTCGGCCACTGTGATATTGCACCTAAAAAATTCAACTTTGAAAATTAATAACTTTTGAATGAAACACCTTTCAGCAGTGGGGGTACTCTTGTTTTACTCAGGGGGATAAACCCTACAACATATAGTAATTTTAAGTATTACTAACCCTTTAAAACACTGACAAGGGAGAGGTGATCAATGACACAAGATAGATATATGTGATCAGATGTGTAATTGACATGGACACTAACAGGTGATCCTCATGGACGTGAATTCAACATGTCACCGGAACAAACTTCTGGACCATGAGGGGTCATGCCATGGATGTCTGCAAGATTGGAAACGGCACTATGAACACAACAGTCATGCTATTGCTGACCCTTCATCATACCTGGGAACTCTCCGGTTTTGCCCAGGAGACTCCGGGTTTGACAATGAATTACCGGGTCTCTGGGGCAGAGTCAGATTCTCCGAATGTGTGGAAACCCTGCCCACTTGTGCTCAATCCCACCCTGTTTCTCCCACTCCGCGCCCTCTTGTACCCCTTCCCTAGTGCATTCTATATGTTTTTTTTATGTTTAGTAGTCCCGCCCCTCCTCACGATTAAGCCCCACCCCTTTTTAATGACACAAATTGCGTCTTCTCTACCCTTATCGGCACTCCCAAGTAAGAAGTTCCGAGATATGAGTGCAATACTCCAACGTTCCTTATCCCAGCGTTACACTGTTGGCACGTATGGTTCTACCAGTCTAGTACAGTGATAGGCAATCATTGGATTTCCAGATATTGGGGACTAAACCGCTATTATCAACAACCTGTGCTGGCTGATTGGAAATTAAAAGATTCCAGTGTAAAAGAGGGAAAGACAAAGCTTGTCTAATACTAATCCAGTAAGACTTAAATGAGGCATCCTTTCTGAAGCCCGGATAGCTCAGTCGGTAGAGCATCAGACTTTTAATCTGAGGGTCCAGGGTTCAAGTCCCTGTTCGGGCGGAACTTTTCCTTAATTAACTCAAGGGTGACAAAATTACTTAACGTCTTTACTACCCAAAGTATAAGGAATTACCACAAGCTGTTTAATGTTTTATTCACACAGGTGTTTTGCACGTGTCATAAACTACTGCCACAAAATATACACAGGTATTCACAAGACAAGGTGAGGTGTTATAGTAAAATGACCCACTTTTGAGGCAAAGAGGCATCCAAGTTTTTTTTCCTTGCCGGCCACATCATTAGAAACCAATTAGTGTGAGGGCAATACTATTTTTTTTAATAGATAACAATCAATAATTATAGCCTGTAGACTGTTCAAAAATATTGATTTGTTTATTGATAAAGTCAATGACAACACTGATACATAGAAACATAGAAGATTGACGGCAGAAAAAGACCACCTGGTCCATCTAGTCTGCCCTTTAGTATTCCTTTATTGTTATCTTAGGATAAATACATGTTTATCCCAGGCATGTTTAAACTGTGTTACTGTGGATTTATCAACCACCTCTGCTGGAAGTTTGTTCCAAGTTTCTACTACTCTTTCAGTGAAATAATATTTTCTAATGTTTTTCTTGATTTTTCCTCCAACTAGCCTCAGATTGTGCCCCCTTGTTCTTGTATTCAGATTCTTATTAATCACACTTCCCTCCTGAACCTTGTTCAGTCCTTTAACATACTTAAAGGTTTCAATCATGTCCCCCCTTTCTCTTCTTTCCTCCAGACTATACATATTTAGATCTCTGAGTCGTTCTTGATAAGTTCTATGCTTTAGACCTTCCACCATTTTTGTAGCTCTTCTTTGAACCCGCTCAATTTTAGTTATATCCTTTTGCACATGAGGCCTCCAGAACTGTACACAGTATTCCAGATGTGGTCTCACTAGAGCTCTATACAGAGGGATCACAATCTCCCTCTTCCTGCTTGTTATACCTCTAGCTATGCAGCCAGGCATACGATTTGCTTTCCCCACCGCCTGGTTGCATTGGTTACTCATCTTGAGGCTGTCAGAGATGACCACCCCCAAATCCTTCTCTTCTGAAGTCTTTGCTACCACAGAACTGCCAATACGATAGTCAGATTGAGGGTTTCTTGTCCCCAAGTGCATTATTTTACATTTGGAAACATTGAACTGAAGTTTCCATTGTTTTGACCACTTTTCTAATAGTGCCAAATCATTCTCCATATTACAGACACCTCCTGGAACATCAACCCTATTACACACTTTTGTGTCATCAGCAAACAAGCAAACCTTCCCTGCCAAGCCTTCCCTTATGTCACTTACAAACATGCTGAACAGAACAGGGCCCAGAACAGATCCTTGTGGCACTCCACTTGTAACCAGTCTCTGCTCAGAATACACTCCATTAACAACAACCCTCTAGTTTCTGTCCTTCAGCCAACTGCAGATCCACTGAACTATCCAGGGGTTAAGTCCAATTCTTGATAATTTATCTATCAGCTCTTTATGGGGAACTGTATCGAAAGCTTTACTGAAATCCAGGTAGGCGATATCCACAGCACCACCTTCATCCAGCACTTTAGTTACATAGTCAAAGAAATCAATGAGATTAGTCTGACAGGATCGGCCCTCAGTGAAGCCATGCTGGTTTGGGTCCATCAGGTTGTTTTTTGTTAGATGGTCAATTATCTTCTTCTTTAGAAGAGTCTCCATCATTTTTACCACTACAGATGTCAGGCTGACTGGCCTGTAGTTACTAGCTTCTTCTTTACTACCCTTCTTGTGAATGGGTACAACATTGGCCATTCTCCAATCATCAGGAACTTCTCCCGTAAGAAGGGACTGGTTATACAGATTAGTCAGGGGGCCAACTATGACAGATCGGAGTTCTTTAAGAACTCTAGGGTGGATTCCATCCGGACCCATCGCTTTATTTGACTTTAGCCGGACAAGTTCCTCTAGAACATCGGCCTCTGAAAACACTGGGGCTAAAATTATACAACTAGAGGCAATGCTGTGTTCAGCCATTTTCTGATTATGAGGGCCGCCGTCTGAAAAAACTGAGCAGAAGTAGTTATTCAGATGGTCAGCGACCGCCTTTTCCTCTTCTATATACTGATTTTTTCCCTTGTTAATTTTTGTAATCCCGCAGTTTTTCTTCTTCCTGTCACTGATATATCTGAAGAAGGTTTTATTCCCCTTCTTAACAGATTTGGCCATTTCTTCCTCTTTTGAGGCTTTAGCAGCATTTATCATCTGTTTAGTCTCCTTCTGTATAGTTTTATACCCTTCTCTGTCCGCTTCACTTCCAGTCTCTTTATATCTCTTATAGGCAGACTTTTTATCTTTCACTATAGCTCTTACCTCTCTAGTAAACCATAGTGGATTTCTCTTTCTTTTCCTCTTGCTAATTTGTCTAACATGTAATCTTGTTTCCTTTAAGAGGACTTCTTTGAGTGTCTTCCACTGAGTACTCACTCTCGGTGTTTTATCCCACCCTTTTAATTCTTTCTTTACATATTCTCCCATATCCTCAAACTTCGTCTTCCTAAAGTCCAATACTTTGGTTGCAGAATGGGATTTCTCGTAGTCAGTCTGGATTCCGAACCACAAACATTGGTGGTCACTGGAACCTAGATTTTCTCCCACCTTCACCTCAGATACCAGGTCTCCATTTGTGAATACTAAGTCTAGGATATTGTCCCCTCTAGTTGGCGCCTTCACCAGCTGTTTTAGGGACATCCCCGTCAGGGCTTCTACGATGCTCCTACTTCTACATGTGGACGCACAAGGGATATTCCAATCAACATCAGGCATGTTGAAGTCTCCCATAACTACTATATCTCCCTTTACTGCCATTTGGGTAATCTCATCCACTAGCATGTTGTCTTGCTCTTCAGATTGCCCCGGAGGCCTGTAGACTGCACCTATTCTTGTAACTGATCCCTTTTTATTCTGCAGACAGATCCAGAGAGTCTCCAACTCTTTACATGAATTCTGGATCGCTGTGGATTTTATGCTATCTTTAACATAAATGGCTACCCCACCCCCTCTTCTCTCAGCCCTATCTTTCCTATACAACGTGTATCCCGGAATGGCTATTTCCCAGTCATTACAGTCCCTGATATTTAACAGTCATCTGCTTTTGAACTGTGCTAGTTAAAAAAGGTATAAAAATAGCTTTTAAAATTCTCAGGAGGATCGCACCCTCAAGTCAAGCAGGTTGTATTTGGCCCACGGGACTCTGGAGCATTTGTAGGGGTGCTAATTAAAACCTCAGTGGGTTCCTTCTCAGACATACCCCCAGGATTCTGGATGTCCATTGAGGTGGCAGGGGACACTCCGAACCCCTATGTTCATGTGCATTTGAACTTTGGGATGAGTAAAGGATAACACATTATTGGGGGTAATGGATGTGATCCTAGGGATTGATCTATAATTAATGGACTACAGGTTAATGAATCTCGTAACCAGGAGTAAGTAATTTACAGCCAGATCGACAATCTTCAGGTGAAGATCGACCCCACTTGGACCAAGACCACAGTAAAGAAAAACATGAAACACAGAGAGGGCGCCCAGTGGTGCAGTGTAACGACCCTTGGCACGTTGAACAACAGTCTCCTGAGCTATATGAACATACGTAACCAGGTGTTAATCCCAACTTCACAAGACTGGCCTGGCTATCCCCCCCAGTAGCCGCACCACAGAGAGAGAAACGCCAGCAGCGACGGCCAGGATTAGTCAGATGGACTTGTTCCCATTACATGCAGTATCACAAATACAAATCCAGCATTAAGTAATAAGGTTCAATTTTGAAAGGTCGCACATGGAAGAGTGTGCAACCTTTAAGTAATTCACTAGGTCTCCAGGATCAAATAGCGACATGACAATCTCGCACTGAATGACAGCGCAAGATTGTCATGTCGCCTATTTAATGGCCGCATACACGGAATTCAAACTGGCCAGTGCAAAAATATATAGATAGACAGTTATCTTGCTGCTGTCCATGCGCAATATAACATTATAAACCATTCACTGCAACATCTGCAGCTCCAAAACCTTCAAAACCTTTTACTGCAACATCTGCAGCTTTTGTAAAAGCTGGTGTGCATCCGTGTTCTGCATACATAATAATGAGCATGATCAAACGAAAAGTATTATGTATGCAGCATACGGAGCGCTCCAGCTAAAAGTGTATCTTACTTAGAATGTTTTAAAAGCTGGCGTGCCTACGTGTGTTGCATACATATACTGTTCCTTTGATCGCGCTTGTTATTATTTATGCAGCACATGGAGGCGCTCCAGCTATTACAAGAGCTGAAGATGTTGCAGTATATTATTTTGAAGCTTCCGATGTTGCAGAAAAAGTTTTTAATGTTATAATGAGCATGGGCAGCAGCAAGATAACTGTCTATATATTTTTGCACTGGCCAGTTTGAATTCCGTGTATCGTCCATTAAATTAGCGACATGACAGTCTCACGCTGTTATTCAATGCGAGATTGTCATGTCGCCATTTTGATCCTGGCGACCTGGTGAATTACTTAAAATGTCGCTATAACGGAAACTAAGGAAGCCAGGCTGTCCTTAGCTGTCACTCCGGATTCCCCTCTCCTAAAGGAGGCCAGATGGAGACACTTCTCTCGGTGAATGGAGGATCAATGTGCTGGTCGACTCCGTCAGTTATCAAATTTGAGTTGCCGACCTCGGGTCGAACGAACGGAGATAACTGTCCAATGCAAGTTGGCAACTTCGAGTCGAAGGCGAATGGTCGGTCCCAGGATGCGTTGAGTAGGAAAAAGAGGCGAAGTCGGCGGCTTGAGTCAGAAAATCTGTAGTTACAGCTCTGAGTTCTTAGTTGACATCGGCTGGAAAGTGAATTCGACCCCGGTGAACACATCTCTTAGATGAGAGTCAGAAGGGACTCTTTAAACTATCGCAAATGACGAGACACGACTCGGGTATCTTCCACACAAGTAACACCCTTTATTGAAAACACACCACTGTTTTATAGTAAAATGGAATACAATAACCAAAACTACACGGCTGAATAGAGTCTGGGGCCAATACACAAGTTTACACTGGAATAGTAAATAGCAGGGACAAAGGATTGTTTAAAAAAAAAAGGCAAGCTTAATAAGATAATGTTTCATGGTTTCCCAACAACTTCTTCAAATCAAGTTTCAGCCACACGGAAAGACCTTTTTTTATTATTTTATATTATTGATATTTTAGATCATCTTTTATCATTTTGTTAAAATTTTCTAACAAAATTAAAATTATTAATGAGATGAATAAGCGACATGTTGTGGACCCCTCAATCCTTTACCAAAGTCACCTGAACAGACACAGGTTAATCTCTCTGTAAGTCTAATTGTTGTGTAAGAGATAAAAGGCACTATTGGGTGCCCTCTTTTGTGTTCTTCTTTATAATTTAATCTTGCCGCTCCAATTCCCAGCCAATAGGAATTGGAGTGACAAGCTACAAACAACCAATCAGGACACGGGCCATTGTTCTCCATAGGAGATGGAATTACCCGGGTCTGACAAATAACTCAAATAACGCAACTATGTCACTCCGGCTCCTCAACCAATAGGAACCAGAGCTACAGACTACATGGGCAGGTGGTGACCAATCAGGAGGACACATACCTGTCTAATGCATCTTCTATGCAACAGTTTAGCAGGGGAGGTTAGGCTGCCAATCAGGATGCCCCCTACTTTTAGTCCACATCTAGGAGTTGCCGATATTTCAAACCAGTGGCGGCACTTTTCCTGTGGCCGGCTGGGCCCAGTGAATTCAGTTCTTTGGTCCATAGAGTTTGGGCATTTACAAATGCCTCTGGCCCTTCAATACAGTTCCCAAGTAATGGGCCTAAACCAGTTACAGGACTTCCTGTGAGAGAGCACTATTAAGGTGTTTTGTTCCCAGGTACTGCCAAAATGGTGTCTGGGGTGGCCCAGAATGCAGCTGGTGGTCTGTTGCTGACTGTGCCAGCCAGAACTGAAGGAAATTTGTAGCAAGATCAAAGGGCTAAAGCCCCTATAATGAGTTTAACTAACCTGTGTGCATTTTTGTCTACCACATACTCACCCACTCCATTAGGAATGTGACAGAGATGGAGGGCGACCCACGAAAATTCCATGAAGTAAATTTCAAGACAGGGGTTTGGTGGTGTAGTGGTAATGCAGTATTCCCTACTTAAGGGGGTGGGAATAAACACCCAGAAGGTTCCAGTTCAGGCCTAGTCAGTAATTGACCCTTTGGTCAGGTGTGGCCATGACCAAGATTGGTGCAGGTGTGATTCGGGTATAGGTGGTAACAGTTTACAATGGCAGCCATTGTCTCTGTCAGGGCTGCTTGAGGGCAGAGAGTGAGGGACTAGTGCCTACAGTGTACATGGGCAGAAGGGAGGGGCATTGGCACCAAAAGATGTCTTGGTTATGTCCCGGTGAAAGATGTCTCAGCCTTTGCCCAGTGGCGGCAAAGCAAAGGAGGGCTTTAGCTAAGGCAGAGCAGCCAGATGCAGGTGAGGTTTGGATGCCGCCTGGTGCTGTTCAAATTCCCTCAGTGTGGAGTGGGCAATGGCCCGTGAGGGACAGGATGGGGTGCTGTGTCAGCGGTGTCATGAGAGGGGTGCAGCTGGTTCAGACCGCACTGGGTGTCACCCTCAACTGGGGTGATACTTGTGCTGTACCCAGAGGTGGAGACCCCCGCTGCCCACCTGCCTTGGGAGCACTAGGCACCTAAATGATTAAAACCTAACTTTTAGTGTGTCTATTAAAAAACCTGACAAATTTAAGGGATTAGGTTTAATGCAAATTTAATGTATTAGTTAAGGCTAAGCATCTGCATCATAAAAATAAACCTCCAGCCTCAAAGTACTTGCTTAAAGGGATAGTAATGTTTCATAATAAAAGCAGCTCTAATTAATCATCATAGTATTTGGGCCATGGAGAGTGTTATTTCAATACTGTCAGAGTTGTAGTTCAGGAGTAATTGAATGATAAGGTATGCCCCTCTCGCCCCTTCTACTGATGTAACACTCCTCAGTTTAGAGTAGCAGGGAGTGTCCAGGTAGATTGCAGAGAGGGACAATCTTCAATTAATAAGGGGAAAAAAATGAAAAATCTGTCAAGGGGGGCAGGGTTTTCATTGTTGCTGGACTCGATAGTAAAATTTAGTACTCCGTTCTCCAGACTCTGCTCATTTGCCCTCCACCTTCCTACCTCTAGTGAATTTTCAGGTTTGACCCTGAAACTCAGGGTTTGGAACCAAATCACAGGGTCTCAGGTTGAAGGGCCAAATTCTCAGGGTGAGCAAATCCAGTGTGTCCTCCTATATGATTTACACCAATTTACTGCCTATTTATTGTCCAAATCCGTGACATTTCTACCAGAAAGGCAGGAGGAGAAGTCCTGCTTGCCTTATGAGTGTGTAAAAAGTTATATCTCAGAACTGTAGCATGTGAAATGTTTCTTAAAATGTACTGGATTATCTCTGGTTTAGAGCAAACATGGTCATAACACATAGATCTCAGGGTGAGCTCATTTCAAAAGTTCCCAGGTATGCTAATTTCTCTAATAGAATCAGACTAGTGTCCTGTATTAGTGTTGCCTATTCTGCCAACTGACCATCCTTTCTCCTAAATCTGTTTTTTTTTTTTTTTGCTTCATATCTGTTTTCTGGTCATATGTAACCTTTCTCTCATTCCCTTGGTGTGGCTGTCCTGGTCTGACTCAAGGTTTCTGTGGGCTTGGATATCTGGCCTTGTAGCAAGCACCTTTTAACCTTAGCTATGGCTACATCAAGGTCTACTCAAGGTCCTGCAAGTGTTCACAGGCTATGCTCTCAATCCACTGGTCTCAAGCATCACTTGGTGGTTACACAGTTGCTAGCGCTATCCCTGACACCCTCCTTCCTAGACCAAAACTTAAGCCATGATTTAAGCTCATCATATGGCTCTGGTAGTATTTTGGAATATGCTAACTTAGGGATCTTACCTTGAGCTTTCACCCTACATCCCTGAAACAATGTTTATAGGATCACAGCCTTCCACCATATTTGTCATTGGTACTAAAATGTACCAAGACAGCTAGATATTTTCCAGCCCCTCCCAGTGATCTTTCTGTCCTATCCACAGTATGCTACACCTGAGTACTCGGTAGACAACATACTGTTCAGAGTTCCCAGTGCTGATGACAAGACCCGATATCATCACCACTTAGTTGTCTTGGTTTATGTCTACTCTGCCTCCCATCTAAACTAAAAGTGCCATTTCCCTGGCTGCTTGAGGAATCCGCCCTCTCCAGTAATGCGATTTCTGAACTTTCACCAAAAATCTTCACACTATCTTGCAAATGTGATGGTTTACGTCAACTCAGAGCTGGCCTTCCTCTTCTGCTGCCCACTTAATCTCCTGCTTACTATTACTCGGCTGCTAATTGCTTCTCCTCATCTACAACTCCACCCTACTCACACTAACCCCACATATTACCTGCTCAGTGAGCTTTAAAGGGATAGTAATACTTGAAAATTACTAATCCCCATATTGTAGCTTTGTTAAAAAGAAACTTATTGCCCCCAGTGTCATCTCTCAAACCCTTATGGTTTGAGAGGTGATAGCGCTCAAAGTTCCCTCTCCCTCCCCCTTCCCTCACTGAACTCTGACTGCAGGGATATCCGGTATTACTTGCATCAGGCGGCTCTGCAGCATTGCCGAGATTGCGTTTATAAAAAAGAAATCTTTAACTAAAACGGTCTTCTACATGTGCTTGCAAAACAGGCACACGTAGAAGACTCTTTCAGTGAAAGAATTCATTTTTATAAACATGATCTCGGCTCAGCTGCAGAGCCGCCTGATGCACATACGACTGTCGTACAACAGCTTCCCCTGCAGTCAGTGTTCAGTCAGGGAAGGTGGGGGGAACTTTGAGTGCTATCGTCTCTCAAACCATAAGGGTTTGAGAGATGACACTGGGGGCAATAAGTTTATTTTTAACAAAGCTACAATATGGGGATTAGTAATTTGCAAGCATTTATATTCCTTTAAGCTCCTTTCCAGTTCCCAGTATCATACAGTGTTGCAATATTTCCTTCCAGTTCAAATATCTGCTTCCAAAAATGATACTATCCTTACCCTTGCCACAGCAGTATGCCCTTGGAATAAATGTTCCAAGACTTCAAAACCTGTTGCAATATGTGCACAGCATGAGATTTTCCAACTCTTGCTTATAGTACTGCAATTCCACAAGTATTACAATTTCCAATAACCTATGCTCTTGCTAGGTTTAAATATTTGTTGAGTAAATTTGCCTTTTAAACTGCTTAAAACAGTCCGAAATGAACTCCCCTGTTTGCAATTTAAGCCTTAGCCCTTTCACCAAACCAATCCCCTTCATATTTGCTGCAGCACAGAGAGATCTATATGAGAGTTCAAACTCCTGTTGAAGCTGAAACTCCTGGGGGTTCTGAACTAAGGTGTTATAAAGAGGTGATACATTGGAGAGAACCTCTCCAGTTATATCACTTCTCCAATTCCTATGTTATTCTATAGAGTTTATGCACTAAAATCTACAAAGTTGGAGAAATATTAGCTCATAACACGGATAATTGGAGACTTGTTATCACAGGAGAAGTAATCTCCACTCAGTGGCATAACAGTAGGGGTCAAAGGGGTTGCACCTGCGACCTGCTTGCCACGCGCCCGCAGTAACCTATAGAACAAGGCAGTAAAGCTGATCTCCAGGCGGCCGGTCCGCTAGTCAAGCAGAGTGCTGGGAGATGACATAATCTCCCAGCGCTCTGCATTACTAACAACCGCGCGGGAGTTCCAGTCAGAGGTCTGTGCCGCTAGACCACCAGGGACTTGAGGTAGGAGGGGAGGGGTCAGTAGGGGGCATTGTGGTGAATGAGGGACATTGTTGAAGGGGCAATGTGGAGTTTGAGGGGTAGTGTGGATAATGAGAGGCAGTGTGGAGAATATGGGGCATTGTGGATAATGAGGGGCATTGTGGAGAATGAGGGGCAATGTGGAAGGGGCATTGTGATGGGGGTTTTGTTGAAGGGGCAATGTGGAGAATGAGGGGCATTGTGGAAGGGGCAATGTGGAGATTGAGGGGCATTGTGGAAGGGGCAATGTGGAGATTAAGGGGCAATGTGGAAGGGGCATTGTGGAGAATGAGGGGCATTGTGATGGGGCATTGCGGAGAATGAGGAGCATTGTGATGGGGGCATTGTGGAAGGGGCATTGTGATGGGGGCATTGTTGAAGGGGCAGTTTGGAGAATGATGGTGTTGTGGAAGGGGCAATGTGGAGAATGAGGGGCGTTGTGGAAGGGGCAATGTGGAGATGAAGGGGCAATGTGGAGAATGAGGGGCATTGTGGAAGGGGCAATGTGGTGGTGGCCAATGTGGTTGAGGGGGGCTAATGTGGTCAGTGGGGGGGATCCATGGCAATTCTTGCACCAGGGCCCGGTGGCTTCTAGTTACGCCTCTGTCTCCACTTTATCACCTCTCTGATCTCCAACCTGATACTTTAAACCTTCCTAGAAATTCAGGCCAATGCACAATCACCCCAGTGACCTATGCTCCTAATATAGGAGAAACAAACACAGGTGCACCTATTTTCCATTCAACACATCCTTGCACATAGGAGCGGAAGGAAAAAATGAATGTTACATCATTTAACATGTAAATAATAGTAGCAAACCACAGTGGGGATCATGGTGTTAACCCTTTGAGTGCCAGAGGGGTACGCAATGCATTGCTTGGCACTCAGTGGGTTAAAGTTTTCCTTTCTGAAGAGTAACTATTATTTAAATCATTTTAATGACATGAGTGAGACCATTAACATTAACTTGTTAATTTGGGGCTGTTTAATAATCTTTTTGTAGTTTAGGATTTCATTTTTTATTTAAAGGGATAGTAATATTTCACAATAAAAGCAGCTCCAATTAATCTTCATAATATTTGGGCCATGGAGAGCGTTATTTCAATACTGTCAGAGGTGTAGTTAAAGAGTAATTGAATGATAAAGTATCCCCCTCTCGCCCCCTTTTACTGATGTAACACTGCTCACCTCAGAGCAGCAAGACTGTCCGGATGGATCACAGAAAGGGAAAATCTTCAGAGAGAATAAGGAAAAACCTGTAATACCTGATAAGGGGCAGGGTTTTCCTTATGCTCACAGTAAGAAGATTGTTCCTTGCTGGGAACTGTTCGGTCAAGGCACTAGATTCCACTTCTGTGGGGAGGCAGCTTACACTAGGTAAAAGGGGCAGGGGTAGGATACTTTATCATTCAATTACTCTTGAACTACATCTCTGAAAGTACTGAAATAACACTTTCTATGGCTCATATACTATGAAGATTAATTGGAGCTTCTGTTTTTGTGAAACATTACTATCCCTTTAAATTTTTGTTCAATCAAGCACGTCATGCACACGAGCAACCTGTTTATTTCCATATAATCGTTTATATACACAGACACCTTTATAATATAAAGTGCTAGGCTGCAAAGCTCCCTGTGTGCGTAACCGCACATGTGCAGTAGAGCCTGCCAGAACGATGCAGTCATGAAAAGTAGAGACTGGCCGAACGCGCTGTTCCGGAGCAGGGAGATCCAAACGGCTCATCTCCTGTCTCTTCTCCCGGCTCCAGGGCAGCAGCTGGGCCCGCTAGGTGGCACTTTAGCCTGTGTACATGGACTTTCACACTAGTATATATATATATATATATATATATATATATATATAATATAGAGAGAGAGACAGAGAGATCTGTGGGTTGGTTGCACTCACTCTGTCCAAATTTATGCCCAGGTGCACAATCCTCAAAGATGAGAATATATAAAGAAGAAAAGGAGGCAGCACCAGTGGGACTTCTTATTAATATTTATTATTAGGCAAATAGGTAATATAAATGGTCGACGTTTCGGTCCAATAGATAGGACCTTTATAAAAACAATGCACACCGTCATGTGTCAGTCAAAGAGCTAACTGTTATGTGTATCACAGTGTCATACATAGAGTGACAAAGAGGTCAGCACACAACCCCTTGAGCGCCACAGGGATAAGCAATGCGCTGTTTGACAATACATTGGCTAGTCCCCTGTCACCCAAAGAGTTATCAGAGAATAGCAAGGAGGGGAATTGGTGTGTTTCCTACTGTATTGTTACTGCATGTCAGGGCTAGGCGTTGTGCATGTAGGTAGTTAGTCCAAGTGGAATAGTCAAGGTTCAGCTTTCTGCATGGCCAGGAGGCATTCACCTCCATCACTCTGCAGGACATATGTGATAGGATTTTGGCTGTCCTGGGGTGTGTTTGTGTGTCCTCCAGCTGATTGGGTTGTTGGGTTCCACAGATCATGTTGGTTGGTGTGCTTGTTGTGTCTATTACTGTTGCTGACATCATTGGTTGGACTCTGTAGTCACTGGTCATCAATGGTGCATTGCTGTGTTTAGAGGTCCTAGTGTGTTTGCTGTTGAGGCCTAGGTGTAGGGCATGCAGTGGGTTTGTGTCACTCAAGGTGTGATGTTTCAGTTTTGTTCACCACATGGATCCTGATGATTGGGGACAGCAAGGACGTATATGCCTTTCAATCCTCACTGCTCAGGATACACATGATGACCAAATCTACACCACTGTAGTTTAGTAGAATCAATGTATGGGATCATGTCAAGCTCAGCAATGTGTGTCAGGATGGTAACCAATGCATTACAAAGCAATGCAATGGATAGCATCCTGCCACTCAACGGTTCACACGTCAAAGTTATGGTCTGGCAACACTCCTGTTATAGCTCACATCACTAATTACATTACGTCATTTACCCACACAGCACACCAGTTTTCAAGAGAGGAGGAGTCAGGGGAAACCTCCTCTGAAGAGGCCACCACCTCCAGGGCGCTGCCACCCCCACCACAGCAGGGTCAGCAGCCACAGCAGCAGTGGCCTCAGCAGCCACAGCAGCAGTGGCCCCTGTAGAGTCATCATCATCATCAGCAGCAGTGGCCCCAGCAGGGTCAGCAGCAGCCTCCACGCCAGTGACACCCACGGGTACATCGGCCGTTGATAAGTCGTGTGGCCATCCAGGGGGAGCAGCTCACAGTCATCTGGAGGTGTGCCCAAACACTGAGACGAATGGAGCTGACCCTGGGGCGGATCATGGGGTGTCTCAGGGCCATTGAGGCACAGCAGGTGGTCTCCAACACACAGCAGTTACAGTTCCACACCGGCATGATGGAGGTCCTCGGTCACATGCTGGTGAGATGCGTGACTCGAACTGCAGAGAGAATCAGTGGCAGGAAATGGCATAGCAAGGGGTCCAGTGATGCATTACCAGCCAGCAGTGATCCACGACCCCCACCACCACCACCAGCCACCAGACCCCCTCGGGTAACCCGCCAAAGTCAGAGGGAATCCACCTCTACAGCCCCCCCAGCCCCGCCCAAGAAAAAGAAGTAAGGCCAACCTTCTCCAGGCCCTTTCAATAAATATTTGCACTTCTTCATAACATCTGTGTCATGCATCTTTCCTATTCAAGATGTTGTTTGTTTAGATGAGTTGTCTCCAATGCATTGCAGAGCTATGCAGTGAACACAACTCATGCACAATGGATGTCGTCACAAGCTTTTACAGCACATACAGACATGTTTGTACAAGTTCAACTCACAGACATATCAAAGCCAAACAACATCAGGGTGTTGTTCCATGATGTGACTTGAACTTGAACAACATGAACACATTAGATAGATCAACAGATCAACAACATGATAGTAATGCTTAGAATGTTTCAAGACATATGTAGTAGGGTTCATCCCCCTGAGTAAAACAAGGGAACTCCCACTGCCGAAAGGTGTTTCATTCCAGAGTTATTCCAGCTCAAAGCTTTAAGTCATAGATCAAATGTCACAGTGGCCTAAAAGTGTTAAATGGCACTGTTGCTACACCATCCTATGGAGATTCATGGTACAGGGACCAGAGCTGTCCATGGGATGGTGTAGCAACAGCGTCATTTGACACTTTCAGGACCCTGTGATGTTTGATCTATGACTTGAAGCTTTGAGCTGGAATAACTTTGAAATGAAACACCTTTCAGCAGTGGGAGTTCCCTTGTTTTACTCAGGAGGATGAATCATACTACAAGATTTCTAAAACATATTCAGTATTACTATCCCTTTAAAGGGATAGTAATACTTAAAATGGAAAAAAAATATGTATGGTTTATCCCCCTGAGTAAATAAGAATACTCCCACTGCTGAAAGGTGTTTCATTCAAAAGTTATTAATTTTCAAAGTTGAATTTTTTAGGTGCAATATAACAGTGTCCTGAAATTGTACAGTGGTGCTGTTGCTGTATGAACAGCTCTGGTCCTGGGACCATAAATCTACATAGGATGGTGTAGCAACAGCACCACTGTACAATTTCAGGCCACTGTGATATTGCACCTAAAAAATTCAACTTTGAAAATTAATAACTTTTGAATGAAACACCTTTCAGCAGTGGGGGTACTCTTGTTTTACTCAGGGGGATAAACCCTACAACATATAGTAATTTTAAGTATTACTAACCCTTTAAAACACTGACAAGGGAGAGGTGATCAATGACACAAGATAGATATATGTGATCAGATGTGTAATTGACATGGACACTAAGAGGTGATCCTCATGGACGTGAATTCAACATGTCACCGGAACAAACTTCTGGACCATGAGGGGTCATGCCATGGATGTCTGCAAGATTGGAAACTGCACTATGAACACAACAGTCATGCTATTGCTGACCCTTCATCATACCTGTTGCATTCATCAAGAATCCACTCCGTGTATCAAGGCCAGGGGCCGCGTTTATTGGTACACCGTAACAGGGAGAAGTCTCATACAAACAGGTAAACGTCCGGCGAGCGTCTCAGTACAATGCCACACTGAGTCTGCGGGCACACCGCTAGTGTGTCCGCCTACTCCGATGGCCCGCCCTGACATCCGGCTGTGCGCCCGATGTCCTGGTGTCCGGTTGGTGTGGACGTGCAGCTAGGCACGTCCACAGAGGCTGGAATGTCCAGCGGGGGATGGGGGACAGCAGGTATGGGAATCTGCCGTCTGGGAAATGTGTGGGGGTGGTGAGGGGTAGGTTGTGCATGCAGGGCAAAAGTGGGCAATGGGGGAAAAGTGGAAAGTCATTGTGACCCGCTGCCAGGGGTCTGGATATCACATCTCCTCTTCTTCCTCCAAGATGTATGTTGAATCATCGCTGCCTGAAGTCTCTCAACTTCTCCTGGCATTGCCACCTGTCTGGCGGTCTCCGGTCTCTGGTTGGTCGGGGTGAATGTAGTTGGGGTGTCAGTTGTGGCATCGGGCTTTGGCTTTGTGTCTGATGATTTCCTGTTGGTCTCGGAGTCACTTGGCCGACTGTTGTCCATTGGCCGGTTGTCTGGTGCCGCGGTCCCGGTGTGTGGACCTGTTGTCTCTGGTTGTTGGTGTTGTTTGGGAAATAGAAATCCTCTTCCTCCTCCCCTTGTCTTTGAGCCAGTCGGGCTGTCGGTGTAGTTCCTTGACTGTTGTGGTTTGAGAGTGCTGTTCTTATTTAGTCTACATGTCTGCGCCAACACTGGCCATTGTCCAACTGAATGACATAGGAGTGCGATCCCACCTGTTGTAGTATTGTGGCGGGTTTCCATTTATTTGGGCCAGCATAGCATCGTGCCCAGATTCTAGTCCCTTTCTGGTATGCCCGTAGCGTAGCTCCTTTCCTCATTCGGTTTTGGTGTTTCTCAACTGTTTCTCTGATTGTTGGCTTTAGTGTATCCAATTTGGTGCGTAGAGGTCTACCGAACATCAAGTGTGCCGGGGATACCCCCGTTGTGGCATGTGGTGATGAGCGGTAGGTCATGAGGAAATCTGATAGTGTTGAAGTATCTTCTGGTGTGTTTACGGCGGCCATTAATGCTCTTTTAAACGTTTGGACGAATCGTTCTGCTTGTCCATTCGTTGCCGGGTGGTAGGGTGCAGTTCTTGTGTGTCGTGCCCCTATTTCTTTTAGGAAGTCTTGAAAGCGTAGGGACGTGAACTGAGGACCATTATCCGTGACCACGTGTTGTGGCAAGCCAAAGGTTGCAAATACCCGTTTTAGGATTTGTATTGTGGCTTCCGACGTAGTTGAGGCCATTGGCCATACTTCTGGCCACTTTGAGTGTGCATCAATGATGATTAGGAACATTGTATTCCGTATAGGGCCGCAGTAGTCCAGATGTATTCTTTCCCACGCGTTGGTTGGCCATTCCCACGGTTGTATTTGTGTTTTCGGCGGTAGTCTCTGTGTTTGGTTACACCCCGGGCATATTTTGACAAACTCGTCGATGTCTTTGTCTATCGACGGCCACCATAGCGTTGTTCTTGCCTTTTGTTTCATGCGAACTATTCCAGGGTGGCCTTCGTGTAATATTTTCAGTGTGTTGGGTTGCTGTTCTGTGGGGACTACTAGTCTGATACCCCACAAGATGCACCCGTCTTGCGTTGTCAATTCCAATCGCCTTCTGAAATATGGTAGGAGCTGCTGTGGTGTGTGTTGTGGCCATCCATTATACACATTGTCAAGCACTTGCGCTAGCGTCGAATCCTTTGCTGTGGCTTCTGCTATCGTATCTGAGGTAAAAGTGTTAGTAAAACAGACTTGGTGTGTCTCTGGGATGACATATTTATTCTGTTGATGTGTCGTTTCTTGTAGCGGTAGGCGGGATAATGCATCCGCGTTTGCGTGTTCTTGGTGTTTTCTGTATTGAATCTTGTAGTTGAAGGCTCCCAAGTAGAGTGCATATCGTTGTAATCTTGCTGCGGTCGTGGTTGATATCCCCTTTTCCGGATTAAAGATGGTGAGTAGGGGCTTGTGGTCCGTGATGAGTGTGAACTGTCGGCCATACACATACAGTGTGAATTTCTGAAGTGCCCAGATGATTGCGAGAGCTTCTTTGTCAATCTGTGCGTAATTTCTTTCTGCGTGACTTAGTGTTCTGGAGGCAAATGCAATGGGCTGCTCCGAGCCGTCTGGCATGATATGTGACAACACCGCACCTAAGCCATAGGGTGAGGCGTCACATGCCAGTGTCAGTGGTTTCTGCAAGTCGTAGTGGACTAGTGCTTTGGAGCGAAGGACTAGGTCTTTTGTGTCCTGGAAAGCCTTCTGGCATTGTTCTGTCCATCTCCAAGGGGTTTTTGACTCCAACAGCTGATGTAGCGGATGCAGGGTTTGTGCCACATTTGGTAGAAACCGGTGATAGTAATTGAGTAGGCCTAGGTAGGATCTCAGTTGTGTTACGTCGGTGGGCGTTGGTGCTTTGACTAGTGCTTGCACTTTGTCTGCTGATGTGTGTAGACCCTGTTTATCCACTACGTGGCCACAGAAGGTTAAGGATGGTTTAAAAAATTCACACTTCTCTAGATTGATTTTTAGTCCATATTCCTGCAGGCGCTTGAGTACTGTTTTTACGTTCTCTCTGTGCTGTTCATTTGTGGTTCCTGTAATCAGCATGTCATCTAACAGACACTTTGTGTGGGGGATTCCTGACAGAATGGTGTCCATAGTTCTTTGCCATATAGCTGGTGCCGAGGCAATGCCAAAAACCATTCTGTTGTATTGGTATAGACCTTTATGTGTATTTATCGTGAGTAATTTGCGGCTGTCCGGGTGTACCTCCAATTGTAGGTATGCCTGTCTTAAATCTATCTTGGAGAAAGTTTCTCCACCCGCTAGTGAGGCAAACAATTCTTCCAAGCGTGGAAGTGGGTACTGATCTATTTCAAGCTGATTGTTAAGTGCCATTCTGAAGTCCCCGCAGATCCGGATTTCTCCCGTCTTCTTGATGACGGGTACTATTGGAGATGCCCAGTCGCTGTGCGGTACTCTGGAGATGACTCCCTGACCTTCCAATCTTTGTAATTCTGACTCCAGTTTGGCTTTTAACGCAAAAGGTACAGTCCGGGCTTTAAAGAATTTGGGTACTGCTCCTTCCCGTAACTGTAGGTGAGCTTGCATATCCTTGACTTTTCCTAATTCTGATCCGAATACTTCAGGAAATTCTTGTTTCATGGCTTGTACCCAGGTCTGGGTTTCCATACTCACTGTTCCTACTGTGCATATGTCACGTATATAAGCCGGCATTCCCATCAATCTGATCCAGTCTCTTCCAAATAGGGGTGGTCCACCCTGGTGCACGACATACAACTTTGCCTTGCATTGTTGTTCGTTTGTTCTGACATCTACCCATGCATAGCCCAATGGTGTCATCAGATGACCACTATACGTTTTAAGTGTGACTTCCGTCGGTCTCAGTTTTAGGTTAAGTCCACTATTTTGCATTTGCTCCTGCGTGATGACGGAGATTGCTGATCCTGTATCTAAATCCATTAGCAGTTCTTTTCCGTTAATTTCCAGCTTGACTTTCATTGCATCTGTCCTGGGACCCACTTGATTCAAGGTGAGATGTGCCAGCCATCCATCTTTCTCGAATGGTTCATCTTCTTCTTGTGGGTCTAGTATCCCGTTGTTGCTTTGAAATGTTGTATAATAAGTTGGACGTCGATGACCCTGCATTGGGGGTCTTTGGCGTCGCTGGCTTCGGCAAGCCTTTTGTATGTGCCCTTGTTTGCCGCAGTTAAAACATGTGTCATCCTTGAAGCGGCAGGATTGTGCATCGTGAGTAGAGCCCCCACAGCGGTAACATTTACGGTTAACTGTGGCCTCTCTCGTTGGTGGTCTGTTACCTGGGGCTTGTCTTGTGAATGGTTTGGTTGTAGCGTGTAACTTGAACACCTCAGAAGTGTCCTGTGATCCTGTGGATCCATTGTGGGCTTGTAGCTGTGCCGCATCCTTGTCTGCCGTTTCCATGGCTACCGCCATGTCTAATGCCGAATTTTCCGTGATGGTGCTTTCTGACAGTAATCTCTTTTGTATTGCTTTGTTGTTTAATCCGCATACAAAACGATCTCTCAGCATTTCCGATAGAGTTGATTTGAAATTGCACGTGGTTGCTAGGCGGCGTAGTTCCATCATGAACGCTTGTATGGATTCCCCTGGATTTTGTTTTCTTGCGTAGAATCGGAATCTCTCGGCTATTTCCAAGGGTTTGGGTTGGTAATACTGGTTGAGAGCTGCTACCATATCTTTGAAAGACATTTCTGAGGGTGTAATTGGGGATATGAGGTCTTTTAAAATGGCGTATGGTTTGATTCCTACTACTGTTATGAACGCCGCTGCCTGTTTGGCCTCTGGTATTTCATTCACTTGGAAGTATTGTTACATCCGGTCAATATAGGAGGACCATGCTTCCTCTCCTTCTTTGAATTCATACAGTGTACCGATAAGGGCCATTGTTTTTGTGGGACAGTATACTGTGGGCACTGGACAGTAAATATGGCTCTCTTTAATTATGAAGGGTTTGTGATTTTAGGTGACTGTATAATATTACATATATGTATTTTTTTTTTTATTTTTTTTTTTTCAATGTATCACCTTGTCTTTATGAGATTGTCCGTTCTGTCTGTGTCCTCCTTCGGTTGTGGGATTACTTGTATCAGTTGTTATATTGTGTGTTTAGTCCTTGTCCGCAGTGGTAGCTTTTGTCTGTATACTTTGTCTCTAGTCTGTGTAATTCCTGGATGTACTGTTCTCTTTGTACTTTTAGTGTTTGCAGTGCCTGGAATCTCTTATCTGTGTGGTTCTTTGTCTTTGTCACACTGTATCCCTTTTGCACTGTATCTCCTTATTCCCTGCAGTTACTGTATCTCTTTTGTTTCAGCCTTGTAATCCTTTTTACCTTGTCTGTGTCTGTACCTCTTCACGTTTCCCTTCTGTGTTTGTCCTGTAGTCCCGTCTTGTCAGTCCTTTGTAACGTTTTTGTGCGCTCTGTGGATTACAATGTATCGGTCTTTGCTTGTTAGTGTTCAGTCTCGTCCGTCTTTGAATGTGTCCGTCTGATTTGCAGTCAGTCCGTGTAGGTTTGCTAGTTTATCCTCGTCGCCACTGTTGCATTCATCAAGAATCCACTCCGTGTATCAAGGCCAGGGGCCGCGTTTATTGGTACACCGTAACAGGGAGAAGTCTCATACAAACAGGTAAACGTCCGGCGAGCATCTCAGTACAATGCCACACTGAGTCTGCGGGCACACCGCTAGTGTGTCCGCCTACTCCGATGGCCCGCCCTGACATCCGGCTGTGCGCCCGATGTCCTGGTGTCCGGTTGGTGTGGACGTGCAGCTAGGCACGTCCACAGAGGCTGGAATGTCCAGCGGGGGATGGGGGACAGCAGGTATGGGAATCTGCCGTCTGGGAAATGTGTGGGGGCGGTGAGGGGTAGGTTGTGCATGCAGGGCAAGAGTGGGCAATGGGGGAAAAGTGGAAAGTCATTGTGACCCGCTGCCAGGGGTCTGGATATCACATCTCCTCTTCTTCCTCCAAGATGTATGTTGAATCATCGCTGCCTGAAGTCTCTCAACTTCTCCTGGCATTGCCACCTGTCTGGCGGTCTCCGGTCTCTGGTTGGTCGGGGTGAATGTAGTTGGGGTGTCAGTTGTGGCATCGGGCTTTGGCTTTGTGTCTGATGATTTCCTGTTGGTCTCGGAGTCACTTGGCCGACTGTTGTCCATTGGCCGGTTGTCTGGTGCCGCGGTCCCGGTGTGTGGACCTGTTGTCTCTGGTTGTTGGTGTTGTTTGGGAAATAGAAATCCTCTTCCTCCTCCCCTTGTCTTTGAGCCAGTCGGGCTGTCGGTGTAGTTCCTTGACTGTTGTGGTTTGAGAGTGCTGTTCTTATTTAGTCTACATGTCTGCGCCAACACTGGCCATTGTCCAACTGAATGACATAGGAGTGCGATCCCACCTGTTGTAGTATTGTGGCGGGTTTCCATTTATTTGGGCCAGCATAGCATCGTGCCCAGATTCTAGTCCCTTTCTGGTATGCCCGTAGCGTAGCTCCTTTCCTCATTCGGTTTTGGTGTTTCTCAACTGTTTCTCTGATTGTTGGCTTTAGTGTATCCAATTTGGTGCGTAGAGGTCTACCGAACATCAAGTGTGCCGGGGATACCCCCGTTGTGGCATGTGGTGATGAGCGGTAGGTCATGAGGAAATCTGATAGTGTTGAAGTATCTTCTGGTGTGTTTACGGCGGCCATTAATGCTCTTTTAAACGTTTGGACGAATCGTTCTGCTTGTCCATTCGTTGCCGGGTGGTAGGGTGCAGTTCTTGTGTGTCGTGCCCCTATTTCTTTTAGGAAGTCTTGAAAGCGTAGGGACGTGAACTGAGGACCATTATCCGTGACCACGTGTTGTGGCAAGCCAAAGGTTGCAAATACCCGTTTTAGGATTTGTATTGTGGCTTCCGACGTAGTTGAGGCCATTGGCCATACTTCTGGCCACTTTGAGTGTGCATCAATGATGATTAGGAACATTGTATTCCGTATAGGGCCGCAGTAGTCCAGATGTATTCTTTCCCACGCGTTGGTTGGCCATTCCCACGGTTGTATTTGTGTTTTCGGCGGTAGTCTCTGTGTTTGGTTACACCCCGGGCATATTTTGACAAACTCGTCGATGTCTTTGCCTAGCTGCACGTCCACAGAGGCTGGAATGTCCAGCGGGGGATGGGGGACAGCAGGTATGGGAATCTGCCGTCTGGGAAATGTGTGGGGGCGGTGAGGGGTAGGTTGTGCATGCAGGGCAAGAGTGGGCACTGGGGGAAAAGTGGAAAGTCATTGTGACCCGCTGCCAGGGGTCTGGATATCACAATACCTGGGAACTCTCCGGTTTTGCCCAGGAGACTCCGGGTTTGACAATGAATTACCGGGTCTCTGGGGCAGAGTCAGATTCTCCGGATGTGTGGAAACCCTGCCCACTTGTGCTCAATCCCACCCTGTTTCTCCCACTCCGCGCCCTCTTGTACCCCTTCCCTAGTGCATTCTATATGTTTTTTTTATGTTTAGTAGTCCCGCCCCTCCTCACGATTAAGCCCCACCCCTTTTTAATGACACAAATTGCGTCTTCTCTACCCTTATCGGCACTCCCAAGTAAGAAGTTCCGAGATATGAGTGCAATACTCCAACGTTCCTTATCCCAGCGTTACACTGTTGGCATGTATGGTTCTACCAGTCTAGTACAGTGACAGGCAATCATTGGATTTCCAGATATTGGGGACTAAACCGCTATTATCAACAACCTGTGCTGGCTGATTGGAAATTAAAAGATTCCGGTGTAAGAGATGGAAAGACAAAGCATGTCTAATACTGCTCCAGTAAGTGTTAAAAGAGCAAATCTTCATGAAGCCCGGATAGCTCAGTCGGTAGAGCATCAGACTTTTAATCTGAGGGTCCAGGGTTCAAGTCCCTGTTCGGGCGGAACTTTTCCTTAATTAACTCAAGGGTGACAAAATTACTTAACGTCTTTACTACCCAAAGTATAAGGAATTACCACAAGCTGTTTAATGTTTTATTCACACAGGTGTGTTGCACATGTCATAAACTACTGCCACAATATATACACAGGTATTCACAAGACAAGGTGGGGTGTTATGTATAATAGTAAAATGACCCACTTTTGAGGCAAAGAGGCATCCAAGTTTTTTTCCTTGCAGACCACATCATTAGAAACCCATTAGTGTGAGGGCCATACTATTTTTTTAATTGATAACAATCAATAATTATAGCCTGTAGACTATTCAAGAATATTGATTTGTTTATTGGTAAAGTCAATGACAACACTGATATTTAACAGACATCTGCTTTTGAAGTGTGCTAGCTTTTAAAATTCTCAGGAGGATAGCACCCTCAAGTCAAGCAGGTTGCATTTGGCCCACGGGACTCTGGAGCATATGTAAGGGTGCTAAAACCCCATTGGGTTCCTTCTCAGGCATACCCCCAGGATTCTGGGATGTCCAGGGGACACTACGAACCCCTTTGTTCATGTGTATTTGAACTTTGGGGTGAGTAAAGGATAACACATTGTTGGGGTAATGGATCATCTGCCAACAGATGTGATCCTAGGGACTGATCTATGATTAATGGACTGCAGGTTAATGAATCTCGTAACCAGGAGTAAAGTAATTTACAGCCAGATCGACAATCTCCAGGTAAAGATCGATCCCACTGTGACCAAGACCATAGTAAAGAAAACATGAAACACAGAGAGGGTGCCCAGTGGTGCAGTGTAATGACCCTTGGCACATTGGACAACAGTTTCCTGAGCTATATGAACATACGCAACCAGGTGTTAATCCCAACTACATAAAACTGGCCCACCTATCCCCCCAGTAGCCGCACCGCAGAGAGAGAAACCCAGCAACGATGGCCAGGAATCAGTCGGATGGCCTTGTTCCCATTACATGCAGTATCACAAACAAAAATCCAGCATTAAGTAATAAGGTACAATTCTGAAAGGTCGCACAGGAAAGAGTGTGCAACCTTTTAAGTAATTCACTAGGTCTCCAGGATCAAAATAGCGACATGACAATCTCGCACTTAATGACAGCAGCAAGATAACTGTCTATATATTTTTGCACTGGCCAGTTTGAATTCCGTGTATTGTCCATTAAATAGGCGACATGACAGTCTCACACTGTCATTCAGTGTGAGATTGTCATGTCGCCATTTTGATCCTGGTGAATTACTTAAAATGTCGCTATAACGGAAACTAAGGACGCCGAGCTGTCCTTAGCCATCACACCGGATTCCCCTCTCCTAAAGGAGGCCAGATGGAGACACTTCTCCCAATGAATGGAGGATTGATGTGCTGGTTGACTCCGCCAGTTATCAAATTCGAGATGACGACCTCGGGTCGAACGAACGGACATAACTGTCGAATGCAAGTCGTCAACTGCAAGTCGAAGGCGAATGGTAAGTCCCGGGATGTGTCAAGCAGGAAAAAGAGGTGAAGTCGGCGGCTTGAGTTGGCAAAGCTCTAATCACAGCTCTGAATTCTTCGTTGACATCGGCTGGAAAGTGAATTCGACCCGGTGAACACATCTCTTAGATGAGAGTCAGAAGGGACTCTTTAAACCATCACAAATGAGGAGACACGACTCTGGTATCTTCCACACAAGTAACACCCTTTATTGAAAACACACCACTCTTTTATAGTAAAATGGAATACAATAAACAATGGCCAAAACTACACGGTTGAATAGAGTCTGGGGCCAATACACAAGTTTACAATGGAATGGTAAACAGCAGGGACAAAGGGACAAAGGATTGTTTACAGTCTTTGATTAACTTAGCATAATGAGATTTTAGCGGCTCCAATTCCCAACCAATAGGAATTGGAGTGACAGAGCTAAGACACAATCCAACTGGTCCATTCCTACGACCAATGGAACCAGGGAGACTGATTGTCTCCGAACGAGAGTGCCTGCTGGGGGTCGACCTCCTGGTCCATGGTAAAGTCTTTAGTTCTGGAATGACAGTATCACAGTGCCCGTGATTGCTTGCTTCTCCTGACAGTTATTATTATTATTATTATTCTTTATTTATATAGCGCCAACTAATTCCGCAGCGCTGTACAATTGGGGAATAGACATACAGAGGTATTAAATAGTACAATCAGATGTGTAGAACAGGAGGATCAGAGGGCCCTGCTCGTGAGAGCTTACAGTCTAGAGGAAGGTAGGTTTGATACAGAAGGAGTAAGTGCTATTGTGTTTAAGTGCCTCCTGCCACATGAACTGCCAGTCAGTGGGTGGGAGTGAGAAGTGCCATTGAGTGCAGTAGTCCGTGCAAGGGGTGAATCTTGGTGATGATGTTTATGGAGGCAGTTGATAGGCCTCCCTGAAGAGGTGAGTCTTCAGGGAGCGTCTGAAGATTTGAAGGCTGGGGGAGAGTCTGATGGGGCGGGGGAGGGAATTCCACAGCTCAGGTGCAGCACGGGAGAAGTCCTGTAGGCGGGAGTGGGAGGATGTGATAAGAGCTGTGGAGAGCAGAAGGTCATGTGCAGAGCGAAGATGGCGGGCGGGAGTATATTTGGAAATGAGAGATGAAATATAGGGGGGTGCAGTGTTAGTGAGGGCTCTATAAGTTAGCACCAGAGTTTTGAATTTTACTCTGTATGCTAACGGGAGCCAGTGTAGGGACTGACAGAGGGGTGTGGTGTTAGAGAAGCGATGAGTGAGGTAGATTAGTCTTGCAGCAGAGTTCATTATGGACTGTAGCGGGGTTAGTCGGGTGAGAGGCAGGCCAATTAGTAAAGAGTTACAGTAGTCAAGACGGGACATGATGAGTGTTTGGATTAGAATTTTGGTAGTGTCTTCTGTGAGAAAGGGTCGGATTCTAGAGATGTTGCGGAGGTGGAGGCGGCATGAGTTGGAGATTGACTGGATGTGAGGAATGAAGGATAGGGCAGAGTCAAATGTGACCCCAGGCAGCGTGCTGTAGGGGTTGGTGTGATGGAAGTGTTGTTAACGGTGAGGGTAATGTTTGGGATAAGGCTGGTTGTAGATGGAGGGAAGAGAATTAGTTCAGTTTTGCTAAGGTTAAGTTTGAGTTGATGGGAGGACATCCAGGAAGACACAGCAGACAGACAGTCAGACACTCGGGACAGGAGGGAAGGAGAGAGGTCTGGGGAGGAAAGATATATTTGGGTGTCATCAGCATAGAGATGATGGTGAAACCCAAAGGAGTTTATTAGTTTTCCAAGGGAAGCAGTGTAGATTGAGAAGAGCAAGGGTCCCAGTACTGATCCTTGGGGCACACCAACAGACAGTGGGAGGGGTGGGGAAGTGGAGCCGGAGTATGAAACACTGAAGGAGCGGTTGCAGAGATAAGATGAAAACCAGGAGAGTGCAGTGTCGCAGAGGCCTAGGGAGTGGAGGGCTTGGAGGAGGAGTGGGTGATCGACTGTGTCAAATGCGGCTGACAGGTCCAAAAGAATGAGTAGGGAGTAGTGGCCTTTAGACTTGGCTGAGAGCAAGTCATTGGCCACTTTAGTGAGGGCAGTCTCAGTGGAGTGATGAGGGCGGAATCCGGATTGCAAGGGATCTAGCAGGGAATGGGAGCAGAGGAATTTAGTGAGCCGGTTATATGCAAGGCGCTCGAGAAGCTTGGAGGCAAACGGGAGTAGGGAAATTGGCCGGTAATTTGACAATGAGTTTGGGTCCAGGGAGGGTTTTTTTAGGATGGGAGTGATTAGTGCATGTTTGAAAGAGGATGGGAAGGTGCCGGTTGACAAAGAGAGGTTGAATAAGTGAGTAAGGATTGGAGTTAGTAGAGGGGAGAGTTCTTGGGTGAGCTGAGATGGGATTGGGTCGAGAGGGCATGTGGTTAGGTTTGAGCGAGTGAGGAGAAGGGAGACTTCATCCTCAGTGACAGGTGGGAAGGAGCTTAGTGTGTATGTGGGAGAGGCGACAGGGCTGGGCTGGCTGGGTGGGGGTGGTAGTGATGAAATATCATGTCTGATAGATTCAATCTTGTTCTTGAAGTGGTTGGCGAGATCTTGGGCAGAGAAGTTAGTGGAAGGTGTTTGTGTTGGTGGGTTTAGAAGAGATGTGAAGGTTGAGAAAAGGCGTTTGGGGTTGGAGGAAAGATTAGAAATTAGAGAGGAGAAGAATGACTGTTTAGCCAGGGAGAGGGCTGAGCTATACGAACGGAGAATGAATTTGTAGTGTGTGAAGTCGGCTGTGGAGCGCGATTTCCTCCAGTGCCTTTCAGCAGTGCGTGAGCACCTTTGGAGGTATCGCGTTAGTCTTGTGTGCCAGGGTTGTAGTGGGGTTGTGCGTGGGTGGCGTGGAGTTGCAGGTGCAGCGATGTCAAGGGCTGAAGTGAGAGTGCTGTTGTAGAGAGCAGTAGTTTTGTCTGGGCAAGTAAGTGTGAGGATGGGGTTGAGGATAGGCTGCAGGGAGGTGGAAAATTGTTGCTTATCAAGAGAATGTAGATTTCTCCGCATGCGCTTGATTGTGGCGGGGGTGATGGGTTTGCGTGGTATGATGAGGTTACCGGTGAGGAGGTGGTGGTCAGAGAGGGGAAAAGGGACATTAGAGAAGTTGGAGACCGAGCAGAGGTTAGTGAAGATCAAGTCGAGGGAGTGACCATCACTGTGTGTGGGAGAGCTGGTCCACTGCGATAAGCCTAAGGAGGTTGTTAAGGAGAGGAGTTTGAGGGCAGGGGGGGTGTTGTGATTATCTATAGGGATGTTGAAGTCACCCATGATGAGAGTAGGGACATCAGAGGACATGAAGTGAGGGAGCCAGGAGGTGAAGTGATCAAGGAATTGTGCAGTGGGACCAGGTGGCCTGTATATGACAGCGACACGCAGGGGGAGGGGAGAGAAGAGGCGAAGTGTGTGAGCTTCAAATGTAGGGAAGGAAAGAGAGGGAACAGTGGGGAGTACCTGAAATATATGGTTAGGGGGCAGCAGGATGCCTACTCCCCCTCCCTGCCTGTTGCCAGGCCTCGGTGTGTGTGTGAATTGAAGGCCTCCATATGAGAGTGCGGCAGTGGAGGCAGTGTCTGATGATGTGAGCCAAGTTTCAGTGATGGCAAGGAGGTTTAGGGAATGAGAAATGAACAGATCATGAACAGCTGTTAGTTTGTTACACACAGAGCGGGCGTTCCAGAGACCAAAACAAAAGGGGGGGGAGGAGGTTAGGTGACGGGGTACGGTTATTAGATTGTGAGTGTTGCGTGTGTGAGTGGGTTCTGTGGTCCAAGAGAGAATGGAAGGGGGGCCTGGGTTAGGTGAGATGTCACCTGCAGCAAGTAGGAGGAGAAGGGACAGGGACATAAGGTGAGAGTGAGATTTGAAGCAATGGGTCTTTTTTGCAGGGGTAGAAGGAGATGGTGGTGATAGGGAGCGGAGGAATGAAAAAAGTTCATGGGAGCAGAGAAGTGGTGAGTGAAGAATTGAGGGTGCAATGTGAATGGCGTGACACTTAATGTGGACACAGGAGGAGGAGACTCTTATGCATGTGAGAATGGCGATGACAAAACAAGGAGTTAATTTGCCCATAGTTGGGTTAATGAATGGGGCAGTAGAGATGTGCAACAGTCAGTAATCCAGGAGAGTACAGATGACTTGGCAGTCAAGGGTCAATCCACGGAGCAGAGGGTATAGGTGCCAGGGATGGTGAGGAGAGTCAGTAGCAGAACTGCAAAGTACTTGGTGAGGGTAGGAATCAGTGCAGGGTTAAATGAAGTAGTCCAATGATGATCAGGAGAGGCTTGTAATGGTTAATGGTGGCTGGAAATCCTGGTTTCTTGCATCAGGTGGTCAGTAGTTTCAGTAGAGGAAGCAAATGTCAGTGCTTGGTGAAAATGACTGTTTCTTCATTCTGAATTCAGCCTGTTTACTTGCCTCTTCTCTGTAGGTGGCTGCAGCAGCTGTCTCTCTCTTGTCCAACTCTCTTGCCTAACTCTCAGTACTTAGATAAAGATGTACTTTGAGAAAGGTGCCAACTGCTACCCCTGGCAAATGCCACCCCAGGCAAATGCCACCCCTAACTGGGCCTGAATATATAATAACTGGAGTCCCTAAGAACACTGAATGACTGACTGAGGGATTTCCAAATTACAAATTGTTTTGGGATGGAAGAGCTCTGAGTGCGTTCAGGTGTGACACCATTAAATCTCTGATAAGAAACAGACACAGAGAGATATAGGAGAGGAATGGGGGAGGAAGGCAATATGGAGACTGGAACAGGGGGTCAAAATGGCTAATTTAGATTAGTACATACAACAAGGGGTTAAATGGTAGAGGGAGACTGGATGAGATTGGAGTTCCAGGTGAAGGGTAGATTAGTACATACCAGGAGACTGTATAATTAATAAACAGTTGGGTTACAGCACAAGATTTTTAAGCAGACTGGATGGGAAACACATACCAGGAGACTGTATAATTAATAAACAGTTGGGTTACAGCACAAGATTTTTAAGCAGACTGGATGGGAAACACATACCTGTAAGGAAGATGAGAAAGTTGTTAGAAGACTGTCTTCATAGAGCATACAATGCAGCATACTGGATAGATATTAACATATTATTTCTCTTGCCTAACTCTCAGTACTTAGATAAAGATGTACTTTGAGAAAGGTGCCAACTGCTACCCCTGGCAAATGCCACCCCAGGCAAATGCCACCCCTAACTGGGCCTGAATATATAATAACTATATATTAGCTATGGGTGCTTTCCATTGGTGCCTGTGGTTAGCCCGCCCAGTATTACCTATATAGACTGGGTTCCTGCACCCCTTCACTGCCCTTTCGTGGTATCTCTATGCCAGTGCAACGCCTGTCTGTGGATTCCAGTGTCTTCCTTGGCCTGCCTGACTACTCTCCTGTTCCTGCGCCCGTTTACCGACCTGGATAGCCTGATTACTCTTCAGTTTTGTTCCTGTGTACCTTTCCAACCTGACTGACGTCCCTGCTTCCGTATTCGACCCGGTTTGGCTGACATTCCTGTTCCGGTATCCTGACCCGGCCTGGCTGATGTTCCTGTTCCTGGATCCCGAATTGGCTGTGTCCCGCTTTGACTCTGGTCACCTCTGCGACATTCTGACTTCCGGTGCCTTCCTGGCATGGCACCGCTACCCTCAAGCTTGTCTTGCCTCCGTGTTTGTCCAGTACGTGTTACTGGTTTGCTCCACTCTAACACCGGTTGCTACTGCTGCCTCCGTTATAGCACCTGTAGGGCCTCCGTGTTTGTCCAGTACGTGTTACTGGTTTGCACCACTCTAACACCGGTTGCTACTGCTGCCTCCGTTATAGCACCGGTAGGGCCTCTGTGTTTGTCCAGTACGTGTTACTGGTTTGCTCCACTCTAACACCGGTTGCTATTGCTACCTCCGTTATAGCACCAGTAGGGCCTCCGTGTTTGTCCAGTACGTGTTACTGGTTTGCTCCGCTCTAACACCGGTTGCTATTGCTGCCTCCGCAGTACTTGTGTTACCTATCTAGGCTGCCTTACCCGGTATATTGGTAAGTCCGGTAGAGCCTTTTAGTTCCTTGTTGTTCAGTTTAGGCTGCCTTACCCGGTATTTTGGTAAGGCCGGTAGAGCCTCCTATGTCCTCCTTGGTCTGTTTGTGTTTAGGCAGTGAGATCTCTAAATTGTGGCATTTTAAAGGTTCTTTGTGGACTGACTAGAGGACCTCTAGGTTAGAGGAAGAAGGTATATATTGTATAAATCTTTATGGGAAGCTTTTAGGGCTAATATTTCAAATATCTCAGGGTCAGCTCATCTTGAAAGTTCCCAGGTATGCCTATCATCATACCCTTGAGTTCCAGAGGTGTACACAACACATTGCTCAGCAATGCTTTGGCGACCTTACTGGCAATCCACGGGTACAGCTTGGTTATTTTACACAGAGTGAAGAATCCATTGCATATCAGGGTGTTGTCTAGACATCATGACCTTATGGGGTTTGTATCACGGGTATGGCAAGTAGACATATGTATATGTGTGTGGACACACACATCAGTATGTAAACCGAGACTCAAGAAACAGAGGAGCTATTTCATGGATTGCGATCTACATACTGATGCGGTGTGTGCTCAGAGTCTGCGTCACACACATACATATGTCTGCTTGCCATCCCCTTGATGGGCACCTCACATGGTCCTGACACCTAGACAAGACATTGACAAGCAATGGAGTGGCATATTCACTGTGCTACACACACACACACAAACAAGTCAACATGACAAGCCTTCACACAGAGCATGAACAGTTGCAGCAGGTGACAGCTGTTCGACAGGGGTGCTTGGAGGAGGAGGAGGATGAGCCCTAGCCCTCTCACACCTTCTCTTCCACTGTCAACTTAGGTACAAGCATGTATACATACTGGTGTTGGTCTGTCTGCCTGTCAGTGTCTCGCTCACACTACATCTGAGGATAGTGGGCTGTCACTTTTAAACAGCAATAAGGTGTTGTTCAGTGGACATAATGATAATACCAAAACAAAGGGGAGGAATCGCACCAGCTCTGTACATAACTGCTTACTCAATATAAAACCGTAATCAGCTGAGGTGCACTCTTAGGAATATACAATGATACCGAAGAAAGGGGAGAAATGAAGGGGGAATCCAACTGCAGGACGATATCCTCCATATCGGTGCACGGGATCCCTGGATGGAGTGACACCGGGGATGAAAGGAGCCTCCAGTCCACCAGTAAGTGCATCAAGGCCTACACACACATCACACAAATCTTGACACCTACTAGACAGAGGCCATCACAGTGTCACCTGAACACACGGACAGCATTCCACACCACAATTCAGCAACACAGCTTGGAGGGATGTCAAACAAGGACAGAATACTTGACAAACCCAGTCTGATTGGTAATGGTCAAGTCCCTGTTTAACCCCCTTTATGCTGTCCACAACAACATAATGCACAGCACAAAAACAATGCACAACGTCATGTGTCAGTCAAAGATCTAACTGTTATGTGTATCACAATGTCATACATAGAGTGACAAAGAGGTCAGCACACAACCCCTTGAGTGCCACAGGGATAAGCAATGCACTGTTTGACAATACATTGGCTAGTCCCCTGTCACCCAAAGAGTTATCAGAGAATAGCAAGGAGGGGAATTGGTGTGTTTCCTACTGTATTGTTACTGCATGTCAGGGCTAGGCGTTGTACATGTAGTTAGCTAGTCCAAGTGGAATAGTCAAGGTTCAGCTTTCTGCAACATATGTAGCCTACAGAGTGTGGATGGCCAGGAGGCATTCACCTCCATCACCACTCTGCAGGACATATGTGATAGGATTTTAGCTGTCCTGGGGTGAGTTTGTGTGTGCTCCAGCTGATTGGGTTGTTGAGTTCCACAGATCATGTTGATCGTGCTTGATGTGTCTATTACTGTTGCTGACATCATTGGTTGGACTCTGTAGTCATTGGTCATCAATGGTGCATTGCTGTGTTTAGAGGTCCTAGTGTGTTTGCTGTTGAGGCCTAGGTATAGGAAATGCAGTGGGCTTGTGTCGCTCAAGGTGTGATGGTTCAGTTTTGTTCATCACATGGATCCTGATGATTGGGGACAGCAAGGAGGTATATGCCTTTTCATCCTCACTGCTCAGGATACACATGATGACCATATCTACACCACTGTAGTTTAGTAGAATCAATGTATGGGATCATGTCAAGCTCAGCAATGTGTGTCAGGATAGTAACCAATACATTACAAAGCAATGCAATGGATACCATCCTGCCACTCAATGGTTCACATGTCAAGGTTATAGTCTGGCAACAATCCTGTCATAGCTCACATCACTAATTACATCATGTCATTTACCCACACAGCACACCAGTCTTCAAAAGCGGAGGAGTCAAGGGAAACCTCCTCTGAAGAGGCCACCACCTCCAGGGCGTTGCCACCCCCACCACAGCAGCAGCCACAGCAGCAGTGGCCCCAGCAGGGTCAGCAGCCACAGCAGCAGTGGCCTCAGCAGCCACAGCAGCAGTGGCCCCAGCAGAGTCATCATCATTATCAGCATCAGTGGCCCCAGCAGGGTCAGCAGCAGACACAGCAGCAGTGGCCCCAGGATGGCCCCCAGCAGACACACCAGCAGTGGCCCCAGCAGGGTCAGCAGCATACACAGCAGCAGTGGCCCCAGCATGGCCCCCAGCAGACACAGCAGCAGTGGCCCCAGCATGGCCCCCAGCAGCCACAGCAGCAGTGGCCCCAGCATGGCCCGCAGCAGCCACAGCAGCAGCAGCCACAGTCTGATCCTGCCCTCCAGGTCCCTCCACCACCACAGCCTGTTGCGAGGCACAGGATGCCACAGACAATCACGATGCCAGGCCAGGTGGAGTACCGCACGTAGGCCAGGCCTCAGCCACCTACATGTACAGAAATCAGCCTGGAGGCATCCGAGGTGTGGCCCATGAACTACCACCACCTTGGCCTCATTGGGGAGCCACAGCGGCCACAGGGCTGCACCGATTTCACCCCCACCCCCACGAACACCATCACCCCCAACAATACCAACACATGAGCGACACTCTGAGGCTGGAGTATCAGAGGGGAGTGAGGGGTCCAGGCCTCAGCTGTCAACCCACATTATCCAAACTGGTGTTGTCCCTCCCGAGGCCCTCCCTGGGAGTCCGCTCCCCCACACCACACCTCCGCCAGCTCCATTGCCTCCACGACAGTGACACCCCCGTGTACATCGGCCCTTGATGAGACATGTGTGGCCGTCCAGGGGGAGAAGCTCACATTCATCTGGAGGTGTGCCCAAACACTGAGGCGAATGGAGCTGATCCTAGGGCGGATCATGGGGTACCTCAGGGCCATTGAGGCACAGCAGGTGGTCTCCAACACACAGCAGTTACAGTTCCACACCGGCATGATGGAGGTCCTCGGCCACATACTGGTGGAGATGCGTGACTCGAACCGCAGAGAGAATCAGTGGAAGGAAATGGCACAGCCATCATGCAAGCGGTCCAGTGATGCCTCACCAGCCAGCAGTGATCCACGACCCCCACCACCACCACCAGCCCCCCTCGGGTAACCCGCCAAAGTCAGAGGGAATCCACCTCTACAGCCCCCCCAGCCCCTCACAAGAAAAAGAAGTAAGGCCAACCTTCTCCAGGCCCTTTCAATAAATATTTGCACTTCTTCATAACATCTGTGTCATGCATCTTTCCTATTCAAGATGTTGTTTGTTTGGATGAGTTGTCTCCAATGCATTGCAAAGCTATGCAGTGAACACAACTCATGCACATCTAACATGGGTGTCGGGTAATGAGTTGTCTCCAATGCATTGCAGTGCTATGAGTGAACACAACTCATGCACAATGAATGTCGTCACAAGCTTTTACAGCACATACAGACACGTTTGTACAAGTTCAACTCACAGACATATCAAAGCCAAACAACATCAGGGTGTTATTCCACGATATGACTTGAACTTGAACAACATGAACACATTAGATAGATCAACAGATCAACAACATGATCACAATTAAGGGGATAGTAATGTTTAGAATGTTTCAAGACATATGTAGTAGGGTTCATCCCCCTGAGTAAAACAAGGGAACGCCCACTGCTGAAAGGTGTTTCATTCCAAAGCTATTCCAGCTCAAAGCTTTAAGTCATAGATCAAATATCACAATGGCCTAAAAGTGTCAAATGGCACTGTTGCTACACCATCCTATGGAGATTCACGGTGCAGGAACCAGAGATGTCCATGGGATGGTGTAGCAACAGCGCCATTTGACACTTTCAGGACACTGTGATATTTGATCTATGACTTGAAGCTTTGAGCTGGAATAGCTTTGAAATGAAACACATTTCAGCAGTGGGAGTTCCCTTGTTTTACTCAGGAGGATGAACCATACTACAAGATTTCTAAAACATATTCAGTATTACTATCCCTTTAAAACACTAACAAGGGAGAGGTGATCAATGATACAAGATAGATATATGTGATCAGATGTGTAATTGACATGGACACTAACAGGTGATCCTCATGGACGTGAATGCAACATGTCACCGGAACAAACTTCTGGACCATGAGGGGTCATGCCATGGATTTCTGCAAGATTGGAAACTGTACTATGATCACAACAGTCATGCTATTGCTGACCCATCATCATACCTGGGAACTCTCCGGTTTTGCCCAGGAGACTCCGGGTTTGACAATGAATTACTGGGTCTCTGGGGCAGAGTCAGATTCTCCGGATGTGGGGAAACCCTTCCCACTTGTACTCAATCCCACCCTGTTCCTCCCACTCCGCTCCCTCTTGTACCCCTTCCCTAGTGCGTTCTATATGTGTTTTTTATGTTTAGTAGTCCCGCCCCTCCTCGTGATTAAGCCCCGCCCCTTTTAAATGATGCAAATTACGTCTTTTCTTTACCCTCATCGGCACTCCCAATTAAGAAGTTCCGAGATATAAGTGCAATACTCCAACGTTCCTTATCCCAGCGTTAAACTGTTGGCATGTATGGTTCTACCAGTCTAGTACAGTGACAGGCAATCATTGGATTTCCAGATATTGGTGACTAAACCGCTATTATCGACAACCTGTGCTAGCTGATTGGAAATTAAAAGATTCCGGTGTAAGAGATGGAAAGACAAAGCATGTCTAATACTGCTCCAGTAAGTGTTAAAAGAGCAAATCTTCATGAAGCCCGGATAGCTCAGTCGGTAGAGCATCAGACTTTTAATCTGAGGGTCCAGGGTTCAAGTCCCTGTTCGGGCGGAACTTTTCTTTAATTAACTCAAGGATGACAATATTACTTAACGTCTTTACTACCCAAAGTATAAGGAATTACCACAAGCTGTTTAATGTTTTATTCACACAGGTGTTTTGCACGTGTCATAAACTACTGCCACAAAATATACACAGGTATTCACAAGACAAGGTGGGGTGTTATGTATAATAGTAAAATGACCCACCTTTGAGGCAATCCAAGTTTTTTTCCTTGCGGGCCACATCATTAGAAACCCATTAGTGTGAGGGCCATACTATTTTTTTTTAATTGATAACCATCAATAATTATAGCCTGTAGACTATTCAAAAATATTGATTTGTTTATTGATAAAGTAAATGACAACACCGATATTCAACAGACATCTGCTTTTGAACTGTGCTAGTTAAAAAAAGGTATAAAAATAGCTTTTAAAATTCTCAGGTATAACCCCAGGATTCTGGGATGTCCATTGAGGTGACAGGGGACACTCCGAACCCCTATGTTCATGTGCATTTGAACTTTGGGGTGAGTAAAGGATAACACTTTGTTAATGGATGGGTAATGGATCATCTGCCAACAGATGTGATCCTAGGGACTGATCTATAATTAATGGACTGCAGGTTAATGAATCTCGTAACCAGGAGTAAAGTAATTTACAGCAAGATCGACAATCTCCAGGTGAAGATCGACCCCACTGAGAACTAGACCATAGTAAAGAAAACATGAAACACAGAGAGGGCGCCCAGTGGTGCAGTGTAATGACCCTTGGCACATTGGACAACAGTCTCCTGAGCAATATGAAAATACGCAACCAAGTGTTAATCCCAACTACACAAGACTGGCCCAGCTATCCCCCCAGTAGCCGCACCGCAGAGAGAGAAATCCAGCAACAATGGCCAGGGATCAGTCGGATGGCCTTGTCCCCATTACATGCAGTATCACAAACAGAAATCCAGCATTAAGTAATAAGGTACAATTTTGAAAGGTCGCACACAAAAGAGCGTGCAACCTTTTAAGTAATTCACTAGGTCTCCAGGATCAAAATAGCGACATGACAATCTCACACTGAATGACAGCAGCAAGATAACTGTCTATATATTTTTGCACTGGCCAGTTTGAATTCCGTGTATCGTCCATTAAATAGGCGACATGACAGTCTCACGCTGTCATTCAGTGCGAGATTGTCATATTGCCATTTTGATCCTGGCGACCTGGTGAATTACTTAAAATGTCGCTATAACGGAAACTAAGGATGCCGAGCTGTCCTTAGCCATCACTCCGGATTCCCCTCTCCTAAAGGAGGCCAGATGGAGACACTTCTCCCAGTGAATGGAGGACCGATGTGCTGGTCGACTCCGCCAGTTATCAAATTCGAGTTGACGACCTCGGGTCGAACGAACGGAGATAACTGTCGACTGCAAGTCGCCAACTTCAAGTCGAAGGCGAATGGTAGGTCCCGGGATGCATCAAGCAGGAAAAAGAGGCGAAGGCGGCGGCTTGAGTCGACAAAACTCTAATCACAGCTCTGAGTTCTTAGTCGACATCGGCTGGAAAGTGAATTCGACCCCGGTGAACACATCTCTTAGATGAGAGTCAGAAGGGACTCTTTAAACCATCACAAATGATGAGACACGACTCGGGTATCTTCCACACAAGTAACACCCTTTATTGAAAACACACCACTGTTTTATACTAAAATGGAATACAATAAACAATGGCCAAAACTACACGGTTGAATAGAGTCTGGGGCCAATACACAAGTTTACAATGGAATGGTAAACAGCAGGGACAAAGGGACAAAGGATTGTTTACAGTCTTAGCTTAGCATAATGAGATTTTAGCGGCTTCAATTCCCAACCAATAGGAATTGGAGCGACAGAGCTAAGACACAATCCAACTGGTCCATTCCTACGACCAATGGGACCAGGGAGACTGATTGTCTCCGAACGAGAGTGCCTGCTGGGGGTTGACCTCCCGGTACATGGTAAAGTCTTTAGTTCTGGAACGACAGTATCACGGTGTCATTGATTGCTTGCTTCTACTGTCAGTTAGCTATGGGTGCTTTCCATTGGTGCCTGTGGTTAGCCCGCCCAATATTGCCTATATAGACTGGGTTCCTGCACCCCTTCACTGCCCTTTCGTGGTGTCTCTATGCCAGTGCAACGCCTGTCTGTGGATTCCAGTGTCTTCCTTGGCCTGCCTGACTACTTTCCTGTTCCTGCGCCCGTGTACCGACCTGGATAGCCTGATAGCAATACAGTGATGTTTTCAGCAAGGGAGAAGCTGGCACACTGCCTCAGCACAGGTCTTATGATTGAGCCATTGAGTTGCCCCCGGGGGTGGTGCTCCCTAGGGGACGTACGTATCCGTTGTCATGCGATGAGAACCAGGCTATGGAAGAATATATTGAGGATGCCCTCAAGAGAGGTATCATCAGGAAATCCACCTCGCCTGCTGGTGCTGGTTTCTTTTTCGTGAAGAAGAAGAATGGCGAGTTAAGACTGTGTATCGATTACCGTGGCCTTAATAAGTTGATGCCCAAGAATGCCTATCCGATACCACTCATCACCAAATTATTTGACAGGTTAAAAGGTTCCTCCATCTTTACGAAACTAGACCTACATGTGGCTTATAACCTGATTCGGATTAGAGCTGGGGATGAGTGGAAAACGGCTTTTAACACTAGATCCGGGCACTATGAATATCTAGTTATGCCGTTTGGCCTTTGTAACGCACCTGCGGTGTTCCAAGAATTTATTAATGATATCCTCCAGGAAATGCTGCAGTCCTGTGTTGTTGTGTACCTGGACGATATACTTATTCACTCGGCTAATTTGTCACAACACATCAAGGATGTGTCCGAAGTATTGCTCCTCCTACGTAAAAATAAGCTATTTTGTAAAATGGAGAAATGCGAGTTTCATAGATCCAGTGCACTCTTTTTGGGGTTCGTAATTGCCAAGGAAGGTATTGCTATGGATCAGGAGAAACTCGCTGCAGTATTGCAATGGCCATGGCCCAAAGGGTTAAAAGCGATCCAGCGATTCCTGGGGTTCGCTAATTATTACAGAAAATGTATTAAAAATTTTTCCACAATTGTTAAACCGTTGTCTGACCTCACATACAAGGGCGCTAATCCTTCCCAATGGTCTGAGGCAGCTGAACATGCCTTTGAGACACTGAAATCCACTTTTGCAGCTGCTCCGGTGCTATCCCACCCCAACCCATCTCTGTCCTTTACGCTGGAGGTCAGTGCCTCAGAGATTGGGGTTGAGGCAGTACTTTCTCAATGACCAGTGGCAGGGAGCACTCTCAGACCATGTGGGTTTTTCCTCTAAGAAGTTGTCAGTTGCCCAGAGTCACTATGAGATAGGTGACAGAGGCTAACAGATTGTCCTCTCACTAGGCCAGATGGGCTTTGTTTCTTTCCTGATTTAATTTCATTGTATCATATTTACCAGGCTCTAAGAACATTAGGGCTGATGCCCTGTCTAGACAATTTGAGCCTGAAACTGAGAGAGACGAGGTCCCAGCACCCATCATACAGCCTGACCGCATTTTAGCCACCTTACGTACGAGTATCACATCGCCACTGGGGGAAGAGATTCTGGCCACCCAGTCCACACCCCTCCGGAAACCCCAGTGGGCAAGTGTTTTGTTGATGAACCATTCCGCACTCGATTATTTGAAACTTACTACTCCTCTAATGCCGCTGGGCATATTGGTCGGGATCAATTAATACGGTCCCTCTCACAAGTTTTCTGGTGGCCCTCTCTGAGGGCTGACTGTTCTGCATTTACCAATGCCTCTGCCACCTGTGCTTGTGCCAAGACCCCTAGACACCTCCCTGTGGGCCTACTCTAACCAGTACCTAATGGGGAACGTCCCTGATCTCACGTTTCCATGGATTTCATGGGAGAGTTGCTAGTATCTAGAGGGTATTCTTTCATACTTATGGTGGTTGACAGGTTTTCTAAAATGGCTCATTTCCTGCCTCTCCGTGGCCTTCCCTCTGCCCAGGAATTGGCTGCTGTTTTTGCTAAAGAGGTATTTGGGTTGCATGGGGTACCGAGAGTTCTGGTGTCTGACCGAGGGAGCCAGTTCGTGTCCAGATTTTTGAGGGCATTTTGTGAACAGATGGGCATTCAACTATCCTTCTCCTCTGCCTACTACCCCCAGACCAATGGGGCCACTAAGCTTGCCAATCAGGCACTGGAGCAGTTCCTGCGCTGTTTCGTCACTGATCACTGTGATAACTGGGCCGACCTGTTGCCGTGGGCAGAGTTCGCCAGGAACTGTGCGGTTAACTCCTCGTCCGGGAGCTCCCCATTTCTTATCAACTACGGGTTCCAGCCTTGTTTGCTCCCGGATTTATTTCAGTCTCAACAGATTCCAGCTCTGGATGAGCATATTGAGCAGCTCCACTCCACTTGGGCACAGGTTCAGAGGGCACTCAGTCAGTCTTTCCAGCGTCATCAGCGCCATGCCAATCGTAGACGGCTGCCAGTGGTGTCCTTTCAGGTTGGGGACAGGGTATGGCTATACTCCAGAAATCTCAAGTTACAAGTCCCGTCCAACAAACTGGCTCCCCGGTTTATTGGTCCGTTCAGGGTAATCCGTAAAATTAACCCTGTCTCTTATGCCTTGGATCTCCCTGCGTCCATACGCATCCATAATGTGTTCCATGTATCTCTCCTCAAACCTCTGGTGTGCAACCGTTATACTACTAACCCTGGGTTGCCAGGGCCTATAGAGGTAGAGGGTCAGGAGGAGTACGAAGTTCAGAGTATCATTGATTCTCGTAGATTTAGAGGAAAATTGCAGTATTTGGTACACTGGAAGGGTTATGATCTGGAAGAACGATCCTGGGTTGACAGTAAGGACCTGCATGCTCCCAAATTACTGTGTGTTTTTCATTCTAAATACCCTCAGAAGCCATGTGCCTCTTCCAGAGGGGGGTACTATCATGCTGCCCATGATTGCTTGCTTCTCCTGTCAGTTAGCTATGGGTGCTTTCCATTGGTGCCTGTGGTTAGCCCGCCCAGTATTGCCTATATAGACTGGGTTCCTGGACCCCTTCACTGCCCTTTCGTGGTATCTCTATGCCAGTGCAACACCTGTTTGTGGATTCCAGTGTCTTCCTTGGCCTGCCTGACTACTCTCCTGTTCCTGCGCCCGTGTACCGACCTGGATAGCCTGATTACTCTTCAGTTTTGTTCCTGTGTTTCCGACCTGACTGACGTCCCTGCTTCCTTATCCGACCCGGTTTGGGTGACGTTCCTGCTCCGGTATCCTGACCCGGCCTGGCTGACGTTCCTGTTCCTGGATCCCGACTTGGCTGTGTCCCGCTTTGAGTCTGGTAGCCTCAGCGACATTCTGCCTTCTGGAGCCTTCCTGGCGTGGCACCGCTACCCTCAAGCTTGGCTTGCCTCCGTGTTTATCGAGTATGTGTTACTGGTTTGCTCCACTCTAACACCAGTTGCTACTGCTGCCTCCGTTATAGCACCAGTAGGGCCTCCGTGTTTGTCCAGTACGTGTTACTGGTTTGCACCACTCTAACACCGGTTGCTACTGCTGCCTCCGTTATAGCACCAGTAGGGCCTCCGTGTTTGTCCAGTACATGTTACTGGTTTGCTCCACTCTAACACTGGTTGCTATTGCTACCTCCGTTATAGCACCGGTAGGGCATCCTTGTTTGTCCAGTACGTGTTACTGGTTTGCTCCACTCTAACACCAGTTGCTACTGCTGCCTCCGTTTTAGCACCGGTAGGGCCTCCGTGTTTGTCCAGTATGTGTTACTGGTTTGCTCCACTCTAACACCGGTCGCTACTGCTGCCTCCGTTATAGTACCGGTAGGGCCTCTGCAGTACTTGTGTTACCTATCTAGGCTGCCTTACCCGGTATATTGGTAAGGCCGGTAGAACCTTTTAGTTCCTTGTTTCTCAGTTTAGGCTGCCTTACCCGGTATTTTGGTAAGGCCGGTAGAGCCTCCTATGTCCTATTGTACGACCTTCTAGGCTGCCTTACCTGGTATTTTGGTAAGGCCGGTAGAGCCTACATATGTATATTGTTTCCAGAATACTTGAACCTGTCGTGTGTCTGTCATTGATTGATGTTCAGAACCTGTGCGGGTTCTTATTATTTTTTCAATAAAGTTGTGTTTTTATCTTAACCCTGTGTCTGTGAGTCAAACAAACCGTGACAGACAGCTCCCTATGTCTTCCGGCTAGACAGCCAATCCATCAGTTGCCTACTCTTTCCATTCGACTCAATGGGAGCCCTTTAACTCCATGTCGATGAACAATCCAGGTTAAGCGTTATAGTCGTAACAAAGCCTCGCCTGGGTGCCCGGTGGGCAAGTGAGTCTATTAAAATCAGTTCCTTCGGGAAAACATCTTGTGAGCTCCGGAGAAGCCATCCAGTAAAGGCCTACAGCCCATTGCAGTCACACGCTCTTAATAGTGTGGCATTTCAAAAGCATACCAAGTAATAAAGCATTGCACTCACATTTCCAGATGGTATGAGAGTAATTGTGTTTTTCCCCTATAGCAAACGTGGTAACACCTGGCTACACATGTTCCTATAGCGCAGGAGACTGTTGTAATTGCAGTCATTTGTAAATTTATGAGCATCCCTGGGAACTCTCAGCTTTTGACCCTAAGACTCAGAGTTTTGACCAAAATCTCATGGTGAAGTGCCAGATTCTCAGGGTAGAGAGTTATGTGTTACATAGTAAATTATTGGCCCCTATTAAATGTTCCTTTAGTCTCCAAATCGCTGCCATTTGTACTAGAAAGACAGAGGAGATATTCTGCTTGGTCTGTTTGTGTTTAGGCAGTGAGATCTCTAAATTGTGGCATTTTAAAGGTCCCTTGTGGACTGACTGGAGGACCTCTGGGTTAGCGTAAGAAGGTATATATTTTATAAAATCTTTATGGGAAGCTTTTAGGGCTAGTATTTTAAATATCTCAGGGTTAACTCATCTTGAAAGTTCCCAGGTATGCCCATCATCATACCCTTGAGTGCCAGAGGTGTACACAACACATTGCTCAGCAATGCTTTAGAGACATTACTGGCAATCCACGGGTACAGCTTGGTTATTTTACACAGAGTGAAGAATCCATTGCATATCAGGGTGTTGTCTAGCCATCATGACCTTATGGGGTTTGTATCACGGGTATGGCAAGTAGACATATGTATATGTGTGCGGACACACACATCAGTATGTAAACCGAGACTCATGAAACAGAGGAGCTATTTCATGGATCGCGATCTACATACTGATGCGGTGTGTGCTCAGAGTCTGCGTCACACACATACATATGTCTGCTTGCCATCCCCTTGATGGGCACCTCACATGGTCCTGACACCTAGACAAGACATTGACAAGCAATGGAGTGGCATATTCACTGTGCTACACACACACACAAACAAGTCAACATGACAAGCCTTCACACAGAGCATGAACAGTTGCAGCAGGTGACAGCTGTTGGACAGGGGTGCTTGGAGGAGGAAGATGATGAGCCCTAGCCCTCTCACACCTTCGCCTCCACTGTCAACTTATACCAGTATACATACTGGTGTTGGCCTGTCTGCCTGTCAGTGTCTCGCTCACACTACATCTGAGGAGGGTGGGCTGTCACTTTTAAACAGCAGTAAGGTGTTCAGTGGTCATAATGATAATACCAAAACAAAGGGGAGGAATCGCACCAGCTCTGTACATAACTCCTTACTCAATATAAAACCGTAATCAGCTGAGGTCCACTCTTAGGAATATACAATGATACCGAAGAAAGGGGAGAAATGAAGGGGGAATCCAACTGCAGGACAATATCCTCCATATCAGTGCACGGGATCCCTGGATGGAGTGACACCGGGGATGAATGGAGGCTCCAGTCCACCGGTAAGTGCATCAAGGCCTACACACACATCACACAAATCTTGACACCTACTAGACAGAGGCCATCACAGTTACACCTGAACACACGGACAGCATTCCACACCACAATTCAGCAACACAGCTTGGATGGACTTCAAACAAGGACAGAATACTTGACAAACCCAGTCTGATTGGTAATGGTCAAGTCCCTGTTTAACCCCCTTCATGCTGTCCACAACAACATAATGCACAGCACAAAAACAATGCACACCGTCATGTGTCAGTCAAAGATCTAACTGTTATGTGTATCACAATGTCATACATAGAGTGACAAAGAGGTCAGCACACAACCCCTTGACTGCCACAGGGATAAGCAATGCAGTGTTTGACAATACATTGGCTAGTCCCCTGTCACCCAAAGAGTTATCAGAGAATAGCAAGGAGGGGAATTGGTGTGTTTCCTACTGTATTGTTACTGCATCTGAGGGCTAGGCGTTGTACATGTAGTTAGCTAGTCCAAGTGGAATAGTCAAGGTTCAGCTTTCTGCAACATATGTAGCCTGCAGAGTGTGGATGGCCAGGAGGCATTCACCTCCATCACCACTCTGCAGGACATATGTGATAGGATTTTAGCTGTCCTGGGGTGAGTTCGTGTGTGCTCCAGCTGATTGGGTTGTTGAGTTCCACAGATCATGTTGATTGGTGTGCCTGGTGTGTCTATTACTGTTGCTAACATCATTGGTTGGACTCTGTAGTCATTGGTCATCAATGGTGCATTGCTGTGTTTAGAGGTCCTAGTGTGTTTGCTGTTGAGGCCTAGATGTAGGACATGCAATGGGTTTGTGTCACTCAGGGTGTGATGGTTCAGTTTTGTTCATCACATGGATCCTGATGATTGGGGACAGCAAGGAGGTATATGCCTTTCCATCCTCACTGCTCAGGATACACATGATGACCATATCTACACCACTGTAGTTTAGTAGAATCAATGTATGGGATCATGTCAAGCTCAGCAATGTGTGTCAGGATGGTAACCAATGCATTACAAAGCAATGCAATGGACACCATCCTGCCACTCAACGGTTCACATGTCAAAGTTATAGTCTGGCAACAATCCTGTCATAGCTCACATCACTAATTACATCATGTCATTTACCCACACAGCACACCAGTCTTCAAAAGCGGAGGAGTTAAGGGAAACCTCCTCTGAAGAGGCCACCACCTCCAGGGCGTTGCCACCCCCACCACAGCAGCAACCACAGCAGCAGTGGCCCCAACAGGGTCAGCAGCCACAGCAGCAGTGGCCTCAGCAGCCACAGCAGCAGTGGCCCCAGCAGAGTCATCATCATTATCAGCAGCAGTGGCCCCAGCAGGGTCAGCAGCAGACACAGCAGCAGTGGCCCCAGCATGGCCCCCAACAGACACACCAGCAGTGGCCCCAGCAGGGTCAGCAGCAGACACAGCAGCAGTGGCCCCAGCATGGCCCCCAGCAGACACAGCAGCAGTGGCCCCAGCATGGCCCCCAGCAGCCACAGCAGCAGTGGCCCCAGCATGGCCCCCAGCAGCCACAGCAGCAGCAGCCACAGTCTGATCCTGCCCTCCTGGTCCCTCCACCACCACAGCCTGTTGCGAGGCACAGGATGCCACAGACAATCACGATGCCAGGCCAGGTGGAGTACCGCACGTAGGCCAGGCCTCAGCCACCCACATGTACAGAAATCAGCCAGGAGGCATCCGAGGTGTGGCCCCTGGACTACCACCACCTTGGCCTCATTGGGGAGCAACAGCGGCCACAGGGCCGCACCGATTTCACCCCCACCCCCACCAACACCATCACCCCCAATAATACCAACACATGAGCGACACTCTGAGGCTGGAGTATCAGAGGGGAGTGAGGGGTCCAGGCCTCAGCTGTCAACCCACATCATCCAAGCTGGTGTTGTCCCTCCCGAGGCCCTCCCTGGAGGTCCGCTCCCCCACACCACACCTCCGCCAGCTCCATTGCCTCCACGCCAGTGACACCCCCGGGTACATCTGCCCTTGATGAGACATGTGTGGCCGTCCAGGGGGAGAAGCTCACATTCATCTGGTGGTGTATCCAAACACTGAGGCGAATGGAGCTTGACCCTAGGGCGGATCATGGGGTGCCTCAGGGCCATTGAGGCACAGCAGGTGGTCTCCAACACACAGCAGTTACAGTTCCACACCGGCATGATGGAGGTCCTTGGCCACATGCTGGTGAGATGCGTGACTCAAACTGCAGAGAAAATCAGTGGCAGGAAATGGCACAGCCATCATGCAAGGGTTCCAGTGATGCATTACCAGTCAGCAGTGATCCACGACCACCACCACCAGCCACCAGACCCCCTCAGGTAACCTGCCAAAGTCAGAGGGAATCCACCTCTACAGCCGCCCCCAGCCCCTCCCAAGAAAAATAAGTAATGCCAACCTTCTCCAGGCCCTTTCAATAACTATTTGCACTTCTTCATAACATCTGTATCATGCATGTTTCCTAGTCAAGATGTTGTTTGTTTGGATGAGTTGTCTCCAATGCATTGCAAAGTTATGCAGTGAACACAACTCATGCACATCTAACATGGGTGTCAGGTAATAAGTTGTCTCCAATGCATTTCAAAGCTATGCAGTGAACACAACTCATGCACAATGAATGTCTTCACAAGCTGTTACAGCACATACAGACATGTTTGTACAAGTTCAACTCACAGACATATCAAAGCCAAACAACATCAGGGTGTTGTTCCATGATGTGACTTGAACTTGAACAACATGAATACATTAGATAGATCAACAGATCAACAACACGATCACAATTAAGAGGATAGTAATGCTTAGAATGTTTCAAGACATATGTAGTAGGGTTCATCCCCCTGAGTAAAACAAGGGAACTCCCATTGCTGAAAGGTGTTTCATTACAAAGTTATTCTAGCTCAAAGCTTTAAGTCATAGATCAAATATCACAGTGGCCTAAAAGTGTCAAATGGCACTGTTGCTACACCATCCTATGGAGATTCATGGTGCAGGGACCAGAGATGTCCATGAGATGGTGTAGCAACAGCGCCATCTGACACTTTCAGGACACTGTGATATTTGATCTATGACTTGAAGCTTTGAGCTGGAATAGCTTTGAAATGAAACACCTTTCAGCAGTGGGAGTTCCCTTGTTTTACTCAGGAGGATGAACCATACTACAAGATTTCTAAAACATATTCGGTATTACTATCCCTTTAAAACACTGACAAGGGAGACGTGATCAATGACACAAGATAAATATATTTGATCAGATGTGTAATTGACATGGACACTAACAGTTGATCCTCATGGACGTGAATTCAACATGTCACCGGAACAAACTTCTGGACCATGAGGAGTCATGCCATGGATGCCTGCAAGATTGGAAACTGCACTATGAACATAACAACTGACCCATCATCATACCTGGGAACTCTCCGGTTTTGCCCAGGAGACTCCGGGTTTGACAATGAATTACCGGGTCTCTGGGGCAGAATCAGATTCTCTGGATGTGGGGTAACCCTGCCCACTTGTGCTCAATTCCACCTTGTTCCTCCCACTCCGCGCCCTCTTGTACCCCTTCCCTAGTGCATTCTATATTTTTTTTATGTTTAGTAGGCCCGCCCCTCCTCGCGATTAATCCCCACCCCTTTTTAATGACGTATATTGCGTCTTTTCTTTACCCTCATCGGCACTCCCAAGTAAGAAGTTTCGAGGTATGACTGCAATACTACAATGTTCCTTATCCCAGCATTACACTGTTGGCCTGTATGGTTCTACCAGTCGAGTACAGTGATAGGCAATCATTGGATTTCCAGATAATGGGGGCTAAACCGCTATTATCGACAACCCGTGCTGGCTGATTGGAAATTAAAAGATTCCAGTGTAAAAGATGTAAAGACAAAGCTTATCTAATACTAATCCAGTAAGACTTAAATGAGCCTGTTTGTGTGAAGCCCGGATAGCTCAGTCGGTAGAGCATCAGACTTTTAATCTGAGGGTCCAGGGTTCAAGTCCCTGTTCGGGCGGAATTTTTCTTTAATTAACTCAAGGATGACAAAATTACTTAACGTCTTTACTACCCAAAGTATAAGGAATTACCACAAGCTGTTTAATGTTTTATTCACACAGGTGTTTTGCACGTGTCATAAACTACTGCCACAAAATATACACAGGTATTCACAAGACAAGGTGAGGTGTTATGTATAATAGTAAAATGACCCACTTTTGAGGCAAAGAGGCATCCAAGTTTTTTTCCTTACAGGCCACATCATTAGAAACCCATTAGTGTGAGGGCCATACTATTTTTTTAATTGATAACAAACAATAATTATAGCCTGTAGACTATTCAAAAATATTGATTTGTTTATTGATAAAGTCAGTGACAACACTGATATTTAACAGACATCTGCTTTTGAACTGTGCTAGTTAAAAAAAGGTATAAAAATAGCTTTTAAAATTCTCAGGAGGATTGCACCCTCAAGTCAAGCAGGTTGTATTTGGCCCACGGGACTCTGGAGCATTTGTAAGGGTGCTAAAACCTCAGTGGGTTCCTTCTCAGGCATACCTCCAGGATTCTGGGATGTCCATTGAGGTGGCAGGGGACACTCCGAACCCCTATGTTCATGTGCATTTGAACTTTGGGATGAGTAAAGGATAACACATTATTGGGGGTAATGGATGTGATCCTAGTGACTGATCTATGATTAATGGACTACAGGTTAATGAATCTCGTAACCAGGAGTAAAGTAATTTACAGCCAGATCGACAATCTCCAGGTAAAGATCGATCCCACTGGGACCAAGACCACAGTAAAGAAAACATGAAACACAGAGAGGGCGCCCAGTGGTGCAGTGTAATGACCCTTGGCACATTGGACAACAGTCTCCTGAGCTATATGAACATACGCAACCAGGTGTTAATCCCAACTACACAAGAGTGGTCCGGCTATCCCCCCAGTAGCCGCACCGCAGAGAGAGAAACCCAGCAACGACGACCAGGGATCAGTCAGATGGCCTTGTTCCCATTACATGCAGTATGGGGGCATTATCATACCTGGGAACTCTCTGGTTTTGCCCCGGAGACTCCGGATTTCATAGTGAATTACCGGGTCTCCGGGGCAATGTGTGAATCACCGGGTGGGCAGAGTTTAAGTAGAAACTCTGCCCACTTGTGCTCCATCCCGCCCGGTTCCTCCCACTCCCCACCCTCTTACCATCATTTTGCAGGTTTTTTTTTTTCTTATTTTGTCCCACCCCCCGCGACTAAGCCACGCCCCTTTTATGACACAAATCGCGTCATTTTCCTCCCCGGTCGGCACTGACAGGGTTACCCTCCGGGTAACCCTTCTTCAAAAGTTCTCAGGTATGGGCATTATTCTATAGGGAAATTTCTTTATGACTTTATATTCCTGTGCTGGATGGTTTTTAATTGTTTTGATGTATTCACTTGATTAACACACACTTTTAGTGCTAGTGCGAAACGCAATGCATTGCTTTGCAATGTGTTGCAGAACACTTTGGCACTTAAAGGCTTAATATCCTGTTCATTTTGCTAATGATTTACCCACCCCCTCCCTCATCCCCTTACACTGACCGTGGGGACATGATGTTTTTCTGTTGGGATCTGGCTGACAGATGCGGGTTGACTGCCTCTGTTATTGCCTAACACATATCATAACGTGACTGGCCTCATGGTTCAAAATCACCCTGCAGTTTAAACATTTAAATTGATGATCTTTTAAATGTAAAGTATAAACATTATAATTTGAATGTCAGTGAAATCCCTGTTACATTTACATAATGCCTGGATTTCCATTACCTTATTGACATTGCACATAAAGTTACCAACTTAAAAAACAACTATTTTTGTAATGTTTTATTTGATAAAATTATTTTTACCCATTGCAACCCTGTATCAATGACTTGTGTTGCTTAAAGGCAATCAATAGACCCTTGTGATTTACATTATTACAATGTCATTAACAGAAGTTGTTACTGTAAATTACAAGGGTCTATTGATTGCCTTTAGACCCTTTGAGTGCCACAGTGGTTCGCAACACATCACTTTTGAATTGCGTTTCGTGCCACACAATACTTTAGATAAATACAAAAGTACATAGTGTATATGTGTCTAAAAATCTGTTCTTACTGTCAATTACATTATAGTACGGTACATTAAAATGTTTGTGCCTTTTTAACCTTTGAGTGCCACAATGCAATGCATCACCATACCTGGGAACTCTCAGGATTTGCCCCGGTTTTGACATTGCTTTACCGGGTCTCCGGGGCAGAGACAGATTCCTCCGGATGTGGGGAGTTTCTATTGAATCTCTACCCACTACTGCTGTTTCTTCTGGTGTTCCTCCTTCCCCAGCCTTCTGTGTGTCACCTTTAAGCCCTGCACCCCCCAAACTCGCGTCAAGCCCCGCCCCTTTTTGACGCGATTCACGTCATTGTCACCCCCTGCTGCACCAGAGGACTCCCCTCCGGACAGACCTCAATTGGAAGTTCCCAGATATGCGCATCGCTTAGCAATGCGTGTCCCTGTGGCACCCTAAGGGTTAAGGAAGTAAGTTGGACCAATATTCTTGTTTAGATTACTCTGGGAAATCCTTGACTTTCAATTAGCCTGTTAGGGATGGAAATTAAAAATACTTTTAAAATACACAGTACAGTTTAGTCATTATAATACGTTTTGTACTTTAATTGGAAAAAATACATGATAAGCACAACTTATTTAGCCAGTTTAAAAATATTTGTATTAATGGAGTTTAGTTATTACTGCTTCAACTTTTATATTGGAACTGTAAACCTCGCAATGACAGGAATAAGGATTCTCTCGCCAGTCAACCAGTCGTCATACCTGGGAACTTCCAACTGAGGGCTTCCCGGAGGGGAGTCCTCTGTTCAGCAGGGGGTGACAATAATGACGCTAATCGTGTCCAAAAGGGGCGGGGCTTGAAGCAAATGGGGGGCAGGGCTTAACCCTTTGAGTGCCAGAGGAGTACGGAACGAATTGCAAAGCAATCCGTTCCGCATCCCTCTGGCACTCAAAGGGTTAAAGGTGTCACACAGAAGGCTAGGGAAGGAGGAACAGCGGGAGAAAAAGCAGATGTGGCAGAGTATCAATAGAAACTCTCCACATCCGGAGGAATCAGCCTCTGCCCCAGAAACCCGGTAAAGCTCTGTCAGAACTGGAGTCTCCGGGGCAAATCCGGAGAGTTCCCAGGTATGCCAATCGCATCAGTCCGCTTTCATGTGCTCGTGAAAACGGATTGTGCTTTATATAGTGAGAGAGCTTTACATGAACGAACTCTCACTATGCAGGGATGACCTGACTGTGCTTGAGACTAGGAGCATGCCAGGTCACATGGCTCTGAAGCTGCTGATGTCAATGTTTTCGTGTAGACGGTGGGAGTTACAAGGGAGCCTTTTGGGTCTTCAGTGGTCATGTACACTGCACTTTTTATGGCAAAGACGTCACAGGTACTTTTTGGTATTACGAATTATTCTTTAATAGCAGATTTAAAACAAAAAATTAATGCACAGTCCGTTATAACTAATGAGAACACTTTGATAGGGGTGATAGTTCCGCTTTAATAGAGTGCTGTTAATTTAATGTATAAAGAAGTTGTTCCAATGGCATAAATAATGTAGATTCAGCACCCCACGTTACTGGCCCCTGTACTGGCATATACTTATCCCTCATTCATTACCATCAGTGAGTCATCTGATTGGCCCCAAATGTATTCTACAGCATGACAATGACACCAAACATACAGCCAAAGTCATTAAGAACTATCTTCAGTGTAAAGAAGAACAAGGAGTCCTGGAAGTGATCGTATGGCCCCCACAGACCCCTGATCTCAACATCATTGAGTCTGTCTGTGATTAAATGAAGAAAGAGAAGCAACTGAGGCTGCCTAAATCCAAAGAAGAACTATGGCTAGTTCTCCAAGATGTTTGGAACAACCTACCTGCCGAGTTCCTTAAAGGGATAGTAATACTTAACGGGAGTAATTCAATGATAAAATATCCCCCTCCCGCCCCTTTTGCTGATGTAACACTGTTCAGCCAGATCAGAAGGGAGGTGCCCAGGTAGATTGCAGAGAGGGACAATCTTCAATTAAGATAAGGGAAAAACCTGAAAAGCTTGTCAAGGGGGCAGGGCTTTCATTGTTCTCATAGGAAGAAGATTGTCCCCTGCTGTTATCTGTCTGGTCTTACAACTAGATTCCACATCTGAGAAGAGATGGCTTACACTAGGTAAAAGGGGCAGGAGGGAAAACTTTGCTTGTGAATATCTCTCAAACCATAAAGGTTTGAGAGATAAGACTTATATCGTTCTTCATGTTTTTTTTAATGCTTACAAAATAAAATAAAGAAAAAATGAAGTATTACTATCCCTTTAAGGAGGGATAATAAAAAAGAAAACTTTCACTGAAATGGTCTTCTACGTGTGCTTGATTTGCAAGCACACGTAGAAGACCATTTTAGTGAAAGATTTTTTTTTAATTAACGCAATCGCGGCTCTGCTGCAGAACCGCATGATGATCTAAGACCGGATTTCCCTTCAGTCAGCTACAACGCTGACTTCGGGGAAGGGGGATGGACAGGGCAACTTTAGGAGCGATCATTAACGCGATTGCGGCTGTGCTGCAGAGCCGCCTGAAAGTCATACGGCTTACTTCCCTGCAGTCAGCTAGAACGCTGACTACGGGAAAGGAGGAGGGAGAGGGCAACTTTAGGAGCGATCATCTCTCAAACCATAAAGGTTTGAGAGATGAAACTGGGGGCAATACATGTATTTTTAAAAGGACTTTACTATAGGGGTTCGTAATACTTAAGTATTACTATCCCTTTAAGAAACTTGTGCACGTGTACCTAGAAGAATTAATACTGTTTTGAAGGCAAATGGTGGTCACACCAAATACTGATTTGATTGAGATTTTTCTTCTGTTCACTCACTATCACTTTGTTAATTGATAAAAATAAACTATATCATGTTTATTTTTGAAAGCATTCATATATTACAGCATTTTTACCACACCTGCCTAAAACTTTTGCACATTACTCTACATATACCAACTGCTGGGCCAGTTTAAAAAAAATCCCCCGGCCTGGTATTTTGCAGCCATCTGCCCCTGCTCAAGACAGCTCACAATCTGTACTGTTCACCTCCCATGCAGTAGTCTGCCCATAACATGCTATGGTAGTATCCCCCCCCCCCAAACACTTCTCTTTAGACAATTATTCTTTTTGTCAAGTCTGGTGAAAACTGGCCATTTGAGATAAGAAAATGCATCCCAGCTGGCCTTTTCTCATCACACACACTTGCTATTTCTTTCTGGTACTAAGTGTGTTTACATTTGTAACAGGGAGAAGCTTCAAAGAAGATCTTATCAAATGTAAGGACTCTGTGTCCAATCTGAACTCTGTTTTGGTGACAAAGGTCAGTTTGGACATTTGTCCTTTGTTAGGTCTCACTTCTTTCATATTTAATTAGGAAACAAATTTCCTTGGGTTCTCTCATGCTTAAAGGGATAGTAATACTTCGTTTTAACTTTATTTTATTTTGTAGGCATTAAAAAAACATAAAGAATGATATAAGCCTTATTTCTCAATCCTTTATGGTTTATGAGATATTCACAAGCAAAGTTCCCCTCCCCGCCCCTTTTACCTAGTGTAAGCCATCTCTTCTCAGATGTGGATCAGGTTGTATGACCAGACAGATAACAGAAGGGGACAATTTTCTTTGTATGAAAACAATGAAAGCCCTTCCCCCCTTGACAGGTTTTTCAGCTTTTTCCCTTATCTTAATTGAAGATTGTCACTCTCTGTAGTCTACCTGGGCACCTCCCTTCTTAAACCTGTGTTGTACCTTGTTTATTGCTGTCATTATGTGTGTCCATAGAGGATGGAATTGTTGATTTGCATTTGTAATTGAAAAATGCCTTGCATTCTTTAGTAAGGATACTTTTGTTCATATATCAAGACCTATAATACAGATATCTATCGGTCTATCTACCTATCTATCAAACACACAGGAGGCCTAGCGAATAGGAACATTTAGGTGGAGCAGAAAAGTTGGACATGATACACTGCCACCACAGCCCTGTTCAGAGGCCTAAACCTAAATGCTGCCTCTTCTGCAAAGTCTGTTGAGAAGAACCCCTGCTTACTTAGAGTGGCCACATTTCCATTCTGCCATTCAGTGCCACTGCTTAGATGAGAGCAGTAAAGTACATGTCCTCGGCTCCAGTGCAGCTGTGTGGGAGGGGTCACTATACATCACTGGCCATCAAAGTTCAAAACACTAGAGGGAGAACTGCCCATTAACTGCTGTGACAGAAAATGATCCCTGTTGTAGGCTACAAGAAAATGTATATCATGTCCAAAACCTTAGACTAGCATTACACGGCAACAAAATTACACTGGCACTTCAGCTCCTGTTTGATGTCAGGATCAAGGCTCAGGTCTCTTCAGGGCAAGATTTACATCTCAGGAGCCTGTAGCCACAGAAATCTGAAGCGCCCCCTACCCCCATTGGCCATCTCCACTGTACACCTCCACAATGCTAATAATCTCCACACTGCCCCCATCATCTCCATATTGCCCTCACATTGCATCCCATCAGTTCCATATTGTCCCCATCAGCTCCATATTGCCCTCACATTGCCCCCATCAGCTCCAACTTTCTCCATCAACTCCAGCTTGCCTCCATTGTCCCCATCATCTCCAACTTGCCCCCATCTTCTCCATTGCCCCCATCAGCTCCATCTTTCCCTCACATTGCCCCCATCAGCTTCAACTTGCCTCCATCAGCTCCAACTTGCCCTCACATTACCCCATCATCTCCACACTGTTCCCATCATCTTCGCATTGCCCCCTCCCCGTATCTATTTCCTACCTCTAGGGTGGTCCAGTGGCAGGAAAAGTCTGTGCCTCCTTCTGCACAGACTGAATGCTTTTGCTCCCTCGCAGTCTTCTCTACAATAATGCAGAGCGCTGGGAGATGATGTCATCTCCCAGCGCTCTGCATTACTAAAGAGCCGACGAGGGAGCAACAGCATACAGGTCTGTGCTGAAGAAGGCACAGATCTTACTATGCAGCTGGTTACTGATGCCACTGTGTGCAGAGTGAGCGCTGTGAATAAAAATATAAAAAAAAAAAAAAATTGATTTCAGTGATAGGCGCCCCTCTGTGGGGTGCGCCTGTCTTCAGACGCCTACTCTGCCTTATGGCAAATCCGGCCCTGGGTCTCTTTCTAGTGATTAGAGCTCTGTTTGGAAGTCATTTCCTTGTAGTCAAGCAGAGACATCACTTTCTGTCAGAGTAGGTAATGGACAGTTCTAGTGTGTAGAATAGTGCTCTGGGGTCTTCATTCAGAGACTTTGCACTGTCCCAGAAGGGGACAGTCCTGGGCAATCAGGGACACTTGGTCACCCTACACCTACTGTGTTTATGTAAACATGCCTAAACAGCAATAATAATAATACTAGTGATAAAACCTGTGAGTTCCACCACTCCGCCCATCTCCCGTATCTCCCAACCACGGCGTTCTTTACAAACAGCCGCCATGAGGTTTCCAGTGACTTGGCTATACCGTCACCGGCTCACTTTCATCCATGATTGCTTCCCTTACCAACCAATTGTACTTGTATTAAGGGAATACATCTACGCTAAGGACAACCTTAATCAAGGATTTTCCTAACATCGGTTACACACCTGGATGAACTATACAGAGATAAGGAAGGAGCTTTATGGTGCATAGGAGCAACGGAGGACACAGTCTGTCGGCTAACAGGGGAAGGACCTATTTTTATACGTATTAAGCCCAAGAAGGGCTATTGTAAGTGCATTACCTATATCTTTTATACATTGTTTCATTAAATTATTACTACACTTAGATACTGTTTTTCTTCTTGTGTTTGCGCTGTTTTTGAGGTTTCTTGGATCAAAATAGTGATAAAACCTGCAGCTCCCCACAGCCCCTGTGACAAAATATCACAACACAACAGCACCTATAGCACTATATCCCTGTAATAAAAGACCATTTTTCAGCACCCCATAGCCACCTCTATTAAAACATCCACCTGCAGATAGGGATAGAGGGAGAGACAAGATGGAGGGAGGGAGGATAAAAGTGAAGGGTGGGAGGAAGGTGAAAGATGGAGGAAGAGAAGAAGGAAGAAGATGTAGAGAGAATGGAAGAAGCAGGCATGTATTGTAAGCTATACAGGGCAGACACCTCCTATCCCAATGTGTGCTCGCCTAGTGTTCCCCTAATGGTAATTTTCTGTATAACTACTTAATGCTGTACTTATTGTATCCCCTCAATACTAAATGTAAACTGTCAAGCGCTAAGTACACCTGTGGAGCTATAGAAATAAAAATATACATATATGGTGGGTGGAAGGCAATTGAGGCAGAAAGTGGTAAAAGAAGGAGTAAAGGCAAATATGGGTTAGGGGAAGAAAGGGAGAATGGAGAGATAGGATGTGGGTGGCTCAGGAGCAGCTATTAGGGTGCAGGGGATTGGACAGAGTTTTGGTAAAGCTTTTTTTTTCCTCCATATTTTTTCTGGATATTAGGTATGTGTTTTACACTTTACTTTTTTCCACTTAAAGGGGAACTTTCACCTCATAAAAATGTTTTACCATAGGTTTAGTTAATAAAGTAGTACTAGGAAAGGTTGTTTTTTTTTAATCTAAATGTACTTACTTTTAAAGATATTTCATCTTCAAGCTGTGCCGGTCAGCATAATGCAGCTTGCTGAATCTTTGGCACAGCTCTTCTCCTGAAAAAATATATAGACCTTAATGGGGCACTTACGTGATAGTGTAATGATTGTAAATACAATAATGTAAATAATGCTCGAGATGAAAGTAATAAAATAGAACTTTTATTGAAATCTAAAATAAAAAGAAAATGTATTTCTAAAATTCCCTAAAATTACCGAGGCAACAAAGAGGACATTCAGGAACTCTAAGTTGCTAAACTATTAGTAAGGGATATAGGGGACACCCTCCTAACTCAACTCAAAGAGGTGTCCCACAACTACTCTTAAATATCACACACCAAGATAAAGAGTCAGTGTGTTAATCTCCAATGTTGAGTCACCTTTATTGGGATCTGGGTATCACACTGATATCTCTCATGTCCTTAGAAAACCTTGTAGGACATTATAATTAGCATTTGGACTTATCAACAAACCTCTGTCCAGAGGAATGTGATAATGATACAAGAAACTCCTTATTACAATTGGCAACTCTCCTGAGCTAAAATCCAGCACTAATTACTGGAATAAAGACTAGGCTGTATTAGTCCCTCAATTATTGCCAGTGTAATGGAGTTAGGTGTACAATTAGAGTGATAAAATGCCTTAGAATACATCTAACAGCATATCTCTGATGTAATATTATAGCAACTAAAAGTCATCATAGGAGATGCTTGTGAAACTCATACCACTCGCATCTCCATTAACCAAACCTCTGTGTTTGTCTGGTTATTATCGTTAAAGGGATAGTAATACTTCGTTTTAACTTTATTTTATTTTGTAGGCATTAAAAAAACATGAAGAATGATATAAGTCTCATCTCTCAAACCTTTATGGTTTATGAGATATTCACAAGCAAAGTTTCCCCTCCCGCCCCTTTTACCTAGTGTAAGCACTCTCTTCTCAGATGTGGAATCCAGTCCATAGACCAGACAGATAACAGCAAGGGACAATCTTCTTCCTATGAGAACAATGAAATCCCTGCTCCACTTGACAAGCTTTTCAGGTTTTTCCCTTATCTTAATTGAAGATTGTCCCTTTCTGCAATCTACCTGGGCACCTCCCTTCTGCTCTAGCTGAACAGTGTTACATCAGTAAAAGGGGCGGGAGGGGGACACTTTGTCATTGAATTACTCTTGAACTACAACTCTGACAGAATTTATATAACACTCTCCAAAATCCAAATACTATGATGATTAATTAGAGCTGCTTTTATTATGAAACATTACTATCCCTTTAAGTCACTATCCAGAGACCAACGACAATAGCAGAAACTCCTGCTTACAATTGGCAACTCTCCTAAACTATAACTCAGCACTAGTTGCTAAAGTAAGTAACGACTCTCTAGTCCCTCAATTGTTGCCACTGTAATAGGGTTCTGTGCAAAGATGACAGCTATGAGATCCTGAATATCCAATTCTACCAAGGACTTTTAAAACATCTTAAATGAAATAAAATGCCGACGCGCGTTTCACCGTGAGGCTTTTTCAAGGCATCTTTGCACAGAACCCTATTACCCTAAACCTATGGGAAAAAAAATGTTATGAGGTGAATGTTCCTCTTTAATGATATGTTGGAAATTCCTTAACCCTTTGAATGCCAGAGTGGTACGCAACGCATTGCAAAGCACGTTTTTTGTTATGATATAATACATATTTTATTATATACAGATTTCCAGTGCAATAGTATTTGTGTTTAATAATCCAGAATAACCAGGTAATTTTCTAGAAAGTGCAGTATAGACTTATATTTCATCATATTTTAAAAACAATCTGGTTGTGTTCAGACAACGTAGAGCGTTTGTATCTGTATGTCTGACCTACTTTATCATACAAATGTCTAAGTCAGTGGTTCTCAAACAAGTCTTCACTTATTGGTCACAACTTTCCCTCTTAAACAGTTCATTTGGAATTAGCAAATGACTGAAGCACCTGGTTAACTCACTTGTGGGTGTGTCATGAGATCATTGAATTCTGGGCTGATAGTGATACCTGAGGACAGGTTTGAGAAGCACTAGTCCAATCAAATTTAAAGGGATAGTAATACTTGCAAATGACTAATCCCCATATTGTAGCTTTGTTAAAAAGAAACTTTTTGCCCCCAGTGTCATCTCTCAAACCCTTATGGTGAGAGATGATAGCGCTCAAAGTTGCCCCCTCCCTCCCCCTTCCCTGACTGAACGCTGAACGCTGGCTGCAGGGATATCCGGTATAACTTGCAAACCAAGCACGTAGAATACCATTTCAGTGAAATAATTATTTTTTATAAACGCGATCTCGGCTCAGCTTCAGAGCCGCCCAGGGGAGGGCTGGCAACTTGTGGCCCGGGGGGCAAATACAATCAAGCGTCCCATTTCTACTATCGTTTGAGCCCACTCTCAAAGCCCACCTCCTTTTGTTAATTTTAAACGTGACATTTATATCGTAAAGTAAAGCGATACCACATAGCTCACATTAAAGTGGGCTTAACTACTGATATTACAGAGCTTACAATTGAAGTAAAGCTACACTAGTGATACTATAGAGCTTACAGTGGAAATGGGTTATGTAACTAGTGTAGCCTCATTTGGATTGTAGCTTTGTGGTATCATTTGTTTAGCACCATTTCAATTGTAAGCTCTGTGGTATCACTAGTGTTGCTCCATTTATACCAACAAGGAGGAGATTAAGTGAGACAGTGTCCCACTGGCCCAGACATATGACCGGCCCAGGGGGCAATTGCCCCCCAGACCAGCCCTCCCCTGGAGCCGCCTGATGCACATAGGACTGTCGTACGACAGCTTCCCCTGCAGTCAGCGTTCAGCGATCCGTCAGGGGAGGGAGGGGGAACTTTGAGCGCTATCACCTCTCAAACCATAAGGGTTTGAGATATGACACTGGGGCCAATAAGTTTATTTTTAACAAAGCTACAGTATGGGGATTAGTAATTTGCAAGTATTAAGATCCCTTTAAACAAAACCATACACACATCCTAAATTACTAGTACTTTGAGGAATGCATTCAATGTCTTCAATAACAGTTTCTGTAGTGTAGTGGTTATCACGTTCGCCTCACACGCGAAAGGTCCCCGGTTCGAAACCGGGCAGAAACACTTTTGCAAAACTCATTTCAACAATATTCTTATATTTAAAAGTGGATGTTAGACACATAATCAGTTCCTCAACCATTTATTCAAACCATGTACTGTACCAGACCTACTAACACAAGGTTTGCCCTGATTATCCTCTGTGAAGATGAAACAATAGTTTGTACAAATATTATTTTTTCTTGCAAATCAACATATCAAACAAAGAGTGTGCCTGTATTATATTTAACCCCTTGATGACCAAGACGGTGTGCAAACGCATTGTGAACCAAAGTGTGGTATTCAAGGGGGTTAACTTATAGTTATGATTTTTACACCACAATAATAACTGAAATAAATTAAGTCTTTGAGTGTCAATGGGTATCCAGCGCACAGCCCTCTGGCACTCAATGGGTTAAGTCCTTGAATGTGTGAATGCCTTTGAAAGGGTTGATCATTTGAGCGCTAGGAAGATATGCAGACAATTACAAAGTAAACCTTTGCGTGCCCTCTGACACTCCATGGGTTAACACATACAGTAAACATTGTATCTCTAGACAGGATTTCTATGTACATTGATTGTACTAAAGAAAAAATAGGGTAGGTCACAATAATATCGATTATTGGGTGTTTATAGTCACTGCCATATAAGCATCACATGTTACACTGTTTACACTGAATACAGGTAACTGGCCACAACTATATATGTAAAAGTCAAATATTCTGCCTCTTCTTAGTAAGGTTTCATGGAAAGTTAACATGTGGCTCTCCAGTCAGTTGTTGATTTACTACTCCCATCATGGTAAGAACAGCAGAAGAGCCACAAGATGTCCGCCTTAAGCACAAAGCACTAATGTAAAAATTATCCTATCATATAGTAAACTGTATTTTAATTTTCTGTATTATAATTGCAATTATGAGGCTTCAGATTATTAAATATGTGCGCTAGATCTTGTTCTTATTTAACATAAATATTAATCAAAGTGAGGGGGGTGTACTGACGTATCTCCGTGATCAGCTGCTTTTTTCTTGGGTTTGTACATGGAACACAGCTGCTTTGTTTTAACCTTTGGAGTGCCTAGGGGTGTGTTGTGTACCCTTTTGGCACTCAAAGGGTTAATTAAACACGACTGCCAGAAGATGATCCAATGAGACAGAAAGGTACTATTGAGCAATATCAACCCTTGCCAAGAACGATTGTGCAGGGAGGTTCCATGGTGTAATGGTTAGCACTCTGGACTCTGAATCCAGCGATCCGAGTTCAAATCTCGGTGGAACCTATACGTTTTAATTTTCACTCAAACAATTATAATTAACTAATAATAATGTTTAATAACTCTATGAAATATCAGTACATTGCTTGCATTTTCAAATCTTCCATTTACTAAATGATATTTGCCTGGGACAGATAAACCTGTATTTGTAATATTATAACAACGAAATTAATAAAATTTGGTCTTAAGTATCTCTAAGGATACTATTAAATGCGTATTTTCCATTTACTAAATCATGTTTGGCTGACACATGTTAATCTTTTTTTGAAATGTAAGTTTTCAGCTTTTCATTGCACACTAAAGCGATCTAAGAATGGAATATAAGAAAAAGAACTTTCGCAGCCGGCAGGATTCGAACCTGCGCGGGGAAACCCCAATGGATTTCAAGTCCATCGCCTTAACCACTCGGCCACGTCTGCTGCTTAAGAAGTATTAGCAACAATATGTTCTGAAGACGTGTGACATCACAGTAAAATAAAAACAATATATTTATTGCATGTGGAATTCAATTCTATTACTCATATAAACTAATTCACAATAACGATATCAAGAATCAGACAATTATAAAGCCGAGGTGGAAGAGTTTTAGCCTAAACCAACCACTCTTTACAAGACAAAAAATAAAGAAAATTCCCCATATCTCTTGTATAGTAGCGAGGTCTCGACTCCACTGCATGAAATTCCTTTAGTATTCAAGGGGTTAAAAGTTATATTTAAAGGGAAATGAGGCTTTTTGTTTGCTCGATGTGGTACAATACTGCTATGCGTTTATTTATACGTAAAACATACAAGGTTAAATAAGTGCAACACACAGTGCTCATCAGTTTTTTTCACAAGTCACATTATGGTGAATGATGGGACAGCAGCCCTAGTTGTAATACGCAGGTATAACCCTTTCACTGCCACAGGGGTGTCCAACGCATTGCGACACCCCTCTCTCACTTAAATCCAGCGCAATATGCATATGTCATCATACTGAATAGTCATGCAATTGTTAATGACCTACTAAAAGGATTTTGATGAATGAATAATAATATTTTTATAGGGTGTTTTTACCCATTTTAAAAATAAGAATAAAGAATAATTTTACCTCTGTACACGAACTACATGTGCATTTCATAGCAGTGTCTTTTTTCATTGGGAATAGATGAACACCCCACGCAGCGTACACAAGGTTTCTGTAGTGTAGTGGTTATCACGTTCGCCTAACACGCGAAAGGTCCCCGGTTCGAAACCGGGCAGAAACACGTTTTTTTTTTTTTTTTTGCGCACTTACAAAAATACTACTATTTTTAAAACGGAACTTTATTTGGCTAATATTGTTTGACCTTTTGAATGCCAGATGAGAACACAAAACAGAAGTAGACAAAACATTTCAAACCAATGTCTTTTGCGCCCATCTGTCACTCAAATATGTATGTTGGTATTCAAAACCATATACATAGACTTCAACAGACTTAAAAGCACTCACTTTGCCTTGATTATCATCTGTGTAGGTGATTACACAATTGTTTGTGCAGAGATTTAGATTTTTACATCAACAAATCGAATAAGGAGTGAGGCAGCTTTATATTTAACCCCTTAAGGGTCAGAATGGCATTTAACACTTTGCACAACAAGAATATGTTATAGTTATACTGAGTATTTATAGTCTCTGCCATACACACATCACGTTGCACAGATTACTCTGAATATAGAGAACTGGTCACACATTTAAAATACATAAAATGTAAAAGTAAAATGGCCTGTCCTTCCTGAGTCAGGCTTCATGGGAAGGTAACATGTGGCTCCCCATCCCTTTGTTGGATCACCCTCATCCTATGGCTGAATGAAAATAATGCGAAATATGTTGTAAAAACAGCTGAAGAGCCACAGGTTGCAGGAGAGCTGCATTAATAGTGAATGTATCACATATTAATAAGCAGTTGTGAGACTTCAGACTACCAAGTATAGGTATCAGATATTGCTCTTATTATTCATCACTGAGGCTGGTGTCTCATATAGATATATATAGCTATTCATTATGCAGAATTGGATGCACATGGGCCACTGACTAACAAGGTTCCATGGTGTAATGGTTAGCACTCTGGACTCTGAATCCAGCGATCCGAGTTCAAATCTCGGTGGGACCTTTCAATTTTTTTTTTAAGTAGAATTAGCATGAATAAGCGATACACCCTACCCCCTTGCAAAGCAATGTGTTGTACACCAATCTGCCAATCAAAAGGTTGATGCTGAAATAAAATATTGCTAAGTGACTTACTTTCTACATCTTCCAGTTAATAAATTGTATCTGGCAATGGTAAATTATGTATTCCTATGACAGCTTGATGTGCATTTTAAATACAGTAGGAAATCCCATGCTTTTCAAAGAAATCAATACATTTGAAGGGGGTGCAAATGTAAAAGAATACAAATTTTTTCTTTTAACTCAATCTTCTAGAAACACTTGTGCACACCAGGCTAGGGATAGAAAGGAAAGTGACCCCTCATTTGATAATAAATAAAACTATAGCGCTAAACTAAAATATGGCAAAAAGAGATATTTGTGATCAGGGCCGGATTTGCCATTAGGCAAAGTAGGCACCTGCCTACAGGCGCACGCCACCGAGGGGCGCCTGCCATTGGGATTTTTTTATTTATTTTTTTTAAATCTTTTTTTTAATTAAAAAAAAAAAAAAGTAGCCACCTCGCTGGCGCTGGTGCTGCCCACCCGCCGCTCCCTATTTCCTACCTCCCCGGCGGCAGGACATGTCTGTGCCTCCTTGGCACAGTCCTGTAGGTGGTGAGCTCCCTCGTCGCATCTTTAGGAAAGCAGAGCGCTGGGAGATGACATCATCTCCCAGCTCTCTGCATTCCTGAATAGGAGACCGCGCGGGAGCTCAATCAGCTACAGGACTGTGCCAAGGAGGCACAGACATGTCCTGCCGCCGGGGAGGTAGGAAACGGAGCTAATGGGGGTCAAGTTGGAGCTTATGGAGCAGAGGTCAATATGGAGCTGATGGGGTTGGGGCAAGTTGGAGCTGATGGGGTTGGGGCAATTTGAGGGGATATGGAGATGATGGGGCAATGTGAGGGGCAATTTTGAGATGATGGGGCAAAGTGAGGGGCAATATAGAGATGATGGGGGGCAAGTTGGAGCTGATGGGGTTGGGGCAATTTGAGGGGATATGGAGATGATGGGGCAAAGTGAGGGGCAATATGGAGCTGATGGGGGGCAAGTTGGAGCTGATGGGGTTGGGGCAATTTGAGGGGATATGGAGATGATGGGGCAAAGTGAGGGGCAATATGGAGATGATGGGGGGCAAGTTGGAGCTGATGGGGGGCAATATGGAGCTTATGAGCATTGTGGAGGTGTCCAGTGGAGTTGGCAAATGGGGGGGGGGGCGCTTCACAGTTCTGTGCCTACAGGCTCCTGAGATGTAAATCTGGCCCTGTTTGTGATAAAGTGTATATAACGAAACCAAAGACACCGAGTTTTCTTGGGCCGTCATGCTGGGGTTCTCACTCCTGAAGCTGGCTATAAGCAAGAAGCGGGGCCAGTAAAGATGGAACATAGGAACCTGTGAATGGGGTTCAAAGGGGACCCTTTAAACCAATTCCAATAATAACAAAGGGCGCACCTTTAGTTCACAACAACACACTTTATTGAAAGGTCGGGGAAGTTTTAAAGAGGAACTACCACATTTTAACAACTTTAACTTCAATAACTCCGCATCTGGCGACTAGCTGCTTAGTAGCACTAGTGGCCAGAATTATTACCTTGTAAAGAAGAAATATCCATTCTTCCCCGACTGACAGGCAAGACGAATCGCGGACATCTTGTCATAGTGATGTCCGCGCGCCTGCTCTGTCAGTCCCAGCCGGCTGTAGGAGGCATTGCTAGGAGCTGCTCGGCTCCCTCAGATGTGGAACCTGGTCTTGAGACCAGACATCTCACAGCAAGGGATAGTCTTTTTTTTTTTTGCCCCCTTGACAGGTTTTTAAGGTTTTTCCCTTATGCTAATTGAAGATTGTTCCTCTCTGCGATCCACCTGGGCACCACCTTTCTGTTGTGAGGTGATCAGTGTTACATCAGTAAAAAGGGCGGGAGGGGGGGATACTTTATCATTCAATTACTCTTGAGCTACAACTCTGACAGTATTAAAATAACACTCTGCATGGCCCAAATACTATGAATATTAATTGGAGTTGCTTTTATTGTGAAACTACTTTTAAAGCCCGTGTACACGGGCCAACAGTACTGACTGCGCAGTACTGACTGCCCAAACGTGCTACGTCTGATATGGAGCAGGGTGCTCCAAATTCAGACCCTAGTCCTCTCTGCGCACCCTCCTGGGACCAAGCGGTCCCAGGAAGGTGTGCAGAGAGGACTCCGTTATGAATTCAGAGTGCCCCTACCATGCATGACTGCGTTGTGACAAACTTATCAGTGAATTATTATGTAGGATATCACTTTCCCTTTAAGACAGTGAGAGGAATAATACCTGCAAGAAACACACCTGCTCACAGACGCTATCTGCAACAAGACGGGAGGTAACTGGGCTTATGCTTATATGTCTCTCTCTGTCCACATATACATTGTTGCTTGTATTGAGAACTTACATTGTTGCGATATCTATTGAGTTATTGCCTGGTTGAACAGCAGAGGAGATTACGGGTCATTGACAGTGTAGTGGCCCTGGAACTAGCTACATTGTAATACCTGCCCGCAGAAGTTTATTATCAATAGACGGGAGGTTATTGCACATATGTATTAGTCTTCCTCTGCCCACATATACATTGTTGTTTCCACCTAGATCATATCTTATTGCTACATTTGCTCAACTTTATAGCCTGGCTGGACAGGAGAGGAGACAACAGGCCAATTGATAGTGTACCTGCCCGCAACAACAGTGACATTATTATTATATTTTTTTCTTGGAATTATTCCAGTTACATCATCCAGGATTTGTGAACATTTATAGTGATTATTCACTTGTTTCTCCAAATTGTGGGACTCTTGATGTTCAATTCACTATTTTATTTTTAATATGTGGTCACAAGCTTGTTTTTTCTTATATACATTTTAAATATATTTAGAGTACAGTAGTGATCTCTTTGTATTCCTTTTTGAATATCCATTCCCTGACCTCTACATTATCTGGAAGTCCTGTGAGTGCGGTTCTTGAACTACAAACTATATATATATATATATATATATATATATATACATATACATATATATATATATATATATATATATATATATATATACTAGTTGAACAGCCCGTTACACGGGCCACAGTGTCACACCCACCCAGTCGCGGGGCAGTCACGTGCAGTAGAAGCTGCCCGCGCCGTGACTGATACAGAGCTTGATGCTTCTTCGGAGTGCCCAGCTCTGTATCAGCTGCGGCGCGGGCAGTCTCTACTGCGCATGACTGCAGCAGCTCAGCAGTGTCTACTGCACGTGTCGCGGCGTTACACACGATTTAGCGAATTATTATATAGGAGATATATATATATATATATATATATATATATATATATATATATATATATACTCTATATTTATAAAATTCTAACTGTTTTCTAGTTCGCTGTCTGCCCCAGGGACGCATGGGGGTAGAGGCCGGCCGCATACAGGGAACCAGGGGTGAAAATTGCTGACGTGGACCCTGGGTTCCTGATGTGTGCAATGTGCCCAATAGCATGGGCACCGCCATGCACCATTAGCAAGTCTTATATAACTTGTGAATTCAAAAATATATCAACCAATGTTATCCTTTTAGGCTAATTAGCCACTAGGAGACTGTCAGGGCATGGTGCTAGTACTGATGTGGTTTGCTGTCCCTCTGTTTTCCTCTGACAGTCTCCTCCTACAGGCTACCATTTGATGATTCCTATTTGGAGCTAAAGGCTTAGAAATGCCCAAAATAAAGTTGATTCTATATGGTAGATTTTACAGAAATAATGTATTTGGAGAAATTCCTCTCTCTCTTATGGTTTGAGAGATATCTGCCACTAAAGGTACCCTTCTCCTCATGTCAGCTATAACACTGACAGAAGGAGATCCGTGTCGATCAACTCGAGGAGGCTCTTAAGCAGAGCTGAAATAGCAATCTTTTAAGAGAACTACTTCATTGAAATGGTCTACAAAGTGTGCTTGCAAACCAGACACACTTTGTAGACTGTTCCAATGAAGTAATTATTTTCAAATATTGCTATTTCAGCTCTGCCGAAGAGTCACCGGCTGGTCCCAGGACTTAAGCAGCATATTTCTCTCAAACCTTAAAGGTTTGAGAGATGGGGCTTTCTCCAAATACTTTATTTTTGTAAAATCCACCATAGAGAATCAACTTTATTTTGGACATTACTAACCCTTAACCCTTTGATTTATTCACCTGTGCTCACTGGGAGATCATTGATTTATTGCCTTATAGTGATTCCTGTGGGCAGGTTTGAGAAGCAGTGGTGTAAATAATGTTTAAAAACAATATACAAAAGTTTAATGTAATTGAATGGTTGAACAGGTATATGAACTAGTAGATAAAGGGGGTGAGCACAGCAACATTAACTAAGTTTCAGTAGTGTAATGGTTATCACGTTCACCTCACACGTGAAAGGACCCCGGGCAGAAACACTTTTCAAAAGGCCAAAGAGGGACACTTTTGTTTAAGGGGGTGTTTCTGGGGGAGTGGCTTTTAGATGGGGTATTAAAGGGATAGTAATACTTAAAATGTAAAAAAAAATATGTTGTAGGGTTTATCCTCCCGAGTAAGACAAGAGTACTGCCACTGCTGAGAGGTGTTTCATTCAAAAGTTATTAATTTTCTAAGTTTAATTTTTTAGCAATATTACAGTGGCCTGAAATTGTTCAGTGGCGCTGTTGCTACACCATCCTATGGAGATTTATGGTCCCGGGACCAGAGCTGTCCATAGGATCGTGTAGCAACAGCGCCACTGTACAATTTCAGGCCACTGTGATATTGCACCTAAAAAATGCAACTTTGAAAATGAATAACTTTTGAATAAAACACCTCTGAGCAGTGGGAGTACTCTTGTTTTACTCAGGGGGATAAACCCTACAACATATTTTTTTTTTACATTTTAAGTATTACTATCCCTTTAATGAGAATATTTAGTTTATTTCATGACCTGTTGACACCTTTTGATGCAACTGAATAAATGATTTAGAACAAGGCCAAAGTATTTTATTTACACAGACTAATTTATAAACACATATACTGATGTTTACACAGACATTTGTGAGAATCTTATTGCTGTGGAGGAAGGTGATACACTTACATACACACCACACAGTCTGATCTCCTAAAAAGAGGAACATCAGGGTGGGAAAGAGGGACAGAGGGATTTGGGCCTCAAAGAGGGGCTGTCCCTCCTGAAGAGGGACACTTGGGTGGTATGCCTTAAAGGGATAGTAACACTTCGTTTTAACTTTATTTTATTTTGTAGGCATTAAAAAAACATGAAGAATGATATAAGTCTTATCTCTCAAACCTTTATGGTTTAGGAGATATTCACAAGCAAAGTTCCCCTCCCCGCCCCTTTTTCCTAGTGTAAGCCATCTCTTCTCAGATGTGGATCTGGTTGTATGACAGTACAGATAACAGAAGGGGACAATTTTCTTTGTATGAAAACAATGAAAGCCCTTCCCCCCTTGAAAAGTTTTTCAGCTTTTTCCATTATCTTAATTGAAGATTGTCCCTCTCTGCAGTCTACCTGGGCATCTCCCTTCTTATCTGGTTGAACAGGGGGGGGATACTTTGTTTGTGAATATCTCTTAAACCATAAAGGTTTCAGAGATAAGACTTATATCATTCTTCATGTTTTTTTAATGCCTACAAAATAAAATAAAGTTAAAATGAAGTATTACTATCCCTTTAAGGCCCAAAATGGCATTTAACGCATTGGATCTTATGGTTATACTGACTATTTATAGTCACTGTCATACACACACACCTCACCTGTTGCACATATTACTCTGAATATAGAGAACTGGTCACAATGTTAAAATACATAATGTAAAAGTAAAATAGTGTGTCCCTCCTAGTGAGGCTTAATGGGAAGGTAGCATGTGGCTCACTAGCCCATTGTTAGACTACTATTTCATCAGCCTCATGCTATGGCTGATTGCAAATAATAAGAAATGTGTCATAAGAACAGCTGAAGAGCCACGTGTTGCTGGAGAGTCACATTAATAGTGAACGTATCAGCTAGTAAAACGCAGTTATGAGATTTCAGACTACCATGGATAGGTATCAGTTATTGTTCTTATTATTCATCATTGAGGTTCTTGTACTTGGTAATAGCGGTGTAGTCCTGGGGCACAAATACAAACGGTCATTGATAGAACCACATGAGTTTGTGGTGAGACTCAGTCATCATGTACCTCTTTTGTTTGGCCATAGACTGCATCTACACCGGTTTAAACACCACTTCCACCAAGTACAGCAGATGATTTAGGAAGAAAGTTACAGAGCTAAGTGGGTCTAAGCACTGAAGCGGTCAGCGAGGGCTTGTGACTATAAGTAAACGAATCCTAATATCTACTATAGGGAGCTATATGTATTGTTTAGGCACAATTGGAAGGACATACGTCATTCATCAAGGCGAAGGTTCCATGGTGTAATGGTTAGCACTCTGGACTCTGAATCCAGCGATCCGAGTTCAAATCTCGGTGGGACCTTGCGTTTTACATTATTGAAAGAGAATGAACATAAAATAAGTAATACAGCCTAACCCCTTGAGTGACCAGCCATACAACACGTTGTATTGCAAAGCAATGTGTTATATACCAGTCTGGCATTCAAAGGGTTGATGCTGACATAAAATATTGCTAAGTGACTTCTTCCATTTAATAAATTGTATCTGGCAATGGTAGATGATGTCTTCCTATGACAGCTTGATGTGCATTTTGAAATGCCTTTGTATTTCACACTGTGAAAATAATAAATGAAGTGGAAAGAAGGAAAATGTAACACATCTTGTAGTTATCAGGATTCAATCCTACATAGAGAAACTGATGGGTTCTGGTTAACCCTTTGAGTGCCAGAGGATTATTCATCACATTGCAAAGCAATGACTTGTGTACCTCTTTGGCACTCAAGGGGGTCAACCCTTTTAGTGCCAGAGGGGGAATGCATTGTATACCCCTCTGTCACTCAAAGGGTTAATTACCTTAACCACTTGTCCTTTAACACATATTAGGTACTTTTATTGTTGAGGCACTATAGAAAGACATTGCGCATTGAAGACTATTCTACGACTTATATACACTAATCCACACTCATTAAATCAAGAGCAAATCAACTATGCGATGGACCTAGTATATAAAGGCAAGGTGGAACAATTGTAGTCCAACCCAACTTCTCTTTAGGAGACAAGGAAAAATTCCCCATTTAAATGTAGTTTTTAGCCCTTTTGTGTGCCAGAGTGCTATGCCACACACTGAAACGCAATGCGCTGTGCACCCCTGTGGCACTCATTTAACCTTGAATGCCATTACATTTACCTAACAAGGTCTCCAGTTCCAAATCAGACAAAAAAGTGTTTTATTTTAGAGCACAAGCTGTATTTATTAAAAAATATGTAATTGTTTTTAAAACTGAGCTCTATGTATAGAAATACAATGGCCTGCGCAAGGAGAAATATAAATATATATAACGTGGTCCAAACAAGTCCCAATCAAATGTCCAATGGTATAAAGGACCAGTTTCTAAAATATAATAACATCAACAATTTTAACTTTAAAGGGATAGTAATGTTTCAAAATCAAAGTAGCTCAAATTAATCATCATAGTATTTGGGCCACGGAGAGTGTTATTTCAATTCTGTCCGAGTTGTAGTTAAAGAGTAATTGAATGATAAAATATCTCCCTATCATGCCTTTTACTGATGTAACACTGCTCACCTCAGAGCAGAAAGGTAGTGTCCAGATGGCTTGCAGAGAGGGTCATTGTAATGGAAGCTGAGAAGGGACGGGTTGCCTTCCGCCGTCGTTCCCGGGTCTCTCCTTCTCGTCGCTGGACTGGCGCCGTCGGATGCACCGGTCAAGCAGATAACGTTCTGGTGGTCAACTCAAAGCAGCGTTGAACCCTGGGAGGACCGCCTCTACCTCGAAGGATGCTGATACCGGAGGGGTCACGGCTCTCGAACACCGTTGAACGTTCACAGAGCCGGAGCAGGAAAAGTGATGCAGGAACCCAAAGTAGCTGTAGCCAGGACCTTCGAGCACTCCGATGCTCGACTCAAAGGTTGTAGCTTGTACAGGAAAACCACGAGGCAGAGTCCACGTTGCCACCTGACAGGATACGAAGTTCGGTAGCGGGATCCTGGCAGCAGACGGACGAATGATACAGGAACCTGGGCTCAGATGGGCGGCACAGTGACCACTTTAACCATAAGAACATAAAGGACTCCAGGACTCTGGTTCACTCCAAACATGACACACTTTATTGAACGAATAACACATCTTTTATACAGTAAACCACAATACCACAATGGGATGGGAAGGACCAGGTATTCTAATACAGGCTTGGCCCAAGAACCAATCAGATACAATAGGCATATAACACAGGGAACAAAAGACCAATGGTAACTGGAGACAAAGGGCCAATGGCAGAGGGCGACAAAAGGGCCAATAGCAGTTTTGGGACAAAGGGCCAATGGCAAGTGACCTAACAAACACAATACTGCTAATGACAAAGACAAAGGGCTTGATTAGAGAGAATACAGATTTAGGGGACTAGGCCAGGGGTTGAAGCACGTACACACTAGTTTGAATATGCGGCTTCAACCCTGGCCAATCAGTGTGCGCAGTGAGTCATTCGTCGACCAATCCGGCGTTGACTCCCTGCCTCCGGTTTCCCACGTTCGAGGCGGCATTGATGCCTCGAACAAAGGAACTGGGGAACCACTGGCTTCTATTCGGTGCTCGTGTATCCCTCGCACATTTTACATACGATATAACATTCGATATACATCAAACACACGACGTTCAACATACATTAAACGTGCGACATTCGACAGTACATAAAATATCAGTCTTTTAACATAGATAATGGGTGGCCAGTTTGCATGTTAAAGCCCCCAACTGAGTTCAAACAAGGCCAAAGGGCCATAGTCTTTAGGTGAATCGTTCGAGGTCCAGACAAGGGCCCAAGTAACGGATAAGATCCGTTACAGTCATTCTTCAGTTAACGTAATGGAAAAAAAGGGGTTTTCATTGTTGTCACAGTAAGAAGATTGTCCCTTGCTGTAAGCTGTCTGGTCTTAAAACCAGATTCCACATCTGAGGAGAGGTGGCTTACACTAGGTAAAAGGGATGGGAAGGGGATATTTTATCATTCATTTACTCTTGAACTACAACTCCAACAGAACTGAAATAACACTCTCCATGGCCCAAATACTATGAAGATTAAGTGGAGCTTCTTTTATTTTGAAACACTACTATCCCTTTAATAAATACCAGTTAATCTTGATTCAACGCTGAGAAACTCAAATGAAAAAGGAGAACGATGATGAGATGGGGATGGAAGAGAGATGAGTGATACGGATATGGAGATCAATGGAGATGGAAAATAAACATGTATGAATCCCAGAAATTATCAGATGCTACTATCAACTTTTGGTGGACTTGTCCACCAGGAGGGAGAGTAATATATATACTGTAGAAGCGCAAATAAAACAAAAACACAAGAGAGAGTAGAATCCAGTCTAAGAGAAGTATTTAATAGTAGCAATAAAAACAATAAAAAATACAATGAGTGCACTCACATTTTGCCCATCTTGGGCTATAAGCATGTAAGAAGTCCCAACCTCTGATAGCCAATGAGCTGTATCCCGATTCTGTCTTCCCTTGCTGGACCAAGGCTTTCTTCAAGTGAGGAGCCTCAGTAGTTCCTTAGCGATGGTGCTGATGTTGCAAATATAGGCCTGCAATGTTGTTGCAATATGTGTCCAGTACAGACACCTGAATAGTTATTGGCAGGGCCGGATTTATAATAAGGCAGAGTAGGCATCTGCCTACAGGCGCACCCCACAGAGGGGCGCCTGTCATTGGGATCGTTTTGGTTTTTTTACACTTTTTTTTTTTGTGCCGCCCAGCAGCCCAGCAGCCCCACAGCCGCCGGATACTGCTGTCTTCCTGCACTGATGACAGCCGGAGCGCAACCACTCCAAACGCGGAGACGCCGCGTGGAGCGTGCAGGTATTTTCTTCCTCTGTTCTGAGGCCAGTTTAAAACTGGCGCCCAGACAGAGGAAGAAAACCCCTTCACGCTCCATGCGGCGTCTCCGCGTTTGGAGTGGTTGCGCTCCGGCTGTCATCAGTGCAGGAAAGTGAAAAAGAGGTACGGGGGAGAGATAGAGGCACAAGGGGGAGAGAAAGAGAAGTACATGGGGGAGAGAGGCACAAGGGGGAGCGAAAGACAGAAGTACATGGGGGAGAGAGGCACAAGGGGGAGCGAAAGAGAAGTACATGGGGGAGAGAGGCACAAGGGGGAGCGAAAGAGAGAAGTACATGGGGGAGAGAGGCACAAGGGGGAGCGAAAGAGAGAAGTACATGGGGGAGAGAGGCACAAGGGGGAGAGAAAGAGAGAAGTATATGGGGGTGAAAGAGGCACAAGGGGGAGAGAGAGAAGTATATGGGGTGAAAGAGGCACAAGGGGGAGAGAGAGAAGTATATGGGGTGAAAGAGGCACAAGGGGGAGAGAGAGAAGTATATGGGGGTGAAAGAGGCACAAGGGGAGAGAGAGAAGTATATGGGGGTGAAAGAGGCACAAGGGGGAGAGAGAGAAGTACATGGGGGTGAAAGAGGCACAAGGGGGAGAGAGAAGTACATGGGGTGAAAGAGGCACAAGGGGGAGAGAGAAGTACATGGGGGAGAAAGAGGTACATGGGGGAGAGAGGCACAAGGGGGGTAGAGAAGTACAAGGGGGGAGAAATAGAGGCACAAGGGGGGGAGAGAAGTACAAGGGGGGAGAAGTAGAGGCACAAGGGGGAGAGAGAAGTACATGGGGGAGAAAGAGGTACATGGGGGAGAGAGGCACAAGGGGGGTAGAGAAGTACAAGGGGGGAGAAATAGAGGCACAAGGGGGGGAGAGAAGTACAAGGGGGGAGAAGTAGAGGCACAAGGGGGAGAGAGAGAAGTACAAGGGGGGAGAAAGAGGTGCATAGACCCCATAGTAAAATAATAACAATGACACATGTTAATGTGTTAAGTTTTTTATTCTGCTGTTTGTTTTTAACACTGTTCATTAAATCAGTTTAAATAATGAAAAATTAGCATTTTTTTTATCCGATTAATCGAAAAATATTTCAGTCAAAACTTTTTGAACTTTTTTTTTTTTTTTTGGCGGGGGGGGGGGGGGGCGCTTCAGCTTTCTGTGCCTACAGGCTCCTGAGATGTAAATCCGGCCCTGGTTATTGGTGAAACAACAGTGACCCTCAGGTACAATGATGTGGATGGAACAGGGCCAAGAAAGAAAATAACTGGAAGAAGCACCATGATAGAGTCCTCATGGCTGCAGGGCAACACTAACTCATGAACAGGCTGACCAGTTGGGAAGGGGCGGGATTCACACAGGGGGAATAGATGGGAACAGTACTGTGAGTGTACCGATGGGAATAACCCAACGTGTATTGTGGAAACACAAGGGGGTGGGGACACTGATATGGCCTATTTATACCTTCTGGACCATAACCATAAAATCATAAAACCATTACAATGCATTGGTGATGTATGATAATACATCTAAAAAGAAATATATATATATATATATATATATATATATATATATATATATATGGCCAATATGAAGAGCCAATAGCCTGCAAATGGGTATAAAACTGGTGTAGGGACACTGAGATTGCTCTGGCCACGCCCATAATTCAGTTGGTGTGGCCAGCACATTGGAGGTACCCCTCAAACTGTGGAGCTCTCTAGAGAATTTGTATCCAAATGCCAACACAAAACAAAAAAAAGAAGAAAATATAAAAAAATGTCTATTTTATTGAAACAATCTCACAAAATTTGACAATGGAAAAATACCCACTAAAGATTATAAAATGTTATACGTATGGAGTGCCCACTCTGGTAACCCAGGACCGGGACCCAAATAGGTACCTAATGAATCCTCCACAGTGGCTGTCAGAGCCCATCCTACTAGACCATAAAAAAAATAAAATAGCTGGTGTGTGCCAAAGTTCCTACAGCTAAAATGCAGAGGGGCCCAAAAAATTATTTGTTCAGAAAAAAATTATCTGGGAGGAAATATCAGACCACATCGAAATAAACTGGACACAATAAAAAATCTAGTGAATAAACAAAACTAAAGAAATAAAAAATAAGAAAATGATACAATATCATTAAAAATACACAACAATACAATGATATTATTGATATTTTTTTTTTTATGAATATTTATTGAAGAACAAATTGCTTCACAATACACAAGAAAGCATTAACAGGCATGTCTGGTTCCAGGACTTTAAAGATGTTTTGTAACGCAGCAAAAAACTCTCATCTCAGGCTGTTAATAGGTAAACAAACCTGCAGGCCAACCAGTGCATCATGAGCTCCAGTGTCACCACTGGTCAAGAATTCATCTAGTGAGTGGCAGGGGCGTCCAGGTAGTATCAAAGAAATTGAGAGATGCAGAAAAGAAGAACAACGAAAAAGATGAGAGTAAGACAGGGAGACGAGAGAAGAGGTGGGCAGGAAGGGTAGGAAGGAAGCAACTCCATGGTTTGCGTAGAGATGTTCACAGACTATTGTTCAAGATATGGTAAGCTGCTGCATAGTTCTCAGACATGCACACTACACTGCCATGCATGTGTCAAGCAATCCCAATGTGTCCGAGTCTCTCTGTAACTCTGCATCTGTTGAAGGCTAGAGGCCTGTAGTTTTTCCATGTCTCTAAATTGATTAACATTCGCCCTCTATGTCTCAATGGGCATCAACGAGGGTCGCTACCAGTGGGCTGAGATGCACAAATATGCTACTGCCGTAGGAGTTGAAATTTCATGGGAGGAAACAAATGATGAAAAGAAAAAAGAGAGAGTAGGGAGTCTAAAGGAATCAGAAGCCCAAGACCTTCTCCATCTCTTTGCCTGTCTGCAACCAATACTCTCTTATCACACAACAGGTCCATCAGATGTGCAACATCATACCCCCAGCCTCCCCTCACTTCCAGCAACAGTCTTCCAGATTAAGATTCATTTTAGATAGTCTATATGGTGTGAAATGCCACCTGATCAACAGCATGTGGTAGCCTCCCGGGAGGGAACATCCAGTGAAAGAGAGTATGAGAGTAAAAAAAATAGCTTTCCATGTCACAATGTCATCCAGTACTAGACAAGACAACCTGGAACTCCAGGACAGTGTGAAGGGTAGTAAAACTGCCAGCCCTGCCCTTAAAACAAGTTTGTAAATATTAGAGATTAGATTAGACCCGGTTTAGAGGGAATGTGAGAAACAGACAAAATACCGCAATTAGGTGTGAAATGCGCTCTGTCTATAAATCTCCTTAAAGATCCAGCTGCTCAATGTCCAATGTGACCTGCAGAGGAGGGCTGACAACCTGTGGCCTGGGGGAAGTGGAATCAAGTGGCCCATTTCTGCTATCGATCCAGCCCACAGTTTCAGCCTAAGTGTTACCAAGGAGCTTACAGTTAAAAAGAACCTACACTAGTGATGCCATATAGCTTACAACTGAAGTGGAGTTAAACTAATGATAACACACAGCTTACAATTAAAATGGGGCTACACTAGTGATACTACAGACCTTATAGTTGAAATATAGCTGACTAGCGACACCACAGATCTTACAATTGTAATGATAGTGATATCATAGAGCTTACAAGGGAAATGGGTTATGCTACTAGTGTAGCTCTATTTGGATTTCAGCTCTGTGTCATCATTTGTGTAGCTCCATTTCAATTCTAAACTCTGTGATATCACTAGTGTAGCTCCGTTTATAGCATCAAGTGGGAGATTAAATGAGGCAGTGACCCACCAGGCCAGATATATGACTGGCCCAGGGGGCAATTTCCCCCTTGCCCCCCAGGCCAGCCCTCCTCTGGTGACCTAAGACTAAATGGTCACAAGTAAAAAACAAAATAGCAAGTGTAAAAAATGGACTGAAGCGCTCAGATCTTTATAAAAATCTTTCTTATTTATTTAAATATAGATGGTTCAGGAATAGAATTATGTATTAATACATGTTATCAGCAAACATAAAAGCAATATAAATGTTTATCAAAACATTTAGTACTCTATGATAAAGAATCTAAATAGACATTCCCATTATACAACTCGTTATAATGAACCTGGAGCTATAACTAGTATATCAATGGATAAATCTTTAGCTGTTCCATTTAGCCGGTTAGGTATATACCAAGTTCAGTGGGCAGGGTTATCTTCCTCCCGTCTCATATAAGATATAAAGATAAGTCTCTTGTTTGAGAATGAATATATCTACCTCGTGTATATATTGTCAGATATGGATCCTTATTGCAGTCCGTTTATGATGTTATATCGACAGGCAGAATTCCCCTTCTCCCGACTCCTCACCACTGTATATACACGGGCAGGGTTCTTTTCCTCCCATCATAGTGGCAGTTTGATTGCCTCTTGTGGCAAGTGTAGCAAGCACAGACCAAGTTCTTGATGGTCAGATGGTTATCTCAGGACGCTCTGTGGGCTATATTAACATAGCTTCTTCAGAACAAACTTTCTCCAGGTTTAAGTGTGTAAGGGATCAAACAGCTGTAGGGTCAGTGTATTTTTATGCGTTTCGTGCTCTACAAAGCACTTCATATATATATTTATGTCATATATGTATATGCCAGTGACTGAAACTTTATTTCACTGTGGATCTGGCAGCCAGACTCAGTTGGAGAAATGCATTCATCATATTTCATCTTATGATTTAGTTTGACCTCATCATATTTGGAAATGGGAGCATTTATGTGGAGTTATCTTTATGGACTGCCACTTTTTACATTCAACACCGATTTCATTTTCCATCTATCACAGTCTCCCACATTGGCGTGAGCATGTGCTTCTCTCCCTGGTGATGTGTCGGGCGGCATGGTGACGGCTACTTCCTCTTTACACAGTATTTACAGGCAATGGCTTGGACGCCTGCTTATGGGCCTATCCTATTTTTCCTAATTGGGTTCCGCCTTCTTCTGCTCCTTTATATACCTCCTTGTGCCTGAGAGTCATTGCCCTTACGTGGTGTTTCTGACAGTATTTGCTTGCTCCGTTGTGATCCATGCCTGTCTGAGTATTCGCTCTGTGTATGATCCTGGCTTGTTTGACTGCCCGCACCAGTGCTGACCCCTGGTTCTGTCTGAGGATTCGCTCCATGTATGACCCTGGCTTGTCTGACTACCTGCACCAGTGCTGACCCCTGGTTCTGTCTGAGTATTCACTGTGTATGATCTTGGCTTGTCTGACTACCTGCACCAGTGCTGACCCCTGGTTCTGTCTGAGGATTCGCTCCGTGTATGACCCTGGCTTGTCTGACTACCTGCACTAGTGCTGGCCCCTTGTTTTGTCTGAGGATTTGCTCAGTGTATGACCCGACTTGTCTGGCTACCCGCAACAGTTCTGACCCCAGGGTCTCTCTGAGGCTTCACACCTCCGTGTAGTCCCAGGTGCGCCTACTCTTTTCATCCAGCCTCTGACTAGCTTAGTGTGTCCCCGGTGCATCTCCTCTGGCTCTGGCCTCTATTGCTCCGTGTAGTCTCTGATTGTCAGGTCTTTGGCTCTGGTCATGACCCGTGACTGTGTAGTCTCGGTGTGCCTGACCTGTGACTGCCTACTCACTCCCCGCTACCTACTGTCTCGAGACATAGAGTATTCCTCGCTCGATTACTACTCTGGTGTTCTCCTCGAGCCTCTGTCTGAGGTCCCTCCACAGTACAGTGCACAGCACAGTGTGCAGCCCCTGGTGGAGCCTAGTGCCGAGTCTTTCATGGACTGGGATTGTGTGGGCTTTTATCTATATTTCTGCATTTCAATAAAGGTGGTTAAATTTTAAACTGTGTCTGTCCATATTTGCCTGATTACCGTGACACCATCTTCACCTCATTCACATTTATTTTTTTCATTTATATCATGACATAAGAGACCATTTTTTTCATTGGTGCCAGTTTTAGGTTTTATGTGGTTCATTAGTGTTAGTGATTCTGGACATATCTCCTATTGTGGGATCTCTATTTTAAACATATATATTTAGATATCTGGGAGAGGGTTAGATAGTGCACTCATCAGTTTGTGTCTGTGTTTTATATATTTTATATAATAACTTGTCTACTTTTTATGACTTTTGATTGATGCTTTAAAGCAGAACTTTCATGCATTTTAATGTGCCACCCAAATAATTTTTAACATGGCGTTAAGCATATCCATACTTGTATTATGCTTAGTAACTACGACATTATTTAGAAATTCAACTTCTTCAGAGACTCACCGGCAGGGATCTTGAAGTAGAGGCATTGTAACGGTTTTGTAAGACACTCAGACCAGCAGGTTAGAATAAAACACAGTTTTATTAAGAAAATAAGAAAGACCACCCTCTATAGGCAATACAGAATAATTGAATGAACAGTAGCGTACAGATGCCTTCTCAGGCCCAGTATACAGAGAAGCTAAATATATATATATATATATATATATATATTCTGTCACAGGACAGGCAATAGAAACATAAGGGTACTCAATGGTTAAAGTACATGTAAATCAATCAGTCTCTGTTGTGGTGTGTTTGGCACGCCCATAAGGTGGTATTGGAGCAGTAAGTGGTGCTAGATGAGAAAACACCTGCAGTCTTATTGAACAGACACTACTGCTATGCTGGACAGGAACTGAGGCCAAAATACTCTGCTAGAGTTGATGAGCTAGAGCCATTGGCACCCCAACCGGTGCATGAATGGAGAGCAAGTGCACTGCAAGAGCAGAGAATAATAGAGCCACAAGCCCCCACTGGCATTGTAACAGAGACAATTTACACTGCAAGAGCTAGAGCCAATAGCCCCCACGGGCGCTGAAACGGAGACTAATTACACTGCAAGAGCAAGGATAACTAGAGCCAATAGCCCCCACACGCGTAGTAATGGAGCCTAATTACACTGCAAGAGCTAGTGCCAATAGCCCCCACGGGTGTTGTAACGGAGACTAATAACACTGCAAGAGCGCAAAAGACAGGAGCCAATGGCGCCTCCCGCGGGTGCGGTAACAGAGACCGACTACACTGCAATGCTTAACTGGAAGAGCCACAGATACCCACATAGGCGCTGCAAGATAACCTAGGCTCGGCAAGTGTAGCGGAAGGCTCAGGGTAATGGCTCTGCAAGTGTTAATGGAGGCTCAGTGAATGGCGACATCGGCTCTGCAAGTGTTAATGGAGGCTCAGGGAACGGAGACAACAGCTCTGCAAGTGTTAACAGAGGCTCAGCGATAGGCATGGCTCTGCAAGTGTTAACGTATGGCACTGTGCTCTGTAGGAGTAAACGGAGGCCCAGAGTAACGGAGTAAGCAGACTCAGCTAGAGAAAACGGAGAGGCCCAGTACACAGGAGACAATGACATGGTCAACCCTGCCACAGCACAGCGGAAGTCAGAATGTCGCCTAGGCGACACCAAGCAGCAAACAGCAGGAACACAGGCAGGGTCAGCAACGAGCCGGTTCAGATCACGGAGCAGGAAGTCAGCCAGACCGGGTCAATCATGGAGCAGGATCCTCAGACAAGCCGGGTCAGGTCACGAAGCAGGAACGTCAGCCAGGCCGGGTCAGATCACGGAGCAGGAATCAAGCAGCGTAGTCAGACAGGCCAAGTCGGTACACAGGAAGCAGGAACACTGGAACACAGCACACAGCAACACTGGCTCAGAAACACCACGAAAGGGCACCTGACAGGTGCCAAAGGCCGAGTATAAAAAGGCCATAATGGGCGAGCCAAACAAACTCAGCCAATGGGAGCGCACCACAGCAAAGAGTGACAGAGAAAGATCACGGGGACCGTGATAGGCATGCGCGTGCCTGTGCCATGTGTCCCTGTCTGTACCATAAAAGGATAGTACTGTTATTTTTTAAGAATCATTAATTGTGTAGCCATTAAAAAATAGAACTAAATGTGCCCGGTCCCATCTCTCAAACCTTTATGATTTGAGAGATATTCAGGACCAAAGTTCCCTCCCTTCCTCCCTTTTCCCTGATGTCAGCTCTCAAGCTAACTGCAGGGCAATCCTTTTCCGGGACTGTCGGAGGCTCTTCAGCAGAGCCAACATCGTGTTATTGAAACAGAAATCCTTCACTGGAATGGTCTACAAAGTGTGCTTGCTGCAAGCACACTTTGTTGACCGTTCCAGTGAAGGATTTCTGTTTCAATAACTCGATCTCAGCTCTGCTGAAGAGCCTCTGCTTGTCCAGGGACCGGATTCCCCAGCAGTCAGCTTGAGCGCTGAGTGAGGAACTTTGGTCCCGAATATCTCTCTAACCATAAAGGTGTGAGAGATGGGACTTGGCACATTTACTTTTATTTTTTAATGGCTACACGATTAATGCTTCTTAACAAATAATAATAATACTATCCCTTTAAAGTACAATGCAACTCCCCCTAGCCAATCATAGAGGTGACAGGGGACGCACAGATGCCTCTTCATTAAGATGTCTGCGCTGTTGTCTGCTGGGGAGTCTTTCTAAATAATGCCAGACTTACTATGGATAATACAAGTAGGGATATGCTTAACACTATATTAAAAATGATTTGGGGGGGCACATTAAAATGCATGACATTTCTGCAATAATATTATATACACTGGGCCGAGTCGAACTTCTAATCTCCTTATTCTTGTCGTCTTTTGTGTTTTTCTGCTATGTATATTTATAGGACCAGTAGCACCCTATAAGGGACTTTCATGGTTTATTGCCCATCCTATATAATAATTCGCTAGAACGTTTGTCATGATGCAGCCATGTGCACTAGAGATTGCCCGCGGGCAGTTTCTACTGAGCATAATCTCATTGTGTGAGTAAGGTGACCCAAGACTGCATTGCATGGAGCAGTGAGGTAGCGTAGTGACATCTTAACATTACCATGGCCTGTGTACACAGGCTTTTACACTAGTTACATATATTTGAGTTGTGCTCCTATTCCTATGTTTATTTACATGTCATATTTATTCTGTTTAACCCCTTGAGGACCAGGCTCCTAAGAAGTAACCTTCCCTTAAGGACCACTTCGGTCTTTCCGACATGTCAGTACATGTGACCTCTTGCATGTATCGGTGCACCTCCAGTCAATATTAGTCCACGTTTTTACTTACATCGCTTCTGGGGGATTTTATATGGCTGTCACTGGTCCTTAAGGCAAAAACCGTGTCACAGTCATAGCACGACACATTATCCTTAAGGGGTTACGACTTCCTTATGGTATGTTTAGACTTTAGAGCAACACCATCTAGATTCAAGAAATGTATATGTGTTCATACAAGGAATCTGGATTAGTTTATTTGTATTTTTTCTAAAACTAATGTTAAATTTAGTAACGCATGTATCTCTCACAAGCTGTTTATTTGCTTCCATTAGATATGTACATGCAAAGTGACCTATCCGAAGTCTGATTAAGATAGGGATACAAATGGGCCAGTGATGAAATGCCTCATGCTAGACGAGGTTTAATACTTGCTAGAAAAATAAATACATATTTTATCAGTCTAAATGTTTCCATTGATATAATGTGTGTGCGTGCACAAAACCATTTGTGTGGATGTCATTATTTTAGGTGTAAGACGTTGACCATTAAAGGGCCCCCTCCATTTTTCTTGGTGCCATGTGTGCCCCCTTAAATATGATTTCTGGAGTCACCACTGATTAAATCACATTTTCAACAAGACCTGATTGATAGTGGCTATCAAATCAAATGCATATCTCCCAAGTGTCCCTCTTTAGGAGGGAAAGTCCCTCTTTGAGGCCCAAATCCCTCTGTCCCTCTCTCCTACCCTGGTGTCTCTCTTTGTAAGAGATCAGACTGTGAGGTGTTTGTATAATTGTATCACATTGTTCCACATCATTAAAACTCACGTCAATTCTTGTGTAAACTTCAGTATATGTGTTTATATATATATGTGTGTATTATATTTCATTTTAACATTGCATTTACTATAGCTCATTTCACATCCCTTGAGTTTAGACAGTTGTCCATTTGAGTGCCAGAGGTGTATGCAACCATTGCTTCACAATGCGATGTGTACGCATCTGTCCCACAAAGGGTTATCTTTACATATAATGCACTTGAAAACTATGTAACGTGAAAATGCAATCCATTTAACCTTTTGAGTAAGTTGGTACTCAAACGGTAAAGAAAAGCAGCCATAAACCATATGATCAGATCACATTAGCAACAACAGCTGACTGATACCTGGATAGTAAATAATATGTAATGAAATGATAGTGTGAGTTACAAAAATCAGAGTATGGATAATCAAACTATCAGCCAACATGATTTAAACATGGGGAAACAACAAGTTACAACAAGTGTGTTGCTTTAACCACAACTGCTACAGTAAGTAACTCAATATTACCACTTTACATACCAGGTAAGTACTTAATGTACACATTTTTATTTCCTACATCTACCAAACACAAGTCTCTGTGGCGCAATCGGTTAGCGCGTTCGGCTGTTAACCGAAAGGTTGGTGGTTCAAGCCCACCCAGGGACGTGACTTTTATTATGATGTTATCAGTTTAAGGTAATGCAATACATGTACATCTACAGTTCAGAGCATGATTAGGCTCTTCGGCTTCCTACGAACCACAAACGCCATTATTTCTTTACTTGACTGAACTTGTAGTCTAGCAGCCTGGATGACACTCATGTTCTCATCTTGATCTAAGTACTGTGTATGTGAATAAAATTTCGAAAAATATATCAAATTACTTTCAAAAGTATAAAATTACATAATCTATCTCATAGTGAATGACATGCAAGAGGAATACAACATGTGGCTCTTCAGCAACCCAGTGGTTTGAATGATGGGAGTTGTAGTCCCTAACAGCCGCAGGGCCAAAGGTTGGCTTCCCCTGGCTGGTGGGCAGGGAGTTAGAGAATTTTTAGGCTTCAAGTTCTATTGGCAACTCAGTCATTGGTTGACGGTGATAGAAACTGTAGTCGAAGAGCAACTGTGGAGACACATGCAGCTTTCCTCTTCAGTATCTCTCAGGACATAATATACGTTTTGGTTAGTACAATATTTGAAGTTGAAATAAACAATGTAATAACAATGTAAATAGTTTGTACAACAGAAGCATACCTGGGAACTCTCCGGATTTGCCCCGGAGACTCCGGTTCTGACAGAACTTTACCGGGTCTCCGGGGCAGAGGCTGATTCCTCCGGATGTGGAGAGTTTCTATTGAAACTCTGCCACATCCGCTTTTTCTCCTGCTGATACTCAGTCCCTAGCCCTCTGAGTGCCAGAGTAGTAAGGAATGCATTGCTTTGCAATGCATTCCGTACCACTCTGGCCCTCAAAGGGTTAAGCCCCCCCCCCACTCGCGGCAAGCCCCGCCCCTTTTTGACGCGATTAGCGTCATTTTTGTCACCCCCTAGTGAACAGAGGACTACCCTCCGGGTAGCCCTAGACTGGAAGTTCCCAGGTATGAACAGAAGCCACACACACAAAATCGAGAAGCAACCAGCTAGCTTTATTACATAAATACTGGGGTTACTGTAAAAAAGAAAACGTGTTTCTGCCCGGTTTCGAACCGGGGACCTTTCGCGTGTTAGGCGAACGTGATAACCACTACACTACAGAAACTGTCATAACGGCAAACCCACTTTCCACTCTCACGCCATCGCCACCGATTCTCCCAGAGTTACCTCCTACAATTCTTCCTAGTGTCTCCCCTCCAGCACACAGCGTAAAATATATCGAAAAAGCCCCTCTTCTTTCCTACTTTACCGAGTCATTTGAGTCCGGGGTATTGCTGCTGATCACATTGCTTTCATCATCTGGAGCACAAGGGATGGCCCGGGGTTGGAGCAGGGTCAGGGGGTGCTGCTGTCTGTGGCACAGAGAACGGACTGGCTTGTTTGTGTTGGGATCTCCAGTCACTGATCTTATCCTGCTACCTGTACCCCATTCTGTGACTTCCCCTCTTCAGAAGTCTTGTTTAGCAGCCTGAAAACGTCTGTGCAGACAGTGGGACAGAAGAAGGAACTTCTCACTGACCATCCTGGCTGTGTGACAAATTAGTAGGGTATTGGTTAGTGGTAATACCTGGGAACTCTAAAGGTCTTATCCTTAACCAAATCTCAAAGGGTGAAGGCCCAAATTGTTAGGATGAGGGTTGAATGCTGTGTATTATCTAATGTACTGCAATTAAATGTTTATTTAGTGTTTAAATTGGTGCCACTTGTCCAGGAAGACAGAGGGAAAAGTCCTGCTTGTCTTGTGTTCTTACAGTGATATCTTTGATGCCTAATAATGATACCTTGAGGACAGATTGGAGCACCTCTCAATTAGAGAGACTATGCATATATCAAAGATAATCTACATTATGGGATCTTTAAGGGTTAATGCTATATTTAAAATATCTCAGTGCCAGCCCATTCTGAAAGTTCCCATATATTTAATTAATCGTTGAACTTCGACCTGTTTTTTTTTTTAAATTAATCATTGAAATCCCACCTGTTTTTGACTGCAACTACCACCATCCCTAACCAGCTAATGCTGCTTAAAGGTGAGATGGAGGTTGCAGTCCACAACAGGCTGGAGGACAAAAACTGACTACCCATGACATGTATTCCAGACCCTTCTTCGCCACTGTTAGATCCTCTTTTTGAGTTGCACAGGACCTGTCTAGTAAGAGTTGCAGGACCCTATTATGCAGCATAAACATGATTTGCCTACAACTCCACATTTTGAGAGGGGGCCAAATTGTGCTGGTAAACACTTAACCCTTTGAGTGCTTTGCAATTCTGAGCACCTCTCAATTAGAGCAAGTAGAGACATATTGCTGAGAAACTATATTATGGGACTTTTCATGGTTTACTATTTACACATAACTACCAAGTGTCCCTCTTTAGGAGGGATAGTCCCTGTATGAGACCCAAATCCCTCTGCCCCTCTTTTCAACCCCTTTGTCCCTCTTTTTAGGAGATCAGACTGTGTGGTGTGTATTACGTTGCTCCACAGCAATAAAACTCACATAAATGTGTTGTTAATCTTCAATATATGTGTTTATAAATGAATCTGTGTAATTAAAATACTTTGATCTTGTTCTAAATCATTAATCAGTTACACAAAGAGGTGCAGATAGGTCAAGAAGTAACCTAAAAATTCTTGGAAATGCCCCGCCTATCGGCCACGCCCCCAGAAACGCCACCTAAGTCAGAATTTTCCCTCTTTGGCCATTTGAAATGTTGGGATGTATGTTTACAAGATATCAGGATCGGCGTCTTTTGAAAGTTCTGAGGTATGGTGAGGCTACAGATACTTGACATATAAATCTGGCCTGAACAATGAGGTGCAAGCTGAGCCAAGTCTTTCACCGTGGTAGAACTTTCTGCCTCCAGAGTCCAATAGGTTCTAGTGCCCTTTGGAAGACTATTTTTCTGTTGGGTATCCCACAAATATATTTGTGCCAGGGCCCTCCAATGATGTAGATAATCCACTCACTCACACTATTGTTAATTATATAGTTATATCTGGGGCTGATGCACTAAATTAAAAGTGGAGCAATTCCTGAGCTAACTATCTGCACCTCATGGTAAGAAATGCACAATTCTCATTAATTTAAATGAGGGTTTTGACCTCTTGAACACTAGAGAAGTCTCCAGTGTTTTGCTAGACAAACTGGGAAGCTTGGGAGATATTAATTGTTTCCCCTGTGGTGCAGTTGGTATGCCCCAAAATTGCTTCACTACAGTTTGTGAATATGACCCAAATTGTTAACTCCAGTTGTACTACAACAACCAATGCACTGATACCTCTCTAGCATCTGAGCAACTCTCAAGATTTAACCTTGAGGCTCAACTTTTTGACCCAAATCTTAGGGAAAAGGGCTGAACTCTGAGTGTGAGAGAATGTAGTGTTTCTTTCCATGATCTACCCCAAATAACTGTTTATTTAGACTCCAGATTGGTGCCATTTCTAACAGAAAGGCAGATGGAGACTTCCTTCTTGTCTTGTTTGTTCTCACAGAAAGATCTGTAAGTTAAAGCAAGTTATAGGCAAGCTGCAGACTGGTCAAAGCACACAAGAACAATGTCCTTATAATCTACATATTGGCTAGTGCTAAGGGTTAATATTTCAAAAATCCAGGGGCCAGGTGCTTTTGAAAATTCCTGGGTATGCATCTGAGATAAAAGTCCTGTTTGAGACTGAGTGCAGCAGATCACATGATGCAATAGTTTAGCCAATCAGTGCTGTCCTGTTGTGTAACGCCTTGCTCCTGTGGTGGGGATAGAGCGAGCTAATGCTTCATTAACAGGAAGTTTGGTTTAAGGTGACAGACTATCATACTTCCCAAGTGTCCTTCTTTAAGAGGGTCAGCCCCTCTTTCCCACCTTGGTGTCCCTCTTTTTTAAGAGATCAAACCTTGAGGTGTGTGTATTGAGAAATATCCTAAATAATAACCTAAAAGTTATTTGTAATGCCCTGCCCACCAGCCACACTCCAGTAACACCTCCTAAAACAAAAGTGTCACTCTGTGACCATTTGTAATTTTGGTAGGTATGGACTATTAATTACAGTGTACCTTTAACTAATACCCAGGATTTATGGTTCATATTCTATCAAGCCTTAGATTTCTTATGGCAGAGATCAATCACTTTAAAGGGATAGTAATGTTTCATAATAAAAGCAGCTCTAATTAATCATCATAGTATTTGGGCCATGGAGAGTGTTATTTCAATATTGTCAGAGTTGTAGTTCAAGAGTAATTGAATGATAAATTATCCCCCTCGCACTCCTTTTACTGATATAACACTGTTCAGCTCAGAGCAGCAGGGTGTGTCCAGGTAGATTGCAGACAGGGACAATCTTCAATTAAGATAAGGGAAAAAGCTGGAAAACCTGTCAATAGAGGCAGGGTTTTCATTGTACTCACAATAAGAAGATTGTTCCTTGCTGTGAGCTGTCTAGTCTATGGGCCAGATTCCACATCTGAGGAGAGGTGGCTTACACTAGATAAAAGGGGCGGGAGGGGTAAACTTTATCATTCAATTACTCTTGAACTACAATTCTGACAGTATTGAAATAACGGAGGCAAATATAGTTTTTGATACCTTTTATTGGCTAACTAAGCAGATTTAAATGCAAGCTTTCAAGACCTTAGGTCTCTATAACACTCTGTATGGCTCAAATACTATGAAGATTAATTGGAGCTGCTGTTTTTGTGAAGCATTACTATCCTTTTAAACAACTGTTCAGTGCATTTCACGGCTAATGATCAAGGGAGTCTACTAGGCTGATGAAACCTTCAGCTTTGTAGGCTAGAGGCTGTGAGAACCTCAGGACCTTAGCTGAAAGCATCCCTAGCTGAAAGCATCCTTGAGTGCCAGAGAGGTATGCATGCTTTGTACACTCTTCTGGTCCATAAAAGGTTAAACTGATGTAGACTTTCATATCACAATATCAAAAGATAACTAAATGTGTCACAAATAATAATTAAAGTACACAAATTTGACTCCATATTTGGCAAAGGCACCTGAAACTGATAGTAGTGCCTTATGTTTGCTGGCTTTGAAGGTGTTAAAAATGACATTAGGCAATATCACCTTAAAGCGGAACTACCACCCACGTTAAACTTTGTGCCAAATAATTACCGTACCTGGGAACTCTCCGGTTTTGCCAAGGAGACTCAGGATTTCAAAATGAATTACTGGGTCTCCGGGGCAATGCGTGAATCACCGGGTGGGCAAAGTTTAAGTAGAAACTCTGCCCACTTGTGCTCCATCCTGCCCAGTTCCTCCCACTCCCTGCCCTCTTACAGCCATTTTGCAGTTTTTTTTTTGTTTTTTTTTTGTCCCGCCCCGTGACTAAGCCCCGCCCCCTTTATGATGCAATTTGCGTCATTTTCCTCCCCCTGGGCACTGACAGGGTTACCCTCCGGGTAGCCCTGTTTCAAAAGTTCCCAGGTATGATAATTACCCATCTGGCGACTAGCTGCTCACTAGTGCTAGTTGCCAGAATTATTACCTGGTTAATGAGAATTATCCACTGCTCCGGGACTGACAGGCAGGAAAGAGTTCATACATCTTTCCATAGTGATGTCTGCGCACCTGTGCTGTGACTCTCAGCCGGTTCTAGGAGGCGTTTCTAGGAGCCATTCAGCTCCAAAAGGGACTGACAGCACAGGCGCGCAGATATCATTATGGAAAGATGTATATGCTCTTTCCTGCCTGTCAGTCCCGGAGCAGTGTATAATTCTCATTAACCAGGTAATAATTCTGGCAACTAGCACTACTGAGCAGCTAGTTGCCAGATTAGTAACTATTTGGCACAAAGTTTAACATGGGTGATAGTCATACCTGGGAACTCTCCGGATTTGCCCCGGAGACTCCGGTTCTGACAGAGCTTTACCGGGTCTCCGGGGCAGAGGCTGATTCCTCCGGATGTGGAGAGTTTCTATTGAAACTCTGCCACATCTGCTTTTTCTCCCGTTGTGCCTCCGTCCCCAGCCTTCTGTGTGACACATTTAACCCTCTGAGTACCAGAGTGGTACGGAATGCATTGCTTTGCAATGCATTCCGTACCACTCTGGCACGCAAAGGGTTAAATCCCCCACACACACACACACACTCGAGTTAAGCCCCGCCCCTTTTTGACGCGATTAGCGTCATTTTTGTTACCCTCTGCTGAACAGAGGACTACCCTCCGGGTAGCCCTCAACTGAAAGTTCCCAGGTATGGTGATAGTTCCACTTTAAATATCACGTATTTCTATCCAGTATCTGTATAAATTAGTTATTTTCTTAGATCACAAAAATCTGTTCCTATCTGTACATTTGAATGCATGGGTAGGCTATTGTATAATAGACACAATTTGGTTAATTGTTTGTGCAGAGCTAATGCTGTTAATGTATGTCACTGCTCTTCTATTCCAAAGGCTGATAATATGTTATCCCAGGCCCATTAACAAACAATAAAACAATTTAACTTCTGAGAGACAGAACACGATTACTGTTGTAATGGGAGCCCTAGGTTTTAGGCCTCAGAAACAAATACTGTATATAGTTTTCAGAGTGGCTAGAGTGGAGTATAAGGTATTTAAAGGGATAGTAATGTTTTATAATAAAAGGAGCTCCATTTAATCTTCATAGTATTTGGGCCATGGAGAGTGTTATTTTAATACTGTCAGAGTTGTAGTTCAAGAGTAATTGAATGATTAAGTATCCCCCCCACCCTTTTACTGATGTCACAATGCTCACCTCAGAGCAGCAAGACTGTCCCTCTCCGATCCATCTGGACAATCTTCAACTAGCATAAGGGAAAAATCTGAAAAACCTGTCAAGGGGGCCAGGGTTTTCCTCATGCTTACAGTAAGAGGATTGGCCCTTGCTGTGATCTGTCTGGTCTCAAGACCAGATTCCACATCTGAGGGGAGGCGGCTTACACTAGGTAAAAGGGGCGGGAGGGGGATACTTTATCATTCAATTACTTTTGAACCACAACTCTGACAATATTGAAATAACACTCTCCATGGCCCAAATACTATGAAGATTAATTCAAGCTGCTTTTATTGTGAAACATTAGTATAACTTTAAAGGGATAGTAATACCTCTATTAAAGTTTAGCCCCAAGAGCTGGATTTTATTGCAGGTGCTAATTGTATCTGCTTTTATCTCCAGGTTTCCCCATAGACTTCAGTGGGAACATTTTTGATAAAACGGGTGTTATCGCCTGTAATAGAATCCAGTCCAAGTCATCTTTACATTGCTTTTAACATGTAGCTCTGTATTTAGTTACTTACAGTGTTGTAGTTCACACGCTATTCAAGATGAGAGAATCCCACTCCTTCTCTTTTACGTGCATCATGCTGCCTCTCTCTCTCTCTCTCTCTGTCTCTGTCGGGTCCGGATGGAGAGCAGCAAGGAACAATCTTCAGTAAGCAAAATGAAAATCCTGCCCTCCTTCGTCAAGGGGGGCAGAGTTTCCCTTATACTTACTGAAAGAAGATCGTGCCTCGCTGCATCCCTCCGGTCCCATGGCCAGATTATAGATCTAATGGAAGACGGCCAACATTTTCTCTGTCTCCCAGCATCCTCCCCCTTGCTCCCAGGTTCTCCCTCCCTTACACCCAGCATCTTCCCCCTGCCCTCAATGCAAGGTAGCAGATACAGAAGAGCGCCTCTTCTTACCTAGTTTACTGAGTGCCTTGCGGCCCAGGTGATTCTGCTGATTACCCTCCTTGCACCATCAGGAGGAGAGCCAGCCTGGGGTTAGAGACGGAAGGAGTTGCTGCTATGAATGGTGGAGAGAGAATAGACCTGGGTGGGACATGTTTTTCTATCTGGACTCATGCTGTGTCTCCGGTCACTTATGTTTTGTTTATTGGGTGGACATGAATACTAAATACAGACTTAAAATAGTGCACAGCAAATGCAGGCAACTGCAGATATTATATAAAATATATAGATTTAACTAATGTATGAAGAACGTCTACCTAGGCAAATGCTTATTTTAAACACATTAAGAGCCGATAATTCCTATAACCATAATTCCCCTTTAATTTCAGTATCAATCCATAAGAGAAGGTCAGTGATGTGCAGAAAGTGTGTCCAGTTCCTGTGTTATTCTATAGACCCTATGCACAGAGACAGGGCTGCCCATGTTCAGTCCTCAAGGGCCACCAACAATCCAGGATTTAAGGATTTCCCTGATTAATCACAGGTGAGCCATTCACAATGAATGATTCACTGATTAACTCACCTATGATTAATCAGGTAAATCCTTACATCCTGGCCTGTTGGTGGCCCTTGAGGTCTGAGCTTGGACATCCCTGCACTAAGATCTCCAAAAGCTGGAGAAATCTTAGTGCATTGGCTCCATAGAATAGCATAGGACTTGGAGAAGTGACATCACTGGAGAAGTTATCTTCACTTTAACACCTTCCTATTACACCTCCACTCCTGGTGTGTGTATGTGACATAAACCCACATTTCTATCGCATACACTCGCACATACACACAGGCATTAAATCACAAATACATATTCTATAACGTGCTGATACACCTGCTTTTATTATATACATTCTCACATACATGTACACCATAAAAGATGGCAACCCCCACCACAGACACTTTTACTGGGCCCCATCTTTTCTGATAGTGATTCTGAATATACTAAACTAGCAAAAAGGGCATGGCGTTGCCCATGGGGATTAAGTCCTTTGAGTGCTCGAAGAGTATTCAGTGCAGTCATTGACAATGCTTTGGGTACGTTTGTAGCAGTGAAACGGTTAATTGTTTGAGAACCAAACAGGTATCCATGCAGTGAAATGTGTTGGATAGCTCTTTGCCACTGAAGGGGTTTAAAGAAACCAAACAAAATGTGAAATGTGTTGGCCTCCTTCAGTGGAAAAATGGTATCCAACACATTCCAGTGCATGGATGCCTCATTGCCTGTGAAAGACAAACCTTTCAGTGACGCAAACATACCAAAGCCATTAGTCAGTGAATGTGCTGAATAACCCTGAAGTGCTCAAAGGACTTAATCCCCACAGGAAACGCTGTGGCCCTTTTGCTGCTCATACATACAGATGCACATGCATACATACATAGACACATACCTCCCAAGTGTCCCTTTTTAGGAGGGACAGTCCCTCTTTGAGACCGAAATCCCTCTGTCCCTCTTTCCCACTCTGATGCCCCTCTTTTTAGGAGATCGAACTGTGTAGTGTGTATGTAAGTGCATTAAATTGCTCCACAGCAGTAAAACTCACATTACTGTTTGGATAAACTCCTATATATGTATTTATAAATTAGTCTGTGCACATAAAACACTTTGGTCTTGCTCTAAATCATTTATTCAGTTATACAAGAGGCTTCAAAATTCTTGGTAATGCCCCACCTACCAGCCAAGCCCCCAGCAACCCCACCTAAAACACAAGTGTCCCTCTTTGGCCACTGGAAATGTTGGGAGGTATGCAGACATACAAATTATACATAGATCCACACAGATACATAGACACACACGCATAGCATGTGTGTCGTAGGATTAGCTGGGGTTTAGGTGGGTGGACATACCTCCCAACATTTCAGATGTCCAAAGAGGGACACTTTTGTTTTAAGGGGTGTTACTGGGGGGTGTGGCTGGTGGGCAGGGCATTACCAAGAATTTATAGGTGATTTAATGACCTACTGACACCTCTTTTTGTAACTTAACCCCTTAATGATCCATGACGCACATGTACGTCACAAGGTGGATATCCCTAAAGGAACAAGGATGTACATGTATATCATGGAATTCCGGGCTCCAATCGCAGTTGCACACTGTTTGGGGAGTCCAGAATCGTATCAGCCAAAAAAAAAGCACTGCCTTATGGTTACACTCTTTAAAGGGATAGTAATGCTGTATTTTGACTTTACATATTCTGCAAATGCCTAGTGTGTACAGTGTGTAAAGTCAGATTACTTATACTTTTTACATTAAATATTCTTCATTTTCTAACACTTTTATGTCTCTGAAACCGAGCTTCCCTGGATCTCTGTTTCCAGACAGCTTGGTGGACAAGTGATCATCAAAGTGGGAGCGTGATACAATGTAACACTTTCCCTGCAGCTCTGAGTGCTCTGCATGCTGTTTTATATTTCATTTTTACATTGTATTTACTATAGTTAATTTCACATCCCTTGAGTTTAGACACTTATCCATTTGAGTGACAGAGGGCTATGCAACCATTGCTTCACAATGCAATGTGTACCCATCTGTCCCACAAAGGGTTAGCTTTACATATAATGCAATTAAAGACTAAGTAACTTGAAAATGCAATCCATTTAACCTTTTGAGTGCGTCGCTACCACTCTGGCATTCAAAGGTTTAAGAAAAGCAGCCATAAGCCATATGATCAGATCACATTAGCAACAAGTGCTGATACTTGGATAGTAAATAACATGTAATGAAATGAAAATGTGAGTTACATCGAGTATGGAAAATCAAACTATCAGCCAACATGATTCAAACATAGGGAAACAACAAGTCATATCACGTGTGTTGCCTTAACCACAACTGCTACAATAAGTAACTCAATATTACCGCTTTATAGGCGCTGTTGTAAGAGCGTACAGTGTGCATTTTCATTTAATTTCTTAAAACCTAGAAGTCTCTGTGGCGCAATCGGTTAGCGCGTTCGGCTGTTAACCGAAAGGTTGGTGGTTCAAGCCCACCCAGGGACGTGACTTTTATTGTAATGTTATCAGTTTAAGGTGATGGAATACGTGTACATCTACAATTCTGAGCATCATTAGGCTCTTCGGCTTCCTACCAACGACAAACGCCATTATTCCTTTCCTTGACTGAACTTGTCTAGTAGCAGCCTGGAGGACACTCATGTTCTCATCCCTGGTCTAAGACCATGTTCCTAGTACTGTGTATATGAATATAAGTTCGAAAAAAATATCATATTACTTTCAAAAGTATAAATTGCAGACTATATCTATCTCTAATAGTGAAAGACTATGGGTTTCTGACTCAGCAACCTATTGGTTTGAATGATGGGAGCTGTAGTCCCTAACAGCCACAGGGCCAAAAGTTGCCTTCTCCTGACTGTTGGGCAGTTAGAGAATTTTTAGGCTTCAAGTCCTATTGACAACTCATGATGTAACTGAACTAGATTAAAGTATTTTATTTAGACAGACTAATCCTATCCTATCCTATATCCTCCTATATAATAATTCGCTAAATCGTGTGTAACGTCTTGTCATGCGCAGTAGACACTGCTGCACATGCTGCAGTCATGCTCAGTAGAGACTGCCATAGCCGCAGCTGATACAGAGTGGGGTGCTCCTAAGGAGCGTCACGCTCTGTATCAGGTGTGGGCAGTCTCTACTGCGCGTGACTGCCCCGCGACCGGGTGGCAGTGGCACTGTGGCCCGTGTAACGGGCTGTTCAACTAGTTTACTTATAAACAAATACATTGAAGTTTAAAGAAACATTACGGTTTTATTGCTGTATATCTGGAATGTCCCTCTTTTTAGGAGATGAGAATGTGTGGTGTATACATGTGTATCACATTGCTCTACAGAAGGGCTGTCCAAGTTCAGTCCTCAAGGGCCACCAAAAGGCCAGGATGTAAGGATTTCCCTGATTAAGCACAGGTGAGTTAATCAGTGGCTCATTGATTGTGACTGACCCACCTGTGCTTAATCAGGGAAATCCTTACATCCTGGCCTGTTGGTGGCCCTTGAGGACTGAACTTGGACAGCCCTTCTGTAGATCAATGTGATACACATGTATACACCACACATTCTCATCTCCTAAAAAGAGGGCCATCAGGGTAGAAAGGAGGGATTTGGACCTCAAAAAGAGAGAGAGACTGTCCCTCCTAAAGGGGGGCATTGGGAGGTGTGAGATGGGAGTTGTAGTCCTTAACAGCCAGAAGGCCAAACATTTAATTCCCCTAGATTAACCCTCTAAAGCATGGCTAAGCATTGAGCTGTAAACCTGTCTAGCACTTAAAGAGTTAATGAACATGTGTGCCTGTGGAGCATACTTCATGTACTGCATTACCTACAATACACTGCACAGGTGATACACCTATAGTAAATAACATGCCTTGTGCTTGTAGGTGGACAACCTGTGGCTCACTGGCTGTAGCAGACTGAAACTAATTATCTTTAGTCAGTCATTGCTTGACGGTGATGGGAAATGTAGTCCAAGAGCAACTGTTGAGCCACATGCTGCTTTCCTCTTGAGTCTCAGGAAATAATACATGTTTTGGTTAGTCCAATATTTGAAGTTGTAATAAACAATGTAATAAGTATGTAAATAGAAGCCACACACACAAAATCGAGAAGCAAATAGCTAACTTTATTTAATGAATATTGGGGTTATACATATAGAAAAAAAATGTAATAAAAGTGTTTCTGCCCGGTTTCGAACCGGGGACCTTTCGCGTGTTAGGCGAACGTGATAACCACTACAGTACAGAAACTGCACTGACTGTACAATGATGTGACATATCAGATAATATGAACAAGCTCTACATAACAGATTTTGAGTTGATGTTGCCCATAACCGTGACTCCTTCACAGCTTCAGCATTTTCCCCTCTCACAGCGTCGCCACCGATTCTCCCAGATTTACCCCCAATTCTTCCTAGTGTCTCCCATCCAGCACACAGCGTAAAATATATAGAAAAAGGCCTTCTTCTTTCCTACTTTACCGAGTCATTTGAGGCCGGGGTATTGCTACTGATCACATTGCTTTCATCATCTGGAGCGCAAGGGATGGCCCGGGGTTAGAGCAGGGTCAGGGGGTGCTGCTGTGTGTGGCACAGAGAACGGACTGGCTTGTTTGTGTTGGGATCTCCAGTCACTGATCTTATCCTGCTACCTGTACCCCATTCTGTGACTTCCCCTCTTCAGAAGTCTTGTTTAGCAGCCTGAAAATGTCTGTGCAGACAGTGGTACAGAAGAAGGAACTTCTCACTGACCATCCTGGGTGTGTGACAAATTAGTAGGGTATTGAGTTAGTGGTAATACCTGGGAACTCTAATGGTCGTATCCTTACCCAAATCTCAAAGGGTGAAGGCACAAATTCTTAGAATGAGACAGTTGAATGCTATGTATTATCTAATGTACTGCAATTAAATGTTTATTCAGTGTTTAAATTGGTGCCACTTGTCCAGGAAGACAGAGGGAAAAGTCCTGCTTGTCTTGTGTTCTTACAGTGATATATTTGATGCCTAATAATGATACCTTGAGGACAGATTGGAGCACCTCTCAATTAGAGAGAGTATGTATATATCAAAGATAATCTACATTATGGGAACGTTTATTTAAAAGACCTCATGGTCAGCCCGTTCTGAAAGTTCCCATGTATCTAATTAATCATTGAAACTCCACCTGCTTTTGACTGCAACTACCATCATCCCTAACCAGTTAATGCTGCTTGAGTGTGAATGAGGTTGCAGTCTACAACAGGCTGGAGGTAAAAAACTTGACTACCCGTGACATGTATTCCAGACACTTCTACACCACTATTAGAGCCTCTTTTTGAGTTGCACAGGACCTGTCTACTAAGAGCTGCAGGACCCCATTATGCAGAATAAACACGATTTACCTACAACTCCACATTTTGAGAGGGGGCCAAACTGTGCTGGTCACAATTAACCCTTTGCTTTGAAATTCTGAGTCGTGGATGTGGCTGCTAGACCAGGAATAAACTCTTGGTTTATGGTGGCTGGTCTACTTTCCCTTATACTGAAAACTAATAAACCCCTTGGGTGCTAAGGTGGTTTCTAGACACCTTTCAAGTAACCCAGAGGTTGTGAGTTTTTTGTTCTTGTCTGTTATAGATATTTTCAGTCATTATGTAATCCAGTGGTTCCCAGCCCTCTTCTGAGGTGCACCTACCAGGCCCTACATTTAGGTTTTCCCTATTCGTACACAGGTAATGTAACTAGCGGCTGTCATATGATTGAGGGGAGTTGGAACTACTGATGAAATAAAACAGTGGGTGGGGATAGGGGTTGATTAATATAAGGACTGTGACTATGGGTGGGACTCATAAGTATGTGCTCTCAGGGTTTGACCCTGAGATTCAAAATTTTCACCCAGATCTCAGGGTGAAAGGACACATTTTCAGTATAAGAGAGTCCAGTGATCCCTGTTTTAAATTCTGCTCTATTTAATTGCTTCTTTAATATCTAAATTGGTGTACTCAGGTGCATACCTGGGAATTTTCAACCTGGCCCCTGGATTTTTGAAATATTAACTCTTAGCACTAGCCAATATGTAGATTATAAGGATGATGTACTTCGTGCTGTAACCCAGAGGTGCTTTGATCAGTCTCCAGTTTACTTATAATATGTTTTAACTTACATAAGTCTCCACCTGCCTTTCTGTTGGAAACGGCACTAATCTGGAGTCTAAATAAACAGTTATTTGAGGTAGATCATGGTAAGAAACACTGCATTCTCTCACACTCAGAGTTCAGACCTTCTCCCTGAGACTTGGGTTAAAACGTTGAGCCTCAAGGTTAAAACTTGAGAGTTGCTCAGATGCTAGAGAGGTGTCAGTGCATTGCTTGGTGTAGTATAATTGTGCATTTTTCCATGAGGTGCAGATAGTTTGCCCAGGGATTGCTCCACTTTTAATTGAATGCATCAGCCCCAGATATACCTATATAATGAACAATAGTGTGAGTGAGTGGATTATCTAAATCATTGGAGGGCCCTGGCACAAATATATTTGTGGGATACCAAACAGAAAAATAGTCTTCCCAAGGGCAACTAGAACCTATTGGACTCTGCAGCCAGAAAGTTCTACCACCGTGACAGACTTGGCTCAGCTTGCACCTCATCATCCAGGCCAGATTTATATGTCAATTATCTGTAGTCTCACCATACTTCAGAACTTTCAAAAGAAGCCGATCCTGATATCTTGTAAATTGTAAACCTTGAAAAGTCCCATAATATAGTTTCTCAGCAATATGTCTCTACTTGCTCTAATCGAGAGGTTCTTCACTCAGTCCTAAAGGAACCCTTATCATCTACAACTGAAAGATATAGTCTGAAAGTGCACAGTGTGTATATTGTGCAAAATCAAATTGCCTATACTTTTTACCTGTACTATTTTTTTACGCTTGTATGTCCAGAGGGCTGTGTGGACCTGCGCCCATGAAAGTGGGACAGTGATACAATGTAACACTATCCCCCAGCACTGAGCGATCTGTATTCTTTTATACATTGCATTTTTTTACATTGTATTACTATAGCGTATTTCACTTCCATTGAATATAGGCCGGTAACTTTACGTGTTGTGCAGCTATTATTATTATTATTATTCTTTATTCAGCTACATATATTATATAAAGTGAATAGAAATGTTACAATCCCTTTAAGAAAAGCAACCATAAATCATATGATCATATCATATTCTCAATAAGAGCTGACTAATACCTGGATATTAAATAACGTTTAATGAAATGAAAGTGTGTTGCAAGAATTAAAATATGAATAATAAAAGTGGTAAACGAGAAGGCATTTTATGTGCCTTGTGTTAACTACAACTGCTACATGGAGTATATTCAATACATAAGGTAATATTACTACACATATAGTAACGTATAAGTGAGAGTTTACATATTCCGCAGAGTTTAAGTTGTACATTCAATTTGCCTGTCCCGTGTACTTGGATATTACTATGCAGCAGCAGCAGCTTCATTGTGTCTCTGTGACACAATCGGTTAGCCAACATGATTTAACCTTTTGAGTGCCAGAGGGGGTAGCAAAGAGTTGCGCACGCCTCTGGCACTCAAAGGGTTAAACATAAGGAATCCGCATTAACCACAAGAGAGACAATAAGTAATTAGATGTTGCTACTTTAACCGTTTGAGTGCCAGAGGGTTACAACTCAAAGGGTTATATGAGCTGCAAGTGCTTACAGAGTGCATTTCAATTTCCTACAATAATGAGTCACAAGTCTCTGTGGCGCAATCGGTTAGCGCGTTCGGCTGTTAACCGAAAGGTTGGTGGTTCAAGCCCACCCAGGGACGTGACTTTTATTATGATGTTGATAAGGCAATGGAATACATGTTCAGCTACAATTCTGAGCATGATTAGGCTCTTCGGTTTCCTACCAACGACAAACGCCATTATTCCTTTCCTTGACTGAACTTGTAGTCTACTAGCAACCTGGAGGACATTCATGTTCTCATCCCTGGTCTAAGACCATGTTCCTAGTACTGTGTATATGAATGCAAGTTCGAAAAATATATCATATTACTTTCATAAGTATAAACTGCAGAATATATCTATCTCTAATAGTGAAGGACAATGGGTTTCTGACTCAGCAACCTATTGGTCTGAATGATGGGAGCTGTAGTCCCTAACAGCCACTGGGCCAAAAGTTGCCTTCTCCTGACTGGTGGGCAGTTAGAGAATTTTTTGGCTTCAAGTCCTATTGACAACTCATGATGTAACTGAACTAGATTAAAGTATTTTATTTAGACAGACTAATCCTATATAATAATTCGCTAAATCGTGTGTAACGCCACGTCATGCTCAGTAGAGACTGCCATCGCCGCAGCTGATAAAGAGCGGGGTGCTCCGAAGGAGCGTTCCGCTCTGTATCAGGTGCGGGCAGTCTCTACTGCTCGTGACTGCCCCGCGACCGGGTGGCAGTGGCACTTTGGCCCGTGTAACGGGCTGTTCAACTAATTTACTTATAAACAAATACATTGAATTTTAAACAAACATTACGGTTTTATTGCTATATATCTGTGATGTCCCTCTTTTTAGGAGATGAGAATGTGTGGTGTATGTATGTGTATCACATTGCTCTACAGAAGGGCTGTCCAAGTTCAGTCCTCAAGGGCCACCAACAGGCCAGGATGTAAGGATTTCCCTGATTAATCACAGGTGAGTTTATCAGTGGATCATTCATTGTGACTGACCCACCTGTGATTAATCAGGGAAATCCTTACATCCTGGTCTGTAGGTGGCGCTTGAGGACTGAACTTGGACAGCCCTTCTGTAGAGCAATGTGATACACATGTATACACCACACATTCTCATCTCGTAAAATGAGGGCCATCAGGGTAGAAACGAGGGATTTGGACCTCAGAAAGAGAGAGACTGTCCCTCCTAAAGGGAGGCATTGGGAGGTGTGAGATGGGAGTTGTAGTCCTTAACAGCCAGAAGGCCAAACATTTAATTCCTCTAGATCAGTGGTTCTCAACTCCTGTCCTCAGGACCCACTAACAGGCCAGGATCTGATGATTCCCTTGTTAGATCACAGGTGAGTTAATCAATGTGAATGAGCCTCTGATCACCACACCTGTGCTCTAGCAGAGAAATCCCTAAATCCTGGCCTGTTAGTGGGTCCTGAGGACAGGAGTTGAGAACCACTGCCCTAGATTAACCCTCTAAAGCAAGGCTAAGCATTGAGCCGTAAACCTGTCTAGCACTTAAATAGTTAATGACCATGTGTGCCTGTGGAGCATACTTCATGTACTGCATTACCTACAATACACTGCACAGGTGATACACCTATAGTAAATAACATGCCTTGTGCTTGTAGGTGGACAACCTGTGGCTCACTGGCTGTAGCAGACTGAAACTAATTATCTTTAGTCAGTCATTGGTTGTCGGTGATGGGAAATGTAGTCCAAGAGCAACATGGAGCCACATGCTTCTTTCCTCTTGAGTCTCAGGAAATAATACATGTTTTGGTTAGTCCAATATTTGAAGTTGTAATAAACAATGTAATAAGTATGTAAATAGAAGCCGCATACACAAAATCGAGAAGCAAATAGCTAACTTTATTTAATGAATATTGGGGTTATAGATATACAAAAAAAATATAATAAAAGTGTTTCTGCCCGGTTTCGAACCGGGGACCTTTCGCGTGTTAGGCGAACGTGATAACCACTACACTACAGAAACTGCACTGATAAGGTGATAGCGTGACATATCAGATAATATGAACAAGCTCTACATTATTTTAAAGTAAAATTCTACGTTGGAGTTACTCATAACCGTGGCTCTTTCACAGCTTCAGCATTTTCCCCTCTCACAGCGTCGCCACCGATTCTCCCAGTTTTACCCCCAAATCTTCCTAGTGCCTCCCCTCCAGCACACAGCGTAAAATATATAGAAAAAGTCCCTCTTCTTTCCTACTTTACCGAGTCATTTGAGGCCGGGTATTGCTGCTGATCACATTGCTTTCATCATCTGGAGCACAAGGGATGGCCCGGGGTTGGAGCAGGGTCAGGGGGTGCTGCTGTCTGTGGCACAGAGAACGGACTGGCTTGTTTGTGTTGAGATCTCCAGTCACTGATCTTATCCTGCTACCTGTACCCCATTCTGTGACTTCCCCTCTTCAGAAGTCTTGTTTAGCAGCCTGAAAATGTCTGTGCAGACAGTGGGACAGAAGAAGGAACTTCTCACTGACCATCCTGGGTGTGTGACAAATTAGTAGGGTATTGGTTAGTGGTAATACCTGGGCACTCTAAAGGTCTTATCCTTACCCAAATCTCAAAGGGTGAAGGTCCAAATTCTTAGGATGAGAGAGTCAAATGCTGTGTATTATCTAATGTACTGCAAGTAAATGTTTATTTAGTTTTTAAATTGGTGCCACTTGTCCAGGATGACAGAGGGAAAAGTCCTGCTTGTCTTGTGTTCTTACAGTGATATCTTTGATGCCTAATAATGGTGTACCGTGATGACAGAGTGGAGCACCTCTCAACTAGAGAGAGTATGCATATATCGAAGATAATCTACATTATGGGATCTTTAAGGGTTAATACTATATTTAAAAGATCTCATGGTCAGCCCGTTCTGAAAGTTCCCATGTATGTAATTAATCATTGAAACTCCACCTGTTTTTGACTTCAACTACCATCATCCCTAACCAGTTAATGCTGCTTGAGTGTGAATGAGGCTGGACGTCAAAAACTGACTACCCGTCACCCGTGACATGTATTCCGGACCCTTCTTCGCCTCTTTTTGAGTTGCACAGGACTCTATTATGCAGAATAAACATGATTTACCTACAACTCCACATTCTGAGAGGGGCCCAAATTGTGCTGGTCACAATTAACCCTTTGAGTGCTTTGAAATTCTGAGTCGTGGATGTGGCTGGTGGACCAGGAATAAACTCTTGGCTTATGGTGGCTGGTCTACTTTCCCTTATACTGAAAACTAATAAACCCCTTGGGTTCTAAGATGGTTTCTAGACACCTTTCAAGTAACCCAGAGGTTGTGAGTTTTTTGTTCTTGTCTGTTATAGATATTTTCAGTCATTATGTAATCCAGTGGTTCCCAGCCCTCTCCTGAGGTGCACCTACCAGGCCCTACATTTAGGTTTTCCCTATTCGTACACAGGTAATGTAACTAGCGGCTGTCATTTGATTAAGGGGAGTTGGAACTACTGATGAAATAAAACAGTGAGTGGGGATAGGGGTGGATTAATATAAGGACTGTGACTATGGGTGGGGCTCATAAGTAGGTGCTCTCAGGGTTTGACCCTGATATTCAAAATTTTCACCCAGATCTCAGGGTGAAAGGATACATTTTCAGGATAAGAGAGTCTAGTGATCCCTGTTTTAAATTATGTTCTATTTAATTGCTTCTTTAATATCTAAATTGGTGTAACATGTACTCAGGTGCATACCTGGGAATTTTCAACCTGGCCCCTGGATTTTTGAAATATTAACCCTTAGCACTAGCCAATATGTAGATTATAAGGATGATGTACTTCGTGTTGTAACCCAGAGGTGCTTTGATCAGTCTCCAGTTTACTTATAATATGTTTTAACTTACATAAGTCTCCATCTGCCTTTCTGTTGGAAATGGCACTAATCTGGAGTCTAAATAAACAGTTATTTGGGGTAGATCATGGTAAGAAACACTGCATTCTCTCACACTCAGAGTTCAGACCTTCTCCCTGAGACTTGGGTTAAAACGTTGAGCCTCAAAGTTAAAACTTGAGAGTTGCTCAGATGCTAGAGAGGTGTCAGTGCATTGCTTGGTGTAGTATAATTGTGCATTTTTCCATGAGGTGAAGATAGTTTGCCCAGGAATTGCTCCACTTTTACTTTAATGCATCAGCCCCAGATATACCTATATAATGAACAATAGTGTGAGTGAGTGGATTATCTAAATCATTGGAGGGCCCTGGCACAAATATATTTGTGGGATACCCAACAGAAAAATAGTCTTCCCAAGGGCAACTAGAACCTATTGGACTCTGCAGCCAGAAAGTTCTACCACCGTGAAAGACTTGGCTCAGCTTGCACCTCATCATCCAGGCCAGATTTATATGTCAATTATCTGTAGTCTCATCATACTTCAGAAATTTCAAAAGAAGCCGATCCTGATATCTTGTAAATAGTAAACCTTGAAAAGTCCCATAATATAGTTTCTCAGCAATATGTCGCTACTTGCTCTAATCGAGAGGTTCTTCACTCAGTCCTAAAGGAACCCTTATCATCTACAACTGAAAGATATAGTCTGAAAGTGCACAGTGTGTGTATTGTGCAAAATCAAATTGCCTATACTTTTTACCTGTACTATTTTTTTACGCTTGTATGTCCAGAGGGCTGTGTGGACCTGCGCCCATGAAAGTGAGACAGTGATACAATGTAACACTATCCCCCAGCACTGAGCGATCTGTATTCTTTTATACATTGCATTTTTTTTACATTGTATTACTATAGTGTATTTCACTTCCATTGAATATAGGCCGGTAACTTTACATGTTGTGCAATTGCATATTATATAAAGTGAATAGAAATGTTACAATCCCTTTAAGAAAAGCAGCCATAAATCATACGATCATATCATATTCTCAATAAGAGCTGACTAATACCTGGATATTAAATAACGTGCAATGAAATGAAAGTGTGTGTTGCAAGAATTAAAATATGAATAATAAAAGTGGTAAACAAGAAGGCATTTTATGTGCTTTGTGTTAACCACAACTGCTACATGGAGTATATTCAATACATTCGGTAATATTACTACACATATAGTAACGTATAAGTGAGACTTTACATATTCTGCAGAGTTTAAGTTGTACATTCAATTTGCCTGTCCCCTGTACTTGGATATACTATGCAGCAGCAGCAGCAGCTTCATTGTGTCTCTGTGATACAATCGGTTAGCCAACATGATTTAACCTTTTGAGTGCCAGAGGGGGTAGCAAAGAGTTGCGCACGCCTCTGGCACTCAAAGGGTTAAACATAAGGAATCCGCATTACCCACAAGAGAGACAATAAGTAATTAGATGTTGCTACTTTAACCGTTTGAGTGCCAGAGGGTTACAACTAAAGGGTTATATGAGCTGCACGTGCTTACAGAGTGCATTTCAATTTCCTACAATAATATACTGTAAGTCTCTGTGGCGCAATCGGTTAGCGCGTTCGGCTGTTAACCGAAAGGTTGGTGGTTCAAGCCCACCCAGGGACGTGTCTTTTATTATGATGTTGATAAGGCAGTGGAATACATGTTCATCTACAATTCTGAGCATGATTAGGCTCTTCGGTTTCATACCAACGACAAACGCCATTATTCCTTTCCTTGACTGAACTTGTACTCTACTAGCAACCTGGAGGACATTCATGTTCTCATCCCTGGTCTAAGACCATGTTCCTAGTACTGTGTATATGAATACATTCCTCCCAACATTTCAAACTGCAAAAGAGGGACACTTGTATTTTAGGGGGTGTTGCTGGGGGAGTGGCTGGTGCATTATCGAGAATTTTTAGGCTATTACATGACCTATTGACACCTCCTTATGTAACCTAATAAATGACTTATAACAAGACAAAAGTATTTTATTTACACAGACTAATTTATAAACACTAGTGATGAGCGAGCACCCCAATGCTCGGGTGTTCGGGTGCTCTGACCGAGCACCCCCGGAGGCTCGAGTGCTCGGCCGAGCACCCGAGCCCCATTGAAGTCAATGGGAGGACTCGAGCATTACACCAGGCACCCCCTGCTCTGATGAGGGGAGGGTGCCTGGTCCATAGGAAAAGGGCAGAAAAGGATGGAAACACCACAGAAATGGTTCAGGGACAGCATAGGGAGGATGTCTGGATGCATCTTGGAGTCCAACATCGCTGCTGGGAACGATCTTTCGCCCGTAGTACGCCATTTTTACAGACTGACCGTAAAACACACAAAAAGGAAAATAAAAACGACTTTAGGCGAAAAATTGTTACCAAACAGTATTTGCTGTATATTTACTTGTATATCATCTGCAAATTCTGCAAAAAATTTCCTCGATTTTTCTGAAGTGAGGCCATGATTAAGAGGGAAACGTGCGCAGAGGCAAATTCTCCCAAAAATTTCCTAGATTTTTCTGAACTGAGGCCATGATTAAGAGGGAAACGTGCGCAAAGGCAAATTCTCCCAAAAATTTCCTCGATTTTTCTGAACTGGGGCCATGATTAAGAGGGAAACGTGCGCTGAGCCGACCATCTAAAACATTATGGGTGAGGGTCTGCTGCGGAGCTGACCATCCTAAACATTATATGCGAAGGCCCGCTAGTGAGCTGACGCTATAAAACATTATATGAGAGGGCCCGCTAGAGAGCTGACCCAATAAAACATTATATGAGAAGGCCCGCTGGTGAGCTGACCTATATAAAAATTGTCAAACAGGGCCCGCTGGTGAGCTGGCCCTATATAAAAATTATATCACAGGGCATATGGAAGAGGAGGAGGAGGATGAGAAGATTAAGAGTCAACCATATACCCGTTTTTTGGGTGGAAGGGGTGAATGGGAATACAGAGTATTCCCATCATTGTAAATAACATATATAAAGTGACTTTATGTTCCCCCGGGGCTTTCCTCCAGTGGAGTGGAGAAGTCAGGGGAAATCCAGGCCTTGTTCATTTTTATAAGTGTCAACCTATCAGCATTGTCGGTGGAAAGGCGGATACGCTTATCTGTTATGATGCCACCAGCAGCACTAAATACCCGCTCAGACAGAACGCTGGCGGCAGGGCAGGCCAGCACCTCCAAGGCGTAGAGTGCCAGTTCATACCACGTGTCCAGCTTGGACACCCAGTAGTTGTAAGGCACAGAGGGATCATTGAGGACGCTGACACGGTCTGCTACGTACTCCTTCACCATCTTCCAAAACTTTTCCCTCCTTGTGACACTAGGCTGCGCATCAGGGTGAGGGTGCTGGCGGGGTGTCATGAAGGTGTCCCACGCCTTGGAGAGTGTTGCCCTGCCTTTGTCGGAACTGCTGTGTGCTCCCCTTTTCTCCCCTTCTCGGTTGGCCAAGGTAGCACGTACTCTGCCGCCAGCGTTGTCAGATGGAAAATTTTGGAGCAATTTTTCGACAAGAACCTTCTGGTATTGCACCATTTTGCTTGTCCTCTCCACCGGAGGAATGAGAGATGAGAAATTCTCTTTGTAGTGGGGGTCCAGAAGGGTGAACACCCAGTAATCCGTGTTGTCTAAAATGCGTACAACGCGTGGGTCACGGGAAAGGCAGCCTAACATAAAGTCAGCCATGTGTGCCAGAGTACCAACAGTCAAGATTTCGCTGTCCTCACCAGGAGGATGACTCTCAATCTCCTCATCCTCTTCCTCCTCTTCTGCCCACCCACGCTGAAGAGATGGAACTAAAGTTCCATGGCTACCCTCTGTAGCGGAGGCAACCGTGTCTTCCTCCTCCTCCTCCTCCTCCTCCGCCTCCTCCAATTGTCGCTGAGAAGACGAAGTGAGGGTGCTCTGGCTATCACCTTGTGTAAGTTCTTCCTCCCGCATTTCCACCTCTTCCACATGCAAAGCGTCAGTTTTAATTGTGAGCAGCGAGCATTTCAGTAGACACAGAAGTGGGATGGTTACACTGATAATAGCGTTATCGCCGCTCACCATCTGTGTCGATTCCTCAAAATTGCGTAAAACCTCACAGAGGTCTGACATCCATTCCCACTCCTCACTTCTGATTACAGGAAGTTGAACGGAGAGGCGACGACCGTGTAACAGCTGGTACTCCACTACTGCCCTCTGCTGCTCACAAAGCCGGGCCAACATGTGGAAGGTGGAGTTCCAGCGCGTGCTCACGTCACACAGCAGCCGGTGAGCTGGCAATTGTAAGCGCTGCTGCAGCTTCAACAGGCCGGCTGAAGCTGTAGATGACTTACGGAAATGTGCACACACGCGGCGCACCTTGGTCAAGAGATCATGCACATTGGGGTAGGTTTTTAGAAATCGCTGAACCACTAAATTAAATACATGCGCTAGGCATGGTACGTGTGTGAGCTTGCCGAGCTCCAAAGCCGCCACCAAGTTACGCCCATTATCACACACAACCATGCCTGGTTGCAGGTTGAGTGGCGAGAGCCACTGCTCGGTCTGGTGACTAATCCCCTGCAACAGCTCTGAGGCCGTGTGCTGTTTGTCCCCAAGGCAGATCAGCTTCAGCACGGCCTGTTGACACTTCCCCACTGCAGTGCTACACTGCTTCCAGCTACCGGCTGATGGGGGAGTGGCGCTGCGTGCAGAGAATTCGGAGGTGGAAACGGAGGAGGAGGAGCCAATAACGTAGGTGCTGGCGGAAACCCTGATGGAGGTAGGGCCCGCAATCCTCGGCGTGGGTAGCACCCGTGCCATCCCAGGGTCCGAGTTGCTCCCAGCCTCCACGACATTCACCCAGTGTGCCGTCAGGGAAATGTAGCGTCCCTGGCCACAAGCACTTGTCCATGTGTCAGTCGTTAAGTGGACCTTCCCAGTAACTGCGTTGGTCAGGGCACGGGTGATGTTACGGGACACATGGTGGTGTAATGCGGGGATGGCACACCGGGAAAAGTAGTGGCGGCTGGGGACCGCGTACCGAGGGACAGCTGCTGCCATCAGGCTGCGGAAGGACTCAGTCTCCACAAGCCTAAATGGCAGCATTTCGATGGCCAGTAATTTGGAAAGGTGTGAGGTTAGTGCTATGGCCTGTGGGTGGGTGGCTGGGTATTTTCGCTTGCGCTCAAATGCCTGGGGTAACGACATTTGGACGCTGTGCTGGGACAGGGAAGTGGATGTGGTCGCTGATGGTGCTTCAGATGGTACAGGTGCAGGGCGGGAGGTATGCGGGCCTGCGCCTTCGACAGGCGATTGGCCGGCACCGAAAACAGGGGAAGAGGAGGCAGTGGTGTGGCCTGCAGACACAGATGGGCGATCCAGGCGTTCCTCCCACTTATTACGGTGCTTGGATGCCATGTGTCGGATCATGCTGGTGGTGGTGAGGTTTCTAGTGTTCATGCCTCGGCTCATTCTGGTGTGGCACAGGTTGCAAACTACAATTCTTTTGTCGTCCGCACTTTCCTTAAAAAAACGCCATACCGCGGAACACCTACCCCTTGGCAAGGTAGATTTACGCAAGGGGGTGCTCCGTGGAACATTTGCGGGCCGGTTTGGTGCGGTCCACCTTCTTTCTGTAGCCACACCACTGCCTCTTCCAGCCTGTTGCGGTGCTGCAGATGGCTCACCCTCAGGACTGCTGTCATCGCTCGGCTCTACACCTTCCCAGGTGGGGTCAGTCACCTCATCGTCCACCAAGTCCTCCTCCACTTCCTCACTCTGATCATCCTCCTCATGTCTTGATCCCACCACATACTCAGTCATTGACAACTGTATAACATCCTCCTCAACAAGGTCTTGAGACAGTAATAGTGGTTGATTTAATGGCAACTATGTCTCATCATCATCATCATCCACTACTTCCTTTGACCTTAAATGCCGTTCACATCTGTCATCTTCTTGTGATTGGGTACCCTCTAGAGGTTGTGAATCAGGGCATAAGATGTCATGTTCCTCTGCAAGCGTGCTTGGAGAGAGGGTCAAATGAAGGATTGGTGATGAGACGAGCTCCTCACTATATCCCAGTGTGGGATCACTTCTTTGACCAGACCGTCTATGGTGGGAGGAAGGATGATCAGAGTGAGGATTATGTTGACCAGACTCTTGGCTACTGAGAGTGGACTTGGTGGAAGACAGGGTGGTGCTTAACCGACTGGAAGCAGTATCAGCTGACATCCAACCGACCACCTGTTCGCAGTGGTCGGACCTCCAGAGTGATGTCCTGCGACGCCCTGTAAAATGAGACATGAAGCTAGGTATGGTGGATGTCTTTCTTTCTTGTGCTCTGGCACCAGGCACAGTTTCTCCGCGTCCTGACCCGCGCCCTGAACTATCAGGATCACGTCCACTTCCCCGTCCCTTTTTACCCGCCTTCTTCATCTTACACGGAATATGTGACTTTGATATTTGAGTTTGAAGACTTAACAGTATTTCTTCCTATTCTGCAACTGTGCAGAGTACACAGAATATGCTGCTAAACTGCGGCGAAGCACACTGAATGGAATATGTGACTTTGATATTTTAGTTTGAAGACTTAACAGTATTTCTTCCTATTCTGCAACTGTGCAGAGTACACAGAATATGCTGCTAAACTGCGGCGAAGCACACTGAATGGAATATGTGACTTTGATATTTGAGTTTGAAGACTTAACAGTATTTCTTCCTATTCTGCAACTGTGCAGAGTACACAGAATATGCTGCTAAACTGCGGCGACGCACACTGAATGGAATATGTGACTTTGATATTTGAGTTTGAAGACTTAACAGTATTTCTTCCTATTCTGCAACTGTGCAGAGTACACAGAATATGCTGCTAAACTGCGGCGAAGCACACTGAATGGAATATGTGACTTTGATATTTGAGTTTGAAGACTTAACAGTATTTCTTCCTATTCTGCAACTGTGCAGAGTACACAGAATATGCTGCTAAACTGCGGCGAAGCACACTGAATGGAATATGTGACTTTGATATTTTAGTTTGAAGACTTAACAGTATTTCTTCCTATTCTGCAACTGTGCAGAGTACACAGAATATGCTGCTAAACTGCGGCGAAGCACACTGAATGGAATATGTGACTTTGATATTTTAGTTTGAAGACTTAACAGTATTTCTTCCTATTCTGCAACTGTGCAGAGTACACAGAATATGCTGCTAAACTGCGGTGATGCACACTGAATGGAATATGTGACTTTGATATTTTAGTTTGAAGACTTAACAGTATTTCTTCCTATTCTGCAACTGTGCAGAGTACACAGAATATGCTGCTAAACTGCGGCGAAGCACACTGAATGGAATATGTGACTTTGATATTTTAGTTTGAAGACTTAACAGTAGTGATGAGCGAGCACCCCAATGCTCGGGTGTTCGGGTGCTCTGACCGAGCACCCCCTGAGGCTCGAGTGCTCGGCCGAGCACCCGAGCCCCATTGAAGTCAATGGGAGGACTCGAGCATTACACCAGGCACCCCCTGCTCTGATGAGGGGAGGGTGCCTGGTCCATAGGAAAAGGGCAGAAAAAGATGGAAACACTACAGAAATGGTTCAGGGACAGCATAGGGAGGATGTCTGGATGCATCTTGGACTCCAACATCGCTGCTGGGAACGATCTTTCGCCCGTAGTACGCCATTTTTACAGACTGACCATAAAACACACAAAAAGGAAAATAAAAACGACTTTAGGCGAAAAATTGTTACCAAACAATATTTGCTGTATATTTACTTGTATATCATCTGCAAATTATCCCAAAAATTTCCTTGATTTTCGGAAGTGAGGCCATGATTAAGAGGGAAACGTGCGCAGAGGCAAATTCTCCCAAAAATTTCCTTGATTTTCAGAACTGAGGCCATGATTAAGAGGGAAACGTGCGCAGAGGCAAATTCTCCCAAAAATTTCCTTGATTTTCAGAACTGAGGCCATGATTAAGAGGGAAACGTGCACAGAGGCAAATTCTCCCAAAAATTTCCTTGATTTTATTGAACTGAGGCCATGATTAAGAGGGAAACGTGCGCTGAGCTGACCATCTAAAACATTATGGGTGAGGGTCTGCTGCAGAGCTGACCATCCTAAACATTATATGCGAAGGCCCGCTAGTGAGCTGACGCTATAAAACATTATATGAGAGGGCCCGCTAGAGAGCTGACCCAATAAAACATTATATGAGAAGGCCCGCTGGTGAGCTGACCTATATAAAAATTGTCAAACAGGGCCCGCTGGTGAGCTGGCCCTATATAAAAATTATATCACAGGGCCCGCTGGTGAGCTGGCCCTATATAAAAATTATAGCACAGGGCATATGGAAGAGGAGGAGGAGGATGAGAAGATTAAGAGTCAACCATATACCCGTTTTTTGGGTGGAAGGGGTGAATGGGAATACAGAGTATTCCCATCATTGTAAATAACATATATAAAGTGAGTTTATGTTCCCCCGGGGCTTTCCTCCAGTGGAGTGGAGAAGTCAGGGGAAATCCAGGCCTTGTTCATTTTTATAAGTGTCAACCTATCAGCATTGTCGGTGGAAAGGTGGATACGCTTATCTGTTATGATGCCACCAGCAGCACTAAATACCCGCTCAGACAGAACGCTGGCGGCAGGGCAGGCCAGCACCTCCAAGGCGTAGAGTGCCAGTTCATACCACGTGTCCAGCTTGGACACCCAGTAGTTGTAAGGCACAGAGGGATCATTGAGGACGCTGACACGGTCTGCTACGTACTCCTTCACCATCTTCCAAAACTTTTCCCTCCTTGTGACACTAGGCTGCGCATCAGGGTGAGGGTGCTGGCGGGGTGTCATGAAGGTGTCCCACGCCTTGGAGAGTGTTGCCCTGCCTTTGTCGGAACTGCTGTGTGCTCCCCTTTTCTCCCCTTCTCGGTTGGCCAAGGTAGCACGTACTCTGCCGCCAGCGTTGTCAGATGGAAAATTTTGGAGCAATTTTTCAACAAGAACCTTCTGGTATTGCACCATTTTGCTTGTCCTCTCCACCGGAGGAATGAGAGATGAGAAATTCTCTTTGTAGCGGGGGTCCAGAAGGGTGAACACCCAGTAATCCGTGTTGTTTAAAATGCGTATAACGCGTGGGTCACGGGGAAGGCAGCCTAACATAAAGTCAGCCATGTGTGCCAGAGTACCAACAGTCAAGATTTCGCTGTCCTCACCAGGAGGATGACTCTCAATCTCCTCATCCTCTTCCTCCTCTTCTGCCCACCCACGCTGAAGAGATGGAACTAAAGTTCCATGGCTACCCTCTGTAGCGGAGGCAACCGTGTCTTCCTCCTCCTCCTCCTCCTCCTCCTCCGCCTCCTCCAATTGTCGCTGAGAAGACGAAGTGAGGGTGCTCTGGCTATCACCTTGTGTAAGCTCTTCCTCCCCCATTTCCACCTCTTCCACATGCAAAGCGTCGGTTTTAATTGTGAGCAGCGAGCGTTTCAGTAGACACAGAAGTGGGATGGTTACACTGATAATAGCGTTATCGCCGCTCACCATCTGTGTCGATTCCTCAAAATTGCGTAAAACCTCGCAGAGGTCTGACATCCATTCCCACTCCTCACTTCTGATTACAGGAAGTTGAACGGAGAGGCGACGACCGTGTAACAGCTGGTACTCCACTACTGCCCTCTGCTGCTCACAAAGCCGGGCCAACATGTGGAAGGTGGAGTTCCAGCGCGTGCTCACGTCACACAGCAGCCGGTGAGCTGGCAATTGTAAGCGCTGCTGCAGCTTCAACAGGCCGGCTGAAGCTGTTGATGACTTACGGAAATGTGCACACACGCGGCGCACCTTGGTCAAGAGATCATGCACATTGGGGTAGGTTTTTAGAAATCGCTGCACCACTAAATTAAATACATGCGCTAGGCATGGTACGTGTGTGAGCTTGCCGAGCTCCAAAGCCGCCACCAAGTTACGCCCATTATCACACACAACCATGCCTGGTTGCAGGTTGAGTGGCGAGAGCCACTGCTCGGTCTGGTGACTAATCCCCTGCAACAGCTCTGAGGCCGTGTGCTGTTTGTCCCCAAGGCAGATCAGCTTCAGCACGGCCTGTTGACGCTTCCCCACTGCAGTGCTACACTGCTTCCAGCTACTGGCTGATGGGGGAGTGGCGCTGTGTGTAGAGAATTCGGAGGTGGAAACGGAGGAGGAGGAGCCAATAACGTAGGTGCTGGTGGAAACCCTGATGGAGGTAGGGCACGCAATCCTCGGCGTGGGTAGCACCCGTGCCATCCCAGGGTCCGAGTCGCTCCCAGCCTCCACGACATTCACCCAGTGTGCCGTCAGGGAAATGTAGCGTCCCTGGCCACAAGCACTTGTCCATGTGTCAGTCGTTAAGTGGACCTTCCCAGTAACTGCGTTGGTCAGGGCACGGGTGATGTTACGGGACACATGGTGGTGTAATGCGGGGATGGCACACCGGGAAAAGTAGTGGCGGCTGGGGACCGCGTACCGAGGGACAGCTGCTGCCATCAGGCTGCGGAAGGACTCAGTGTCCACAAGCCTAAATGGCAGCATTTCGATGGCCAGTAATTTTGAAAGGTGTGAGGTTAGTGCTATGGCCTGTGGGTGGGTGGCTGGGTACTTTCTCTTGCACTCAAATGCCTGGGGTAACGACATTTGGACGCTGTGCTGGGACAGGGAAGTGGATGTGGTCGCTGATGGTGCTTCAGATGGTACAGGTGCAGGGCGGGAGGTATGCGGGCCTGCGCCTTCGACAGGCGATTGGCCGGCACCGAAAACAGGGGAAGAGGAGGCAGTGGTGTGGCCTGCAGACACAGATGGGCGATCCAGGCGTTCCTCCCACTTACTACGGTGCTTGGATGCCATGTGTCGGATCATGCTGGTGGTGGTGAGGTTTCTAGTGTTCATGCCTCGGCTCATTCTGGTGTGGCACAGGTTGCAAACTACAATTCTTTTGTCGTCCGCACTTTCCTTAAAAAAACGCCATACCGCGGAACACCTACCCCTTGGCAAGGTAGATTTACGCAAGGGGGTGCTCCGTGGAACATTTTCGGGCCGGTTTGGTGCGGTCCGCCTTCTTTCTGTAGCCACACCACTGCCTCTTCCAGCCTGTTGCGGTGCTGCAGATGGCTCACCCTCAGGACTGCTGTCATCGCTCGGCTCTACACCTTCCCAGGTGGGGTCAGTCACCTCATCGTCCACCAAGTCCTCCTCCACTTCCTCACTCTGATCATCCTCCTCAAGTCTTGATCCCACCACATACTCAGTCATTGACAACTGTATAACATTCTCCTCAACAAGGTCTTGAGACGGAAATAGTGGTTGATTTAATGGCAACTGTGTCTCATCATCATCATCATCATCCACTACTTCCTTTGACCTTAAATGCCGTTCACATCTGTCATCTTCTTGTGATTGGGTAGCCTCTAGAGGTTGTGAATCAGGGCACAAGATGTCATGTTCCTCTGCAAGCGTGCTTGGAGAGAGGGTCAAATGAAGGATTGGTGATGAGACGAGCTCCTCACTATATCCCAGTGTGGGATCACTTCTTTGACCAGACCGTGTATGGTGGGAGGAAGGATGATCAGAGTGAGGATTATTTTGACCAGACTCTTGGCTACTGAGAGTGGACTTGGTGGAAGACAGGGTGGTGCTTAACCGACTGGAAGCAGTATCAGCTGTCATCCAACCGACCACCTGTTCGCAGTGGTCGGACCTCGAGAGTGATGTCCTGCGACGCCCTGTAAAATTACACATGAAGCTAGGTATGGTGGATGTCTTTCTTTCTTGTGCTCTGGCACCAGGCACAGTTTCTCCGCGTCCTGACCCGCGCCCTGAACTTTCAGGATCATGTCCACTTCCCCGTCCCTTTTTACCCGCCTTCTTCATCTTACACAGAATATGTGACTTTAATATTTGAGTTTGAAAACTTAACAGTATTTCTTACTATTCTGCAACTGTTCAGAGTACACAGAATAGGCTGCTAAACGGCGGTGATACACACTGAATGGAATATGTGACTTTGATATTTGAGTTTGAAAACTTAACAGTATTTCTTACTATTCTGCAACTCTGCAGAGTACACAGAATAGGCTGCTAAACGGCGGTGAAACACACTGAATGGAATATGTGACTTTAATATTTGAGTTTGAAAACTTAACAGTATTTCTTATTATTCTGCAACTGTACAGAGTACACAGAATAGGCTGCTAAACGGCGGTGAAACACACTGAATGGAATATGTGACTTTAATATTTGAGTTTGAAAACTTAACAGTATTTCTTACTATTCTGCAACTCTGCAGAGTACACAGAATAGGCTGCTAAACGGCGGTGAAACACACTGAATGGAATATGTGACTTTAATATTTGAGTTTGAAAACTTAACAGTATTTCTTATTATTCTGCAACTGTACAGAGTACACAGAATAGGCTGCTAAACGGCGGTGAAACACACTGAATGGAATATGTGACTTTAATATTTGAGTTTGAAAACTTAACAGTATTTCTTACTTTTCTGCAACTGTTCAGAGTACACAGAATAGGCTGCTAAACGGCGGTGATACACACTGAATGGAATATGTGACTTTGATATTTGAGTTTGAAAACTTAACAGTATTTCTTACTATTCTGCAACTGTTCAGAGTACACAGAATAGGCTGCTAAACGGCGGTGATACACACTGAATGGAATATGTGACTTTGATATTTGAGTTTGAAAACTTAACAGTATTTCTTACTATTCTGCAACTCTGCAGAGTACACAGAATAGGCTGCTAAACGGCGGTGAAACACACTGAATGGAATATGTGACTTTAATATTTGAGTTTGAAAACTTAACAGTATTTCTTATTATTCTGCAACTGTACAGAGTACACAGAATAGGCTGCTAAACGGCGGTGAAACACACTGAATGGAATATGTGACTTTAATATTTGAGTTTGAAAACTTAACAGTATTTCTTATTATTCTGCAACTGTACAGAGTACACAGAATAGGCTGCTAAACGGCGGTGAAACACACTGAATGGAATATGTGACTTTAATATTTGAGTTTGAAAACTTAACAGTATTTCTTACTATTCTGCAACTGTTCAGAGTACACAGAATAGGCTGCTAAACGGCGGTGATACACACTGAATGGAATATGTGACTTTGATATTTGAGTTTGAAAACTTAACAGTATTTCTTACTATTCTGCAACTGTTCAGAGTACACAGAATAGGCTGCTAAACGGCGGTGAAACACACTGAATGGAATATGTGACTTTAATATTTGAGTTTGAAAACTTAACAGTATTTCTTACTATTCTGCAACTGTTCAGAGTACACAGAATAGGCTGCTAAACGGCGGTGATACACACTGAATGGAATATGTGACTTTGATATTTGAGTTTGAAAACTTAACAGTATTTCTTACTATTCTGCAACTCTGCAGAGTACACAGAATAGGCTGCTAAACGGCGGTGAAACACACTGAATGGAATATGTGACTTTAATATTTGAGTTTGAAAACTTAACAGTATTTCTTATTATTCTGCAACTGTACAGAGTACACAGAATAGGCTGCTAAACGGCGGTGAAACACACTGAATGGAATATGTGACTTTAATATTTGAGTTTGAAAACTTAACAGTATTTCTTACTATTCTGCAACTGTTCAGAGTACACAGAATAGGCTGCTAAACGGCGGTGATACACACTGAATGGAATATGTGACTTTGATATTTGAGTTTGAAAACTTAACAGTATTTCTTCCTATTCTGCAACTCTGCACAGTACACAGAATGTGCTGCTAAACTGCGGCGACGCATACTGAATGGAATATGTGACTTTGATATTTTAGTTTGAAGACTTAACAGAATGTGCTCTAATCTGCAACTTTGCACACTAAACAGAATGTGCTCTAATCTGCAACTTTGCACACTAAACAGAATGTGCTCTAATCTGCAACTTTGCACACTAAACAGAATGTGCTCTAATCTGCAACTTTTCACACTAAACAGAATATTTTTTTTTTTTTTTTTTTTGTTTTTTTCCCCCCACACAAAATAACCTGCTGCCCCCACACACAGTAGTCCTAAAAAGGACTTTTGGTTCTTTTTTTTCACAATTTTTTTTTTTCCTCCCTACACTGCCTTTCCCTTCCTATCCTCAGCTCTCCCTGGCTCAGACTGAGCCGAACTCGATGGTCAGGTGCTATACAGCACCCGACCACGGGTTCTGGCCAGCCAATCAGTGTAATGCCAGCAGCCAACATGGCTGCTGGCATTACACCGATGTCAGTGCCTCCCTGCACGTTTATTGGCTGCGCAGCAGCCGCAAAACGTGCGGGGAGGAGACCCGAACATGGCGGGCGAGCACATGCGGTACTCGTACGAGTACCGCCATGTGCCGAGCAGAGCGATGCTCGAGCCGATCCGAGCATCGGCCGAGCATGCTCGCTCAACACTACTTAACAGTATTTCTTCCTATTCTGCAACTGTGCAGAGTACACAGAATATGCTGCTAAACTGCGGTGATGCACACTGAATGGAATATGTGACTTTGATATTTTAGTTTGAAGACTTAACAGTATTTCTTCCTATTCTGCAACTGTGCAGAGTACACAGAATATGCTGCTAAACTGCGGCGAAGCACACTGAATGGAATATGTGACTTTGATATTTGAGTTTGAAGACTTAACAGTATTTCTTCCTATTCTGCAACTGTGCAGAGTACACAGAATATGCTGCTAAACTGCGGCGAAGCACACTGAATGGAATATGTGACTTTGATATTTGAGTTTGAAGACTTAACAGTATTTCTTCCTATTCTGCAACTGTGCAAAGTACACAGAATATGCTGCTAAACTGTGGCGACGCACACTGAATGGAATATGTGACTTTGATATTTTAGTTTGAAGACTTAACAGTATTTCTTCCTATTCTGCAACTGTGCAGAGTACACAGAATATGCTGCTAAACTGCGGCGAAGCACACTGAATGGAATATGTGACTTTGATATTTGAGTTTGAAGACTTAACAGTATTTCTTCCTATTCTGCAACTGTGCAGAGTACACAGAATATGCTGCTAAACTGCGGCGACGCACACTGAATGGAATATGTGACTTTGATATTTTAGTTTGAAGACTTAACAGTATTTCTTCCTATTCTGCAACTGTGCAGAGTACACAGAATATGCTGCTAAACTGCGGCGAAGCACACTGAATGGAATATGTGACTTTGATATTTTAGTTTGAAGACTTAACAGAATGTGCTCTAATCTGCAACTTTGCACACTAAACAGAATGTGCTCTAATCTGCAACTTTGCACACTAAACAGAATGTGCTCTAATCTGCAACTTTGCACACTAAACAGAATATATGAAATTTTTTTTGTTTTTGTTTTTTTCCCCCCACACAAAATAAACTGCTGCCCCCACACACAGTAGTCCTAAAAAGGACTTTTGGTTCTTTTTTTTAACAAATTTGCTTGTCTTCTCCCTACACTGACTTTCCCTTCCTATCCTCATCTCTCCCTGGCTAAGACTGAGCCGAACTCGCTGGTCAGGTGCTATACAGCACCAGACCACGGGTTCTGGCCAGCCAATCAGTGTAATGCCAGCAGCCAACATGGCTGCTGGCATTACACTGATGTCAGAGCCTCCCTGCACGTTTATTGGCTGCGCAGCAGCCGCAAAACGTGCGGGGAGGAGACCCGAACATGGCGGGCGAGCACATGCGGTACTCGTACGAGTACCGCCATGTGCCGAGCAGAGCGATGCTCGAGCCGATCCGAGCATCGGCCGAGCATGCTCGCTCAACACTAATAAACACATATACTGACGTTTAAACAGACATTAATGTGAGTTTTATTGCTGTAGAGTAGTATGATACACTTATATTCATACCACACAGTCTGATTTCCTAAAAAGAGGGACACTTGGGTGTAAAAGAGGGACAGAGGGATTTGGGTCTAAAAGAGGGACACTTGGGAGGTATGTGAATACAAGTTCGAAAAATATATCATATTACTTTCAAAAGTATAAATTGCAAAATATATATATCTCTAATAGTGAAGGAAAATGGGTTTCTGACTCAGCAACCTATTGGTTTGAATGATGGGAGTTGTAGTCCCTAACAGCCACAGGGCCAAAAGTTGCCTTCTCCTGACTGGTGGGCACTTAGAGAATTTTTAGGCTTCAAGTCCTATTGACAACTCATGATGTAACTGAACTAGATTAAAGTATTTTATTTAGACAGACTAATTTACTTATAAACAAATACATTGAAGTTTAAACAAACATTATGGTTTTATTGCTGTATATCTGGAATGTCCCTCTTTTTAGGAGATAAGAATGTGTGGTGTATGTATGTGTATCACATTGCTCTACAGAAGGGCTGTCCAAGTTCAGTCCTAAAGGGCCACCAACAGACAAGGATGTAAGGATTTTCCTGATTAATCACAGGTGAGTTTATCAGTGGATCATTCATCATGACTGACTCACCTGTGATTAATCAGGGAAATCCTTACATCCTGGCCTGTTGGTGGCCCTTGAGGACTGAACTTTTACAGCTCTTCTGTAGAGCAATGTGATATACATGTATACACCACATATTCTCATCTCCTAAAAAGAGGGCCATCAGGGTAGAAACGAGGGATTTGGACCTCAGAAAGAGAGAGACTGTCCCTCCTAAAGGGGGGCATTGGGAGGTGTGAGATGGGAGTTATAGTCCTTAACAGCCAGAAGGCCAAACATTTAATTCCCCTAGATTAACCCGCTGAAGCATGGCTAAGCATTGAGCTGTATACCTGTCTAGCACTTAAAGAGTTAATGACCATGTGTGCCTGTGGATCATACTTCATGTACTGCATTACCTACAATACACTGCACATGTGATACACCTATAGTAAATAACATGCCTTGTGCTTGTAGGTGGACAACCTGTGGCTCACTGGCTGTAGCAGACTGAAACTAATTATCTTTACTCAGTCATTGGTTGACGGTGATGGGAACTGTAGTCCAAGAGCAACTGTGGAGCCACATGCTGCTTTCCTCTTGAGTCTCAGGAAATAATACATGATTTGGTTAGTCCAATATTTGAGGTTGTAATAAACAATGTAATAAGTATGTAAATAGAAGCCACATACACAAAATCGAGAAGCAAATAGCTAACTTTATTTAATGAATATTGGGGTTATACATATAATAAAAGTGTTTCTGCCCGGTTTCGAACCGGGGACCTTTCGCGTGTTAGGCGAACATGATAACCACTACACTACTGAAACTGTACTGATAGCAATGTGATGTGACATATCAGATAATATGAACAAGCTCTACATAACAAATTTTGAGTTGATGTTGCCCATAACCGTGGCTCTTTCAGAGCTTCAGCATTCTCCTTTCTCACAGCGTCGCCACCGATTCTCCCAGATTTACCGCCCAATTCTTCCTAGTGTCTCCCCTCCAGCACACAGCGTAAAATATATTGAAAAAGTCCCTCTTTTTCCTAGTTTACCAAGTCATTTGAGGCCGGGGTATTGCTGCTGATCACATTGCTTTCATCATCTGGAGCACAAGGGATGGCCCGGGGTTGGAGCAGGGTCAGGGGGTGCTGCTGTCTGTGGCACAGAGAACGGACTGGCTTGTTTGTGTTGGGATCTCCAGTCACTGATCTTATCCTGCTACCTGTACCCCATTCTGTGACTTCCCCTCTTCAGAAGTCTTGTTTAGCAGCCTGAAAATGTCTGTGCAGACAGTGGGACAGAAGAAGGAACTTCTCACTGACCATCCTGGGTGTGTGACAAATTAGTAGGTTATTGGTTAGTGGTTATACCTGGGAACTATAATGGTCTTATCCTTACCCAGATCTCAAAGGGTGAAGGTCCAAATTCTTAGGGTGAGAGGGTCAAATGCTGTATATTATCTAATGAACTGCAATTAAATGTTTATTTAGTGTTTAAATTGGTGCCACTTGTCCAGGAAGACAGAGGGAAATGTCCTGCTTGTCTTGTGTTCTTACAGTGATATCTTTGATGCCTAATAATGATACCTTCAGGACAGATTGGAGCACCTCTCAACTAGAGAGAGTATGTATATATCAAAGATAATCTACATTATGGGAACGTTAAGGGTTAATGCTATATTTAAACGATCTCATGGTCAGCCCGTTCTGAAAGTTCCCATGTATGTAATTAATCATTGAAACTCCACCTGTTTTTGACTTCAGCTACCATCATCCCTAACCAGTTAATGCTGCTTGAGTGTGAATGAGGTTGCAGTCCACAACAGGCTGGAGGTCAAAAACTGACTACCTGTGACATGTATTCCAGACCCTTCTTCGCCACTTTTTGAGTTGGAACTACTGATGAAATAAAACAGTGGATGGGGATAGGGGTGGATTAATATAAGGACTGTGACCATGGGTGGGACTAATAAGTAGGTGCTCTCAGGGTTTGACCTTCAGATTCAAAATTTTCACCCAAATCTCAGGGTGAAGGGACAAATTCTCAGTATAAGAGAGTCCAGTGTTATAAATTCTGTTCTATTTAATTGCTTCTTTAATATCTAAATTGGTGTAACATGTACTCAGGTGCATACCTGGGAATTTTCAAAAGGACCTGGCCCCTGGATATTTGAAATATTAACCCTTAGCACTAGCCAATATGTAGATTATAAGGATGATGTACTTCGTGCTGTAACCCAGAGGTGCTTTGACCAGTCTCCAGTTTACCTATAACATTTTTTAATTTACAGAAGTCTCCATCTGCCTGTCTGTTGGAAATGGCACCAATCTGGAGTCTAAATAAACAGTTATTTGGGGTAGATCATGGTAAGAAACACTGCATTCTCTCACTCTCAGAGTTCTGCCCTTCTCCCTGAGATTTGGGTTAAAACGTTGAGCCTCAAGGTTAAACCTTGAGAGTTGCTCAGATGCTAGAGAGGTGTCAGTGTATTGCTTGGTGTAGTATAATTGGAATTAACAATTTGTGTCAGAGTCACAAACTGTAGTGAAGCAATTCTGGGGCATACCAACTGCACTACAGGGGAAACAAATAATATCCCCCAAGCTTCCCAGTTTGTGTAGCAAAGCATTGGACTTTTCTAGCGTTCAAGAGGTCACAACACTCATTTAAAATAATGAGAATTTTGCATATTCTCAATAAGAGCTAATACCTGGATATGAAATAACGTGCAATGAAATGAAAGTGTGTGTTGCAAGAATTAAAATATGAATAATAAAAGTGGTAAACAAGAAGGCATTTTATGTGCCTTGTGTTAACTACAACTGCTACATGGAGTATATTCAATACATTCGGTAATATTACTACACATATAGTAACGTATAAGTGACACTTTACATATTCCGCAGAGTTTAAGTTGTACATTCAATTTGCCTGTCCCCATGGGCGTCCGCAGAAATTTTTCCAGGGGGGGGCATAATTTTAATGACATCCATACTCTGTCCTTTTTTCACAATGTCATGAAGGGGAGGGGAATAGTCATCACATAAAGCTCCAACTTGCCCTCACATTGCCACCATCAGCTCCAACTTGCCCCCATCAGCTTCAACTTGCTCCAACTTGCCCCCATCAGCTCCAACTTGCCCTCACATTAACCCCATCAGCCTCAACTTGCTCCAACTTGCCCCCATCAGCTCCAACTTGCCCTCACATTGCCCCCATCAGCTCCAACTTGCTCCCATCAGCTCCAACTTGCCCTCACATTGCTCCATCAGCTCCAACTTGCCCTCACATTGCCCCCATCAGATCCAACTTTCCCTCAAATTGCTCCATCAACTCCAACTTGCCCTCACATTTCCCCATCAGCTTCAACTTGCTCCCATCAGCTCCAACTTGCCCTCACATTGCCCCCATCAGATCCAACTTTCCCTCAAATTGCTCCATCAACTCCAACTTGCCCTCACATTGCCCCATCAGCTTCAACTTGCTCCCATCAGCTCCAACTTGCCCTCACATTGCTCCATCAGCTCCAACTTGCCCTCACATTGCCCCCATCAGATCCAACTTTCCCTCAAATTGCTCCATCAACTCCAACTTGCCCTCACATTGCCCCATCAGCTTCAACTTGCTCCCATCAGCTCCAACTTGCCCTCACATTGCTCCATCAGCTCCAACTTGCCCTCACATTGCCCCCATCAGATCCAACTTTCCCTCAAATTGCTCCATCAACTCCAACTTGCCCTCACATTGCCCCATCAGCTTCAACTTGCTCCCATCAGCTCCAACTTGCCCTCACATTGCCCCCATCAGCTCCAACTTGCCCTCACATTGCCCCCATCAGATCCAACTTTCCCTCAAATTGCTCCATCAACTCCAACTTGCCCTCACATTGTCCCATCAGCTTCAACTTGCTCCCATCAGCTCCAACTTGCCCTCACATTGCTCCATCAGCTCCAACTTGCCCTCACATTGCCCCCATCAGATCCAACTTTCCATCAAATTGCTCCATCAACTCCAACTTGCCCTCACATTGCCCCATCAGCTCCAACTTGCTCCCATCAGCTTCAAATTGCTCCAACTTGCCCCCATCAGCTTCACATTGCCCCATAAGCTTCACAAGTGCCCCCCCCCGCGGACGCCCATGGATGTCTTAGAGTGCACCCAGCCTTACCTTTAATGCAGTCCACCAGGTCTCCTCCTGAGTGGGGTCTGTAGCTCTCGCTCGCTGTCTGCAGCACTGCTCCTTCAGCTGCCTGCGGCGATCACCTCGCCTCTCCCCTCTGCGACGCCTTCAGCTGCCTGCGGCGATCACCTCTCCTCTCCCCCTCCGCGACGCGACGCCCGTCACGCACAGTTGGCAGCCAATGAGAGAGGGGTATCCAACTCTCCTCTGTCATTGGCTGCAGTGCAGACCGCACTGCAGCCAATGACAGAGGAGAGTTTGATACCCCTCTCTCATTGGCTGCCAACTGTGCATGACGGGCGTCGCGGAGGGGGAGAGGAGAGGTGATCGCCGCGGGCAGCAGAAGGAGAGGTACTTCAGAGTGCGAGCGAGAGCTACGCTCAGGCTCATGTATTAAGTGGCATTGGCAAGATGAAAATCTGGGGGGGGCAAGTGCCCCCCCTTGCCCCCCCCTGGGGACGCCCATGCCTGTCCCGTGTACTTGGATATTACTATGCAGCAGCAGCTTCATTGTGTCTCTGTGATACAATCGGTTAGCCAACATGATTTAACCTTTTGAGTGCCAGAGGGGGTAGCAAAGAGTTGCGCACGCCTCTGGCACTCAAAGGGTTAAACATAAGGAATCGACATTAACCACAAGAGAGACAATAAGTAATTAGATGTTGCTACTTTAACCGTTCGAGTGCCAGAGAATTATGACTCAAAGGCTTAAATAAGCTACAGGAGCTTACAGAGTGCATTTCAGTTTCCTACCATGCTTGCATATAAGTCTCTGTGGCGCAATCGGTTAGCGCGTTCGGCTGTTAACCGAAAGGTTGGTGGTTCAAGCCCACCCAGGGACGTGCCTTTTATTGTAATGTTATCAGTTTAAGGCAATAATCTATATTTAGGTCTAATACGTTTCAGAGTATAATGAGGCTCTCCAGCTTCCTCCCAAGAACAATACTATTATTCCATTAATTGACTGGACTTGCAGTCTAGCAGCAGCAGGGGGCACTCATGTTTCCCATCCCTGTCTAAAACCATGTTTCTAGTGCAGTGTATTTGAATACAATTTCAAAAAAAAATATTAAAGTACTTATGTATAGATTACAGAATCTATCTACCTCTAATAGTAAAGGACTAGCAGGTGTAAGCCACCACTGACTCTTCAGCAACCAGTGGTTTGAATGATGCAGGCCTCCCTACATTTCAGGTGGCCAAAGAGGGACACTTTTGTTTGAGCTGGTGTTGCCTGAGGCATGGCTGATGGAAGGGCTTTACAGATTTTGGTTTTAGGTTTCTTCATGACTTATTGACAATTCATGAGGTAACTAGGCTGACTATATTTCCTGGTCCCGGGATGGGGTGTGGGACATATGGACAGTGGGACTCTGTCACTCCTAGTCCGATTGTAGTAAGCTGCAAGCAGTGAGAACACGTTTGCTCTGTCTCTTAATAGCGGTGTTCTCTGTCTCTGGCCAAAAAGCCTGACCCTGAAGTAAATCGGAACATTCTCTTCATCACTCACACTAGTGGTTTTACCATGTTTACTACACGCATTGATTAACATAGAATCTCATAACACTGTCTATGAGACTCTATGGTAATTTACCATAGACTTGAGAGTCTTAGTTCTGAGTCACTCAAGACATAAGACTCTATGGTAATCAATGTGTACAGTAAAACCACTAGTGTAACGAAAGGAAGTTCCTATTTACTTTATCTCATGAGAAATAAACAAGCCGCATTCAGTTTTTTACAAAAAATTAAAAACTATATATGTTATATTAAAAAAATGGGACAAAATTGACATTTATATTAAAAAGAAGGGACAGTCTGGAAATATGAAAAAAACGGTACTGTCTCGTTTACAACGGTACATATGGTCAGCCTAGATGTAACTGAAGACTAAATTATTTAGACAGGCTAACATTTATAAACACATACACTGAAGTTTAAACACATATGAGATGTATTGCTGTAGAGAAGTGGTTCTCAACCTTTCTAGTGCCGCGACCCTTTGATAAAATTTCCCAAGTTGTGGAGACCCCTAACAGTAAAATTATTTTCATTGCTCCTTCATCATTGTAATTTTGGTACTGTTATGTTACAAAAAACAATTTTCTGATAGTTTTAGGCAAGGGTCAAGTCCTGGGAAAAGAAGTGTGTGAACTCACCCAAGATTTCCCCCCACCCAAAATAAATATATATGACTCACGTCAAGATTGTCTCTCTCTATACGTGTGTGTGTATCATTGCATGTATGCGTGTGTCTATCTCACTCTATGTATGTCAGTGCATGTGTGTGGGAGGTTCTGTGTCTATATGTGTGTATGTCTTGCATGTGTCTTTGTCTCAATTACTGTTGCATACATGCACACACATTGCCCCCCATCATCTCTACATTGCCCTCACATTTCCCCCCATCAGCTCCATATTGCCCCATGAGCTCCAACTTGCCCCCTCATCTCCATATTGCCTCACATTTCCCCCATCAGCTCCATATTGCCCCCATCAGCACCATATTGCCCCCATCAGCTCCACATTGCCCCCATCATCTCCATATTGCCCTCACATTGCCCCCCCACCAGCTCCAACTTGCCCTGATCAGCTCCAACTTGCCCCCATCAGCTCCATATTGCTCTCACATTGCCCTGATCAGCTCCAACTTGCCCCATCAGCTCCAACCTGCTCCCATCAGCTCCAACTTGCCCACCCATCAGCTCCACATTGCCCCCATGATCTCCATATTGCCCTCACATTGCCCCCATCGGCTCCAACTTGCCCTGATCAGCTCCAACGTGCCCCCATCAGGTCCACATTGCCCCCATCATCTCATATTGCCCTCACATTGCCCCCATCATCTCCATATTGCCCCTATTGCCCCTGTCTCTGTCGCCTGCCCTCAGGATGATTAACGTGACGCATGGCGCAACGATGCGTTGTGTTGCATTCTGGGACCATTGCGATGCTGTATGTTGGAGCTGCTCAGCTCATTCAATGCGGCAGTTCCGCGGGCCCTAGTCCTTCCATAACAAACATACTTCCAGTATGCAACTTGGGCAAGCTCCCCAAGCGGCTGGGGGAGACTAAATGAAACCCCTGCTAGTGGAGCCCTGGTTTTAGGTGACCCCTGGCAAATCGTCTTACGACCCCCGACTGGGTTGTGACCCACAGCTTGAGAACCTCTGCTGTAGAGCAATGTGAAACAAGTTTATACACTGTTTATACCACGCATTCTCATCTGCTAAAAAGAGGGATATCAGGGTAGGAAAGAGGGATTTGGCTCTCAAAGAGAGAGAGAAAGGCTGTCCTTCCTATAGGGGAACACTTGGGAGGTGTGACATGGGAGTTGTAGTCCCTAACAGCCAGAAGGCCAAAGATTGCATTCCCCTGAATTAACCCTTTGAATGCAAGATGGCCTCCAAAGCATGGTTGAGCATTGAGTTGTAAACCTGCCTGACACTTAAAGAGTTAATGGCCATGTGTGCCTGTCTGGAGCGTACTTCACGTATTACATAACCTACAGTATACTGCACTGCACAGGTGATACAGGCGTTGTCAATATTATACTTTGTGTTTGTGGGTGGACAACCTGTGGCTCTCTAGCTGCATGTAGATTGCAACTGGTTATCTATAGACAGTCATTGGTCGACGTTGATGGGAACTGTAGTCCAACTATCAGCAAGAGCTGACTGTTGTCTGGAAATTAAATAACATGTAATGCAATGATAGTGTGAGCTGCAAAAATTATAATATGGATGATAAAACTATCAGCCAGCATGATTTAAAGAGCATTGCTACAGGGAGTATATTCAATACGTTACGTAATATTACTACACATATACTAATTTATATGTGAGACTTTACATATTCTGTAGTTTTATGTATGCATTCAAATTCCCTGTCCCGTCTGCTTGGACACTACTAAGCAACATCAGTCGGTAAAGACTATAAAGTGTGGGTAATTTAACCCTTTTGAGTGCCAGAGGGTATGGCGTTGCGTTCCTCTCTGGCACTCAAAGGGTTAATATTTCAGTTTGAATAGACAGAACAATAACTATGTAAATGTTTTTATGACAGAAGTCACACAGCTAAAAAACATATGCAATATAGCTATATTAAATAAATAATGTTTCTGCCCGGTTTCGAACCGGGGACCTTTCGCGTGTGAGGCGAACGTGATAACCACTACACTACAGAAACGCTGTTATCATTGCTGTTTTTCACTTATCTGTAATAACATTCTGTATAATTTTTTTAAGCTAAGCGTGGTGCTATTAGTGGTGTTGCCCAAGATCCCCTCACAACCTAAGCTGACCCGGCGTGACCCCGCCTGTGGTAGAGATAACTGACCCGGGTGAGAAGTGTATGTATGGACTCATGTGGTATTTCCAGTCTTTGACCTTATCCTGCTGCCTGTAGTCCTCCTCTTACTTCCCCTCTTCAGAAGTTTTTGGTGGCCTGAAAAAGTGCAGACAGTGGGACAGAATAAGACACTTTTTTCTCTGCCCAGCCTAGGTGTGAGACAAAATAGATTGGTTAGTGGTAATTCTTTTTTGGATCTCAGTCTGTTGTTGACTACAACTACCATCTTCCTAAACAGTTAATGGCTAGTTGGGGGTGATGGAGGTTGAAGTTCCCAACAGCTGAAGTTGAAAACTGACCACCCAGACGTAGGTACAGCCACTCTTAGAATCCATTTTATGATTTGCACAGGACCTACCTAGTTGCAGCACCGTGGGTGTAGGCGTGTCCAAGGATCCACACAGCTGCCTTAGAGGATATGGGAACAAAAGACACAATTAGCAAGCCAGATGTGGTTGAACATACCCCAGAATCTATGCAATTTCCACCTTCCCAGTTCCTGGAGCTTCCGATCCCCTAAACCTGATATACAGGCCTTGGTAGCAGTGCCAATTCTGAATGAGTGAGTAAAGAAGTTGGATTAAGGTCAATAGTGGATGAAAAACAAGAGGGTGCCCAATAGTGCCTATTATCCGAATGACAACTGTATATGCAAAATGTAAGTTATACTCAAAAAATTGATGGTTGTGAGGGGGCTTATGCCCACTAACAACAATGAAAGCCTGTGGAGATATTAACCTGTCTCTGCTCTCATTATTTCAATTGAAGGAAGATGAATCCAAAAACACTCTGCTTTAAAGTCTCAAAAAAAACCTTTTAATATCAAAATTTGCCAGTTTTACATCACTTCTATGTTTTTGGCTTAGCTGAATCTGATGAAGTAGTTAGGCGACTACGAAACGTTATACCAAGCTAGCCTTGTTTTTATATCATATGATTTTTATACTATCTTCCTGTCTTCTGGTTGGTCATATTGAGGAGTACCCATGATAAGACATTTAAGAAGAATCCTATGAACGATACCGTTGTGAGGTCAGCAATAAAATACCTTCTGCGCAGATTTCAGTTAGCATATATGTGTATGGCTGAACACTAATATTGTGAGTGTAATTCTTTAAGTGGTGACTGGTTAGCGAGAACATTTTTCTTAAAACGTTATTGCACCAGACCATACTTTTTTCTTTACAAAGGATTAAGGTCAAGCAACACCAGAGTCTTCTGAAAAATAGACAAGAACCCAAAACACATGAGAGAAGCACTATGCATGTGAGCTAGAAAGTTACCCCCAGAAACCCGAACCTCCAAGTACTCCAATATGAGCAGAATTGGGCAGTCCTTACCCCCTATCCCACTGATGGTAACCAACTACCCATTACCAAATGTGTCCACCTAAGTATGGACCAAGAACAATTGCAAACTGTTCCCTTACACTACCACTCCCACGGCAGGCAAGCCACCCAGCCTGCTCCTACTGGAACCACCAATTCTCCAATCTGCAGTACATCAAAGAAGGCCAATGCAAAGGCCGCAGGGAACAGACAGACTTCGAAATGGGCGCTACACACTCGCCCCAACACTGACAGTAAATAAAGAAGCATTGGGAAGTTGACCGGGCAATTCAAATCCACAGTTACAGCCCTTTTACTCCAACCCAGAATTATTCTACGTATCACAAAGCTCTTGGTCACATCATATGCCTCTTACAGTTGGAACAGGAAGGACAGAGCTTTGAGCTCAAACTTTACGTAGTTGCCACTAACTCCCCTGTCCATCATCCCCAGTAAATATTCGATAGTAATCCAGGTAAGGAACTCCCTATCCAACTCTCTACCCCGGCACCTAAGATAAGCAGACCGTTCCATCCAGCTCCTGGAGTACACACGCCAAGCAGAAGAAGAAAGGGAGATTCTCATGAGATTGGCAACCCTCCTGAACTGAGGCTTCACAAGAAATCCAGGCAGCTCAAACCTGAAGGATCCTCCTGTGGCACCAGTTTCCAGAATTCCTTCCACTGGAAACAAGAGAGAGCGTTGTCCAAACAGTTATCAACCACAGGGACGTGACTCACCCTAAAGCAAATGTTATGGTCCAAGCAGCGCAAGACTAAGTGACAGAGCAAGTTGGCCACTGGCAGAGACCTCAATGTCATCTTGTTGACATAAAAAACCACTGCCATATTGTCAGTTCTAAAGATGACAATGTGTTTCAAATCTCTGAACCCCACAGCTCCACCGCAACCACAGTCGGAAAGAGCTTCAGGAATGTCATGTTACTAATCAGATGCTGTCCACGGTTTAGGCCACAGCGCCTCACACCAACTCCTGTTGAATCATGCCCCAAATCCAGCTGACACAACAGCGTCTGTGAAGAGGGACAGGTCCTACTTCGAGTCCTACCTAGAGAGCCAACAAGACTTCCCATTAAATTCCACCAGGAAGGCCTGCCAAACCCCAATGTCCTCTTTCATGTCCCGTGTGACCCAAACAAAGTGGAGAGGATTCTGCAATCCTTGAATTGTCAAAGATGTGCGGTGGCAGGCAAGCATCAAATGACCGATGAGGGACTGAAGCACATTGAGCTGAACCTTGGAAGATCCCCAAACCCTGGCCACCAGTAAGCACAAACTGTGGAGCTTGTCATAAGGCAATCTAAATTCTATGCAACACGTGTCAATCTCAATGCCGAGGAAACAGAAGGCACTGGCTAGTGTCCCAGGGACAGACAAAAAGGAAGTCATCCAGATAGTAAATAACATTGTCGAACAAGGCATCAAATCTTGCTGTCCTTTCCAGAAAATGTACTAAAACTCTCAAAAGAATAATAAGATATTGAGCACCCCATTGGAAGGCAAATGTTGAAATAGAACAATACATCCAGGGGGCAGCACAGCAAACGGAAGTACTCCAGAAGAAACAGCAGGATCCAAAACACCAACTCAATATCTGATTAGCCAACCATGCCCCTTGTCTGGCTGCCCTGACCAGCTCCAAGGCCCAAGCGAATAAATGTATATGACAACTTGCATGGTCCTATCAATGCCGTCATTAACCAAATCACCTTTGGGGTAAGACAGGAGATGAATCAACCAAATCTGGCCAGGGTCCTGTATGGGAACCAAGCCAAAGGGAAAGACACGTAAATCTGGATAGGGAGGGAGCTGAAAAGGGCCGGCCATCTGTCCCAGGCGAACTTCCTTATGGACCTTGTCCTGAGCAACGGCGAGATTATCCTGAACTGATTTTAAATTATAGAACTAAAAGAAACATGAACTGAGGTAAAGGGGATACCGAATCCCACAGTGATAACCTGAGCATCTCAGCCTGATCCATCTTTGGCATGCTCACCGGAGTCTTCCCCATGAGCCGTACTGAGGCAGCTGGTGGTTTTGTTACAACTTTAGCTTTCCGCAGCGGCTGAATTGCCCTCCCCCATGCATAAGGCACACTAGTACCTATAACGGCAGGAAGAAAGCCATTTGCATTGGCTGTCATTGAAGAGCCAGCACGGTCCCAACTTGCTACCAGCTGACTTCCTAGGAGCGATTCCAGTCCCACTTTGAAGGCTTTGAGTATTGTCTCACTGTGAGGTGCAGCCACACATCTGTAACCTTAGAGTCCCAGTGCAAACCTGGACCCAATGCTAGCTCCTGCCTGGACTCCTAGTTGTAATGCCACCACGCTGAGCCTTCGTGAGTTTTATATGTACCCCAAATGAGATTGCGGTAGAAAAAGAGTTCTGAACACCTGTTACGGGACTTCTGGCCCAAGACTCATGCCAAAACCCAAAATACCTGCAGCCAATTCTCAAAGGTTCTAGCAACTTTAGCCTTCCTTTCCTCCCCTCTCTCCAATCGAATCTCTCTATCCACAGTGGGCTGATCCACCAAAATCAAAAACAAATATCCACAAATTAATTCCGCAATAGATGCAAGCCCAACATGTTATCTCTGCCAAAATATGCTCCTTATGGACATTTGCTGGCAGCTCTGGAGCAGGCTAATGCCTATCCTGCTGACCTGACTCCTGTGAAACATCCAGCTTCCTGAGTATTTGAAGCATTTACCTGCACAGCACCGTATCCCTATACTGTGCCTCAGACTCCCACGCTGCAGCACAACCAAACTCACTGTTATAGGGGCTGGGACACGGCAAATGGGCTGTGCTGTGGATTCGAGGTGAGTCAGAGCCAAGGGTCACAGAATGAGCTGGTGATGTAGAACGTCTTAACTTCCTGCTCTGTGGTGAAGGTGATCTAGAAATGAAAATAAGAAGGAACACAACCTGTACTCCAAATGGAACTACAACTTCTGTCTCTAGGTATAATACAGTCAGTCCCAAAGAAAGCTACCGGCATATGAATGCCCCGCAGTAGCCCTGGAGCGATGGTGACCGGTACCACTGGCATCAAATGCCCACAGATTTCTAACTCGCCACTATCCTGTTCCAGCTATGCTGTTGAGATTCATCGTAGTGCACCCACTAGCCATGCAGGCCCCATAGTGGCAGAAGGTCTCACCCCAGAGGCATTGGCCCCACTCTTCTTCCTTACAGAAACCTATGCAGTGCTATGAAGGCCCACAGTGCCCTGTGCCTTCCCCAATGCTTCAGCCTTGCACTTTGCCTTTTTCTTAGCACCTCCAGCCTGTGCAGGTCCTGCGGCCTTGCATGGAACTCTTGCCATGGGTTCAGTAGACAAGAATTTTCCCTCATACTGTGTTTGGACTAGGCAGGAAGCTGGTGAAGGGGCAGCTAACACCCCCACCCCTACGTCGCCCATAGCAAAAACCTGGGTGGCCTGTACAAGCCCCGCATCCAAAGGCCCATCCCTGTCATCATACCTGTGCTCTTTGAAGAGACAAAGCTTCGTCTGGCTCCTCTTTGCCCACAGTAACTCCAGGATTCTCCTCCAGGTCACTGGCAAACAGGACTGGAGAGCCTCTCCGAGAATAGCCACGGGGGCCGGCCTACCTGCAGCGCCAGAGAGTCACTCACATCACTGGTTACAGGAGCATGGAGAAGCAGCAGATGGGAGAGCATGGCCAGAGAGGAAGGATGTAAACCAATCCTCTGCCTCTAAGCACTGCTTCACAATGTCATGGAGCTCATCTGCAGTCATGATGATGAGGATGTCTTCATACAAAGTTGGGTCCCAAGAGGAAGCCCAGTCTCTGGGGATCCGACTATATCCCTGGTGCTACTCCCATTCTGCCCCTTATTATCCACCCCATCCCCCACCACACCAATCTCCACTGCTCTACAACTAGAGTTACTTTCTGCTGGACTAATTACTGCTGGACCTTGCTTAATCAGAGGCTGTCATTTAATTAATTTGCCTGTGGTCCTCAGGAGAGGAAAACCTAGATACATGGCCTGTATAATGGGAACCCAAGATGCTTAGTTGTCTTGGGCCGTCGTTCTGGGTTTCTTCCTTCTGAAGGCGGCTACAAGTGGGTATCCAAGCCGGTCATCTCAGACTGCCGCATGGAAGATAGGAACACAGGATCCTTGAATGGGAGTCAAAGGGGACCCTTTAGACCATCCAGAAATAAAACATCAGGACGCACTTCATGTTCCAGAAAACTCAGTTTATTGGGGAAAAGCAGGGACATTTTATACAGGAACCACATACAATGAAACAATAGTCCAAATACATAAACAATTTGAGTATACACAAGGACCATAATGGGGCTGGTGGTGGTGGGGCACATGACACAATGGGCACAATGGTGTAAACAGAGGGACAAAGGGAACAATGTACACTGAGTGAACTTTACATAATTCAGTCTTGCTGCTCCAATTCCTAGCCAATTGGAATCGGAATGAAAAAAGAGACAAGTAACCAATCAGGACCAGGGTCATTGTCATCCATAGAAGATTGAGTCACTCGGGTCTGATGTATAATGCAATTATGTCACTCTGGCTCCCCAACCAATGGGAACCAGAGCGACAACTAGAGGGGACGGCTGGGACCAATAGTAAGAGCGCATACCTGCATAGTAACATAATGCACTGAAACCTTCAAAACTATGCTCTAGGCAGGGAGACACCTACTGGTCCCACATGGTATTGCTCATCGACATTCCTTCTAACAGTATTCACTTAATTTCCCTCATAGAGGATTGGCGACCAACTAGATGTTCACCTACTTGTCCGATGCAACTGGTGAATATAGTACAGGCTGCCAGTGACATCACAGTTCACGACGGTCAATCCAGGGCGTGCCTACTATTTCAACGAAAAGGAGGCAATGTCCTTTGTATCCCCGCTGCCCAGGGAATGGCACATTGTAGGGAATTTAGTCCTTTTTTCCCTGGTAACTTTTTCAGGCCTGAGAAGGTCTTTCAGTAATGGCCTATGGTCCATTACAGCCTGTTATGTGATGGAAGTGTTGGGAACTTACTGATGAAATGGGTTTGGGGTGGATTGTTGTAAGGAGTAGGACTGTAGACATGTTGTGGGACTCATAGCCAGAAATTGTCAAGTTTTGACCATAAGACTCAGGGTTTACACCCAAATCTCAGGATTATTGGGCGAAGGGGCAAATTCTCAGGGTGAGAGAGTCCAGTGTTATCTATTATATTTTCTGTTCCTGAGGTTCAACATTTTGACCCAAATATCAGGGAGAAGGGCTAAACACTCAACGTGAGAGAATCCAGTGTTTCCTATCTCTATTATCTACCACAAATAACTTCTTTAGCCTCCATATTGGTGCCATTTCCATCAGAAAGGCAGAAGGAGACTTCCTCTTTTCTTGTGTGTTCACACTGAGCAATATGTAAATTGGTTCTCATTATTAGGGTGACCACATTTCCGTTCAGCCATTCAGGGACACTGCTTTGACAAGAGCAGCAGAGTACTTGTCCTCAGTTCTAGCAATGTGGTGGGCTAGAAGAAAGTAAGTAATGTCCCATAAAAATTTAAGCTTGTTTTGTAGAGGTTTAAAAAATAAGTTATTTGGCACAAATCTGATCTCTCGAACGGCTACAGTTTGAGAGATATTCGCTTGTAAAATTTTCTTTACAGCTGACAGCAGGAGTGTCACGGTGTTGTAAGAACACTCAGATAATTCAGTAAGGTAAAATTAGCTTTATTCAGAATAATAAAGTACACCAAGGTCACCCTTCACAGGTCCAGATCCGGACAGTACCGTTGCAGTTCCCAAATCTGACACAGGTCAGGATGCAGGAAAATTAGCAAAACAAAATAGCAAACACTATTAGCTTATCCGACGACTGGAACCAGGAACAGAACCTCAGCAGTACCAAACCTATGGAACACACCAACCAGAGAGGCAGTAGGTAACTGCAGGGCAGATTCCCTAGAAGACTAGGGATAGAATGGCAGCAAGACAGGACACTGGCGAGTGACCTGGGCCCTAGAGTACTAGGGATAGCGGAGGTACAGTAATGGTCACAGCAAGTGACCAAGTCTCAGCGAACAGATGAACGGAGGCTACAGTACTGGACACAGCAAGTGACCAGGCCCCAGCTAGGGTATACGGAGGCAACAGAGAGATCAGGCAAGGAATTCTCCCTAGCAGGCTAGGGCAAACAGAGGGAACACAGATAAGTCCTGGCAAGGAACTACTCCCCAGCAAGATAGGGTACCGGAGGCAGCACTGATAGGTACTGACAAGTGACTAGACCCTAGGAGACTAGGCTAAATGGAGGCAACACTGACAGGCACGGACAAGAGACTATTCCCCAGAAGACTAGGGCAAACAGAGGTAGTATGGAACAGCGCTGGCAAGCGACTGAGCTACTCACTCACAGATACCCCGATGATATGGGTGTATCGTCCAGAAAGGCGCCAATAGGCAATCGCTGTAGAGTGAGAGCAAGGGGAACGGAACACTGGGTACGCACCCAGACGGTTCCAACCAGTAAGCTGCTAAAGGGATTGAAGTGCCCAAATAGTCAGCAACTAGACGCAATAAGGCCCAAAGCCCAATAGGGCCTGGAGAGGTAGTCAGCCAGCCTAGTCAGCAACGGATCAGATAGTCAGCTGCAGCCAGGATCGGTACACAGAGCAGTAGTAAGCCAGTCCTAGTCAGCAACGGATCGGATAGTCAGCCACAGCCAGGATCGGTACACGAGCGGTAGTCAGCCAGTCCTAGTCAGCAATGGATCGGATAGTCAGCTGCAGCCAGGATTGGTACACAGAGCAGTAGTAAGCCAATCCTAGTCAGCAACGGATCGGATAGTCAGCCACAGCCGGTATCGGTACATGAGCGGTAGTCAGCCAGTCCTAGTCAGCAATGGATTGGATAGTCAGCCACAGCCGGGATCGGTACACAGAGCGGTAGTCAGCCAGTCCTAGTCAGCAACGGGTACACGGAACAGGTGAGACAGGAGCGAGGTCAGGAAAACTGGGTCATACACGAAGCAGGAACAAACAGCAGTACAAACGCTAGGTACAGGAACACCACGAAAGGGCACCAAGGTAATGACAGGACTGGAGTTAAAAGGGCTAGCGCTGGGCGGAGACAGAACCCAGCAGCCAATAAAAGCCCAGCAGGAACAAAACAGGAAGTAGCAATGTCGCTGACGATCAGGAGCACGGGCACTGTGATAAGGAGATTCGAGTCGTACAACTCGAGAAGGCTCTTCAGCAGAGCCAAAATCGCATTATTTATGAAGAACCACTTCATGGGAACGGTCTACAAAGTGTACTTGAATTAAAAATAACTAATTTTTAAGAGCATGATTAGGACTTGTGATGTAATAATGTACTTATCTATACCTATGCTTTATGATCTCTATTTATTATACAGTATGACTTTTTGTGCAAATGATTGATTTACCAGGATAGTGATGCACCACTAGTACCTTACTGTGGCCAGATGTGCACTACAGTTCGATATTTTTCCAAGAAAAGAGAAAGATTTCCAGTTGGTGATCTGGACTGGGCACCTTAGGACTTAAAAAGAGGAACCATTCATCATGATGGACCTTTGGAGGAGAGCTGAAGCCCTCCAGCATGCCATTTATAGGGCATAATAAGGTATGTTTGGGAGAATCAACATGGGGTAAAGCTTTACTTTTATTGGTTCTTTGCAAAATTGTTAATGGTTCAGTGTAAACTATGCAATGATCTCTAGGAGCCCAGAGTAGTAGTAGTTAAAATAGTATTCTTGTAATGCTGTGGTCCCCCATCACAGAAGTTTAGTTTAAAGCAAAACTTTCACTCAAATCATTATGCACATAGTGATAGCCATATCAACACTAGTATTATCCTCAATAAGTCCGGCATTATTGATAAATCCAACTTGTTCTCAGATGCACAGGCAGGCATCTTGCTGTAGTGGCATCTGTGCCTCTGTGCCGTCAGTCCCTTCCTGTACGTTAAGGTACAATGCAACTTCCCCTCACCAATCCTAGAGGGGACCGGGACAGATAGCCCAGGAGCACAGATGTCTCTTTGGCAAGATGTCTGCTCTGATGCCTGCCTGTTCGTCTCAGATCAAGTTGGATTTCTCACTAATGCTGGACTTATTAAGGATAATACTAGTCTCAGGAGAAACACCATAGGACTGGAGTTGGAAATGTCCAAATGAAGAGATTTGTGTCATAATTTGGGTAGGACTTAATTGGGTGGGCAGGGTTGGGCAGTTGGAAGGAGGATTATGCCATGAAATGAGAAGGAAAGTGGGTAGACTAGGGAAGAAGTGAGCAGAATAGGTGAGAAAGTGGGCGGTTTTACCACGAAATGCACCTAGCCAGAGAATCGTCTCTCTGTCCCCGGACACTCAGTAATTCAATTTGAAGTCCAGAGTCTCTGGCGCAGATCTGGAAAGCTCTCAGTTATGGTTGTGATGGAACAGCAGGTCCTGCTATCTTTTTCTGAAATGCAATGCAGCACTTTTTAAATAGACCCATGCAACACCCAAGAATTGTTTAAACCTTTAAAGGGATAGTAATACTTCGTTTTAACTTTATTTTATTTTGTAGGCATTAAAAAAACATGAAGAATGATATGTCTTATCTCTCAAACCTTTATGGTTTATGAGATATTCACAAGCAAAGTTTCACCTCCCGCCCCTTTTACCTAGTGTAAGCCATCTCTTCTCAGATGTGGATCAGGTTGTATGACCAGACAGATAACAGAAGGGGACAATCTTCTTTCTATGAAAACAATGAAAGCCCTTCCCCCTTTGACAAGTTTTTCAGCTTTTTCCCTTATCTTAATTGAAGATTGTCCCTCTCTGCAGTCTACCTGGGCACCTCCCTTCTGATCTGGTTGAACAGGGGGGGGGGATACTTTGTTTGTGAATATCTCTTAAACCATAAAGGTTTGAGAGATAAGACTTATATCATTCTTCATGTTTTTTTAATGCCTTCAAAATAAAATAAAGTTAAAACGAAGTATTACTATCCCTTTAAGGACCAGAGGGGTGGGCAACACCAGGATGATTCCTAAGGCTCAGTGAGCTCATTTGTAACATCTCACAATTCGCTGCCAGTTCTCGTGACTTTCCTCCCTGTTTCTCACTCTCTGCCCATTTTAAGGGCAAAAACCATCTCTCTCTAACCAATCTCACCCACCACAATCAAGGCCCACCTAATTTATAGCACAAATCATGTCACCCACCCCAGGCATTTGGAGGTTCAAGACAAGAAGATTGACAGGAATGTATAAAGTTTTATTGATGCTTCAAGCTGAATTTTCTTGCTTTCTGCTTTGTGATGTAAGATTTTTTTTTACTTATCTGATTGATAGCTGTTGAACAGATCATTGTAAATAATTCATTAAACAATATATAAAACTCCAACATTCAATAATAATAAATCAGAAAAACTTGAAAATGAATGAGGAAAACAGTCTGAGAAACCCAACAAACTGGTAGTGTTTTATGGCCAAGAGGACACTGTGGGAGTTCCAGATGAATGCATGCATTTCACTTTATTCATTTAAGCCTCAAGGGAACATTGTCCCCTATGTGAAAATCTGATAAGAATGTCTTGCAAATATATCATTTAAATCTGTTTAAAAAAAGCTGTCTCAGGAGAATGTTTCATTTCCTTATTTGTGAGACAAACTAGAACAGCTATTAGGGCACAATGTGAGATAATGTTCATTTCTGTGGGAAGGGTCTGTGTCAATGATATTTAATCCTTTGTGTTCTAGAGAGGTATTGAACACTTTTGGTAACATAATGCATTGGATACCTCTTTGACATTCAAGGGTTAATGTATGGTTTCTGAATGTATCCAGCAATGCCTTGTGGGTCTTTCCTGCACACTGATAGCCACAGGCAACATAATAAATGCAGATGGAACTGCAGATAAATTACTTCTACTGGAAATGTAGAACTATTATGGTGTTAAGTGAATTGATAATCCTTGTATTTCAGATGTTTTTCTGTTATATTCATGATTTCCATGTAACCGTTTGAGTCCCAGATGAGTATACTTGGGAACTCTCACATATGACCCTGAAACTCTCTTTTTCAGCTTAATTACTGGGTCTCATGGGAAGAGGCTGGTCTTCTGGCTTGTTGAGCTTCCTGGTAACCATGCTCACTCACTGCCTGACTCTTCTCATCCCCATACCTGGGAACTTTCAAGATAAGCTGACCCTGAGATCTTTGAAATATTAACCCTTAAAGTTTCCCATAATGTAGATTTTTTGTGATATGTGCCTGCTTGCTCTAACACAGAGGTGCTCCGGTCCGTGTGCGAGGGACCTTTAACGTGCTACAGTTTGGATAACTCACTGCCTGAACATAAACAAGACAAGCAGAACATCTCCCACTGTCTTTCTGGTACTAATGGCACCAGTTTAGAAGCTAAGGAAACATTTAATTGGGGAAATTCATATAGTAGGTGACACAGACCTCTCTCACCCTGAGAATTTGGCCCTTCACCCTGAGACCCTGAGATTTGGGTCAAAACCCTAAGTCTCAGGTTCAAACCCTGAGAGTTCCCAGGTATGCTCATCTCCCAACCAACAGAGGCCCCATTACACATGGGTGTAGGAACAGGGGGCTGGGGTGGGCAGTAGCATAGTGGAGGCCCCCACAGAACAGGGAGGCCTTGTGGCATTTCTGACTTACTGAGCTGTGGGATCATGCAGAGGATCAGGGTCACTTGCTGAGTTCCCCATCCAATAAGACTCACAGTCTTCAGTTTTCTTTGGAGCAGCAGATGCTGGATCCTTTTATTTAAGGAAGACCGGGAGAAGATAGAGGATAGCTGCACACCGGTTTGGCAAATTGCCAGCCTCCACTTTTCGTTGGACTGCCAGCATCCAGTACACCCTATACATGTGGCTGTGTAACTCAACTGTCAATCACAGGAACAGAAAACAGCTCCTCAGACAAGAGCTTCCTTCTAACTGTGGTGAGTGCTGGAGGGGCAATGTTGGAGGTTGCTAGACAACAACCCGACTGCAGAATTTCCATGCAACCATGACCCGAAACACCACAAGGCTGTATTAAAAGGGGCTCCCTGTCCAGTGAAACAATTCTAGGGTGTCAGTGGTATTTTGTGTAATTTTTTTATTGTATCTGTAGGGGAGTGGCATGAGCTTTACCCAGGGCCCACAAGGTCTTAAAGCAACCCCGCATTCCACTCATTTGCTCACCCACTTCAGGGCAAACTCTGTCTTTTCACTGACCAATCTCCTCTACTCTGATTAAGCCCACCCACATCATGACAAAAATTTCAGCACTTCCATCCCCATCCCTCAGTGGTGGTGGTGCTGGGGGGCTTGAAAGAGAGGTGACCAATTCATTGACTTTGAAGGAATAATTGAGCCAACTAATTAACCAAAAAGAATTAAAATAGTCTATAAGATTTTTTTCTATATAATAGTTTTTGAGAAAGTAATCTCTAAGTTTGGGTGACATAGAATGGTCATTTATGCACTGTATCACCAACAAATCAGGGTTATTTTATCAATAATTATTTATATGACAAACAAGTGGCTAGTGCAACACATAAATGAATCGAAGAATATGTTTATTTATATAGCCCAACAAGGGTTTGATCTGCTTTACAATATAAGGGTTTGGACAATACAGGGTGACAAGTGCTTAAAGGGATAGTAATACTTAAAAAGTAAAAAAAAATATGTTGTAGGGTTTATCCCCCTGAGTAAAACTAGGGTACTCCCACTTCTGAAAGGTGTTTTATTCAAAAGTTATTAATTTTCAAAGTTGAATTTTTTTAGGTGCAATATCACAGTGGCCTGAAATTGTACAGTGGCGCTGTTGCTACACGATCCTATGGACAGCTCTGGTCCCGGGACCATAAATCTCCATAGGATGGTGTAGCAACAGCGCCACTGTACAATTTCAGGCCACTGTGATATTGCACCTAAAAAAAATCAACTTTGAAATTTAAAAACTTTTGAATGAAACACTTTTCAGCAGTGGGAGTACTCTTGTTTTACTTAGGGGGATAAACCCTACAACATATTTTTTTTTACTTTTTAAGTATTACTATCCCTTTAAAGTGAGACACTGGGACTGGGGTCACTGCACAAATGCTTACAATTTATGGTGACAAAGGGAGACATACAGAGAACATAAGGGTTTAGTATATAATATAGTGCTTGATTTCTGTCTGGATAGGGGAAAATAAATAAGTAAATTATTTACCCTTGGATGTACAACATGAGTGTCTTCTAGGAAGAGTTTAGTTCTCTTTAACCCCTTAACGACTGGCCGATCGGCGCGGTCAGTTAAGGACCACGGAGCTTTTTTTTTTTTTTTTTGTTCTTTCTCTTCCGGACTCCCCGAACGGCGTACAGCCACGGGGTGGAGCCCGGAATTCCATGACAGTCATAGTACGTCATGGGTCGTTCAGTCAGATCGACCCTTGACGTACTATGACCATCAACGGTTGTTAAGGGGTTAAAATAAAACTAAACTTATCTTAGAGTAATGACTTCCATACCTTGATAGATAAAGGGGAAGTATAAAGTCATTAAAAGTCTCTTTTAATCACCTGGACATAATTTATAAATTGCTGGTTCTCTCCCTTTTGCTGTGACTATTACATAGATCTGCATAGCTGGGCAATATCACACCATTACTCTGTGCTCATGGGAACTTCTCCACTGCCTATAGATGTCCCATATTTGTGAATCCACCATCAAGATTCTTCTATGGGGGAGTGGAGAAGTTCCTATGAGCTGTTCCCATAGTTCTGAGGGCTCTATTAACTCTATAATGTCCCTTTAAAGAAGTAGTAATATTGTATTATTGAGAAAACAAACACTGTAGGCAGGACCGGATTTACATCTCAGAAGCCTGTAGGCACAGAAATCTGAAGCCCCCCCCCCCCAATTGGCCATCTCCACAATGCTCCAAATCTCCACATTACCTCCCATATCCATATTGCTCTCATATTGCCCCCATCAGCTCTAACTTGCCCCCATCAGCTCCAAGCTCCAACTTGCCCCCCATCATTTCCAACTTGCCCTATCAGCTCCACATTGCCCCCATCAGCTCCAACTGTCTTGCCCCCATCAACTCCAAGCTCCAACTTGCCCCCCATCATTTCCAACTTGCCCCATCAGCTCCACATTGCCCCCATCAGCTCCAACTGTCTTGCCCCCATCAGCTCCAAGCTCCAACTTGCCCCCATCAGCTCCAAGTTCCAACTTGCCCCAACTGTCTTGTCCCCATCAGCTCCAACTGTCTTGCCCCATCAGCTCCAAGCTCCAACTTGCCCCCATCAGCTCTAACTGTCTTGCCCCCATCAGCTCCAACTTGCCTCCATCAGCTCCAATTGTCTTGTCCCCATCAGCTCCAACTTGCCTTTATCAGCTCCAAACTCCACATTTCCCCCATCAGCTCCAACTTGCCCTCAGCTACACATTGCGCCCCCCCCCCCGTATCCGTTTCCTACCTCCCTGGTGGTCCAGCGGCAGGAGATGTCTGTGCCGCCTTCTGCACAGACCTGCAGCTGCTGTTGCACCCCGCACGGACTTCTCTTTAGGAATGCAGAGCGCTGGGAGATGATGTAATCTCTCAGCGCTCTGCATTAGAGTCGACGAGAGGGAGCAACAGCAGCTACAGGTCTGTGCTGAAAAAGACACAGACCTTAGCATGCGAGGACGGGCCGGGCGGCGGGTTACTGTGTGCAGCACTGTAAATATATTATAAAAACAAACAAACAAAAAAAAAAACGCTGTGAACTAAGAAAAAAAAAAATGTATTTCAATGACAGGCACCCCTATGTGGGGTGAGCCTATAGGCAGGTGCCTACTCTGCCTTATGGCAAATCTGGCCCTGACTGTAGGGCTTTCCCTGTTTGGTAGAAAATTCTTATTTCAAAAGTTATTATTGTCAAAACTGCCATAAAACGGTGGGGCTTTTACTATCATATTTTATAGAAAGAATTATCCTAAGGTTCAATATTTTGACACAGAGTAAGGAATGAGAAAAACAATTCTGTTAAGTTCTGTTTTCATTCAAAACAAGCTATTTTGTAAGACCCAAAGCACATGTTGTGAAAAAAGGTAAACCTTTGGCTTAAACCTACAACCACGTTCATCCTATGAATACAAAAGAAAAAGCAATCCTGCATTAATCCATACAGATTACCTGGAAATTATAAACCCTGTGTAAAGTATATATTATATCTATGTGTTAATTTATTTCAAGCAAATGAGGGTTTTGTAGCATAATTTAGCCATGGAATGTTTAAACTCACTTTCCACGCCAAGGTACCTCAGTTTCAACCGAGTCCTATCAGATACATAAATATCATAGAACTGTAAAATGTAAAAATTGATCTTGATGAAGCTGTCTTCTGGAAAAGCTAGTTAAAGGGATAGTAATGTTTCATAATAAAAGCAGCTCTAATTAATCATCATAGTATTTGGACTTTGGGGAGTGTTATTTAAATTCTGTCAGAGTTGTAGTTCAAGAGTAATTCAATGACAAAGTATCCTCCTACCACCCCTTTTACTGATGTAACACTGCTCAGCCAGATCAGAAGGGAGGTGCCCAGGTAGACTGCAGAGAGGGACAATCTTCAATTAAGATAAGGGAAAAACCTGAAAAACTTGTTAAGGGGGGCAGGGCTTTCACTGTTCTCACAGGAAGAAGATTGTCCCCTTCTGTTATCTGTCTGGTCTATGGACTGCATTCCACATCTGAGAAGAGATGGCTTACCCTAGGTAAAAGGGGTGGGAGGGGAAACTTTGCTTGTGAATATCTCTCAAACTATAAAGGTTTGAGCGATAAGACTTATATCGTTCTTCATGTTTTTTTAATGCCTACAAAATAAAATAAAGATAAAATGAAGTATTACTATCCCTTTAAAACCTGATGAAAGACTAGTTCAAACACACACACTCCAAAATAGCTAATGTTCTACTGATACAATTGGCTCACTTATATAATATTCATTTTGTTGTTTTTTTTCTCCTCCTCTGTTCTCTCTTCTCCTATCTATGCGAACCATAGTCCACTAGTGATAGTTCTTAGACTATGGTTTATAAGTGTCGTTGAATCGATTATTATCTTTCCAGCTGACTGAATTAAAGGGATAGTAGTACCTCATTTAAACTTTAGCTCAGAGTAGTATTTACAATTTTTCTAGCATGACGCGCTATGTATTGTTACTTACAGATTTGTAGTTCAAATGTTTTTGAAGCCAAAAGCATCCCCCCTCCCTCCCCTTTCCCTGCATCACTGATCCTCTCTGTCTGGTCCGGATGGAGAGCGGCGAAAGACAATCTTCAGTAAGCAAAAGGAAAATCCTTTGTCAAGGGGAGCAGGGTTTTCCTTATACTTACTGAGTCGCTGCATCCGTCTGGTCCCACGACCGGATTCCAAATCTAAGGTGAGGTGGCCATAAGGGGCGGGCGGGGGATCCTTTCAGTTTCAATAGCATTTGAACTACAAATTTGTAAGTAACTAAATATAGCGCAACATGTTAAAAAATTGTAAATATTACTCTGAGCTAAACTTTAAATGACGTATTACTATCCCTTTAACAGTCCTTTATTAAATAAAGATTCATATGGAAGGACACACAGTGTGCAAAATATACAGAACATATTTGATTTATATTTAGCAATTTTCTGTTTCAACTCCTCCATTGCCCATATCTCCCAAGTGTCCCTCTTTAGGAGGGACAATCCCTCTTTTAGATCCAAATTCCCCTGTCCCTCTTTCCCACCCTGATGTCCCTCTTTTTGGGAGATCAGATTGTGTGGTGTGTGTATATAAGTATATCACATTGCTCCACAGCAATAAAACTCATATTAATGTTTGTTTATACTTCAGTATATGTGTTGATACATTAGTCTGTGGAAATAAAATACTTTGGTCTTGTTATAAGTCATTTATTAGGTTACACAAGGAGGTATCTATAGGTCATGAAATAGCCTAAAAATTCTCGGTAATGCCCTGCCCACCAGCCACACCCCCCAGCATTACCCCTTAAAACACAAGTGTCCCTCTTTGGCAATTTGAAATGTTTGGAGGTATGATTGCCAGACCGGCTGTAATGCATTGATTGCGATGTATTCCTAGCCAGTCTGGCAATGGATGGGTTAATGGTGGGCCCTGTTAGCCTAGTTTGGGTGTGGCTGTGTAGTGTATACTGGGACATGGGAGGGGGGGAAGCTGTGGTGGTTGCAGCCTTTGCAGGAAGCATAAACCTTTCTCCCAGACTTGGCAGCTGCATACCTCCCAACATTTCAAATTGCCAAAGAGGGACACTTGTGTTTTACGGGGTGTTGCTGGGGGACGTGACTGGGGTCGGGGCAATTACCGGGGATTTTTAGGCTATTTCATGACCTATTCATACCTCTTTGTGTAACCTAATAAATGACTTATAACAAGACTAAAATATTTTACACAGACTAATTTATAAACACATATACTGACATTTAAACAAACAATAATGCAAGTTATATTGCTGTAGAACCATATGATACACTTATCTACACACCACTCAGTCTGATCTCCTAAAAAGAGGGACATCAGAGTGGGAAAGAGGGACAGAGGGATTTGGGTCTAAAAGAGGGACTATCCCTCCAAAAGAGGGACACTTGGGAGGTATGCAGCTGTGAACTATAAAGTCTGGGAAGGCCTATCTGACTGGACAAAGGAGCCTTGCAAAAACCATTTGCTAGTGGGAATGAATGATATTTTGGGCCATTTTGTATGTTTGCTGAAATGGAAAATTCATCAGTGTACATACTGGTTGGAATGTAATAGCGGAAGAAGTCAAACGGCTTGAAAAACATCTATTTTTTCATACAGTTTTTCTGGCTGAGTTTCCATTCTAAATTAATAGAATCTTGGCCTTATTTAGAACACTCTTAGTGGTTACGAACTATGATGAAATCTTGCTGTCCAGCTATAGACTACAACAGAGTTCCAAACCATAGACGTGTACTTATACTGAACGGGCCTTGCTCATCAGGTTAAAGGCTCTCTTTGATTCAGATGCTTAAAGGGATGGTAATGTCAAATATTTACAAACATAAATCTTAAAGGAGGGGAATATTTTATCATTCAATTACTCTTGAACTACAATTATGACAGTATTGAAATAATACTCTCCATGGCCCAAATACTATGAAGATTAATGGAGCTGCTGTTTTTGTGGAACATTACCATCCCTTTAACGAAGGAGGACAGTTTTTTCCTAGTACTTACAGTAGATTGTCCCTCATCGTGATCCGCTGTTGGATCTGAGGGGAGGTGGCTTCAGAATGGGAAAAAGAGAGGGGAGGGGTAACATTCATCGTACAATTGCTGCATAACTATCACGTTATGATCTTAGAGAGACATCAGGACTGTTCAGTGTAGAAAACAATCTGGGCTGCTCTATTTTCTAAACATTACTATCCCTTTAAGATCCACATATTCTAAGGGTGTCCATCAAGTCCAACCATTGCCACAGTATATCCCAGAAAATGAGAACTCTATATTCCTTCCGACTATAAGATGGGTGGTTGTCTGCTTACCAGAAAAACATCTTGGGAGAGATTCACTAAGAAGTGATAAAGAGGTGATACAGTGAAGATGACCTCCAGTTTATCGCTTCTCCAGTTCCTATGTTGTTCTATGAAGCCTATTCACTAAAATCGTCAAAGTGGAAAAAATCTTAGTGCATAGGCTCCATAGAATAATATAGGTATTGGAGATGTGATAAACTGGAGAAGTCATCTCCACTTTATCACCTCTTTATCACCGCTTAGTGAATCTCCCCCCCTTATTTGATTTAGTATCATATAGTTAACTCTGTATGTCCCCTTCTGCTTGAAATGTAAATAATCCTATCATAGAGGCATCCATTCTATTTGCCATCTCTCACACACACACTGTTAGTCATATCTTTTATTCAAAGCAGAACTACCAACTGACAAAATCTTTAGCTTAACTAAGTCCCCATCTGGCGACTAGCTGCTTAGTAGCGCTAGTCACCAGAATAAATATCTTATTTAATAGATTTCTGCTCTCTTCTATCGCTGACAGTAGCACGGAGCGTGGACATCTTGCCATTGTGACTTCCACGCGCCTGCGCTGTCAGTCCCAGCCGGGTCTAGGAGGCGTTGCTAGGAGCCATTTGGCTCTAGCTGGGACTGACAGCGCAGGCGTGCAGACGTCACAGTGGCAAGATGTACGTGCTCTGTGCTACTGTCAGCCATAGAAGAGAGCATAAATCTATTAAATAAGGTAATTATTCTGGCGACTAGCGCTACTATGCAGCTAGTCGACAGATGGGGACTTAGTTAAGCTAAAGATTGTGTCGGGTGGTAGTTCAGCTTTAAACAATGAGATTATGATATTTTTAGGTTTATGTATTTTTCAGTTTATGTAGCTGAGCAAACACTGGGCAACAGGGAGTGACAGTTGGTACTGTAGAGCAGTGTGAAATGTTACTGTTTGTCAGTCATGCCTGCAGATTTGTATAAACTGTAAATAAATAAAGGTAAATATCTCAAACTATTGTTTTAACCCTTCATGTGCCAGAGAGGTAGCTAGCGCACTGTGTTGCAATGTGTTGGCTACCTCTCTGGCACTCAAAGGGTTAAACCAAAAATGACGAATATAAGTGATTTTGAAATCTCTTTAGAAAAATAAAAATCTTCTCTTGCTCAAATGCTTCACAGGCTATCACACCCTGAACTTATGAAAAGACTAACACCTACCCTCCATGTTTCTGTGTCAAAAAAATACTGGGCTTTGGAGAATGTGGATACTGAATACGGTCTCAATAGATTTCCCAGGCCTGTTAAAACACACTACACCCTTGTTTTTCCCTTCCCTCCTTCCTTTCCTCTCTCGTTCTTCCCCCAAATGATGGAGTGGATGATTGAATTTCAAAACGTATAGTGCAGACTGTATTCTTAAACTAGGGTGACCTCATGCATACCTCCCAAGTGTCCCTCTTTAGGAGGGACAGCCCCTCTTTTAGTCCCAAATCCCTCTGTCCCTCTTTTCCACCCTAGTGTCCCTCTTTTTAGGAAGTCAGACTGTGTGGTATGAATATAAGTGTATCATACTACTCTACAGCAATAAAACTCACATTAATGTCTGTTTAAATGTCAGTATCTGTGTTTATACATTAGTCTGTGTAAAATAAATAAAAAAAAGTCATTTATTAGGTTACACAAGGAAGTGTCAATAGGTCATGAAATAGCCTAAAAATTCTTGATAATGCCCCACCCACCAGCCACTGCCCCAGCAACACCCTCTAAAATACGTGTTCCTCTTTGGCAATTTGAAATGTTGGGAGGTATGCTCATGTCCCGGATTGCCCAGGACAGTTCTGGATTTTCAATGTGCATCCATGTCCCTGCGTCCCCCTTCTGGGACAGTATAAAGTCCTGGAATGAAGACTCCAGAGCACAGAGTTCTAATCACTAGAAGGGCTCATAGACAGCTCATAGACTTCTGTGACACAAAGTGATGCCTCTGCTGGGCTACCAGAAAATGGCCTCCAGACAGAGCTCTAAACAAGGGAGAGAAATGAACCTTGATCCTGACATCAATTGAGAGCTGCAGTGTAATTTTACTGCAGTATAATGCTAGTCCAAGGCTTTGAGTGTGATGTATATTACCTTGTAGCCCACCACAGGCATTCCTTTCATTCACAGCGGTCAATGGGAAATTCTCCCTCTAGTGTTTAGACCTCTGTGGTGCGCATTTCTATCTGCAGTGTCCCTGAATGTCAGAACTGAAATGTGGTCACCCTATCTTAAACAGAGGCACATAACACTGTTTTGCTTCACTTACTCTTTATTTTCACAGTTGCTGATGTACGATATAATAATCTGTCATGTCTGCATAAGATTTTTTTTTTAAATTAAGTTACTAAAATATCACAAAATCCCTGACTTGTGGAAGTGTACTTAAAAGAATTGATGCTGTTTTGAAGGCATAGGATGGTCACACCAAATATTGATTTGATTTAGATTTTTCTTCTGTTCACTCACTTTTCAGTTTGTTAATTAATAAAAGTAAACTATTAACATATCTATCTTTGAAAGCATTAATACTTTACAGCATGTGTTCACACCTGCCTAAAACATTTGCACAGTACTGTATGTCTTACAAAGTAGTTCCGCTTAAAGGAATAGTAATGTTTCACATAAAAAAGCAGCTCCAATTAATCTTCATAGTATTTGGGCCATGGAGAGTGTTATTTCAATACTGTCAGAGTTGTAGTTCAAGAGTGATTGAATGACAAAGTATCCCCCTCCTGTCCCTTTTACCTAGTGTAAGCCATCTCCCCTCAGATGTGGAATCTGGTCTTGAAACCAGACAGCTCACAGCAAGGGACAATCTTCTTACTGTGAGCATAAAGAAAACCCTGCCCCCTTTATAGGTTTTTCAGGTTTCTCCTTATGTTCACTGAAGATTGTCCCTCTCTGCGATCCATCTGGACAGTCTTGCTGCTCTGAGGTGAGCAGTGTTACATCAGTAAAAGGGGTGGGAGGGGGATTCTTTATCATTCAATTACTCTTGAACTATAACTCTGACAGTATTGAAATAACACTTTCCATAGCCCAAATACCATGAAGATTAATTAGAGATGCTGTTATTGTGAAACATCACTATCCTTTTAAAGGGTTGCCTCTAGTTATTTCATCAGTTCTTGGAATTAAAATGTCACTAGCAAGATCCTTGGATCGATCTTGCATAACAATGTAAAATGAACTGCTAAAACAAGCTTGCTTAAAATTCTTCATACACTAATTTCTCAGTTCGTTTAGCTATTTTTGTTGCTCTTCTTTGAACTATCTTCAATTTTAGAATACTGTTTTAAAGGGATAGTAATACTTAAAATGTAAAAAAAAAAATACGTTGTAGGGTTTATCCCCCTGTGTAAAACAAGAGTACTCCCACTGCTGAAAGGTGTTTCATTCAAAAGTTATTAATTTTCAAAGTTGAATTTTTTAGGTGCAATATCACAGTGGCCTGAAATTGTACAGTGGCAATGTTGCTACACGATCCTATGGACAGCTCTCGTCCCGGGACCATAAATCTCCATAGGATGGTGTAGCAACAGCGCCACTGTACAATTTCAGGCCACTGTGATATTGCACCTAAAAAATTCAACTTTAAAAGTTAATAACTTTTGAATGAAACACCTTTCAGCAGTGGGAGTACTCTTGTTTTACTCAGAGGGATAAACCCTACAGCATATTTTTATTTACATTGTAAGTATTACTATCCCTTTAAGAACAGGTGCCTTAAACTGTGCTGCTAATTCCAGGAGAGGTTTTACCAAAGACTCTTACAGTCTTGCATAACTATTTTTAGAGATAGCAGGAAATGTTTCCAAGTACATAAGTCAACTTGGCCATTGGGATAAGACTGAAGATTGCTTTGTTGGGTTATGAATAATCTCAATACAGAACTATATATATCATAAATTATTTTTAAGTCCTACTCCATTTTATTTAGCATGGCTTTAGTTGGAATTTTTAAGAATAGTCTAGAAAATATTTATTTTGATGAACTTTGTCTTTTTTCAAATTAAAAGAAAATTGTATCTATGTTAAAGGGGAACATTCACATGCAAACAACTGGAGTCCGGATGATTTATTTAGTAAATCTAAATAAGCTTTGGTATTTCTTTTTTATGGCTCTTACATCGTGTCGAAGATATCCGGGCTTAAAATTTCCCATTTCCGCATTCTGCGGCACCCTGTAAGCGCGGCACGAAGCGGGAGGACTTCCCACCTCCCTCCCAGCTGCCCCAGGGAACACGTTCACGCTTCTTTTCGAGGGGGTATTTCTGTGATATAATGTGCTCCGTTTACCATGCTACTGAGGTTGCCAACACAATGGTTTTAGAAAATTGTTGTTTAGTAGTTAGGAACTCTTTAGCTTCTGTAGAGTTGAGTTCTCTACCTGTGTGACACCGATGTCAAAACAAATTACTCATGTCCTGATTTTCTCACCTTCCTTCTGCCTCATCCTTTGATGTTATAACATATCATAACAACTGGACAGCAAGCAATTGCGCTTGGCCAGCAGAAGGGTCATATACAGCCCTGTAGTGTGCATGTTTCATAAGAACCTAATATTAAAGAGCTGAGGAGGCAATGCTACATATATTAAGTAAAAAGTAGTTCAAATCTGGAGCAAAAAATTGGGCCATGAATGACAAATAAGAAAAAGGTCTCCAATCATTGTAAAGCAATGTGCTGGAACCCTGTCACATTCAAACGGTTAAAAACGTCACTGCTTTGCAATCCTTTTCATACCCCGCTGGCACTGAAATGGTTAAATCAATAGGAATGTTTACTTTTCCCCCATGGTGCAGTTGGTTTGCTCCAGCATTGCATCCCTTTTCTATAGGACATGAGTTCCACTGAATGAAAATCACCAATGTGAGATCTGAGGCAACAGACAGATTTCTTGTATAACCTTTATTGAACATGTTATTAATATGTACAATTCTATGTACACTAAGAGCAAATCAAACAGCATATTTACACAATGTATATTATCCCTGCTCTGCATTGTACCACATAAAAAAGGTAGTAATCCAACTATAACATTCATTATAGTGATCTAATTTCCACCCTTTAACGCTTTGAGTGCCAGAGAGGTATCCAAGGCATTGCAAACCAATGTGATGGATACCTCTCTGGCACTGAAATGGTTAATATCATATTAGCACTTATACTCTGGCCAGCTCTCTGACATCTCAAGTACAATGGTCCTACACTGTCCCACTCTGCAGCACCAAAATTCAACATGAACACCAGTACTTGTGGTTTTTGAACCAGGTCTGTGCTCCTGCAAATGTTTATAGATGTATCCAACTGCTAGATGTTCTAATCATATGCACGGGGAACACCAGACCATGGGGGTTATTCACAGAGATGCAATAAAGAGGCGATAAAATGGAGTTGACTTCTGCAGTGATATCACTTCTCCAGTTCCTATATTATTTTATGGAGCCTATGCAATAAGATCTTCAACCTTTAACCCCTTAAGGACCGGAGGTTATGGGACATTTCCGTCCCATAACGACCGCATAGGGGTACTTTGACGAGCCGGTACACGTGACCTGTCACGTGTATCGGCGCGTCACTATGGGGCTTGAAACAGATCGCTCCGATCTTGGAGCGGTCTATTTCATGCCCTATTTTTTACTTACTGCGCTCCTGGTAGAGCGCTGTAAGTAAAAAGTATGTGACGTACCAGGACCGTCAAGGGTCGTTTGAGCAAATTTACCCTTGACGGTCTTGGTACATCAAGGGTCCCTAAGGGGTTAAAGGGATAGTAAACCCCAAGAAAAACTGTAAGCCAAATGATAGGAATAATAAAAACATACTTAATGCCCTCATTCCCATCTCTAAAACCGTTATGGTTTGTCAGATGTAAGAAAATAAAGACCTCCACTCCCACCCCGTTCTCATATTTCCGCTGTATAGCAGACATCATGAGATCCTGCTTCCGGGACCGGACGGCGGCTCTTCAGGAGCACTGTCATCAAGATATCTAACTATGATTACTTCATCGGAATGGTCTACAACGTGTGCTTGCAAGCCAGGCACACATTGTAGACCATACTGATGAAGTAATTATAGTTAGATATCCTGATGACAGCGCTGCTGAAGAGCCGTCTACAGTCGGTCGACCAGATTCTGCCTCTGACAACTTTACAGCTTGTCAGGGAGAAAGGGGAGGGAGCGGAGGTCTTTATTTTCTTACATCTCTCAAACCATAACGGTTTGAGAGATGGGGATGAGAGCGTTAAGTATTTTTTTAATTATTCCTATCATTTGGCTTACAGTTTTTTGGGGGGTTTACTATCCCTTTAAGAAATGATAGTGAATTGGCTCCATAGAATTACATTGGAATTGGAGAAGTGATATCACTGGAGAAGTCATCTCCACTTTATCACCTCTTTATGATGCCTTAGTCAATAACCCCCCCATATCTTAAATTACATTTAATAAAACATGAAGCCCAGTATCCAATGTTTCAGTAGTAACATGTCACTTTTATCAGGGAAATATTGGATATTAGTTTTATTATGGTTGATTAAAAAACTCTAATGTCTCCTAATAATAACTCCCTGATTACCTTACTATGGCTCTATTATTTTTGCCCTTCCTCCTTGGTTTAAGAGATAATATCTTCAATCAGTTGAGAATGTAATGATTATGGAGGTGGACATGACAACTGCAAGCAGGACTACTAGACCTCAAACTCCATCCTCTGATATTTTCTTTGAGTTATTTTTTTCCAAACTGAAGCAGTGTATGACTAGAAGATCACCATGTACAGGGGGTGGAGTCAGAGTTCCAGTTGTCCTGTTAGGAACTGTCATGTCAAACTCTATTTACATGACATCTGGGACTGAATGAAGATGATATCTACTGAACCAAGATGTAAAAATTATATTCCTAGAGGCCATTAGGATTTTCTGGAGGTAAGTGATTGGTTACTATTAGGAGGTGATAGTGAGGTGAATGTATGAAGATTCCTGCACAGTTGTCATTGGTGTTAGCCACCAACTCCAGTGGTTGCATTTCTGGGTATACTCTAGAGCAGAGGTGTCCAACCCTCAGCCTGTGGCTGCATGCAGGTCACTGCTGTATGTCATGGTCCACCACATGAGGCTTAGGTTGCCTGAAATGTAGCCTGTATGCCCTCCTGCTGACTGCCAGGACCTGAAGTGGCTCTTAGTAGTCAGGTCATAATAATGTGCAGGGAGGACTTCCAGGTCATTCCTGCTAAAAGCACTGACAATAAAACTAAAGCTAACATTTTTAAAGAAGCCTGTGGGGTCCCCACATCCCATAAAAGCTTCTTTCTTGTTCAGAGCTCTCTCGGGATCAAGCAACATGATGGCATCATCATATTGCGAAGATCTGTCGGAGAAGGTCACAGCATGAGAGCTTCAAGAAAGAAGTTAGGTTGGGATGTGGAGGATCATCTCAGCTTCTTTGAAATGTAAGATTACTTTGATTTTTCACTTATATCATGGTGCTATGGGTGGAACTGATGAGGGGAGAATATGATGCCTTGGAGAAGAAGGTGGTTCTGTGGAGGGAGATAATGAGGAGAGAATTGAGTGCAGTGGGAAGAGTAGGTGATCATGGGAGAGATTGGTACATTGAAGGAAGATGATGAGAGGACAATACAAGAGCACAGTCTGGCTCTGTGGTGTAATGGATAGCACATTGGACTTCTAGTTGGATGGGATATCCAGAGGTTGTGGATTTGAGTCCCTCCAGAGTTTCACATTTCATATGGGTTCCATGGTGTAATGGTTAGCACTCTGGACTTTGAATCCAGCGATCCGAGTTCAAATCTCGGTGGAACCTTTCTTTTTTTTTTTTTTTTCCAACATCTACCTTGAAATAAAATAGAATTAAAAGGATAGTAATGTTTCATCATAAAAGCAGCTCTAATTAACCCCTTAACGACCCTTGACAGTCATAGTACGTCAAGGGTCGATCTGACTGAATGACCCATGACGTACTATGACCGTCATGGAGTTCCGGGCTCCCCCCACTGCTGAACGCCATTCGGGGAGTCCGGAACCAGAAAAAGTAAAATAAAAAAAATGCTCAGTGGTCGTTCAGTCACATCGCAGTGACGATCGGCCGGTAATTAAGGGGTTAATCATCATAGTATTTGGACTTTGGAGAGTGTTATTTCAATTCTGTCAGAGTTGTAGTTCAAGAGTAATTCAATGACAAAGTATCCCCCTCCCGCCCCTTTTACTGATGTAACACTGTTCAGCCAGATCAGAAGGGAGGTGCCCTGGCAGACTGCAGAGAGGGACAATCTTCAATTAAGATAAGGGTAAAACCTGAAAAACTTGTCAAGGGGGGCATGGCTTTCATTGTTCTCATACAAGGAAGATTGTCCCCTTCTGTTATCTGTCTAGTCTTACAACCAGATTCCACATCTGAGAAGAGATGGCTTCCACTAGGTAAAAGGGGTGGGAGGGGAAACTTTGCTTGTGAATATCTATCAAACCATAAAGGTTTGAGAGATAAGACTTATATCGTTCTTCATGTTTTTTTTAATGCCTACAAAATAATATAAAGATAAAACGAAGTATTACCATCCCTTTAAAGGGATAATAATGTTTCACAAAAACAGCAGTTCTAATTAATCTTCATAATATTTGAGCCATAGAGAGCATTACTTCAATATTGTCAGCGTTGTAGTTCAAGAGTAATTGAATGATAAAGTTTCCCCCTCCCACCCCTTTTACCTAGTGTAAGCCCCTTCTCCTCAGATGTGGAATCTAGTCCATAGACCAGACAGCTCACAGCAAGGAACACTCTTTTTACTGTGAGAACAATGAAAACCCTGCCCCCCTTGACAGGTTTTTTAGCTTTTTCCCTTATCTTAATTGAAGATTGCCCCTCTCTGCAATCTACCTGGACAAACCCTGCTGCTCTGAGCTGAGCAGTGTTACATCAGTAGAAGGGGCAGGAGGGGGACACTTTATCATTCAATTACTCATGAACTACAACTCTGACAGTACTGAAATAACACTCTCCAAGGCCCAAATACTATGATGATTAATTAGAGCTGCTTTTATTATGGAACATTACTATCCTTTTAAGAGCTAGAAAGCTTTAATAGTTTCAGAATGTTAAAGATGAATAATTATTCTGGATGTACTGGTGTGTCCAATTTTTGTTTAACATTGTATCTACCACCCACCACGTTCTGGATGGAAAAATAGTTAAAGTGGATCTATCACCTTGAATAAACTTCACAGTATATGAAATATACAGTACCTCTATTTCTTTTCTTTAAAAAAATATCCCTGTTAAAGTTATGAAGAATTGTATTCATTCTGGGTGACGTAATCGGCTGTGTCCCTGCGGCAAAAACCTTGCCGCAGCCAGTCTTGTGACCAGCCTTCCTATTTCCAAGCCCTCCGTCCTGGTGACGTTGGCCTGAAGCGTGCTTTGCTAGAGGCGCGTTCAGGTATCTTATCTTCGGTGAGAGCGCGTGCTTGTATCGCGTAGCATGCTCTCTCACTCTATAAATAGCCACTCTGCTTGCCATTCTAAAAATAGCTCTGGAGTTGGCGGATAGCGTTTTGACAGTGACTGCCCGCATTATTAGAAATACTAAAAATTATTGACATAGTTGAGGAGGTATGTTTTAAAGAAAGCCATTATATTGACAACCTTGTTTTTTAACGTATTATGTTAGCATTAACCTCTTAAGGACCAGCGCTCGCACGCGCGGCAGGCACTTGAGGACCACAGGGCTTTTTTTTTTTAATTATGGTTCAGGGCTTCCGGAGCGGCGTGCAGGCACACCGGGAGCCCTGAACTCCATGTCGTGCCAGGACCGTCACTGGTCCTTAAGTGCCGGACGGCCTTGATGGTCCTGGCACGTCAATGGTCCTTAAGGGGTTAAAACCCACCTCAAGAGTTCCAGAGATGCGCAGAATTAATTGTCTTGTGGACTTTTCATGGAATCAAAGGGTTAATTTTTTTTAAAACTTTAAAATAGTTATTTGATTTTAATGAATTTATATGTTGTTGTAATTTTTTTAATTTCACGTGAATACTATAAATATATTGAGTGTGTTTTTATATATTATGTGTATTTGTGTATTTCTAAAATGTTTGTATATAGTGTGTGTATATAGTATGTGTGTGTTGTCTGTGTATATACTGTGAGTATGTGGATATACTTTGCCTCTGTGGATATACTGTGTGTGTGTATATACAGTGTCTGTGTATACAGTGGGTATCTGTGTATACAGTGTGTGTGGATATACTTTGCTTTTGTAGATATACTTTGTATCTGTGTATATACTATGTGTGTGTGTACAGAGTGTGTGTCTGTGTGTATATAGTGTTTTGTTATATAGTGTGTTTGTATATATACTGTATGATGTGCAATTTTTTTTTATTTATTTTATTTTTGTATGTTCAATGTAGCTCTTGCATATCCTGTCACATATCAGGACAGTATTGAATCACGCACACATGTTTAAAATAATAAGGCACTAAGAGGACATTATAATAACTCCTACTTACTCCCCTCTGTGTATGTTACACAGGCACACTGAATTCTTCTGTGTGTTTACCCTCTCTGTCTCTCTCTGTCTGTATGTTTCCTTACTCTCTATATAATATCAATTCACAGTGTAATGTGCACACACGTTTCTCTCTCTGTCTCTCTCTCTCTCTCTCTCTCTATATATATATATATATATACATATATATATGTATATATATATATATATATACAAGGCTCAAAATTTCCACTCACCACTGGCAAGTGAAAATTTAGCCCTGGCTAGTAGAAATTGAGCCCTGGTTGGTATGTTATGGCTTGCAGTGGCGAGTAACTTTTCAGGTCTGTCTAGTAGCAAAGGACTTAAAATTTTATATATATATATATATATATATATATATATATATATATATATATTTATGTGTGTGTTTTTGTTTTGTTTGTGTATATATGTGTGTGTATATATATATATATATATATATATATATATATAAATATATATATATACACACACACACACATACACAAAGTGGTACAGAAAACACACATGCAACTCAGCAGTCATATTTATATTTGAAAAGTTATAATCACACATACATGACTATATACATACTAAGGCTCACAAAAGTGTTACGTTTGACACGATTCAACTAAACATATATATCAGTAGAGGCAAACTTGCCATCACACACACACACATCTATTTTGAGACAACTTCACTCAAATATAAAAATATACGTTTATTTGCACCCAATCATATTAATATGCACATACTTGCACAGAGACACACTCGTGAAAATATACACAAACTTGCAATCTCCAACAATCTATAAATACACACTTTAATTCATAAAACTTCTAGTGTTGAAATTGGAAAATAAAGAAAAACAAAAATAAAATGTAAATATTATAAATTCATATATATGAATTTTATAGATACAGAAAAAAATTAATAAGTGATATTTAAATTTATTTTCTTTTATACAGATATCAACAATGTCAAAGTGTTTTGTCAGCGGTTGTCACAGCGTGACTTGGGAAAAGTCTTAATGCTCACACGTCATTTTACTCTGTTTTCCCAGACAACGTGAAAGAGTACAACTTTGGCTTGAGAATACAGGTCAATTATTTGATGATGTAACAACAGTTGTCAACAGTATCCTAGATGATACTAGAGGGTATCTGTATTACATGTGTTCACTTCATTTTACAGATGAGAACTACATTCAACGAGGAAACTAAAAAAGGTTGAAAGAAGATGCCGTCCCAATGGTATTCCATTTTAAACATACTACTGGATTTGCTTCACCATCAACAAGTTATGCAGTGTATAATGTTACAGATGTTTCACACTCAAGATTACAATCAAGTTTCCAGCATAATAGTACCAATACTTATCTGCAGTACACTGATGCCAGCACACAAACAGATGACATATGTTCCAAAATTGATTCGGCGGTCCAGTGCCCAGACATGGGCTATGAAATTGAAGGAAATGTAAAGGCAATATCAAAAGATCACAACCTATACAAAAGAGACTTTGGATTTACAACTTTTTCCTGGCACTTTGTCACCAAAACAAACATCAACCCCTCTCAAAATAAAAAATACGCTCAGTATTGCATGTTTTTCTAAATTAGATTATCAAACTAAAGAAATAAGTTTTGAAGTTTCAAAACAAGATATGATGGAAATTCAAGAAGACATTGAAAATGTAAAACTCATGGAAAATGTAACCGGAGAAGTAGAAGATCAAGGATTAGACGAATCTTCCATTTTTGAAATTTCTATTCCGTCTCCTTCAGAGAAAAGAAATGACCCAGATTTTACCATCAATACAGCCATGTCTGGCATTGATTCTGATATTACTGGCTTGGAGAATTGCATAGAAGAAAGAATAGTCAGTGAACGTAAATTCATTGTATTTGAATCATGCCTTAAAGGGATAGTAATTCTTCATTTTTACTTTGCTGATTTTAGTACATTGTAATGTATGCAATAGATGTATCCTGTTCTTATCAACAGTTTAGTTTTCCTACAATCTGCTCTTCAATTTTACCCCTCCTGCTCCTTTTTGTGACGTCACCTGAAGCTCCTACAGATCTGAGATCCGTCATATGACAGGACGGATCACAGAGAGGTATAATAGACCCAAGCTATAAGCATGAATCTGCACTCCCGTTTGATGCGCGCCTCCCTGCAAATATCGTCTTGTCTTGGCTCCACCCTCTGCCAAAACTACTTGCATTATCTTTGTTATATAGGACTTCATGTAAACCCTTTGAGTGCCAGGGAAGTATCCAATGCATTGCTCGGTGATGTGTTGGATAACTCACTGGCACGCAAAGGGTTCATTCAATGTTCAACTGCTTCTACCAGCTATCACTGTGTCCCTGTCCTACTCCCGTGTGTCTGTGTACATAGAAGCGCTTCCTTGGGTATACAATTTAAAGCTATGGTTAAAGGCTGCACGCATCTCTCTCTCTACCGAGAGGCCAGGTTATTCTTGCTGCAGCGCTTCAGTCAGCTCCACAGTCTGGCCCCGGTATGTTGCCCTATAGACAGAGCTGAAACCTCCAGAGCCCAGCAGCTCCAGCAGCCACACCTGTTCCCAGTCAATTCTACACCAGGCCAAGGGAGGAGGTAGTTGGGAACCTGCGGGCTGACAGCTTCTGAAGGAGGAGGAGGAAAGGCTGCATGGCTTATGGTTCAACTCTAAGGGACTACTGCACGGGCGCAAGAGGCAGGAAGTGTCCACAGGCATAAGGGAAGGCATGGTACTGCCTAGAGACAGCTACTGTAGATCCAAGCCAGCTGCTCTACTGCTACAGAGGGTATGCAACTAAAGGGTTAACAACATCAGACACTGCGTGATGTAAAGACTTAAGGACGTTCAGGTTTAAATGTAAAGCTCATTACTTTGATGCTAATATGTGATTAATTTATGGCAGGGGGAGTCAGGGACCGTGCACAGAATACTAGAAGCAACATACTTGTGTTTTCATTATTCATTGGACACTGTGCTCATATTTCATGGAAGAACATCTCTCTCGTCTCCGGACTCTCTCTCCCCCCTTCTCTGCGTGCTCCCAGCAGTGAGGTACATGAAGCAGAGAGGGAGAGAGAGTCCGGAGATGATAGAGATGTTCTTCCATAAAATATGAGCACAGTGTTAACTGCATAATGTAAGCACAAGAATTAAAGGGATAGTAATACTTCGTTTTAACTTTATTTTATTTTGTAGGCATTAAGAAAACATGAAGAATGATATAAGTCTTATCTCTCAAACCTTTATAGTTTATGAGATATTCACAAGCAAAGTTCCCCTCCCCGCCCCTTTTACCTAGTGTAATCCATCTCTTCTCAGATGTGAATCTAGTTGTAAGACCAGACAGATAACAGAAGGGGACAATTTTCTTTATATGAAAACAATGAAAGCCCTGCCCCCCTTGACAAGTTTTTCAGCTTTTTCTCTTATCTTAATTGAAGATTGTCCCTCTCTGCAGTCTACCTGGGCACTTCCCTTCTGATCTGGTTGAACAGGGGGGTGATACTTTATTTGTGAATATCTCATAAACCATAAAGGTCTGAGAGATAAGACTTATATCATTCTTCATGTTTTTTTAATGCCTACAAAATAAAATAAAGTTAAAACGAAGTATTACTATACCTTTAAGGTGACCACATATCCCTTTAAATCAGGGACACATAAAATACACATATTGCAGGGTTGCTTTGATTCCTGTGCTGTCCTGCAATGTGTGTATTTTATAAGTGTCCCTGATTTAAAGGGATATGTGGTCACCTTAGCACAAGGATGTTTATTCTAGAATTCTGTGCACTGTCCCTGCCCTCCCCCTGCCAGAAGGCAATCACACATAAGTACAGCCCAGTCCAGCAGCAGGAAAGTGAAAGTAAGCATGTCAGCTCAAAAACCATTGGCCGGCTCATGGAGATATTCCGTGAGTAAGAAGAGAAGAATCCTCCGCACTCGTAAGACCTCAGTTAAAATCACTTCTTTATTGAAAGAGTCACATGGAACACTTAAGACTATGGCTCTAAACCTTTTGAGTGCCAGTAGGGTACGAAAGCAATGTGTTGCGTGCCCCTATGGCACTCAAAGGGTTAAATATTCCATGTGACTCTTTCAATATAGGCTATTTTAAGAGATGTCTTACGAGTGCGGAGGATTCTTCTCTTCTTGTTTGTTAATGAGACATTGCAGCTTATTTTATCCACCTGAACCGGGTCTCCCTTTGGAGCTGATGACTGATGAATTATATTACGTGCATTGATACCTCTTGGTGAATTATGAGAGGTATAGGCTCTCTTCTCTCACGGGACTTCCCCGCTCCTTGAGAGTGACACAGGCACCCCCTCCCATCCCAAAATGTATCAGGAGTGCGCACCATTAGGACACAGTGGCGAGAACGAGCATTTCCTTGGGGAAAAAAAGATGGATGAGCTTTTTTCAACACAAAGGTGAAAAACAGGTTAAATATTTATTCAACAAAGCTTTAATATGGACTCAAAATGTAACCATGGTTGATATTACTGCATAACCTACCAATTTATGCTTACAATACACAAAGCATTACTATCCCTTTAACCCCTTAAGGACCGGGAAAATCTGAGGTTGTTTTCCCTTAAGGACTGGAGCAATTCTGACCTTTTTGACTATGTCTTTGTTCAACAGTGTTTTCCCTCTTAGGCTTTTATTCCACCCCCATAAATTATATACTGTTTTTTTAAGCATAAATAGGGCTTTCATTTGATACCCTATTTATATGGATAACCCACCATTCACTTTATTAAAATGAAAAAAAAGGTAAAAAAATGTAAAAAAAACACCATTTTTGATTTTTCTCTTAGGATCAATTGGCCACAAAGGGTTAAATTTTTATGGAGACTGCATGAAAGGTATGACCGATCAGTCATACCTACAAAATGCGCAGTTTAAAGTGGCCACTGTCCCCCCTGGGTGAAAATCCCCATGTCCCTTTTTCCCACCCTATTTTGACACTTTTTTGTCCCTGGCATTTGGTGGTGTATATAAGTGTATTACATGGCTCCAGAACAATCACACTTGTAATATTGTTTAATTATAAATATTTTTTTAAAATAAAAATGTTTTTGTAAAAAAAAAAAAAAAGTGTTGTGTTTTTAAAAAAAAAAAAAAAAAAGTGTAAAATTGCAGGTCAAAAATTGACCTGCATTTAGCCAGCCTCCTGCACCAGCAGTGAAGGGGTTAATACCCCCAAATGCTGTATTTTTTTAACCACTAGGTGTCTCCCGTCTACTTCTGTCTCCCTTACTTTGAGAGCAAGGGAGACAGAGGCAGACGAGACAGGCACAGACAGCATGCTTTGCATGCTGCCTCTGTCTGTCACTATGCCGGTACATGTGATCGCTGATACGGCGATCGCATGAACCGGAGGAAGGAAGAAGGGCTGAGACTGAATGCCCCGGTCTCGGAGCGCTCAGTCTCAGCCTGGATTTAAAGGGATAGTAACACTTCGTTTTAACTTTATTTTATTTTGTAGGCAATAAAAAAACATGAAGAATGATATAAGTCTTATCTCTCAAACCTTTATGGTTTATGAGATATTCACAAGCAAAGTTCCCCTCCCCGCCCCTTTTACCTAGTGTAAGCCATCTCTTCTCAGATGTGGATCAGGTTGTATGACAGTACAGATAACAGAAGGGGACAATTTTCTTTGTATGAAAACAATGAAAGCCCTTCCCCCCTTGACAAGTTTTTCAGCTTTTTCCATTATCTTAATTGAAGATTGTCCCTCTCTGCAGTCTACCTGGGCATCTCCCTTCTGATCTGACTGAACAGGGGGGTGATACTTTGTTTGTGAATATCTCTTAAACCATAAAGGTTTCAGAGATAAGAATTATATCATTCTTCATGTTTTTTTAATGCCTACAAAATAAAATAAAGTTAAAATGAAGTATTACTATCCCTTTAATGATAGCAGCGTGCACGGAGGCACGCTGCTATCATTTAAGCCATGACGGTCCTGGACCGTCATGGGTCGTTAAGGGTATAACAACCCATGACGGTGCAGGACCGTCATGGGTCCTTAAGGGGTTAAAGGGATAGTAATGTTTCATAATAAAAGCAGCTCTAATTAATCATCATAGTATTTGGACTTTGGAGAGTGTTATTTTAATTCTGTCAGAGTTGTAATTCAAGAGTAATTCAATGACAAAGTCTCCCCCTCCCGCCCATTTTACTGATGTAACACTGTTCAGCCAGATCAGAAGGGAGGTGCCCAGGTAGATTGCAGAGAGGAACAATCTTCAATTAAGATAAGGGAAAAACCTGAAAAACTTGTCAAGGGGGGCAGGGCTTTCACTGTTTTCATAGAAAGAAGATTGTCCCCTGCTGTTATCTGTCTGGTCTATGGACTGCATTCCACATCTGAGAAGAGATGGCTTACACTAGGTAAAAGGGGCAGGAGGGGAAACTTTGCTTGTGAATATCTCTCAAACCATAAAGGTTTTAGAAATAAGACTTATATCGTTCTTCATGTGTTTTTAATGCCTGCAAAATAAAATAAAGATAAAACAAAGTATTACTATCCCTTTAACATACTGCTGAAATGTTTACCATGCAGAGGGGATGAAGAATGCAAGGCACCAGTGATAAATATATCTAAAAGGGTTGAAGGATACTTACTATCAGTTTCTGGAGAATGCTTAGATGGACACTCGTTTCACCTATGGGACAATCAACCCCGTGTAAAGAGAATTGCAGCTGGCAGTATTCTGATTGTGGCCTCTGTACTGTTGTCTGGATCAAATTTCAACAAGGTGCATGAGATGAATAGTATTTTAGGTGTAAAACAAATATCACCTACCACCTTTTTTAGATATCAATCAAAATATCTTTATCGAATAATCAATTACCACTGGATGAAGGAACAAGCAAGAGTTTTGGATAACTTTTATCCAAACGAAGTTGGTCTTGGTGGTGATAGGCGATGTGACAGCCCTGGTCATTCAGCTAAATATTGTGCTTACACCATGATAGACTTGTCATCCAAGAAGATTGTTGATTTTGAAATAGAGCAGGTCTCCAGCTGTTCATCTTCTGTGGCCATGGAAAAATCGGCTTTCTCGAAGTGTATCCATAGGCTAATAAGTAATAATGTAAAAGTCAAAACTGTTGCTACTGATCATCATGTTAGCATACGTAAATTGTTACATGAAAAATATGCTGACATTGATCATCAGTTCGATGTTTGGCATTATGCAAAAAGTTTAAAGAAGTTCAAAGATTATTTATATTACATCCTCTTATATAAAAGGCAAGATGTATGTCCCGATGCAGACATGCTCAGTAGAGACTGCCAAAACGTGCAGAAGCATGTTCGAGCAGTCTCTACTGCTCATGACTGCATCAATAATGCCGCCAGTGAGGCGTTGGCAGTACGCAGAGCAGGACACCAGCAGACCTTGGCCCATGTACAAGGGCTTTTACACTAGTCTTGTAATAAAAAGATGATTTCACAAAATAAATTAAAACACAAATATGTTAATAAAAATTTTTTTATTGTAAGGAGGAAACCAAATTTAAACAAATCTAGTTTTTTAAAAGTAAGGTTATAATATATAAATCAACTTCAAAAAAAGATATTAACAATTATGTCATAACTTCCAAAAACAATGGAAATATGTGTATATACAGATTACACATTAATGTTTATATTGATATTAAAATAGCTAAAGTGCTTTAAAGGTAGACTTTCACCTATAATACAGTGGAGGGAGATTCACAAAGTAGTGATAACGTGGTGATTACTTCTCCACAGATATCACTTCTCTAATTCCTATGTTATTCTATGGATCCTATGCACTAAGATTTCTTCAGTTTTGATGATATTAGTGAATAAGCTCCATAGGATAACATAGTAACTGTAGAAGTGATGAACTGGAGAAGACATCTACACTTTATCATCTCTTTATAACCGCTTTGTGAATCTACCCAATGTCTCAGATGATTAATGTAATACAATGTTAGGTATATTATCAATACTGGTTTGTCTACATACATACATATATATATATATATATATAGGTATATTATCAATACTGGTTTGTCTACATACATACATATATATATATATATATATATATATATATATATATATATATATATATATATATCAGGGCTTATAATTTTAAGTCCTTTGCTACTAGCCAGACTTGAAAAGTAACTCGCCACTGCAAGCCATAACATACCCACCAGTGCTGAATTTCTACTCGCCACAGCTAAATTTTCACTCGCCATTGGCTAGTGGCCAGTGGAAATTTTGAGCCATATATATATATATATATATCTAGAGAGAGAGAGAGAGAGTTAAGATTGTAGCCGTATTAGTCCAGTGATGTAGATGTAAAATAACAAACAAAATTAATATCGTGTAATACCTTTTTTTATTGGACTAACAGAATTATGGATTGACAAGCTTTCAGGATAAACTGCCTTTCTCAAGTCTAAAGCATTTCTGAGCACAAGGACACAGAATTCACAGTTAATACATTGAATGACAAGCTGTGTTGTTTGCTGGGGTTAACACAGCGGGACTGCTGATAAGACAGGGACCAAGAGAAAATCCACACACTTCTTGCAGAGGGTTGTAAATACCCTGTGCAATGCAGCGTGGGGGGGAAGAGAGAGAGAAGAAAAATACAGGAGATGGTATGGGAGGGGAGAGAGTTAAAAAAAGATTGCACATATCTATCTATATATATATATATATATATATATATATATATATATATATATATATATTTATATATGTGTGTATATGTATGTGTATGTATATATCTACCTATATGGGTACAAGTTGTATATAGGCCTGCATGCCCATACTGGATTGTTGGCATTGTAGCATTCTTAATATGTGAAATCTTTTTTTAACTCTCTCCTCCCATACCATCTCCTGTATTTTTCTTCTCCTTCTCTTCCACCCCCAACACTCTGCCTTGCACAGGGTATTTATGACCCTCTGCAAGAAGAGTGTGGATTTTCTCTTGGTCCCTGCCTTAGCGGTGGGGAATGCAAGCAGGGTGCTGGGTTGTATAGCTAGGGGCATTAGTAGCAGAAAAAGGGAAGTGGTCATGCCACTCTACAGATCTCTAGTTAGACCTCACCTAGAGTATTGTGTACAGAACTGGAGACCCCATCTCCAGAAGGATATAGATATTCTAAATAAAATTCAGAGAAAGGCTACTAAAATGGTGACTGGTTTACAGGAAAATACATTTCTCTGTCGTCCAATACAGGTTACTGGGTAGGCGATCCGCCACTTTAAGTAGGCAGGAACAATTCTAGAAGTGAATGCAGGGGGTGGAGCCTACCTTTCCTCCTTGGCTGCAGCTAGCCAATCAGCTCCAGTAAGATTTGTTCCTTGGTGAAGACACAGGCAAGAGAACAGTTCTGCTATAGTTTTAGCTAATTTTTTATTTTACTGTTAGATATGGAATATCACCATTAGGCAGATTACCATAACTGACAATGCCCTTAGATGTGGCTAGCTCAGTATCTAGGTGCATTTTGTGGACCTTAAGCCCTGGGGGGAAAATCTTGGGTTCAAGTTCTTTCCCCAGGATTTGCCCACTGAGGCTTCTTCTTAATACATGGTAATCTGAAGACAGAAGATCTGCAGGAAAGGTGCGCAACCCTTTGATTGCTGCAGGTCCACATGTCCCACAGTGCCCCTGCGCACAGGGGTTTGGAGTTCCTATTGCACACTCCTGAACTCATTGGGTTTATCTGTATGTCTGTTCGGTGTTTTGGAGCAAGTTTCTGTGGTAACTTAACCCTTTAGCTGCTGGTTTTGCATCTTTTGGGAGTTTATTGGCACTTTCCCTACTGGGTTCAGTGTTTTTTTGGGTCTCCTCATATGTTCTAGTGATGTTTCATGTAATTTTAATTCACAGTTTCAACTTTGCAAAATGCGCTTTTACCTCATAGATGCCATTGCTCCATTCACTTCTATGGGACTGTACAGTTTGGGACATATCTCTGCAACTGCTCAATGTAGTGACTTTAGAGATGGCTCATTTTAATTGTCTGTCCTTGCTCTGTCATCTGGTTAACGTTTTATGTGTGTTGGGGGGCTCAGGGGGCTTTGGGCACTGTTGGGGTACTTTTTCTGGGAAAACTACATTTCCCATGAGCTCTTGCTTTGCTCTCTTGTTTCTGTTTGGCTCCCGCCGCAACAGCCATTTTGTGCCTTTTTCCGGAACGCGTATCCTACACAGGACTTCGACTCTCCTTCTCTCCTTTGCAGATTAACCCTTCGCCTGCCAGATAAGTGCACTTTAATGATTTCTGGGGGGAAATTTTAATCCTACACACTCTATTTGGGTGATTCCTTATACTTTAAACGTTTTTACACTGTGAGAATATCTAATCCGTTAGAGCTTGGGGCCAGGCCTAAGACTAAAGACGCTGGGGTCTCTGTCTCCCCTATTGCGCATTACTCTTCATGTCATTCAGGGTTACCTAGAGAATTCTCAGGTCATTAATGCCTAGCATGTTCTGATGTCCCTGAGTCTCTCCTAGGGGCCTCCAGCCATGCATTAGAGCCAGTTTGGGTGCAAGAGTTCAAGGCTGCTACTAGAGACCTCCGGTCTACATTGCAACTCTTTCCATACCAGTTACAGGGGGTCTTCCACTCCTGGCAGACCCCTTCTTCTGTCAGATCTTCCCTGCCGAAACCGCAGGGATTACCTGACATATCAGATTCCTCTGAGGAGGAACTGTTGGTGTATTTGGATGTTAAGGAATGTTCTGCTGTGGGCTCCTCTCAGTTTTTTGGGGACCCCTTTGAGGCTGATCCTGATCCCTCGACTGAGGGCTTGATCAGTGCCGTCTTAACTACCCTAAACATTCTGTTAGTTCAGGAGGTTTCTTCGGATCCCTCTGATGTATTTCAGGAGCCTAAAAGGCCCTATACTTGTTTTCCACCTAACCCCACTCTTGACCACCTTGTGTTTGATGAATGGAAGTCTTCGGACAGGAAACCTTATGTTTCCAGGAAATTTTCCAAGCTTTACCCCTTCGTTGAGGCGGCGCTTGCTCAAGGCTATCTAAGTCCACTGCCATGCCAGTTGCTGATGCTTCCTCTCTGATAGATTGGACTGACAAGAAACTTGAGGTCTCCCTCAAGTCCATTTTTGCCACTGCTGGTACTGCCATGTGCCCAGCGTTCACTGCGGCATGGGTGTACCGGGCCATTGCGGTCTAGACTGAACAGCTCACCCTGGCTGTCCGTCAGGGTGCTCCTACTTCGGATATGTTGCGGCTTCTTGCCAACATTTCTGAGGCCCAGCACAATGTTTCTGCTGCCTTATTTGATGCCATCCGTTAGGTGGCAAGGGTTTCCACCATGTCCGTGGTTGCCAGACATGCTCTTTGGCTCAAGATCTGGTCTGCTGACACTGCTTCCAAGAAAGCTTTTCTCTCATTGCCTTTTCAAGGCACCTGTTTGTTTGGGCCAGATCTTAAGGATCTGATTAGTGAGGCCACAGGGGGCAAAAGTACCCTTCTGCCTATGGTCCCCAGGAAAAAGACGCCTCTTAAGCGTAATCGGCTTTTTTGTTCCTTCCAGACTGAGACACGTCCGGCGGTTCCCTCAGCTCCGCGTTCCTCCTCCAAGCCCAAACAGCAATGGAAGCCCAAGGTCTTCTCCAAGAATAAGGCTTCCAAGCCTTCTTCGGCATGACTCGCCGAACCCAGGTCCCCACTTGGCTGTGGTCTTCAAGAAGAACGGCAGCTGTCGTCCCATTTTGGATTTGAAGGATCTCAATTCCTTTGTGATCCAGACTCATTATCACCAGGAGTCCCTAAGGATGGTGATTGCTGCTATGTCCCCGGGGGAATTCCTTGCCTCTCTGGATCTTCAGGACGCCTATCTGCACATTGCCATTCATCCAGAGAGTCGGCAGTATCTCAGATTTGCCTGCGACCAAGGGCACTTTCAGTTTTCAGCTCTTCCCTTAGTCTGACTACAGCTCCTCAAGTCTTCAGCCGTGTCCTGGGAGCTTTAGTATCCGCCCTTCATCGGGACGGCATCAGAGTTACTCCATACATGGACGACCTGCTTCTGAAAGCCACTTCTGTGGAACTTCTTCATCAGCAGGTTCAGGACTGCATTCATGCTCTCACCCATCATGGGTGGATCATCAACATGGACAAGTCAAATCTTGTCTCATCCCAGTGTCTGGTCTTCCTGGGTCTTCTCTTCGACACCCAGCAGAGTATGGTGTTTCTCACGGATGAGGTGGCTCACCAGATCACCCACAGGTTTTCTGCTCTTCTGGCTCACAATCCAGATCCAGCCAAGAAGCTGTCCTCTCTAGTGGGGAAGTTCATTTCCACCATAGAAGCGGTCCCGTTTGCCATGGCTTACACTAGGGACCTCCAGAGGTTTGTGAACCAGGTGTGCAGGGGTCAGTCGGACCTTCTGAAGATGTCAGTGTCCTTCCCTCTTCATGTGGAACTGAGTTTGTTGTGGTGGCTCGACCGCTCCAGTCTGCTGAAGGGCAGTTCCTTCCTGGTATCCTTCTGGACCACGGTGATGATGGATGCCAGCCTCTCCAGCTGGGGAGCGGTCCTGGGTCACCTGAGTGCTCAGGGTCAGCGGTCTCCAGAGGAATCTCTCCTTCCCATCAACGTGTTGGAGCTTCGGGCGATATTTCATGCCCTTCGCCACTGGAATGCCCAGTCCGGGTCCAGTCTGACAACGCCACGGCTGTGTTTTACATCAACAAGCAGGGCAGAACAAGAAGTCTTGCCGCTTGGTTAGAGGTCAAGGCTATTTTGTCCTGGGCAGAATAACATGTTTCTGCCATATCCACAGTGCACATTCCTAGTGTAGACAACGTCATGGCAGACTTCCTTAGTCGACATACAGTGGACAGCAGAGAGTGGGAACTGCACCCAGAGGTCTTCACCCTCATTGTTCAGAAGTGGGGTCTTCCTTGCATTGACCTGATGGAGACAAGACACAACCGGAAGGTCCTAATGTTCTGCTCTCGCTGGAGGGATCCTCTAGCTCTAGCGGTGGATGCCATGTCCATTCCTTGGTTGTTTCCTCTGGATTACATCTTCCCTCCCCTCCCCATGATGTACAGGGTGTTACGTAAATTGATACTGGAGCACTGCCCAGTCATTCTGATTGCTCCGTACTGGCCTCGACAGGCTTGGCTTCCGGAGCTTCTGGATCTGTCTGTGGCAGAGCCATTCTGACTCCCTTGCCGTCTGGATCTTCTTCTACAGGGTTACCTGTGAAAGGAGGATGTTTATCGTCTAGCTTTGATGGCTTGGAAATTGAATCCTCAGTACTGAAGAACAACGGTTTTTCGTCTGGTGTGGTGACTACTATGCTTAGTGTCCGCAAACCTGTTTCTTCTAAGGCCCACCATCATGTCTGGTCGAGCTTTGCACTTTGCAGGAGTTTCTCCCAAAGGTGGTCTCTGAGTTCCACATTAATCAGGAGATTGTGGTGCCTTTTTTCTGCGGACCCTACCTCTGACAAGGAGAGGGATCTCCACTTGTTAGATGTGGTGAGTTGTCTCAAGTTTTATGTACATCGGACTGAGTCGATTAGATAGTCTGACATGCTGTTCGTCATTCCTGAGGGCCCCAGGGCAGGAAGACCTGCATCCAAAGTGACTATTGCATCTTGGATCAGGTCTACTATTCGTAAGGTTTATGGGCTAAGGAAGAAGACTGTTCGGGTCATGGCTCATTCTACTAGGTCTATTGGGGCTTCTTGGGCTTACAAGAATCAGGCCTCCGCTGATCATTTGTGCAAGGCTGCCACTTGGTCGTCTGTGCACACCTTTTTGAAGCACTACTGTGTTGATGTGCTGGCATTGGCTGATGCCAGTGTTTGGAGGAAGGTCCTGGAGGCAGTCTTGCCTGTCTAGGATCTTCTTCGGTTCTTTGGTGCTTCCTTCACTTTTGAGTCCTATTGGCTCTAGTTCAGTGTGCTGTGTAAGAGTTCCTGGGGTGTTGTTACCCCTGTTCAGTGTCCGTTGTTGGGCTATCCCTGATCTGATGGTTCATATCTGGTGCATATATGCTCTGGTGACTTTGGGGGCCTTGCGACTGGTCCTTGCCTTACTTCCCGCCTCTGGGAACCTCAGTGGTTGGACATCCCAAAGTTACCAGTAACCTGTATTGGACGACTGAGAAAAGAGGATTTTAGTCTTACCTGTTAAATAATTTTCTCTTAGTCCATACAGGTTACTGGTCTCCCACCCTGTCAAGGGACCATGCTTGGCTCTCCTGTGGCAGACCGTGGGGGTCCTTCGGGGTCATGCTCACAGTAGTCTTCTTTCACTTCTATTATCTAGTCAATAGTTTTTGTCTCAAATCTTACTGGGGCTGATTGGCTAGCTGCAGCCAAGGAGGGAAGGTAGGCTCCAACCCCTGCATTCACTTTTAGAATTGTTCCTGGCTAATTAAAGGGGCAGATCGCCTACCCAAAGTTACCAGTAACCTGTATGGACTAAGAGAAAAGGATTTAACAGGTAAGACTAAAATCCTCTTATCAAGGTAGACTAAAGGATCTGAACATGTATAGCTTGGATGAGAGAAGAGAGAGGATGTGATAGAAACATTCAAATACATGAAGGGATTCAACAAAGTGCAGGAGTGACAGGGGAGGACTGACAGGACCCAGGGCCCCTGATCCAAAAAGCGGTCTGGGCCCCCTGCACAATGACATCATTGGCCCCTCCCCGTGACATCATTGCCCCTCCCCATGACATCATTGGCCCCACCTCCCACTACATCCTGAGCCCCCATCCTCAGCCCCGTACACCTACTCTCCCCCCACCACACACACACACACACACTCTCCTCCCATCCAGAAGATTCACATTACACAAATTAAGGTACTCCACGCGATTTAATGTTGCGTTTAAAAAAAATAAATAAGTAAAACTACACTGCTGGCTAGCTTCTTGCCGGTTGGCTGGAGGCTACTTGGCTACTGGCTGGATAGCTTGAGGGTGTGCTGGCTGGCTGGGGTACTGTATTGCCTGGGGGTACTGAATAGCCTGGAGGGCCTCCAGGCAATTCAGTACCCTCCTCCAGGTCATCCAGTACCCCCCTCCAGGCCATCCAGTACCCCCCAGGCCTTTCAGTTCCCCCCAGGCCATCCATTACCCTCCTAGGCCATCCAGTACCCTCCTAGGCCATCCAGCCCCCTCCTAGGCCATCCAGCCATCCAGTACCCCCCTAGGCCATCCATTACCCCCAAGGTCATGCAGTAACCCCCTCCAGGCCATGCAGTAGCCCCCCCATGACATCCAGTACCTGCCCCTTCCACAATGACCCCATCTCCACATTCCCCCTCAATCTCCACATTGCCCCTCAATCTCCAATCTCCACATTGTCCCTCAATCTTCACAATGTCCCTTCCACAATGCCCCTCAATCTCCAATCTCCACAATGCCCCTCAATCTCCACATTGCCCCCATATTTTCACAATGTCCCTTCCAAAATGCCCGTCAATCTCCACAACGCCCCTCAATCTCCACATTGCCCCCATATTTTCACAATGTCCCTTCCACAATGCCCCTCAGTCTTCAATCCCCACAATGCCCCTCAATCTCCAATCTCTACAATGCCCCTCAATCTCCACATTGCCCTTCAATCTCCAATCTCCACATTGCCCCTCAATCTCCACATTGCCCCTCAATCTTCACAATGTCCCTTCCACAATGTCCCTCAATTTCCACATTGCCTCCATATCTTCACATTGCCCCTTAGTAGACATCAGTATGCTAAGATGTCTGCGCTGTTTCCTGGCTGTCGGTCCTGGGAACAGTAGGAATTCTCAATAACGTGGTAATATCTCTGGCGACTAGCACTATTGAGCAGCTAGTCGCCAGATGGGTAATTATTTGGGGGCAAGTGTAGAAGGGGTGGTAGTTCCACTTTAAGAAATTATAGCGAATTGGCTCCATAGAATGACAAAGGAATTGGAGAAGTGATATCCACTGGAGAAGTCATCTCCACTTTATCACCTCTTTATGACGCCTTATTGAATAACCCCCCATATATTAAAAATGCATATTTAATAAAACATGAAGCCCAGTGTCCAATTTTTCAGTACCAACATGTTACTTTTATCAGGGAAAACATTGGATATTAGTTTTATTATGGTTTATTAACATACACTTACATCTCCTTATAATAACTCCCCAATTATCTTTCTATGGCAAGAAAATCATAATAGGCTCTAATATTTTTGCCCTTCCTTCTTGGCTCAAGAGATAATATCTTCAGTCAGTCGAGAATATAATGATCATGGAGGTGGTCATGACAATTGTGAGCAGTACTACTAGACCTCAAACTCCATCCACTGATACTTTCTTTTCTTTTCTTTTTTTTGAAAATGAAGCAGGCAGAGTGTATGACTAGAAGATCACCATGTGCAGGTGGTGGAGTCCGAGGTCCAGTTGTCCTGTTAGAAACTGTCATGTCAACTTCCATTTACATGACATCCAGGACTGAATGAAGATGATATCTACTGAACCATGTTGCAAGAGTTATATTCCTGGAGGCCATTAACATTTTCTGGAGATACTAAGGTACGTGATAGGTTAGTATTAGGAGGTGATAGTGAGGTGACTCCAGCACAGTTGCATTGGTGTTATCCTCCAACTCCAGTGGTTGCATTTCCATACCTCCCAACATTTTAAATGGCCAAAGAGGGACACTTTTGTTTAAGATGGTGTCACTAGGGGCGTGGCTGGTGGGTTGGGCATTACCAAGAATGTTTAGGTTATTTTGTGACCTTCTGACAGATATTTGTGTGACTGAATAAATGATATAGAGAAATATCAAAGTATTTTATTTACACACACTCATTTATAAACAAATATACTGAAGTTTAAACAATCATTACTGAGTTTTATTGCTGTGGAGCAATGTGATGCATTTATATACACACCACATAGTCTGATCTCCTAAACAGAGGGACTCCAGGGTGGGAAAGAGGGGCAGAGGGATTTGGGTCTGTCAAAGAGGGACTGTACCTCCTAAAGAGGGACACTTGGGAGGCATGCATTTCTGGGTATACACTAGATTAGAGGTGTCCAACCCTCAGCCTGTAGCTGCATGCAGGTCACTGCTGTAAGTCATGGTCCACCACATGAGGCTTTAGGTTGCCTGAAATGTAGCCTGTGTTCCCTCCTGCTGACTGCCAGGACCTGAAGTGGCTCTTAGTAGTCAGATCATAATAATGTGCAGGGAGGACTTCCAGGTCCTTCCTGCTAAAAGCACTGACAATAAAACTGAAGCTTACATTTTTAAAGAAGCCTGTGGGGTCCCCACATCCCATAGAAGCTTCTTTCTTGTTCAGAGCTCTGTTGGGGTCAAGCAACATGATGGCATCATCACATTGTGAAGATCTTTTGAAGAAGGTCACAGAGTGGGAGCTTCAAGAAAGAATTTAGGTTGGGATGTGGAGAATCATGGCAGCTTCTTTGAAATGTAAGATTACCTCTATTTTTACTTAAATCATGGTGCTATGGGGGGAATTGATGAGGGGAGAATGTGATGCCATGGGGGAGAAGGTGGTTCTGTGGGGGGAGATGATGAGGGGAGAATTGAGTGCATTGGGAGGAGTAGGTGATCAAGGGAGAGATTGGTGCTTTGAATGGAGTTGATGAGGGGAGAATAAGAAAGAATGATCTTGCCCTGTGTTGCAATGGATAGCTCATTGAACTTCTAGTTGGATGGAATACTCAAAGATGTGGGTTCAAGTATTGCCAGAGTCATACACTGTGTATAGGATCCATGGTGTAATGGTTAGCACTCTGGACTTTGAATCCAGCGATCCGAGTTCAAATCTCGCTGGAACCTTTCTTTTACAACATATACCTTGAAATAAAATAGAATTAAGAGCTAGAAATATTTAATAGTTTCAGAATGTTATAGATAAATATTTGTTCTTGATGTAAAACAGTTACATGGATAAGGCAATGCCTGAGTGACAGGAGACATAGGGTGGTAGTCAATGGAGAATATTTGGATGAAGGGAGTGTTACTAGTGGGGTACTTCAGGGATCTATACTGGGGCCCATTCTTTTCAATAGTTTTATTAGTGATATTGTAAAAGGTCTTCAAGGTAAGGTATGCTGTTTTGCAGATTATACCAAGATCTGCAATAAGATAGACATTCCAGGGGGAATAAGCCAAATGACAAATGATTTAAGTAAATTAGAAGAATGAACAAGAGTGTGGCTGCTGCAGTTTAATGTTGATAAATGTAAAATAATGCACTTGGGATGTAAAAATCCAAAAGAAAAATATACTATTAAGGGTAATGTGCTGAGAGAGACAACAGAGGAAAGGGATTTGGGAGTAATTATTTCTAATGACTTAAAGGTAGGCAGGCAATGTAACAAAGCGGTGGGGAATGCAAGCAGGGTGTTGGACTGTGTAGCTAGGGGCATTAGTAGGAGAAAAAAGGAAGTGGTCATGTCACTCCCCCAACTCCAGGAGGATATAGACACTCTAAAAAAAATTCAGAGAAGGTCTACTAAACTGGTGACTGGTTTACAGGAAAAGAAATATCAGGATAGACTAAAGGAACTGAACGTGTATAGCTTGGAGGAGAGAAGAAAGAGGGGATATGATGCACACATTCAAATACATGAAGGGATTCAACATAGTGCAGGAGGGAAGTATATTTCAAAGGAGTAAAAATGTAAGTACAAGAGGTTATAGTCTAAAACTAAAGGCACACAGGTTTAGAGGGGGTAGTAGATGAGTGAAATAGCCTACCAACAGAAGTGGTAGAAGTTAATACAGTGACAGAATTTACGCATGCATGGCATATGCATAAGATTGTCCTGAACATAAGAGAAGATCAAGGAACAAAATATGTTTTGAGGTTTTTACAGTAGGAAAATGGGCAGACTAGATGGGCCAAATGGTTTTTATCTGCTGTCAAATTCCATGTTTCTATGGTGCTCTGGGCAGAGAAGTTAGTGAAGAGAGAAGCTGGTGCTATGGTGGGAGATGATGAAGTAAGAATGTGGTGATGTATGGAAGAGAACATGGTCCGGGGAGAAAGTGGTGCTATGAGGGGAGATAATAAGGGGGAAATGTGGTATTATGGTGAGAGAAGGTGTTGCTATGGGGAGATGATGAGGGGAAAATGTGTTGTTATGGTGGGAGAAAGTGGTGCTATGGGGATATGATGAGGAAAAAATGTGGTGCATGGGTCGGAGAAGGTGTTTAGGGAAAATCCTGGTGCTATGGGGGGGATGGAGATAATATGGGGGGTGATGAGGGGAGTATATGGTACTGTGCCGGTCAAAAAAGGTTGAACACCACTGTACTAGAGTTATGATAGTGCATATCAGTGGACACATGCCACCTTTGTTAGGATTTTCATGATAGCAAGCCCCTATTCCTGCCTTATAGGATGCATAGGGATATGGTGTTAAATTACAACATTTCCTCTACACCTTTAGTGTATATCATTAACCCTTTAGTGCCAGATTCCCCTTGGGCACTCAAGGGTTAAACAAGGAGACGAGGAAAGGAACTTCCCCAAATACCCATAGGCTGCCCCTTTACCCTCCCTTTGCCACAAGTGTGGGTTAAAGAGGAGAATTTTTGATGTAAGTAGCTTAGTAAATTTCCTTTAGACAGGTGTAGGCCTAGAGAATTCCAGTGCCTGATTTATCATGAAATTGTATTTGTACATCCACCCCAGGATTCCTTTAAATACAGATTATATTTTTTAAGACAACGAGTCCTAGTCAATAAGCTAAGAGGTGCAATTCTGAAGCAAACCAACTGCACCTTAGGGGTCAAACACACATTCCCAGAATACCAATTGATTTCAATGGGGATTTCATCCTTTGTAATATGTCGGAGGCCTTTCTAGCATCCAGTACATTAACCCTTAATGACAAAACACACCATTCGGGGACTCCGGAATCGATTACAAAAAAAAAAAAAGTTCTGTGGACGTTAAGTGACGGCCGCATGCTTAGCGCCGGTCAGTAAGGGGTTAAAGGGGAACTACCACCCCAAACAGAGTCCCCCCCCCATAATTAGCCATCTAGTAATTAGCTTACCAGTAGTACTATTATCCAGCAAAATTACCTCGTTAGTCAGAAATCCTACTTCTGTCAAGACTGACAGCCAGTCAACAGCGCTTTAGAGGCATCTGTGCACCTGGGCCATCAGTCCCTTCTGGTACCTTTAGGTACCATGCAACGCCTCCTAGAGGAGATCGGGACTGACAGCGCAGGCATCTGTAAGTAAAGATGTCTGCACTGGTGCCTGGCTATTAGTCTCGCCAGAAGTAGGATTTCTGACTAAAGCGGTATTTAGGCTGGATAATAGTACTATTGGTAAGCTAATCACTAGATGGCTAATTATTGGGGGGGAGAGCTTTATTTGGAGTTATAGTTCCCCTTTAAAAGGCCCATTTAAATCAGTGGGAATGTAAATTTGTCCCCTATGGTGCAGCTGGTTTGCCCCAGAATTGCACATATTTACCTTATTGCGTACGGACCACTGTCTGGGGAGCTTTGTGTATACAACTGAGCCTCACCGCAGCACCACAGTTCCACTCCTTTATCATTGCATATACTAACAAGCATATTGATATATCTGTTAAAGGGCCAGGCTGCTCTTCTAGTTTTCAGTCTTGGGGGGGCGGACAACAACAGTGATTGGGAGACAAAAATATACTCATCATTTTCATGATGTAAATGATATAATCAAGGCACTAGAATGGTGTGGTGCCAGTGAAAATCATACTAGCGGATGCGCTGGGGTGGTTCTGTAGCAAACCCACGGTACCATAGGGAACAAATGCAGATTCTCAAAATTTCCATTGAATTAAAGGGGCTTGTAACTCCTTGAACAGATGACGTCTGTTGTATTCAAGGGGGGAGATTCACTAAGCGGTGATAAAGTAGAGATGACTTCTCCAGTTTATCACTTCTCCAATTCCATTGTCATTCTATGGTGCCGATACACTAAGATTTCTTCAACTTTGGAGATCTTAGTACATTGGCTCTATAGAATAACATAGTAACTGGAGAATTAATAAACTTGAGAAGTCATCCCCATTGTATCTCCTCTATATCACCCCATGTTGAATCTCCCCAAGGGGTTAAAATCCCTATTAAATCAACAGAATGTTTTAATTGTCCCTGATTGTTCTGTTGGTTTGTCCCAGAATTTCTCCAGTTCTTAGTACTCACTATGTGTCATTGCTGAGAGTTATAAATTGTAACCTAATTCAAATCAATATCTCCCTAACAGGGCGAAATGTTTCATAACAATGTCCCAGACCTTAAAGGGATAGTAATGTCTTAATTATATAAAAAGTAGTATTGTAGACCATAAAATAAGAAATCCATTGATGCAATTCCTATCTCTCAGACCTTTATGGTTTGAGAGATAGAGCATTCTAAAGTTCCCCTATCCCTGAGGAGATACGTGTCAGCCAACACAAGGAGGCTCTTCAGCATAGCCGCAATAGCGCAATTTAAAAATAAATACTTCTTTGGAACAGTCTAAAAAGTGTGCTTGCAAACCAAGCACACTTTGTAGACTGTTCCAGTGAAGTATTTCTTTTTACATCGCATCTTTTTGGCTCTGCTGAAGAGCCTCCTGTCGGTCCCCGGACCAGGAACTCCTGCTGTCAGCTTACAGCTGTTGTCAGGAAAAGGGAAGGGAGAGGAGAACTTTAGAATGCTCTGTCTCTCAAATCATAAAGGTATGAGAGATAGAAATGGCGTTGATGGATTTCTTATTTTATGGTCTACAATATTACTTTTTATATAATTAAGGCATTACTATCCCTTTAAAGTGGAACTGTCATTTTGTAATAACTAGGTGATTTTGAAAGAGGTTTCAGAAGCAAACTATATTTATATTAAGAATTTTTTATTTAAAACAAAAGTTTATAATATATTTAGCTTAATTTATTTGTCAGTTAGTATAAGTTTTCCAGGGACGCCAGGAGAACTCAGACATTCCACAATGCTCTGCATTACCAACTGACACTTCCTACATGCACCACTAGCCAATGGCGAGTGAAAATTCAGCCCTGGCGAGTAGAAATTCAGCCCTGGTGGGTATGCTATGGCTTGCAGTGGCGAGTAACTTTTCAGGTCTGGCTAGTAGCAAAGGAATTTTAAGCCCTGTATATATATATATATATATATATATATATATATATACATATAGTAACATTTCTCAGAAACTATTGCTTAACCCCTTAACGACCACTGACGTGCCAGGACCGTCACGTTGGTCTGAGCACTAAAGGACCAGTAACGGTCCTGGCATGTCATGGAGTTCAGGGCTCCCGGCGCGGCTGCACGCCACTCCAGAAGCCCTGAACCTGAAGAAAAATAAAAGCCCCGTGGTCCTCAAGTGCCGGCCGTGCGTATCAGGTCCTTAAAGGGTTAAGGATTCATGACGGTCCTGGCATGGGTTAAATGATAGTAGCGCATCTCTGTGCATGCTCCGTGACTGGAGCTCTCAGTTTCAGTCCTTCTCTAGTCTGCCAGTTCACGTGATCGCTCCAGGAGCGTTCACATGTACCAGCATTTGGATTGAATAAGGCAGTGTGCCAAGCACACTGCCTTTGTGTCTGCGCTGTGCCTCTCTTTTCCTTACAATCAAAGTAAGGGAGAGAGAAGTAGACAGGAGACACCTAGTGGTTAAAAAAATGCAGTAGCTGGGGGTATTAACCCCTTCAATGCTGGTGCTGTGGGCTGGCTGGATGCAGGTCCATTTCTGACCTGCTAAAAGCAGCAATTTTTTTTTTTTTAATTTAAAAAACGAAACAACTTTTAGTTAAATATTTTATTTATAAACTAAATATTTAAACTTGAAATAATACAAAAAGGGAGTGTGATTGTTGTGGAGCCATGTAATACAATTATACACACTGCCAAATCTTATAGATAAAAAAGTGGGAAAATAGGGAGGGAAAGAGGGACATGGGGATTTTCATCCACGGGGAACAGTGCCCACTTAAAACTGCTAATTTTGTAGGTATGATGCCCGGTAATACCTTTCATGCAGTCTTCATAAAAATGTAACCCATTGCGCCCAATTAATGCCAAGAGAAAAAATAAAAATGGTGTTTTTTTACATTTTTTTTACAGTTTTATTTCATTTTAATAAAGTAAATCGTGGGTTATCCGTGTAACTGTTATATCAAAAGAAAGCAGGGGAGGGCTGGCCTGGGGGGCAATTGCCCCCTGGGCTGGTCATATGTCTGGGCTGGTGGGCCACTACCTCACTAAATCTCCCAATTGCTGCTGTAAATGGAGCTACACTAGTGATAACATAGATCTTACAATTGAAATGGAGCTACATAAATGACACCGCAGTGGAACAATCTAAATGGAGCTACACTAGTGGCATAACCCATTTCTTTGTAAGCTCTATAGTATCACTAGTGTAGCTTTATTTAAATTGTAAGCTTTGTAGTAGCGCACTAGTGTAGCCCAATTTCAACTGTAAGCTATGTGGTATCACTTGCCTTACCTCACAACATTAATACCAATTTTAAAATTAACAAAAGGGGGTGGGTTGGGACAGTGGACTTGAACGATATAGAAATGGGCCACTTGACTGAATTTGCCCCCTGGGCCACAAGTTGCCAGCCCTCCCCTGAAAGAAAGCCCTATTTGTGTGTAAAACAACAGTATATAATTTATGTGGATGGAATAAAAGCCTTAGTGGGAACACACTGTTGAACAAAGACATAGTCAAAAAGATCAGAATTGCTCTGGTCCTTAAAGCGGAACTTTCACCTAAACACGTTTGCTTTAATCCACGTACATTACCAATTCAAACTGTGCTGTGTTTTGGTTTAAAAAAAAAAACGCATTAGAAATTAATTTTGAGGGTTTACCTTTTCCCTCTTGACGTATTCGCATTCTGATCGGCACAATTTGTGCCGATGAGAATACAGAACAGATCCTCCTCCCCGCTGGTCTGTCAGAAAGCTGGAGAACTCTCATTGGTAGAGATCAATATCTAGCCAATGAGAGTGCTCCAGCTTACTGACAGACCAGCGAGGAGGAGGATCTCCTGTATTCTCATCGGCAAGATGGTGCTGATGAGAATGAGGAGAAGAGGGATAACGTTAACCCTCAAACTTAATTTCTCTTACGTTTTTTTTAAAAACCAAAACCCAGCACAGTTTGAATTGGTAATGTACGTGGATTAAAGCAAACGCGTTTAGGTGAAAGTTCCGCTTTAAGTGAAATCCACCTCAGATTTTCATGGTCCTTAAGGGTTTAAAGCGGATCAATCCAAATTAAGGGCCCCCCAAATAATTATTCATATAACGATACACATAGAAATGCTATTTTCTTGAATAAGTCCAGCATTATTAAGAAATCCTACGTGATCTGAGACAAACAGGCAGGCATCAGTGCAGACACCTTGCCTTAGAGACATCTGTGCTCCTGGACTGTCCGTTCCGTTCTTCTCCAGGATTGGTGAAGGGGCGTTGCATTGTACCTTAAGGTACAGGAAGTGACGTACGGCACAGACGCACAGATGCCACTACAGCAAGAAGCCTGCCTGTCAGTCTCCGAACAAGATGTATTTCTTAATAATGCTGGACTTATTCAGGGTAATACAAGTATTTGTATGCGTATTGCTATATTTGGGGGGCACTTTAATTGGAGTGATAGTTTCACTTTAAAATTGATCAACATAAATATGGGTGATTTCTAGATGTTCTTTTTAAAATCAGTAATTTTTTTTTACAAAGTGATAGTTCTATTTTAAAGGGATAGTAATACTTAAAATGTAAAAAAATATGTTGTAGGGTTTATCCCCCTGAGTAAAACAAGGGTACTCCCACTGCTGAAAGGTGTTTTATTCAAAAGTTATTACAGCTCAAAGTTGAATTTTTTTAGGTGCAGTATAACAGCGGCCTGAAACTGTACAGTGGCGCTGTTGCTACACCATCCTATGGACAGCTCTAGGCATAGAGGTGCAATTCTTGAGCAAATAAACTGCAAAACAGAGAATAGAAATTCCTCAAATCACAACAGATTTAACACCTAGAATGCTAGAGAGACCTCTGTTGCATTCAGTGGGTTGGAACTGTAGCATTTTAGGTGTTAAATCTGTTGGGATTTTGGGATTTGAGGAATTTCTATTTGTTCACTATTTCCTGCAACAGGATATACCCTTGGTCTAGAACATGTGAAGACTTCAACCCCCTGGGTGCTAGAGAGATCTTCAACTCATTGATTTGGAAATCTCTTGAGCATCCAGATGGTTAAATAATAGCTTGTGAAGGGGTATACAACTAGTGCAAGGACATTTAGATTGCTGTGACCACAACCACAATTCATAATATAGGTGTGGCCACCACAGCTTATACACTGCCCCTCAACATTTTGAGCTCTAAGTGGCAACCACTGCCTAATCTGCCTAATGGGAAATCTGGCCCTGGTTGCCCCTTACCGTGCAATTGGTTTGCTCCAGAATTGCTCCAATCAGCTATCATACATAAGGCCCTTCATAACTCAGTGTAGGTTGGGCCTAATTATCTGTTTTGGGCAGAGCTTCTGGCCTGAGGTTCCGTAAGGTTTTTGAACTTTCAATTATGCTCTTCTCAACCACATACTGTGTATGTGTGCTTGCTGTCATGTTCAGTCTCACACTGAACAAATATAAAGTCATAGTTGGTCACATATGTGACACTACCCTGAGCTTGTGATATTTGACATCGACACCGCGTCCTGTATATGGCGTCTTCATGCTGTGAAATCCTGAGTGACCAAATTGAAGACGTTGCTCTCCAGTGAGGTCTGCCACTTTCCCCAGTGCCGTTGGATCTCCGCTTGAACCTGCATAAGACAACACGCTGTTTAGATGCATGTAAATGTAAACGCATAGGTGCAACAGGTATCCTTTTAAAAGGTCACATGAGAAAGAGCGTGCAACCAAATGACATGATTACCATGTCACCTGGATAAAAATGTTGACATGAGAATCTCTCACTGCATGACAGTGTAAGATTCTCATGTCGGTTACTGAAATGTCACATCAAATACCAAGAAGTTACAGAAGGAGAGCAAACTTCCCGGCAGTAATGTTTTAGCCCTTTGCAGCCAATACCCATCCCATAATGCTGCCCCGGCTGTAACTGTGAACATGCTTCATTTTTGTCCTCATTTTGTTCTCAGCAAAGCTGTCATTTTCACCAAAGAGATCTTCACCACTGCATTGCATAAGGAAAAAAGACAGGAATATGAGGAACATTGCATGAGCTGAAATATGTGCTCTATCCCATCATGCTGTCCTGACGCTTTACTGATAACTCTCTCTTTAAAACAAATGACATCGAACCATAGAATCTGACGGCAAATAAGAACCATTTCGGCCCATCTAGTCTGCACATTTTCCTACTGTATAAACCTCAAACCTTTTTTGGACTTTGGCCTTTTTTATGTTAAGGACAGCTTTATGCCTATCCCATGCATGCTTAAATTCTGTCATTGTATTAACTTCTACCACTTCTGCTTTCTGTCACTGTATTAACTTCTACCACTTCTGCTGGTAGGCTATTCCACTGATCTACTACCCTCTCTGTGAAGTAAAACTTTCTTACATTACATCTAAACCTGTGTCCCTCTATTTTTAGACTATGGCCTCTTGTCCTAACATTTTTACTCCTTTGAAATGTACTTCCATCCTGCACTTTGTTCAATCCCTTCACGTATTTGAATGTTTGTATCATATCTCCTCTCTGTCTTCTCCCCTCTATGATATACATGTTCAGATCCTTTAGTCTATCCTGATATTTCTTTTCCTGTATAAAGATTGGCCAGACTGGTGGATCAGCCTATTTCAAGTGGAACTTTCATCCGCTATAAAGTCGCACTGCTATAATTAAGCAGGTAGCGACTAGATTTAGAATATATATTTTACCTTTCCAAAGTAGGGCGATCTAAAGAAATCCATCATTGAAGGGAACTGGAACCCAGGCTACAGCGCAGACTTCTTGTCTGCACGCCTGCGCCGTCAGTCCTGTTCTCCACTGAGTAGACTGAGGTGCACTATATGGTTACCGGAAGGGAGTGATGGCGCAGGCGTGCAGACTGTGCCAGTTGCATAACTATAGGGGTTGCAGGGGTTGCACCTGTGACCAGGCCCGTGCACTCCAGGGCCTGGCCTCCCTCTGCGACCCCTTCGCCTGGCGCCCTCAATCTCCTGCCAGCGCTCTAGTGATGCAGAGTGTTGGGAGATTACATCATCTCCCAGTGCTTTGCATTACTAAGATGACCGCGCGGGAGCTCCAGGTAGGAGATGAGGGCATTGTGGAGGGGGTCAATGTGGTCAGGGGGGCCAATGTGGTGGGGGGGCCCACGGCACTTCTTGTACCATGGCCCAGAGGCTTCTAGTTATGCCTCTGGACTGTGCTAACCCGGCCATCAGTCTCCTACAATTACTGATTTCTTTAGAACGGGCTACTTTTGAAAGATAAAATATATATTCTGAAGCTAGTCACTTCCTGCTTAATTATAGCAGAGTGACTTTATAGCGGATGAAAGTTTCGCTTTCACTGTAGTTAAAGCGCCGCGGCAGCATGATGGGATAGAGCACATATTTCATCTCAGGCAATGTTTCTCATATTCCTGTGTTATGCAATGTAGTGGTGAAGATCTCTTTGGTGAATATGACAGCTTTGCTGATAACAAAATGAGGACAAAATGAATATTTTCTACATGACATGGCATGTTCACAGTTACAGCCGGGGCAGCATGATGGTATGGGTATTGGCCACAAAGGGTTAAAACGTTACTGCCGGGGAGATCGCTCTCCTTCTGTAACTTCTTGGTATTTGATGCGACATTTCAGTAACCGACATGAGAATTTCGCTCTGTCATGCAGTGATAGGATTCTCATGTCAACATTTTTATCCAGGTGACATGGTAACCGTGTCATTTGGTAGCATGCTCATTCTCGTACGACCTTTTGAAAGTAAACCAGTACAACATGCACATCATGTTATATAAATTTACATTCAGGGCCAGATTACCTCTCTAATAATCAATCCTTTATCCGTGCCAATGGCCACTCCCTACTACTCACATGAACCCACCCCCCAGCCACAAATCCTGCTGCCTGGCACAAAGTGGCTGAGTAAATAAGAACTGGAGCAATATTTAATCAAACCAACTGGACCAGAAACACAAAAAAATCCCAATCCATTGATTTAATCCTTTGAGTGCCGGAGAGATACATCTCTGGCACTCAAAGGGTCAAAATCAGGATTTTACCTTATTGAGTGCTAGATAGTGCTTCAAGGCCTCACAATGCCTTAGACACCTAACATAGTAACATAGTAGATAAGGCTGAAAAAAGACATGCGTCCATCAAGTCCAGCCCATGCCAATAACACCCCTGTTGATCCAGAGGAAGGCAACAAAAAAGCCCTCTGGAGCAATTTCCAGTGTAGGTGTGTGTGTGTGTGTCAAATAGTTCCCCGGCTCAATATCCTATTTGCTTTGAAGCCATCTGTCATAACTGTCAATATTGTTCTGTGCTAGATAGGCATCCATTGTTTTTTTGAATGCAGTTACATTATCTGCAAGCACAACATCCCGAGGCAAAGAATTCCATAGCCTTACCGCCCTTACTGTAAAGAATCCCTGCCTGTGTTTTAGTCGAAAGCGCCTTTCCTCAAGTCTTAATGGATGACCTCTTGTTCTTAGCTCAGCTCTTTGCATAAATAATTCGCTATCATTCAAGGGATTAAGAAACCCAATTTAAATTAACAGGAATTTTGGGAACTTATATTTTCCCCTAAGTGGCATTTAGTTTGCTCCAGTTCTGCTCCACTTCCTAGTATTAAAGGGATAGTAATGTTTGATAATAAAAGCAGTTCCAATTAATCTTCATAGTATTTGGGCAGTGGAGAGTGTTATTTCAAACTGTCTGAGTTGTAGTTCAAGAGTAATTGAATGATAAAGTATCCCCTTTCTACCCCTTTTACTGATGTAACACTGCTCACCTCAGAGAAGCAAGACTGTCCAGATGGATCGCAGAGAGGGACAATCTTCAATTAGCATAAAGAAAAAAACCTGAAAAGTCTGTCATGGAGGCCAAGGTTTTCACAGGGCCGGATATATATCTCAGGAGCCTGTAGGCACAGAAATCTGAAGCGCCCACTCCCCACCCCCAAAAAATAAAAATTATGGGCAATGTTAGACTGGCAAATGAGATGACATTGCTATATAAAATCCCTTGGTAATAGTGTCTTAACCCTTTGAGTGCCAGAGGGGTAGCAAAACACATTGTTTTGCAATGCCTTGCGTACCCTCTGGTACTCAAAGGGCTTATTTTTCATCACCTTTGAATGCTAGTAAAGTCTCCAGCATAAGAGCTGTTTCTAGCATCCAAGGCCAAAGGGAATGACAGCTATATTGTGCGACTGCTTCTCTGTGGTATCTAAAGAGATATACTTACAGAACTCCATCTCCCGTTTCACTCTCTGTGTACCAGAGGAGTGGTGCATGCATCCATCATTCTCCCTGCTGAAGGGCTTACCAGGCATGAGACATGATGCATCATAAGGCTGGCTAATAAAAAAAAAACAAAAAACGATCCCAATGACAGGTGCCCCTCTGTGGGGTGCTCCTGTAGGCAGATGCCTACTCTGCCTTATTATAAATCCAGCCCTGGGTTTTCATTGTCCTCGCAGTTAGAAGATTGTCCCTTGCTGTGAGGTGTCTGGTCTCAAGACCAGATTCCATATCTGAGGGGAGGTGGCTTACACTAGGTAAAAGGGGTGGGAGGGGGATAATTTATCAATCAATTACTCTTGAACTACAACTCTGACAGTACTGAAATAACACTCTCTATGGCTCAAATACTATGAAGATTAATTGGAGCTGCTGTTTTTGTGAAACATTACTATCGCTTTAAATGAAACTACTTTGTCAGACATACAGCACTGTGCAAATGTTTTAGGCAGGTGCAAAAAAATTCTGTAAAGTAAGAATGCTTTCAAATATAGACAGCTTCTTAGCCTTTGATATACAAACAAAAAGCTCTTAACCCCCTTGGAGATTTCTCTAGCATCCAGTGGGTTAAGTAAAATAGTGTAAGGATGTACTCAAATTGAAAAATAAACCATCAATTCAAAAAATTTGAAACAGACATCTGGTGCTAGCTCTGGCCACGCCCATAATTGTAGGTGTGGCCAGCATATTTTAAGTGCCTCTCAAAAAATGGCATTCTAGGTCAGAGTTCAACTGCAGTCTGCGGCTAATTGTGGATGATGGAATTTGTCTGCAGCTGACAGAGAGCCTCATGTTCCACAAACATGCTCTAAGCCAGAAGTGTAGAAATATTTTCAATAGAGGGGCACATTATCAGAAATCCATTTGTGTCAGGTGACATTAAGTCTTCATAACACAGGTGAAGTATAAACCGTTTTAACAATAATACCAAATCATTCCATAAAATGCTTTATTCAACCTTGACATGGGAAGGGGGACAGATGGCATTGGGGCAAAAGGGAGAAAAGGTGGCACAATGGGACCACAGAAGAGAAAAAGGTGGGGCACAGAGAATCAAGACAGTGGCACAGGTGGGCAAGATAGGTACAGAGGATCAAACCAGGCACAGGGTAGCATCCGTGGACATGATATCCAGTACTGATTAACTCTTTAGGGGCTGGAGGGGTGTGCAACAAACACATTGCATATCAATGCGTTGAGCAGCACTCTGGCCCTTAAAGTGTTATGCAGAATGGATTCATAGTAGCTATTAAAACCCTTTGTGTGCCAGGGGTGTACGCAATGTATTGTATAGCACTCAGAGGGTTTCAGATTTTCTGACCAGATTAACCCTTTAAGTGGCAGAGGGGTACCCAACGCATTGCTTTGCAATGCGTTGCGTTTCCCTCCGGCACTCAAAGGTTTAAGGTAAGTGAATATTTTCTTATTAACCCCTTAAGGACCATTGACGTGCCAGGACAGTCACGGTGGTCCGGCATTTAAAGACCAGTGACGGTCCTGGCACCTCATAGAGTTCAGGGCTCCTGGCATGGCTGCACGCCGCTCTGGAAGCCCCAAACCTGAAGTGCAAAGCAAAGCGTTGCGTACCCCTCTGGCACTCAAAGGGTTAACAAAGAATGCGAAGGCTGTCAAAGAGAGTGCCTCTGGCAACACAGACCTCTCCTTCAAAATACTGCGTGACGGTGAGGTGAGATCCTCTGATCTCCCCCACCAGCCCATGATCTAGCGGCCCCACCGGGGATGCCCAATCCCCCTATAGGAAAATCCGCCCATGCCAAGAAAAATACATTGAGATTGTCTCTCGTTTTCAAGTCTGTCCTGGACTCATTTTATCTACCTTAGAAGGGTGAAAGGCTGAGCTGACCTTGCCGGGACTAGAGCCTGTGACCTTGAACAGATTCTATAGCTAGTGCATTATCCCACTGAGCCTTCTCACCAGCTATGTTGCCTATGTTTTAATCCCCTCCCTCAAAAAAATAATTTCAAATAAACAGTTGTTTGTACGTTGAGTTTCTCAGTATCTCATGTTTGTATTCATTTTTTACTTGTATAGCTTCAGGCATATAGGGCAGAGGAAATGATTGAATATACTTAACTATGTTGTGCGAGCAAATTAATAATTCACATATTATACAAAGGTAGTTTCATAAACAGAAATTAAAATCCAGTGATTTATTCAGTCCTGTTGGGGATTTTGTTTCTAATTTATTTATAATGTATTGTTCCTTTAATGCTAAACAACAAAGAAATAAAGACACTATTACCTAAACATTAAGCGGACCAGACCTTCCCTTTAACGGGGAAATAGGCATATTTCAGGACTACAGTGAAGTCTAAGCAGCCTTGCAGTATGCATTCTTCATATGTGTCCCAGGTTAAAGGTGAGGTCTGGCCAGCCTACTAAACATAAAACATGTCTACAGAGATTAGACTGAAATAAAGTTACAAAACTGAATCAGAAATTGGTTTATTTTATGCCAAACCTGGATACACAGGCTGATGTAATAAGAGGATCTGGAGCAAACCAACTGCACCATAGGGGACAAATAAAAGTTGCCTATATTGCTTTTGATATAAATGAAGCTTTTAACCCTTTGAGTGCCAGTGGGGGTGCCCAACGCATTGCAAAGCAGTGCATTGGATGCCCCTATGGCACTCAAAGGGTAAACTCGTTGATTGCTAGATAGGTGTCCAAAGAAATAAATTGGAGACCTCTCTAGCAATCAGTGATTAAAAGCTTATATGTCAATAGCAATTTTTATTTGTCCTCTACACTGCAGATGGTTTGCCCAAGAATTTATTTATTTCTACATAGTACATCAGCCACACTGAACCAGTCTGCATGGCAGATGATGGAAACATTGACCAATCTAAACAGAGGTAATAATAGTGAACTACTACTTTAAAGGGTATGCTTAACCCTTGGAGTGCCTTTGGGGTATGCAATGCATTGCAAAGCAATGTGTTTCACACCTATCTAGTCCTAAAAGGGTTAAGATTACCACGTGCAGTGAGCAGAGATGAGATCAGTGGGGTACCTACAGTGGTCGCAACTGCGACTGGGCCCGTCACTCCAGGGGCACAGCCACCCCCTGGGGAGACCATGCATGCACCGGCCCGCAACAAAAAGCTTGGCCGGTGGGAAGATCAGACTGACCTCCCCACCAGCAACCTTAGGTCTGTGCCTTCTTCGGCACAGACCTCTATTAGAAGCACTCTCACTGTCTCCAGCAGTCTAGTAATGCAGAGTGTTGGGATATGACATAATTTCCTAGCTCTCTGCATTACTGGAGAGAGGACCGTGTGGGAGCTGCTAATAGAGGTCTGTGCAGAAGGTACAGACCCCTCCTTCCACACTGCATGCAGCTGGACCACCAGGGATGAGCCAGCAAAAGGTAGAGTTGCAGGAGTTGGACAATGGGGGCCAATGTGGAGGTGGTCAGTGGGGGCATTGTGGAGATGGACAATGGGGACAATGTGGAAGTGGACAATGGGGCAATGTGGAGGTAGTTAATGTGAAGATTGCCAATGTGGAGGTGGACAATCGGGGAAATGTTGAGGTGGCCAATGTGGAGGCGGTCAGTGGGGGCAATGTGGAGGTGAACAATGGGGGCAATGTAGAGGTGGACCATGGGGGCAATGTGGATGGGGATAGTGTGGAGGTGGACAATGGGGGCAATGTGGAGGTGGACAATGGGGCTAATGTGGAGGTGGGCAATGGGGGCAATGTGGAGGTGGCTAATGTGGAGGTGGACAAAGGGGGCAATGTGGAGATGTACAATGGGGCAATGTGGAGGTGGTAATATGGAGGTGGACAATGGGGGCAATGTGGAGGGACAATGGAGGCAGTGTGGTTGGGGGCCCCCATGGCAATTTTTGCACCAGAGCCCGGTGCTTTCTAGTTATGCCTCTGGATGATATACTGTGGTCCTGCCAAGAAGTGTCGTAGCCACCTCCAAGGACATGATTTCCTGGGATGATTGACATTTCAAGTGGGAGGCCATTATCAGAAGGAGTTAGATGTCCTTTAACATTTACAGTACCTGCCAAGAATCTCTTCAAATTGCTATTTCTCTTTGTGAACAAGAATTCATTTCTTCAGTTACAATCAAGTCATGTTCATGTTTTATCACATTTTACTGTGTTTCAATGGGAGTGGACTTGGGTAAAAAATATTTGGGGTTGACCTGTGCAGCCCAAAAATGGCTCCCATCAGCAGAACGGGCAGAAAACTGAATCCTCAGCTAGAAGGAAAATCAGATGTATGTGGCTCTCAGCCACAAACTCCAGATATGTGTGTGCATCACCCATTGAATCACTGCGTCAGGCTTTCAAGACGGGTGCAGAGAATCTATGGGGAACCGCATCCTGCGGAACAGGAGACAGTCTTGCCCACTGGAGAGGATGAGTATTGAGGGCCTCTTTTCAGACCCCTGTTTCTCTCCCCTATTGCTGTTCGGGGTTCACATTGCAGCCCTGGTTAAATTGCCAGGTTTCCTCCCAGGGAAGCAGATCTGCCAATAGTGCAATCATGTTATGGTAGCTGCCCTTTAAATTTGAAGTTCTCACCACCATTTGGCACCCTAGGCCACTCCCAACTGTGCATTAAAGGGATAGTAATACTTAAAATGTTAAAAAATATATGTTGTAGGGTTATCCCCCTGATTAAAACAAGGGTACTCCCACTGCTGAGAGATATTTTATTAAAAAATTATAACAGCTCAAACTTGAATTTTTTAGGTGCAATATCACAGTGGCCTGAAAATTTACAGTGGCGCTGTTGCTACACCATCCTATGGACTGCTCTGGTCTGTAGACCATAAATCTCCATAGTATTGTGTAGCAACAGCGCCACTGTAAATTTTCAGGCCACTGTGATATTGCACCTAAAAAATTCAAGTTTGAGCTGTTATAATTTTTAATAAAATATCTCTCAGCAGTGGGAGTACCCTTGTTTTATTCGGGGACATAAACCCTACAACATATGTTTTTTTACATCTTTAGTATTACTATCTTTTAATGGGAAATCCAACTCTGCAGATACTTGAATGATGTGATATGGGCTACAGTGAACATTATAACTGAGCTTGGTAGCGTTTTCAAACAGAAAAGAACATAATTAGCTCATTTTGGGCCTTAGACCTAGGGTTACCACCCAGACGGTATTTTACCGGCAGGCCGGTAAAATTTGGCTTCTGTCCAATGTTAAGTCTATGGACGGAATGCCATGGCCGGTATTTTTTGGAAGAAAAGGTGGCAACCCTACTTAGACCAGTACCAATAATGACCATAAATCTATATTGGCTTTCCGTCAGACTTTCACCACAGCATATATACAGTGAGCACAAACATATACAGACACGCATTGGGCAAGACATTCAACAGAGTACACACAGCCACAAGAGCACAGAGATAGAGATGATGGAGCCACCCTCATATTGTATCTCTCCTCTGATATGTAACCTTAGCAGGTCATGTCTGTAGTACACCAAGTCAGAATGTGTTCCAATCAATATGGTTGCAAGGTTCTGCACAAAATAGTACACCAATTTTAAGAAAACATATACTTATCAAAATTTATAATTTTTTTCCCATTTTTTCAGTTATGATATTTTGGCAGTTGACCTCCCCAAAGTATCTTGGGATGTGATACATAGTATGATAGTCATGTGAGGTCCTCAGACAAGGAGAATTTCTGTGTGGCTCTCACCTCTCCATTCAGGAAGCAGTACAGCAAAGCCACAATGAATCCCTGCGACAGCAACAGATAGTAAAATGAGACATTAATGATTCAAGTAACTTGTTAACAAGTCTTTGCATGATTACTGGGTGATTCCTATCACATGATCAGCTATATTATCTCATGTCCAGTATATACAATACCTCATCATCCCCACTGATCGGTGTGACTAACTCTCTCCCCAGAATTTCTTTATTATTCCCTATGATTTATTAAAACCCATTCCTTACCCTCCACATTACACCTACTGTCACATAATTATTTGCTCCTAGTATACTAACCCTTTTAGCAGCAGTGAGTAAGCAACAGACTCCTCATCCCTTTAACATTCGGTGGATTAAAGGAATGCAAAATGGTTAAAGAGATACTACTGCCTACAACAGATGCTGTTGTATTAAACTACAAAGTGCAGTTACTCTATCCTATATAATAATTTGCTAAATCGTGTGTAACGCCGCGACATGTCCAGTAGACACTGCTGAGCGTGCTGCAGTCATGCGCAGTACAGACTGCCCGCACCGCGGCTGATACAGAGCTGGGAGCTCCGAAGGAGCGTCCAGCTCTGTATCAGCCGTGGCCCGGGCAGTCTCTACTGCGCGTGACTGCCCCGCGACCAGGTGGCAGTGGCACTGTGGCCCGAAGGCACTGAAGGCTGGTCAACTAGTTCATATATATTTTAACTAGTTGGAGAGCCCGTTACACGGGCCTCAGTGCCACTGCCAGCCGATCACAGGGCAGTCATGCGCAGTAGAGACTGCCCGCGCCGCGGCTGATACAGAGCTGGACCAGCCGCGGCACAGGCAGTCTCTACTGCGCATGACTGCAGCACGCGCAGCAGTCTCTATTGTGCATGACTGCGTCGTTACACACGTTTTAGCGAATTATATATATATATATATATATATATATATATATATATATATATATATAGGATATAGGATAGGGTAGGATGATATCAGCCCTGTTCAGGACATCAGCACTCTGGCTGAAGTGGCACAGTCAAGTAGCATATCTGTCATATATTGTGACTTCACTAATAAATAGTTTGTTTCCCTGCTTGCCTGCCTGCTAACTGTGCAATTCATTTTGCTGGAGAGTAGTGTAATGGAAAATTACTCCCCCAGTCTGCTAAAAGCACCTTTGCATGATTGCATATAAATATTTCTGAGTAGTACATGTTGTTTAATACTGAAATAGCTTTTTACCATAGTAACAACTATTTATCAGCTGCTACCAGTTTGTCATTTCAAGGTCGCGCATCAAAGCAGTTTGAGTCTCCATGGGTCTATTAGATTAGATTATTGCTAATATGAGTACAGGTTGTATTTTCGCATTACATTTTTTTAATTAGGTCATTTTTGATGATAAAAACATTGCTTTGCCCGCAACTGCAGGACACTTTGTTCCAAGGTTATTAAAGTGCTAACTCTTACTTGTTAGCAACAGAACCAACTGATGTCCATAGGGCAATTGTTATTTTCCTATTGCTCTCAGGACTCTTAGACTCCATCTTTATGTACTAACTCATGGAAGCAATGCGTCCGGGTGACTACAGTAGAAACTTGCAGAAAAATTTAATAAAAATAAACTGTCCTTTAATAACGTTTGAATATCGTAATTACCAACCATAGGAGAACTCACATTATTCTCAACATGAAAAACCCTACACCATATAAAGATTTTCATAATAAATCTTTATTGCACCTTTAAGACCAACCGTTCTTGTGTTGTTTGGCCTTCATATGTACAATATACACCGACCTTCATTCTCCTTGAGCTTTCTCCCATTTCCTGCTCATTCTCCTGCTTGTATAACCCCAAAACCTAACACTCTATTCTCCAAAAGCTTATTTCCCCACTTTACTAGCAAGAAACAAAAAAGCAAATCACCTGATTTGATCCGAGAACAAGTTCAAAGTACATTCTCTCCCAGACACCTATGTGCTCAGGGAATAGTGCGAAGACAACATAATGAACCCCAAAAAGAGGGATCAGGAGAAGGGTAGATTTTGCAAGTCTCCTGAGGAAGAATAGGGACACATTAGCATGAATAGGGGCTTTTGTCTAAAACTAGAGCAATTCTGGAGCAAACCAACTGCATGACAGAGGATAAACTAACATTCCAATAATTCTCATTGATTTAAATCGGGCTTTCCCCCAGAATTCTAGAAAGTTTCCAATGTATTGTTTCTCAATGCATTGCATACCTCTCTGGAATTCAGTTTAAATGAATGGAGATTTCTAATATCCCCTATGACACATCTGGTTTTCCCTTGAATTGCTCTACTTTGCCTTTAGACATAAGACACATACATCTTTAAAGGGATAGTAATACTTTATTATTACTATCCCCCATATTGTACATATTTGTAAAATAATGTAATAACCCCCAGGTTCATCTCTCAAACCATTATGGTTTGAGAGATAACTGAAGGCAAAGTTCCCCCTCCCTCCCCCTTCCCTGAAGTCAGCGTCGTACTGACTGCAGGGGAAGTCTGTCATATGACAGGCTTGCGGCTCTGCAGCTAAGCCAAGATCCCATTAGTGACAAAGAATTATTTCACTGAAACGGTCTTCTACATGTGTTTGGTTTGCAAGCACATGGAGAAGACCATTTCGGTGAAATAATTCTTTGTCACTAACATGGTTGCGGCTCTACTGCAGAGCCGCATGATTAAAGTCAGACCGGATATCACTGCAGTCAGTACAATGCTGACTTCAGGGAATGGAGAGGGACTGGGGAATTTTGCCTTTGGTTATCTCTCAAACCATAAAGGTTTGAGGGATGAACCTGGGGGCTATTACATTATTTTACAAATATGTACAATATGGATGATAATAATAATAAAGTGTTACTATCCCTTTAAGTATTTATTTACTGCACTATATACACAGTGAGGCTGATGTACTATGAAAAGCCATTTACATGTAATGCTGCTTGTTTTACTCTAGCATTCAGTAACCTCAGTGCTAATACTCACACTACTACTACTTGTTGTGTTACTCTAGCAGTCAGTATCATCACTGCTAGTACTCACATACTACTACAGCTTGTGTTAATCTAGCAGTCAGTAACCTCAGTGCTAATACATACTACTACTGATTGTGTTACTCTAGCAGTCAGTAACCTCAGCGCTAGTGCTCATATGCACTGCTGTTTGTGTTATTGTAGCACACAGTAACTTCAGTGGCAGCACTCACATGTACTACTGGTTGTGTTATTGTAGCACACAGTAACTTCAGTGCCAGCACTCACATGTACTACTGGTTGTGTTACTCTAGCATCCAGCAACCTCAGTGCTAATACATACTACTACTGCTTATGTTACTAGAGCAGTCAGTAACATCAGTGCTAGTGCTCATATGTGCTCATATGTACTGCTGTTTGTGTTACTCTAGCACACAGTAACTTCAGTGCCAGCACTCACTTGCACATTTGTTTTACTTTAGTCATCAGTAACATCAATGCCAGTACTGACATGCAGTACTGCTTGTGTTACGCTAGCAGTCGGTTACCTCAATGCTAGTACTTTGTGTAATGCTGTTTGTGTTGTATCTAACAGTCAGTAACCTCAGTACTAGCACTTACATTACATACTACCACAGGTTCTGTGACTCTATCAGTTAGTAACCTCAGTGCTAGAACTCAATACTACTACTGTTTGTGTTTCTCTAGCAATCAGTAACCTCAGTGCCAGTGTTTACATGTTACTACTTCTTGTGTTACTCTAGCAGTCAGTAACCATATTGATAGTACTAACATACTACTACTGTTTGTGTTACTCTAGCAACCAGTAACCTCAGTGCTAGTCTGCTTGTGTTACTTGTGGTTTGTAACAGGAGTATTAAAATTTACATCTACTAATGATTTAATTACTTCTGGCCAATAGAAGTATTAATACATATACTAATGTTTGTGTTACTTGAGGTCAGTCATAGAAGTTTCATACTCACATGTACTGTTGCTTGTAGTTTTTGCTGATATCTGGGCAGCGGATTTTCTTTATAAGAATTCTGATCACATTCAGAAATATGATGAAGTTAAGCTGTATAAAGGATGATAAAACAGACACATGATACATCAGTGGTGGTCAACTTGTGCCCCTCTAGCTGCTCAGAACTACAATTCCCATCATTCCCAGCAAGCCATCATTGACATCATTGCCCACCCGTGTCAGATCATACAGACATCACACACACTTCCTGAGGTTGATGTACTAGGAAATCTGGAGCAAATTTTGAGTAAACCAACTGCACTAGAGGTGAAATTTAAAATTTCCATTGATTTAAAGGGATAGTAATACTTTGATTTAAAGGGACAGTAATGCCCCCCCAAAAAAAATGTCCAGTTTTGTAGAGGTTAAAATATTAAACAATATGCTCCAAACCCTATCTCTCAAACTGAGAGATATAGGGATTCAAAGTCCCCCCCCTCTCCTTCTCCTGACATCAGCGTCTAGCTGACTACAGGAGATCCCAGTCCGGGGACCAGCAGTCGGCTCTGCAGCAGAGCCGAAATCTCGTTATTGTTAAATAATTCATTCATTGGAAAGGTCTAAAAGGTGTGCCTGGTTGCAAGCACACTTTGTAGACCTTTCCAATGAATTAATTCTTTAGCAATAGCGTGATTTCGGCTCTGCTGCAGAGCCTCCTTGAGTCATATGACTCGATTCTCCTGCTGTCAGCTTTACAGGAGAGGAGGGGAGGGAACTTTGAATCCCTATATCTCTCAAACCATAGCGGTTTGAGAGATAGGGTATGGAGCATATTGATTAATATTTTAACCCCTACAAAACTGAACATTACTGTCCCTTTAACAATGTCTAATATTGTAGCTATTAACTACAGAAGTAGAATAAGCTATTTCCCATTTCTCAAAACTTTATAGTTTTTGCGTTCATAGCATTTAAAGTTCCCCCACTCCCTCTCCTTTCTCATTCATCAGTGCTCTAGCTGGCAGAGGCAGATCCTGGTCCCAGGACCATCGGAGGCTCTTCAGCAGAGCCAAAATCACGACATTTATGAAGAAATACTTAATTGGAAACCAGGCACACTTTAGACTGTTCCAATTAAGTATTTCTTCATTAATGTAGAGATTTAGGCTCTTCTGAAGAGCCTCCGATGGTCCCGGGACCGGGATCTGCCTCTGCCAGCTAGAGCACTGACGTATGAGAAAGGGGAGGTGGGGGACTTTAAATGCTTTGAACGCAAAAACTATACAGTTTTGAGAAATGGGAAATAGCTTATTCTACTTCTATAGTTAATAGCTACAATATTAGACATTGTTAAATCAAATTATTACTATCCCTTTAAAGGGACTTTTATCCAATTGAATGCTAAAGAGGTCTCCAACATATTGTCATCTGCACCATAGGTAACAAAAGGAGATTTTTGTAAATCCTTTTATCTTAGTTCTTGTGGAACACAGGAACCATGGGGTACAGTATCTTCCTCTAGGAGACTCCGTCCCAGTGCTACTTTATCCACGCCTAGTAGGTTGAGTTTCAACATATAGCCAAGACAGAAGGAAAGAGAGAAGTAGGGCAGGAAGGTCATCAGTCTCCACCATACCAGAGTAAGCACACCCTGCCCGGAAAACAAACAACTTGTTTTTCTCCTGGCAGGATGTCCAGTGTTCCACAAGAAACAAAAAGTACACAAACATCTTTTCTCTTTTGTCAATTGGGGAACACAGGAACCACTGGGATATACCAAAGCTTTCACACCAGGTTCTAATGAGGGAGAGAAAACCCCTCAAAATGCAAACTAGTTTTAACAGAGACCAACTAGAAACAAGTATGAATCTCAGGTGTCAACAGACACCTACTGTAACGATTTGTTCGACACACAGACAGAGTGGTTTAGGATAAAACACAGTTTTATTGAAATCACAATAAAATAAGAACCCTCACAGGTCCTGTAGTATACAGGCAGAATAATACAGACACACGACAGGTTACATATACATATGCCTACACGGGTCCAGTATAACCATAAAGTCCTTAGCAGTCTATACTGACACAAGTCAGGCAGAATATGTTGGATTCCCAGGACAAAGGTACTGCATGGGTTAATGGTCTTCAAGGAGTGTAAACAGTCCCATGTGTTGAGAGTTCTGTGATAGAGCTCTTTCCTTATAGAGAGCTTCAGGATACGTAGCGCCCAGGAACAGGTTAGCAGAACAAATGTGAACTGCCAGAGTACTCTCAGGAACTGAGTAACGTAGGACACTGCTGTAGCAGTAACGGAGACTGACGCTTGCACTCTGCAGGAGCAGTAACGGAGACTAGACAAATGGCACACTGCCGTAGCAGTAACGGAGGCAGACACTTGCACTCTGCAGGAGCAGTAACGGAGACTAGGCCAATGGCACACTGCCGTAGCAGTAACGGAGGCAGACACTTGCACTCTGCAGGAGCAGTAACGGAGACTAGGCCAATGGCACACTGCTGTAGCAGTAACGGAGGAAGACACCTGCACTCTGCAGGAGCAGTAATGGAGGACACTGCCGTAGCAGTAATGGAGAGAGACACATGCACTCTGCAGAAGCAGTAACGGAGACTAGGCCAATGGCACACTGCCGTAGCAGTAATGGAGGCAGACACTTGCACTCTGCAGGAGCAGTAACGGAGGACACTACCGTAGCAGTAACGGAGACAGAAACATGCACTCTGCAGGAGCAGTAACATCAGCCAAGCCGGGTCGATACACTGAGCAGGCGCAGAAGAATAGTCAGGCAATCCGGGTCGGTACACAGGAGCAGGAGACAAAATACAGAGTAGTCAGGCAGGCCAAGTCGGTGCACTGGGAATCACTGAGCAGAAACTAGCACTGGTACAGGAACACCACGAAAGGGCACTGGATGGGTGCTAGAGCCCAGTATATAAAGGCCATACTGGGCGGGACAAACACGGGACAGCCAATGGGAGCACACACAGTGTAGACTGACAGGAAAACAATAACAAGGGGAGCACGGGCACCGTGATACCTACACAACTAAGTAACATCAAAAAAGGTTACTAGAAGGAAAGAATTGAAAGACTGCTACATAGGCACTATGATCTGTAGAACTTCCCGGCCAAAGATAGAACATTGACCTTGTAATGTTTAGCAATATGTGAAGTGATGACCATGTAGCTGTCTTGCACAACTGCTCTGCAGAAACCTGGTTCTTATAGGCCCAGGAAGAACCCACCACTCTGATTGAATGAATAGTGACACTAAAGAGCACAGGCTTTTTAATAAGGACCGACGCATGGTGAAGGTTGCCTTGATCCAGGAAGCCACAGTCACTTTAGAGCCACTTGCTTACCATGTGGGCCTTCAGGAATTACAAAACCAAGTCCAATTTGTGTATAGGTTCTGTGTGATGAATGCAGTATTTAAGACACATAACTGCATCCAAGCATCCTGCTCCTGCCTTTTAGAGGGAGGCAAATAAAGAGAAGGAAGAACAATCTCCTGAGTAATATTAAAATCAGACATACCTTGGAAAGAAACCCAAAGGGATGCATGATAAATCGGAAAAGTAGGTCTACAAGACAAAGCCTGTACTTTGCAACAGACACAATCACAAGCAGGAAAGCTGTCTTGAGAGTCAAGCAGCAAAGAGATACCAAAGCCAAAGGCTAAAAGTATTCTTCTGGAGCATTCCCAGGGCCAGGTTTAAGTCCCATGGAACAGTAGGATCCCGAAAGAAGGGTAGGCATGTACCACCCCTTGTACAAAGATCTGCACATCCAGAGACAAGGCAACACATCTCTGAGGAACAGATAAAGCTGAAATTTGGACTTTGACACAACTATGACTAAGTACTCTCTGATGTCAATCCTGAAGAAAGGCCCAAATAACTGGAAGGCAAAAGAGATGCAGTCGCAACCCCTGGTTTTCACAACACTTGAAAAACAAGGACCAGACATTATTACATGCTTTGGATGAATCATGGTTGCAATGAGAGGTTAAAAAAAGTACTTCTTCCTCCGAAGGATGGCTTCAAGAGCAATCCTCTCCACCTCTGGATAACACAGAAGACCCTGTGTCAAAAGGGCCAGGAAGAATGGAAGATGAAATGGCTCAGTCATGGATAGATTGAGTAGATTTGAGAACCAAGCCTGGTGAGTCCATTAAAGAGCAATCTTCACACTGCTGTGTCCCCTACAGGACTCTTTTGAAACTGAGCCTACTGGGAGGGGGTAAAGTGGAACTGAGAGGGAGTCTCCTCCTCCAGTGAACTCTGTATGCGTGTGCCCTTCCTCCTAGAAGATACCGTACCTGTGTTTCACATTGCAGGAAAGAGAAATAGTAATTTCCAAAATCCAGCACAATGTGTTGAAGCCCTCTCCAGCAATCAAAGGTTTAAAAGACCACTTTAAATCAATAGACATTTTTATTTATTCCCTATAGTGCACTTGGTTTACCCCAGAATTGCTCTAATTTATGCTTAGCACATGAAGCTGATATACTAAGAATGGGAGTAAATCATTTGCACTATAGGGGACAAATAAAAATTCCCAAAATTCCCACTGATTGAAATGGAGCTTTTAACCCCTTAATGACCGGGAAAATCTGGGGTGGTTTGCACTTAAGGACCGGAGCAATTTTGACCTTTTCTGACTCTGTCTTTGTTCAACCGTATTTTCCCTCTAAGTATTTGGTTCCAGCCACACAAATTACATACTGTTTTTTCACGCACAAGCAGGGCTTTCTTTGAAGCTGCACTTATATAGATAACCCAGCATTTATTTTATTAAAATTAAAGAAAACTGTGAAAAAAATTAAAAAACACAATTTTTATTGGTTCTCTTGTTATCATTTGGTCACAATGGGTTAATATTTTATGGAGACTGCATGAAAGGTATGACTGGTCAATCATACCTACAAAATGTGCAGTTTTAGGGGGGCACTGCCCCTCTGGGGGAAAATTCCCATGTTCCTCTTTCCCCACTTTTATATATAATTGTATAGTGTATAGATGTGTTTATACACTGGTCTTTGTAAATAAAATAATTTAGCTTGCTCATATTTATTTAACAAAAAAACAAACAGGTTGCTGTTAGCAGGTCATAAATGGACCTGCATTCATCCAGCCCCCAGCTCCAGCATTGAAGGGGTTAATACCCCCAAATTTGGCCTCTTTCTGTTTGTTTTTTTTGTCCATTCTCTGCTTCTCTCTCCCTTACTCTGATAGTAAGGAAGAGAGAGGCAGAGAACAGTATAAAACATATTGCCTTTGTGAATGAAAAAGACGATACATGTGACAGCTGTAGAAGCAATTACGTGTACTGGCAAAACAGAGAAGGACTGAAACTGAGCACTGCAGTCCTGGAGTGCTCAGTTTCAGTCTCTGCAGCATGATAGTAGCACGCACTGACGTGCGCTGCTATCATTTAACCCTTGACGTGCCAGGACCGTCATGGGTCCTTATGAGAAGTTTACCCATGATGGTCCTGGCATGTCATGGGTATTTAAAGGGTGAATCTCTAATGATAGAGAAGTATCCAATGCATTGCCTGTTTAAAGGGCAACTATCATGTAAATAGTGATGTACTGACAGGTCTGCTTTCTTGGAAGTAGACCTGTTGAAGACACAAGGGCTGTATTTTGAGCTAGGCTTATGCGATTCGATTTGTCATCATTCGGAATTTGATGAAAAAGGGGTAATTCTGCAACATTCGGGCGGTCCAACAGGCAAGGGTCTTTCGTAAAAAAAAATCCGAACAGCCCTGGTTCAGAATGTCAGCGAAAATTTTGGAAATTTGGCGACGACTACCTGCGCTCGATACTTTCCCTCTGTACTTTCCCTTCCCTCTCTAGTCCAATTAGATTCTTCGTTTCATGATGGGGGTTGGACTAATGACACGTCAGGCACCCAGACAGCCTGCATTTCCTATTAGTGCACTGTTGGAGCTCAGAGAGAGCAGAAGGAGATAGAGAGTGTCCAGTTGTTCTGTAGGCAGGCAGGTAGCATAGGCAGACAGCCAGCATTAGTACCTTATTGCCACTACAAGGGAGAGTCATCTTTGTTCCTGTGCAACGTATAAAAATAATAGGAATTTGTTTTAATAGATTTCAAAGTGGCACAGCCAGTTTCATAGTTGTGTAGGCAGGTAGGCAGGCCTAGTACCTTATTGCCACCACAAGGGAGAGTCATTTTTTAAAGCATTTTAAATTCAATGTAGTCGAATTTCGTCCGAGTTGAACAGGTCTGGTCCGAAATGCGGATCCTCTGAATGAAAAAAGAAAAATCGCCTGAAATCAAATTTTACCAAAAATTTTTGTTGTGCACAAGTCTATTGTGAGCCCAGGAAGAGCGACTGGGGAGCACAACATGCGTGTGAAAATAAATCTCCTGTTGGTTTCATGGAAAGAGACTAAACTGCAAGAGTGACGTCTCGGAGGCCATGAATGCAACCCAGAAGTTTTTTGGCTGGAAGTCACATACTTCTGGGTTGTGTTCCAGATCAGTTTGGGGTCAGTTTGAGAATCAGACCCTGTTATTGTTTTTTTAAAGGGTTAGTAATTCCCATATTTAAGTTTATGCAATATGGTAGATTTTTAAAAAATAAAAGTATCTGGGGAAAGTCCTATCTTTCAAACCTTTATGGTTTGAGAGATATTCACCGCTAAAGTTCCCCCCTCCCTCCCCTTCTCCTAACGTCAGTGCTCTACTGACAGCAGGCGGTCCCAGTCCTGGGTTCACCTGGCGGCTCTTCACCAGAGCCAGAATAGTGATCTTTAAAAAGAATTACTTCACTGGAACGGTCTACAAAGTGTGCCTGGTTTGCAAGCACACTTTGTAGACCATTCCAGTGAAGTAGTTCTTTTTAAAGATCGCTATTTCGGCTCTGCTGAAGAGCCTCCTTGAGTCAGCTGACACAGATGTCCTTCTGTCAGCTTTACAGCTGACACCAGGAACACCATAAAGGTTTGAGAGATAGGACTTTCTCCAGATAATTTTTTTTTTTTTTTAAATCTGCCATATTCCATCAACTTAAATTCGGGCATTACAAACCCTTTAACTAACTCTGCTGAAATAGTGGCATACTTTGTAAATAGGATAATAGTCTTTTAATCCTTTAAGTACCAGAGGAATATTCAAGTATAGGTTATGTCAATGTGGATTTTTTTTAGTTGTCCTCTATGTTAAAACAGTTCTTTAAGCCTCTCTGCCAACATCTACAGTTCTTCATCTGATAGCCTGATAACCTCATTGCACTGCTCACTGGAATGTGGGCAGGGACAGCGCTGGATTTCCCATTAGGCAGTGTAGACAATTGCCTACAACAGAGGTGGTCAATCTGAGAACCTGAAACTGTTGAGGAATACAATTCCCATCATCCCCCGACAGCCATTGGCTAGGGGGTGATGATGGGAGTTGAAGTCATGAACAGCTGGAGGACCTAATGTTTCTCTCCCCTCGCCTAGTGCCACATTTTGATGGCCGCCTCAGCTGTGCTGGCCACCTCCACTTTCTGAGTAGTTTGTGTTCCCAGAGTGATCCCAGTGCCTCTGTTCTATAGACCAGCTCCTGGTTTATGTTGACTGGTTTATTTTCCAGTTTATATACTCTGTGCTGGCCAATGCTTAAATCTCTTTATGGTTAAGGGCTCTCCAACTTGCTGAGGACTTCAAAAACAGCCAAAGTGTTTTATGTTATAGAGGTGGAAGGATGAGATGTCAGTGGATGGCTTGTGGCTATTCGTGGTACTAAGAGCTCCTGAAAGCACCTGGAATGTAATTCTGGCCCTCTTTAAGGCTGGAGAGTTCTAGAGTTTGGGGTTTGCTGAAGGTTGCTCCTGGTGACTTTTTTTGTGTTTGGTGGATTGTGCGGTGGCAGGAACTTAATAAAGACTGCCAAAGGAGCTACAGACCTTCTATAAATATATAAAAGTTAGATATATAGACATACAGAGAAGTAGCACACCTCCCAAGTGTCTCTCTTTAGGAGGAACAGTTCCTATTTGAGACCCAAATCCCTCTGTCCCTCTTTCCTTTCTGATTTCCCTCTTTTTATGAGATCAGAATGTGTTGTGTGTGTGTATAAATGTATTCCAATGCTAAACAACAAAGAAACTCACATTAATATTTGTTTAAATGTCAGTATATGTTGATAAATTAGTCTGTGTAAATAAAATACTTTGGTTTTGTTCTAAATTACTTATTCAGTTATATAAAGAGCTGTCAATATGTCATAAAATAACCTAAACATTCTCAAGAATGTACAGCCTACCTTCACGTCACCAGCAACACCACCTAAAAAAAGTGTCTTACTTTGGCCATTTGGAATCTTGGGGTGTATTAGATAGATAGATAGATAGATAGATAGATAGAGAGATAGATACAGATGGATAGATAGATAGATAGATAGATAGATAGATAGATAGATAGATAGATAAATAGATTGATATAGATAGATAGAGAGATAGATAGATATTAGATAGATATTACATAGATAGATAGATAGATATAGATAGATAGATAGATAGATAGATAGATAGATAGATAGATAGATAGATATGGATAAATAGATAGATAGATAGATAGATAGATAGATAGATAGATAGATAGATAGATATTACATAGATAGATAGATAGATAGATAGATAGATAGATAGATATAGATAAATAGATAGATAGATAGATAGATAGATAGATAGATAGATAGATAGATACATAGATAAATAGATATTACATAGATAGATAGATAGATAGATAGATAGATAGATAGATATAGATAGATAGATAGATAGATAGATAGATAGATAGATAGATAGATAGATGCAGAGAGATAGACAGAAAGTCCTGTTACATAATAGAATGCTAAAGGCATATTTACTGTGCAAAGGGTATAATTAATTGCATGTTATTTACTGGCTACATGTTAAAGTTTGTTGTTCATAATTTATCAGATATTCATATATATGCAACATGCAATAGGCCATAAATTAAGCCTTCTATTCTGCTGCTGAATCATTATTAAGTCAGAGTAAATTTCCTATCATTTTAGTTCTGTACTAATAGAAACAAAGCTATAAACCTAATTATTTAATTCCTAGCCTTTCTTTCTTACCTCACACAGCTGTGTCACAACTGTGCATATCCATTACTTACAACAAACATGGTGTGTTGCATCTCAGAACATTTTAATATGCTCCATGTCTTTATATACAAATCAGAAGCACAAGCACATCTTATATAATTTTAGCTTATTAAAGTGGTTCTCAGACTTTATTGTGTGGTATAACTGTTTAGTTTAATTTTAAATCAAGTGGAGCTCTAACCATGAGACCAATTAAACAGTACAAATATCATATGTATTTGAATGGTAGTTGGTGATGGTAACTTAGAGAAAAAGTAATGCTTAAAGTTAAAAAACTGCTGAGAAATGTTTCAAATGACAATATCAGGAGCTTTTCTGTGAACAACCCTTACATATCACACACTTTTTTCAGCAGACTCTGCACTTTTCACAGATACTATTGATTTGTGGATAACCCATAACATGAAAAAACAATTTACCCAGAATGTTGTTTTAATTGAAATTCTAATAAAGTGAATAACCTGTCCTGGAATGTATTTTCTATGTCCCAGAAGCAAATGCTTCTAGTTCTAAATTAAGTATTATGTGGTCTTTCTAAAACATGAAAAATCTTGCATAGGTCTTCCTATACAGATTACAAAGAAATGGGCCGTTCTTTAAAGGGCCTCGGCAAGATCACCATGGGTTCTGAACAGCCATGAGCAGAGAGATGTTCCAGTGTCAGAGTGTAATCATGATACATGCTGAGGCTTCACTTTGTGTGTTCTCTGCATGCTTGATTCAAACATGCTCCATGTCAGTGTCATAGAAACATAGATTTTGATTGCATAAAAGTACCATCTAGCCCATCCAGTCTGCTATCTTCCTATTTAAAACAGACATATATACGTCTCAGAATAGACATATCAACATAGCTGGGAAATCTACGGATTTGCCCCAGAGACTCCAGTTTTGACAGTGCATTACCAGGTCTCCAGGGCAGAGGCTGATTTTCTGGATGTGGGTAGCTTCTAATGAAACTCCGCCCACTTTTGCTACTTCCCAGTGTGTTCCTCCCAATCACCGCCCACTTCTCCTCCCTCCCCAGCCTATTCATTACACTTTTGCTTCTTTTTATAAGCTTTGCCCTGCTCATGACTAAGCTCCACCCCTTTTTGACGCAAAACATGTCATTTTTCTCCCCCAGCAGCACCACAGGACTCCCCTCTCCTGGGAGTCCACAACAAAAGGTTCCAAGGTATACATATCAATCCCAGGAATTTTTAAATTCCCTAAAATTATTTGTTCTTATATCTCTGCTGGGGGATTTTATGCATGCTACTTCTGAATTTTCAACCCTCAAACTCTGGATTATAATCTCTTGTTCTTATTTCTGATAAACGTTTCCCTCCTTAACTACATAAAATATTATTTATAAAGGCCTCTATCATAGCACCCCTCTCCCTCCTTTCTTCAAAGCTGTGCATATTAAGTTCTTTGCGACTATTCTCGTACCCTGTGTCATGAAGGCCCTGCACCATTTTGGTGGCTCTTCTTTTAACTGTCTCCAAACATGGGTCTATAATTGCCAGACTCCTCCCTACTAACTTTTTTGTGTAATGGCACTACAATGGCAATTTTCCCATCAACCATAACCACACCTGTCTACAGATATTGGTTAAGAAGCTCAGCTAGAGGTGCTGCAACAACAGACCTACATACCTCCCAACATTTCAAACTGCCAAAGAGGGACACCTGTGTTTTAATTGTTGTGGGCGTGACTAGTGGGCGGGGCATTACCAATAATTTTTAGGCTATTTCATGACCTATTGATATCTCCTTGTGTAACCTAATAAATGACTTCTAACAAGACCAAAGGTTTTCTATTTACACAGACTAATTTATAAACCAATGTAATAAAGATTAATATGACATTTATTGCTGTGGAGCAATGTGATACACTTATATACACACCACACAGTCTGATCTCCTAAAAAGAGGGACATCAGGGTGGGAAAAAGGGACAGAGGGATTTGGGTCGAAAAGAGGGACTGTCCCTCCTAAAGAGGGACACTTGGGAGGTATGGACCTAAGCTCTTTTAGCACTCTTGCATGAATCTCATCTAGGCCAATTGAGTTATCATCTTTCAGTTTTCATAATATTGGTAACACATCCTCTTTTGTAAACAGACTAGCATCCAATGATTGAACATCAACCCCTTAAGGACCAGCCGCGCACAATCCTGGACCATCATGGGTCCTTAAGGGGTTAACAACTTCTACTTAATAGCGGTCCCCTCCTGTACAACCTTCTATAAAGACAAAGTAGAAACAATTATGTAGGCAGTCAGCTATTCCCTTATATTCCTCCATATATCTATATGGAACGCTTGACTAGACTCCAGTATTTGTTTATTAACCCTTTGTGTATAACAGAGAGGAGTTTATAACACATTACAAAGCTTATTGGGCCTTTAATTCATTTAAACCCTATTAGTGTGAAACTATTGGACACCCCATTGATGCTCAAAAATTGTATGTATAATGGGTTTTTTGGCTCTCTAGCTGCTTCTGGAGTACAACTTCCATTATCCTGAATATGATGGTGTTGTAGTCCAGTGGCAGCTACAGAACCACAAGTTGCTGGCCTCTTATGTAGAGAAGTAACTCATTGAGGACCAAACTTATTGAGTGTCAGAAAGATGAAAGGTAATATATTTAACCCAGTGGAGACCCAGAAGTTGAGCACTCAACTCAATATTCAGATTTATTACTATACATTAGGAGTGCTAAATATGTGTCTCTTTAGCTACTAGGGCACTGCATTTACCATTGCACTTAGGATAATTGGAACTTTTGCTCAACAGCAGCTGGAGAACCATATGCTGACCATGAAGGCATGGGCATTGGAGGAAGATGAAATGGGCCCCAAAATTCCCTGAGCCAGTCCTGTGGTGAAGTGTGTGTGTGTGTGTTGGTATGGAGTAAGTATCACATGCTGTAATACGGTATCCTTGTAAAATGTCACATGTAAAACAGCGTGCAACAACAGGACACCTTCAGCATGTCACTGTGATTAAAAGAGCAACATGAGAATCTTGCACTGCAGGAAAGTTCGGGATTCTCATGTTGTGGCATGCATGGTCACTCATTACATTAGTTAAAAGCAGCAAGGTATTGCACGTCAACTCCCATCATCCATACAGAGGCTGATATCTCTGAGTGCCCCTTCTTATGCAATAAAGGTATCAAACGGCTCATCCCAATCTTGTTGAGAGCTGCCCCAGCTCTTTCTCTCTTTGTCTGCATGCTCCGTGTCATTCTGCAGTAGAGAGAAGTCTCTGAAACAGCTCACAGCATTATCGTGTGGCACATCCTCTCTGAAGACTTAATTTTTTTCTTTGTATTGCACCGTGTGCCACCTCCTGTTAACCCATGCAATGCTTGGGTCTTACTACCCAGACGCTGCATTGAAGGAGTCCATGGACTGTGTGCCAGAGCAGGGATTAAGTGGAGGGTGGCAATGATGATGGAGAGACCCTGGCAGGATGATTTGGGCCACACTGGACTTTGTGCTGAGAGACGGCTCATAGCTGAGGCATCTTCACACAGCCGCGTCCAGCCAGAGAGCTAACATGCTGTGCAAGCTGTGGCAGATTTCCAATCATAAAAGCCTGTAATTCTGTATATCGTAGCCTGAATACAAATTCTTTATAAAAACATGTATGTGAATGATTGTATGATTGGGATGAACCATTTCATACCTTTATCATTTGGAAACTTGCATAAGGATGATAGGAGTTGAAGTGCAATGCCTTGCCGCTTTTACCTAAAGTAATGAGCAACCTTGCATGCCACAACATGAGAATCTTGCACTTTCCTGCGGTGCGAGATTCTCATGTCGACCTTTTAATCAAGGCGACATGCAAAATGAGCCTTGTTGTCGCACGCTGTTTGGCATGCAACATTTTAAATGTAAATCATGTAATACATATCCCGAAATGAAAGCACAGGATTGCACCACTTTTGCTTTTTACATAAGGGCCTTATTCTCTGCCAAGGGTGAACAAGCTGCATCCATTCAGCTGTAATTGGACAACAAAGCCCATCATACTGAGCTGCTCATTGGCTGGCTGGGGATGATGGGAGTTATAGTTCGACAATAGCTGCCCAGGTTGCCTACCCCTTGCTTATGGACAGGACCAGATTTACATCTCAGGCGATCCTTGGAAAGGCATCTTAGGTACCATAGCCTATCCCAGTGTCACACCTCCACTCTTCAAATGGCCCCTCCCCCATCGTAACCACTGCTCTCTGGCACAGAATATACTCTTAGCCTATAGGAGACATGCACAAAACCCCCCCCCCCAAAGCTTATTAACCCTTTGAGTGCCAGATGAGTATGCAACACGTTTCTCTTCAGTGCACTGCGTACCCCTCTGGCACTCAAAGGGTTAACCTTGTGAAAAGTCTCCAGCTCATAAGCAACGCAACTAAGACCTCTCTAGCGTTCAAGGGGTTAATAATAGGCATAGAAGGTACATTTAAACAAGAAGATTAACTGGACACCATAAAGCTGGAGAAGTCTTTTGGGCAGGGGCTTTGGGATTGCTCTGGCCATGCACACAACTCAGAATATGGGTGTGGCCAGAACAGCTCAGGCTGCCCTTAAAAACTGGCACTCTAGGACAATGGTGGGAAAACCTGAGGCCCCACAGTTGTTCAGGATTGGCATAATCCCCAGCCAGCATTGCTGGGAATGGTAGCCCAGAACAGCTGGGAGGCCACAGGTTGCCCATGATTGCACTAAGCAGATGCCTATTCTCCCTGTTGGGAAATCTGCCTCTGCCTATGCACAGGAAGCTAATTTGAATTTTGGATGAAGAATTACACCACATATTTCGTACGTATTAGTATTTCATACTTATTTTAGTTTTTCAGAAACCCCTCTCTAGAAATCATTGGGGTTCTTCCTGGAACTAGTGCAAACCCCTGTTAACATACCTGGATTTGCCCCATAGACTCCGGTTCTGACAGTGCATTACCAAGTCTCTGGGGACAGAGTTTCCTTTGAAACTCTGTCCACATCTGCTCCTTCTTATCCTGTTCCTCCCACTTCCCGCCCACTTTTGTGATGCACAATTTAAGCCCCGCCTCAGCTTGCGAGTAAGCTCCCTCCCCTTTTACTACAATTTGCGCCAATTACATCCCCCAGTGGTACCAGAGGAGTTGGGGACTCCAGAAGAGAAAGCTCCACGGTATGCTTATTAACAATCTTGCCCAAAATAAAAAAGAACAAAAAACAAAACCAAGCATTGATAATTACAAATATGGCAAGTAGTATTGGAGTCTTGATTATCCACCAGTAAATGCTCTCATAATCATCCCAGCACCTGAGCAAAAGAGACAACGACAGGAGACAGGTTACACTGAATTCTTATGACCCAGAAATATGAAATATACATTGAGGCTGATGTACTAAAAACCAGAACATTTCTGGGGCAAACCAAATCCTCCATAGAGGACAAAAAAATCCCCAAATCCCCTTTGATTTCAGTGGGAGTAACCCCCACTTGAATGCTAGACAGGTCTCCAAAACATTGCTTTGCAATGCACTGGACACCTCTTCAGTATTCATGAAGGTTAAAAGTCATATTTAAAGGGACAGAATGGGACAGCATTTGTAGTCCTTAAAAAGTTGAATGCAAAAAACTGTATCTCTCAAACCGCTATGGTTTGAGAGATACATGCATTCAAATTTTGACGTTACAGCTGACAGCAGGAGATCCGTGTTGGCTGACACAATGAGGCTCTTCAGCAGAGCTGCAATCATTTTATTTAAAATGCATGACTTCATTGGAATGGTCTACAAAGAGTGCTTGGAAACCAAGCACACTTTGTAGACCATTCCAATGAAGTAATTTGTTTTAAGTAACGCTATTGCGGCTCTGCTGAAGAGCCTCATCGTGTCGGCCAACGCGGATCTCCTGCTGTCAGCTGTAACGTCAAAATTTGAATGCATGTATCTCTCAAACCATAGCGGTTTGAGAGATAAGGGATTTTTTGCATTCAATTCAACTTTTGAAGGACTACAGAATGCTAAACATTTTTTTCTGGGACATTACTGTCCCTTTAAATGAAAAAATATGTTTAGTAATCTCCCATGGTGCAGTTGGTTTGCCCCAGAATTATTTAGTTCTTCTCAGTAATTCAGCCTCATTCTCTCTATTAGGGCGGAAGGCATTTTGTGGCTGTGTAGCTGTTATTGGATTACAACTCTCAACATTTTTGTTGTGTACCCCTCTGGCACTTATAGGGTTAAAGCTTCATTTAAATCAAAGGCAATTTTGTAAACATTTTTTCCCTATGATACAGCTGGTAAAGTTACTTCATACAAAACACAATAAAGCTGATTACTGAGAAGAATGGAGCAATTCTGGAACTAACCAGCTGTTCCCCTATGGCTAACTTGCTTTGCCTCAGATTTCAGTCCATTCAGGAATTTACAGGACACCCATCATTTTTGAAGAGAATAATGAAGAGGAAAATATACAAATGGGGAGAGTATGCAGCTGCAAGTTTTTGAGGTGTGGCTCAGTAGTGCTGGCCACACCCACATTCTGCATTGTGGGTAGCGGGAGAAGTCCTGCTTGTATTGTGTGTGTGTGTGTGTATAAGTAGAGAGATATCTAAGTTATAGCAAGGTATATGTTAATTGATGCATCTGGCTTACAGCAAGCATGGACATTTCATAATCTATGTTAGGAAGAACTAAATGTTAATATTTTAAAGATCTCAGAGTCATCAGCTCATTTTTAATGTTCCCAGGTATGCCCACGTGAGACAGCCATTTGTCACATATCCACCAAGCCCCCCATGTCAGAAGATCACCAGAGGAATGCATGAGATCAGAGCCAAGTAAATATGGGTGGCTTGACCTGTGCTGAGCACAATCTGGAGACCTGTGTAAACACAGCCTTACAATGACAAATGTCAGACTTAATTCCCCTCTTTCCAATTCTTTTTTCCTCCCTCCCTCCCTTTTCCTATTCTTTCTCTCGTCTCAGTATCTTACCCAGTATCATCAAATTGAATTCTTGTTTTGATCCATACTGTAATGGTAAGGGCTGGGGCACCTACGAAAGACAAGAACATTGTGTGGTTAATCCTCAAATAGTTGTAAGATAAAGTAGTTTGGTAAATAAATTATGCAGTGTATAGATAAATACAGTGCAGCAGATTTACTTAACCCTTTGAGTGACTGAGGGTAAGCAACGCATTGCTTTGCAATACTTTGCTTACTACTCTGTCACTCAAAGGGTTAAAGGAATAGTAATGTTTCACAATAAAAGCAGCTCCACTTAATCTATACAGTATTTGGGACATGGAGAGTGTTATTTCAATTCTGTCAGAGTTGTAGTTCAAGAGTAATTGAATGATAAAGTATCCCCCCACACTTTTACTGATGTAACACTGCTCAGCTCAGACCAGCAGAGTGGTGTCCAAGTGGATTGCAGAGAGGGACAATCTTCAAATAACATAAGGGGAAAACCTGTCAATGGGGGCAGGGTTTTCATTGTTCTCACAGTAAGAAGATTGTCCCTTGCTGTGAGCAGTCCAGTCTGTGCACCAGATTCCACATCTGAGGGGAGGAGGCTTACACTAGGTAAAAGGGACAGGAGGGGGAAATTTTATCATTCGATTACTCTTGAACTACAACTCTGACAGTATTGATAGAACACTCTATATGGCTCAAATTCTATGAAGAATAATTGGAGCTGCTGTTTTTGTGAAACATTACTATCCCTTTAAGTAAATCAGCTGCACAGTATTTATCGATACAATGCATTGCGTACCCTTCTGGCACTCAAAGAGTTAAAATGTGGAGCAATTTTGGCGAAAACCAACTACGCCATAGATTAATATAAAATTTCCATAGGCTTAAAGCGGGACAATCACCTTCATAATATTGGCCCCCAATCCTTTCCTAATGTAGCAATATATAAAGCCTTACTGTTATTGTGAAGAAAAAGTCTGCGTTATTAAGGAAAACAAAATATCTTCTGTAGGCATCCAGGGCACAGAGTTTACAAGAGAAGCTCTGTGCGCCTGCACCTTCAGCAACTTCAGTTACCTTAAGGTAACGGAAATAAGTCACCACCAATCCGGGCAGACTCAGAGGTACCTTACCTCTAAGATGTCTGCGCTGTTGTCTGCTGGATGTCTACAGAAGAAGAGGCTTTACTTAAAGGGATAGTAATGTTTCAAAATAAAAGCAGCTTCAATTAATCTTCATGGTATTTGAGCCATAGAGAGTGTTATTTCAATACTGTCAGAGTTGTAGTTCAAGAGTAATTGAATGATAAAATATCCCCCTCCCGCCCCTTTTATCTCTTAGAGGTTTACGTCTGTCTTCTTCTTCTCACCAGTGGATGGTGCTGCTGAGGACACCAAGGACAGAGCTGCATCCCCCTGAAGCTGCTTATGTACGTTACAATTTTATAAATATTTATTGAACTTGGGTATTTATTTCTGTACTATCTATAGGAGTGCTACTAGTTTTCTTTTTTGTTCTTATTTTGTTTATAAAATTATAAAATAGCCATACACAGTTGATAACAAACAGGATTTATAATTTTAAACTGCTTTATCAAAAAATAGTGGAAAAAAAAAGACAAACCAGAAAGAGCTCTTTCTGATTTGTCATTTTAGGCAACTATTTCTTGATAAAGCAGTTTACAACTGAGAAACCTATTGAAGGAACTTTTATTATCAATTGTAAGTGGATATTTTATCATTTTAATAAAACATTATTTCTTATATTTGGAATGTGGGAGCAGAGTCCTCCATCTTTTCTCATCTTACACTGAACCTGAGCAGATACAAAAATAGTAATAACCCTGGATAGATAGATATTGTTGGATACATTGCCATTGGTTGTAGCCTGATATCGTTCTCCTTACTATCACAGAGATACATTGTTGCAACACAGAGCAAATACATTGATAGGCAGCTTAGCACTGTGTCCAGCCCTGTCTCCAGCCCGTGTATGCACTCACATATAACCCACAGCCAGCTCATTTATATATAGACCTTATCCTCAGTCAAACATCCATTGAGTACTCCAACACATCTCAGTCTACTTCTGTATACTGATCTTCATTTTCAGAATACGTTTCATTAATTTAATGTGAGTACATTAATAAAAGTTACTGCACTTAGATAGTCTTTGTGCACTGTTTTCTTCTTGTTTTTTCTGCAGTGAACCTGAGCAGACAGGTTTGAATTTCTCTGCTTGAGATTACAGTTGTTAGCTATGGCCCTTGCCACCCAGACTGTGGCAAACACTGAGAACAAGGCAACCCTAGAGTGTGAAAAATTCATTTTTAAAGAAGAAAAGTGTTTGCATGCTTGATCCTTTAACTAAGGTGCATCTGCAACTGGTAAAGCTGTGTGTAAAGTGAGAAATATGTAGATCAACTGCCACAAGAGTGCCACACCTGCCACAAATGCAGTTTGGCAGGAGAAAAAGTAGAAAAAAGAGCCTGGTAAAAGACCCTCTTTCCGGTGACTTCCATTCCTCGAGGACCTCCTGATCAAGAGAAGTATAGGAAGGGTGCAGCATCCCTTCTATGTTGTTTGAAAATGTTCACAGAGGATAGCCTGAGGAAGTCTGTCTCAGAGACCTGTAGCGTATATATTACCCCCTGAATCAGACTTTCTACCAAAGTACACCTCACCTGTACCTTTCTCTGGCTCATTTTAAAACCTGGTTTTTGGCACTTTTTTCCTACAAATCCAGATAGTTAATTCTCTGTTCATTCCAGAGCTCCAGCCTAAGGACTATGACTTCTGTGTACTGAACCTTACTTGGTTCCTAGATTTTATTGCAACCCAAGTCCTTCTGCACTTTCTGCCTCTCTTTGTCTGCTTTTAATCCTTTGTCCTCCCTCTTTTCTATATCTGTGGGCTCCCCTATTGTTTCCATACAGCAAAAGACATAAAAAATAAACTGGAAAAGTCAAAATAACGTCAGTGTTCTTAGATTAGTCCTTTTCTTCTCTTAAATCTCTCACAGTTCTTGGATCACTCCTCACATTGCTGCTGGCTCTGCATCAACTCCCATATGTTCTATTTGTATAAACAATGGAAATACAAATAGGAGAGTGCACAGTGCTTTTAAGTGTATAACAATACAATACAAAATGCTGCCTGTTTATTATATAGACAGGTACTTAAATTGGGGCTGTATCACACTTCCTGCAATAGCCATTTTCTCTGTCAGGCCTAGTCACTTCTAATCTCTTGTAAAGATTTCAGTACACCTCCTCCAATCCTCCTGTAAAGGGTAGTCACATACAATGATATTTTTTTTAGAAAACAGTTCTTTATTGAAACTTACCAAAACAATAATTCTCCAAAATCAACCCCTCCTTATACCATTATGTGACCCTCTGTGTCCATATTATTTCTAAAGAAGACTCACTTTGGACTGCCAATCATACAACAGGGCTGCTACTCCCTGTGGAACTCCCCCCCCCCCCCCATTCAAGGGTACTCCACATGTTTCTCCTGTCTTACGTGGTGCTCTGTGGGCTACATGTACAAAAAAATTAAAAAAGCAATTTTTGGGCAAGCCAACGGCAAAAGGGGGAGGGGGACCCTGACTGTCACAAAAAAAAGGCTAGAGATGTATTCAATACATTGGGAAGCAATGTGTTTGAAAGCATACTTCCCAAGTGTCCCTCTTTTGGAGGGATGGTCCCTCTTTGAGACCCAAATCCCTCTGTCCCTCTTTTCTACCCTTTTGTCCCTCTTTTTAGGAGATAAAAATGAGTAGTGTATATTACTTTGCTCCACAGCAATAAAATGCAAATAAATGTGTAGTTGATCTTCAGTATATGTGTTTATAAACTAATCTGCAAAAATAAAATACTTTGATCTTGTTCTAAATCATTTATTGGTTACACAAAGAGGTGTCAGTAGATGAAGAAAAAACCTAAAAATTCTTTATAATGCCCCGCCCACCAGCCTCGCCCCCAGAAACACCAACTAAAACATAAGTGTCCCTCTTTGGCCATTTGAAATGTTGGGAGGTTTGTGAAAGGTATATAATGTTCTATGGATTAAAAGTCCCATGTAGTTTTATGGGGATTTAGGGAATTGTAATTTCAGCTTTGTCCCGCAGCTGGCTTGCAACAAAATTGCTACTATTTTTCTTTCACATAAGACCCTGTTCACACCTAGGAACCTTCATGCTCCAAGCCTCCCTAAAACCAGCAATAAGACCGTCCAAAGGATGAATTTTGCTTTATAAACTGAGCTGTACTTAATTAGGGTAGGTGGGACTAGAGGGAAGGTGGGGTTTGCCCTTAAAATGGGCAGAGTGGGCAGGATAAAGAGGAGAGTGGGTAGACCAGCAGTAGAATGGGTTGGGCTATTTAGTAATTCACAAAGACAGGAGGATTAGCATATATCTCTAGAGTGATGGTATTTAGCGCTTTGTGGTATTTCCAGAGAGTTACCAGTTATGTCCTTGTGTCCCTTCCAATTTTTCTGTGGTGTTGTGTGTTGTAGGTTTCAGGTCGTTTTCTGTAAATTGCCATCATTCTTTATCCTGCACCACCACCTGCTGTCCATTTCTGGTACTGCAAGTTTTTTTTTGGCATGTTGCGTTTTAGTTCGTTTTTTCTACCTAATTCCTTTAAAGGTATATTCCATTGCCACAAACCTACTGTATTCTGCCGGTGCCGGTTCTTTCAGCTTGTGGTTCAATGACTAGCAGCTCAGCTGGATTTTGGTTACTAGATTTTGCAGCCGACATGTTTACAGTCAGCACCTAGACCACATCAAGCTCTCACTGACCTCACTAGACCACGGTTCCCAGGTAACAGTGTGTTGGATCTTGAGGGTTTCTCCTTGCCTTTACAATTCTGTATAGTGGGTCTTTCCTCTTGAGGGTCGTGACATAGACTTCCAACTGCTTTACAAGCATTTAAATAGTGTTATTTCCTAGGAGATAACTGACCCCGGCAGCATAACATGAACTAATATATATTTAATCAATTTTAACCATTGTTATTATTTTATGCCATCTGAATGAAATGATGTCACTGGAACCAGATGTGACGGTGAATGCAGGGGCAGAGGAACATTTGGCCCATATTTATCCAAGCAAACTACAGTTATTCTGGAGTAAACCAACTGAGCCATAGGGGACAAATAAATATTCCCAGGGCCGGATTTGCATTTCATGAGCCTGTAGGCACAGAAATATGAAGCGCCCCCCACACACTTTTATGCAGCAACTTCTGCTTCTTTAGGTAGGTCAGGTCACAGCTAGACTCACACTCTCACAGATGGAATGACTCTGAGCAGCAGGCACTGGCAGTCAGTGACACAGTTGTGTCTGTCTTGCAGACTGTGACTGTCTGCCTGTGCTGACAGACTCACACACACCAGTGCTTGGGAGCTGGGTGGGTGACTGGGTCACGTCACGGGGGTGCTCCGGATGCTGAATCAGCAGAGTGAGCTTGAGGGCAAGGGTACCCTGGATAGGCAGCCAAGCCCGCAAGGCTCAACAAACAGGCCACAGCAGTGACAAGTCTCAGACTCTCACTCTCTCTTTCATAGCCAGCGTAGAGACCTGCCTGCTGGCCTCGCTCCGAGTCCTCTTTGCTTGCTTCCAGTGGATCCAATTCTTCTCGCGCAACAACGTGCTCAGCCTCCAGAGCACAGCCTGTGTGGCTGCGTCACAGGAGCTACCTCCCCTTCCCTCTCTGACAGACGGTCTTCTTATAGGGCACTGGGTTGCTGCTGGGCATGATGCATGACTTGCGCACAGCAGGAAGTTAAAACTTAAAGGGCAATGCGCAAGACAGCAAAAAAGTAACCCTCTAACGAGTGGCACCCAGGGTGGACTGCCCCCCCCTTATTGCACCACTGATGCTAACCCTTCATGTGGGATAATCCACACAGCTGTGTTGTCAGTGTTCAGACATTGGGTCCTATTCATTCATCTGACTGACTCCGGGTAGAGTGGAAGGAATCCCAGTACAGTACCTTGAATGCTCCACACATCAGATATCACACACATTCCCCTTCCCCCTCACTCGGCACCGACTCCGGACCAGACATGCATTAAGGCTAATTAAAAAAAAAAATATATATCCCAATAAGTCTGACAGGCGCCCCTCTGTGGGGTGCGCCTGTAGGCAGATGCCTACTCTGCCTTATTATAAATCCGGCCCTGAATATTCCTGTTAAATTATATTGTGCTTTTAACCCCTTGAATGCTAGAGAGGTCCCCAGTGCATTGTAAAGCAATGCATTGGAACCAATTCTAGCCTCCAAGGGCATAAAAAGCTGTATTCTACCTTTATCTGGCACCTGTGGTGCAGCTCATTTACTCCAGAAGAACTCCAAGTTGATTTTAAAATTTGGGCCCATGTGCTTCTTCCTCCTACCTTTACATTTCCACTGTGGGTCTGCACTTAAAGGGATAGTAATGTTTCATAATAAAATCAGCTCTAATTAATCATCATAGTATTTGGACTTTGGAGAGTGTTATTTCAATTCTGTCAGAGTTGTAGTTCAAGAGTAATTCAGTGACAAAGTATCCCCCTCCCACCCCTTTTACTGATGTAACACTGCTCAGCCAGAGCAGAAGGGAGGTGCCCAGGTAGACTGCAGAGAGGGACAATCTTTAATTAAGATAAGGGAAAAACCTGAAAAACTTGTCAAGAGGGGAAGGGCTTTCATTGTTCTCATAGGAAGAAGATTGTTCCCTTCTGTTATCTGTCTGGTCTATGGACTGGATTCCACATCTGAGAAGAGATTGCTTACACTAGGTAAAAGGGGTGGGAGGGGGAAACATTGCTTGTGAATATCTCTCAAACCATAAAGGTTTGAGAGATAAGACTTATATTGTTCTTCAAGTTTTTTTAATGCCTACAAAATAAGATAAAATGAAGTATTACTATCCCTTTAAGGATGGAGCAGATCTCTCAAGTCTGCTCCCTTCACACAGTCTCCCAGAGGCTCATCCACATTTAATGTTCTGGGTGCATGTGGGCTTGATAGACCCTCACCCTTTCTGGGCTATGCCCCTTGATAACCATGTTAAGGCCACTCAAAGTACTTGACTCTAGTGACAAACATGGAAGGAGAAGGAAGAAAATGTGCTAATATAACTGTTGTACCATGGGAGCCAGATTTGCCTTCAGCTACACCAGCTTATTTATGGGTTGGCAGGAGTCTGATTTCTTCTCACCCAGCAGCACATATCTGGTATTCTATTACCGTATCAGTAATTACCTGTCAGTGGTCTGGAAGGAAGGAAAGGAAAAAACAGTCCCATGTGTTTGAGTCTGAGAATGATAATGACCTATGTATCCAATTTACATACCATTCTGGTGCTCATGTTATTGCATTGTTTGATCTAGGATAACATCGTTGTCCAGGTGGTAGAATACTTCACTAGTATACAGTATATAGGAATCCCATATCTATCAATTCCTATTTGGATGTTGACAGTCACAACAGGAGGTGGATTGACAATGTGCCTTATGGGGAATTCAGATTTCGGCAGAAAAATTGAATTGAAGAGGCAGACTCTGAAAGAGAGGCTAATAAGTATACGGGCATATACAGGAAGCTAACGATTACAATTCTTTACAAATCAATGAGCAAACGACAGTTCTTGGAATTCTTATTGATATACATGGGGCTTTTAATCTTTTGAATGCTCCACAGATCACTGACAAATTGCTTCCCATGAATTCAAGAGGTTAACCTTTTGAGCACCATAGGGATGCCCAGTACTTTGCAATGTGCTCTGTACACCTGTGGCACTGCAGGTGTTAAATTCCCCATTGCGCAACAATGTCAGAAGGCTGGTAGCCAAGGAGGCCACATGTCTTCAGCTGACATACAGTTTATTGTCATTTCAGAGTATTTAAATACCTGACTACATAATTTGCTGTATCTTTATGATTCTACTCAATCATTATATGATTTTAAATGCCTTGTAGACTTCTCATGTTATCTCTTTGAATCCCATAAATGTGTCCTCAAAGGGATAGTAATACTTCATTTTATCTTTATTTTATTTTGTAGACATTAAAAAAAACATGAACGATATAAGTCTTATCTCTCAAACCTGTATGGTTTGAGAGATATTCACAAGCAAAGTTTCCCCTCCCTCCCCTTTTACCTAGTGTAAGCCATCTCTTCTCAGATGTGGAATGCAGTCCATAGACCAGACAGATAACAGAAGGGAACAATCTTCTTCCTATGAGAACAATGAAAGCCCTGCACCCCTTGACAAGTTTTTCAGGGTTTTCTCTTATCTTAATTGAAGATTGTCCCTCTCTGCAGTCTACCTGGGCACCTCCTTTCTGTTCTGGCTGAGCAGTGTTACATCAGTAAAAGGGGCAGGAGGGAGATACTTTGTCATTGAATTACTCTTGAACTACAACTCTGACAGAATTGAAATAACACTCTCCAAAGTCCAAATACTATGATGATTAATTAAAGCTGCTTTTATTATGAAACATTACTATCCCTTTAACAATGCGTTGGGCATCCCACTGGCACTCATGTAAACCCTAACACAACTTTACTTGTACTTCAGAAAAAAAATAAAATGTTACATACTTGTCCCCTACTGACAAATATAGATAATTACTCATTCCTTTATTAGCATCATGGCCATCTTTGGGTGGAAGAGAGGGCCCTTGCCCCCCCCCCCCAGGAATTTAATATTCAATTATTATTATTACTATTTTGAGTGGAAAAGTAATATTATAACCTGGGAGAAGTCCACTGGTTTCTCTTATCCTCCAGGCATCTGAGAGTTTACTCCCAAATCAAACCTTATCTTGTTTTTCCAACTCAGATGATAGCTAATAAAGAGTAAAGAGATACTCATGGTCTGGATGCTTGTATGGCTTCTATGGGCTTATGCCTATAAATGAGCCTGCACTGTGTGTAGCAGCCATTACTTCATGCGATGTCACTGAACACATCTCCTCTTGGCTTTTTCCAAACCCTAGAAAAATTTCTGCAGATGCCCATGATCAGTACACCTCCAGCACACACATACACAGAGCCTCAGAGAGTTTGTATATCTGTGTCGGCTCGCTGGGACACATGACTGATACCATGTACCGGTATCCAGAGTGGGGGTCTGAGATAGACCTCTCTGGTCTTGGAGCTGTCAATTTCAGACCCCTCTAGTGCGTACAGAGCTCCCTCAGGAGCGCTGTTATCACAAAATATGTGATTGCCAGGACGTCACTGGTCCTTTAGGAAAGTTTATTGGTAACAGTCCTGGCACGTCACCAGTTATTAATGGGTTAACACAGTTTCCTGTCTTTGCTGGGCTCCATTTTAGACTGGCTGTAGTTTAATCCCGTTGTTTATCAGGGGAGGGCTGGCAACTTGTGGCCGGGGGGGCAAATACAATCAAGTGGCCTATTTCTACTATTGCTCGAGCACACTGTCCCAGCCCACCTCCCTTTTCTTAGCATTAAATTTGGCCTTAATGTTGTAAAGTAACATGAGTGATACCACAGAGCTTACCGTTAAAATGGGGCCACACTACTGATATTAAAGAGCATATCATTTAAACCGTTTGAGTGCCGGGGAGGTATCCAACGCATAGTAATGCGTTGATACCTCTCTGGCACTCAGACGGTTAAGTAAAGCAACATTAGTGACACTATAGAGCTTACAAGGGAAATGGGTTATGCTACAGTGTAGCTGTGTTTGGATTGTAGCTCTGGTATCACTTGTGTAGCTCCATTTACAGCAGCAAGTGGGAGATTGAGGCAGTGGCCCAACAGCCCAGACATGTGACCAGCCCAGGGGGCATCTGCACCCCTGCCCCCCAGGCCAGCCCTCCCCTGTTGTTTATTGTGAAGACGTGTAAACAGACTGATTGAGAAAAGCTTTAGAAAAAAACTGCACCTATGGGCATACCTGGGAACTTTCAAAATGAGCTGACCCTGAGGGGAGGAGGCTTACACTAGGTAAAAGGGACAGGAGGGGGAAATTTTATCATTCGATTACTCTTGAACTACAACTCTGACAGTATTGATAGAACACTCTATATGGCTCAAATTCTATGAAGAATAATTGGAGCTGCTGTTTTTGTGAAACATTACTATCCCTTTAAGTAAATCAGCTGCACAGTATTTATCGATACAATGCATTGCGTACCCTTCTGGCACTCAAAGAGTTAAAATGTGGAGCAATTTTGGCGAAAACCAACTACGCCATAGATTAATATAAAATTTCCATAGGCTTAAAACGGGACAATCACCTTCATAATATTGGCCCCCAATCCTTTCCTAATGTAGCAATATATAAAGCCTTACTGTTATTGTGAAGAAAAAGTCTGCGTTATTAAGGAAAACAAAATATCTTCTGTAGGCATCCAGGGCACAGAGTTTACAAGAGAAGCTCTGTGCGCCTGCACCTTCAGCAACTTCAGTTACCTTAAGGTAACGGAAATAAGTCACCACCAATCCGGGCAGACTCAGAGGTACCTTACCTCTAAGATGTCTGCGCTGTTGTCTGCTGGATGTCTACAGAAGAAGAGGCTTTACTTAAAGGGATAGTAATGTTTCAAAATAAAAGCAGCTTCAATTAATCTTCATGGTATTTGAGCCATAGAGAGTGTTATTTCAATACTGTCAGAGTTGTAGTTCAAGAGTAATTGAATGATAAAATATCCCCCTCCCGCCCCTTTTATCTCTTAGAGGTTTACGTCTGTCTTCTTCTTCTCACCAGTGGATGGTGCTGCTGAGGACACCAAGGACAGAGCTGCATCCCCCTGAAGCTGCTTATGTACGTTACAATTTTATAAATATTTATTGAACTTGGGTATTTATTTCTGTACTATCTATAGGAGTGCTACTAGTTTTCTTTTTTGTTCTTATTTTGTTTATAAAATTATAAAATAGCCATACACAGTTGATAACAAACAGGATTTATAATTTTAAACTGCTTTATCAAAAAATAGTGGAAAAAAAAAGACAAACCAGAAAGAGCTCTTTCTGATTTGTCATTTTAGGCAACTATTTCTTGATAAAGCAGTTTACAACTGAGAAACCTATTGAAGGAACTTTTATTATCAATTGTAAGTGGATATTTTATCATTTTAATAAAACATTATTTCTTATATTTGGAATGTGGGAGCAGAGTCCTCCATCTTTTCTCATCTTACACTGAACCTGAGCAGATACAAAAATAGTAATAACCCTGGATAGATAGATATTGTTGGATACATTGCCATTGGTTGTAGCCTGATATCGTTCTCCTTACTATCACAGAGATACATTGTTGCAACACAGAGCAAATACATTGATAGGCAGCTTAGCACTGTGTCCAGCCCTGTCTCCAGCCCGTGTATGCACTCACATATAACCCACAGCCAGCTCATTTATATATAGACCTTATCCTCAGTCAAACATCCATTGAGTACTCCAACACATCTCAGTCTACTTCTGTATACTGATCTTCATTTTCAGAATACGTTTCATTAATTTAATGTGAGTACATTAATAAAAGTTACTGCACTTAGATAGTCTTTGTGCACTGTTTTCTTCTTGTTTTTTCTGCAGTGAACCTGAGCAGACAGGTTTGAATTTCTCTGCTTGAGATTACAGTTGTTAGCTATGGCCCTTGCCACCCAGACTGTGGCAAACACTGAGAACAAGGCAACCCTAGAGTGTGAAAAATTCATTTTTAAAGAAGAAAAGTGTTTGCATGCTTGATCCTTTAACTAAGGTGCATCTGCAACTGGTAAAGCTGTGTGTAAAGTGAGAAATATGTAGATCAACTGCCACAAGAGTGCCACACCTGCCACAAATGCAGTTTGGCAGGAGAAAAAGTAGAAAAAAGAGCCTGGTAAAAGACCCTCTTTCCGGTGACTTCCATTCCTCGAGGACCTCCTGATCAAGAGAAGTATAGGAAGGGTGCAGCATCCCTTCTATGTTGTTTGAAAATGTTCACAGAGGATAGCCTGAGGAAGTCTGTCTCAGAGACCTGTAGCGTATATATTACCCCCTGAATCAGACTTTCTACCAAAGTACACCTCACCTGTACCTTTCTCTGGCTCATTTTAAAACCTGGTTTTTGGCACTTTTTTCCTACAAATCCAGATAGTTAATTCTCTGTTCATTCCAGAGCTCCAGCCTAAGGACTATGACTTCTGTGTACTGAACCTTACTTGGTTCCTAGATTTTATTGCAACCCAAGTCCTTCTGCACTTTCTGCCTCTCTTTGTCTGCTTTTAATCCTTTGTCCTCCCTCTTTTCTATATCTGTGGGCTCCCCTATTGTTTCCATACAGCAAAAGACATAAAAAATAAACTGGAAAAGTCAAAATAACGTCAGTGTTCTTAGATTAGTCCTTTTCTTCTCTTAAATCTCTCACAGTTCTTGGATCACTCCTCACATTGCTGCTGGCTCTGCATCAACTCCCATATGTTCTATTTGTATAAACAATGGAAATACAAATAGGAGAGTGCACAGTGCTTTTAAGTGTATAACAATACAATACAAAATGCTGCCTGTTTATTATATAGACAGGTACTTAAATTGGGGCTGTATCACACTTCCTGCAATAGCCATTTTCTCTGTCAGGCCTAGTCACTTCTAATCTCTTGTAAAGATTTCAGTACACCTCCTCCAATCCTCCTGTAAAGGGTAGTCACATACAATGATATTTTTTTTAGAAAACAGTTCTTTATTGAAACTTACCAAAACAATAATTCTCCAAAATCAACCCCTCCTTATACCATTATGTGACCCTCTGTGTCCATATTATTTCTAAAGAAGACTCACTTTGGACTGCCAATCATACAACAGGGCTGCTACTCCCTGTGGAACTCCCCCCCCCCCCCATTCAAGGGTACTCCACATGTTTCTCCTGTCTTACGTGGTGCTCTGTGGGCTACATGTACAAAAAAATTAAAAAAGCAATTTTTGGGCAAGCCAACGGCAAAAGGGGGAGGGGGACCCTGACTGTCACAAAAAAAAGGCTAGAGATGTATTCAATACATTGGGAAGCAATGTGTTTGAAAGCATACTTCCCAAGTGTCCCTCTTTTGGAGGGATGGTCCCTCTTTGAGACCCAAATCCCTCTGTCCCTCTTTTCTACCCTTTTGTCCCTCTTTTTAGGAGATAAAAATGAGTAGTGTATATTACTTTGCTCCACAGCAATAAAATGCAAATAAATGTGTAGTTGATCTTCAGTATATGTGTTTATAAACTAATCTGCAAAAATAAAATACTTTGATCTTGTTCTAAATCATTTATTGGTTACACAAAGAGGTGTCAGTAGATGAAGAAAAAACCTAAAAATTCTTTATAATGCCCCGCCCACCAGCCTCGCCCCCAGAAACACCAACTAAAACATAAGTGTCCCTCTTTGGCCATTTGAAATGTTGGGAGGTTTGTGAAAGGTATATAATGTTCTATGGATTAAAAGTCCCATGTAGTTTTATGGGGATTTAGGGAATTGTAATTTCAGCTTTGTCCCGCAGCTGGCTTGCAACAAAATTGCTACTATTTTTCTTTCACATAAGACCCTGTTCACACCTAGGAACCTTCATGCTCCAAGCCTCCCTAAAACCAGCAATAAGACCGTCCAAAGGATGAATTTTGCTTTATAAACTGAGCTGTACTTAATTAGGGTAGGTGGGACTAGAGGGAAGGTGGGGTTTGCCCTTAAAATGGGCAGAGTGGGCAGGATAAAGAGGAGAGTGGGTAGACCAGCAGTAGAATGGGTTGGGCTATTTAGTAATTCACAAAGACAGGAGGATTAGCATATATCTCTAGAGTGATGGTATTTAGCGCTTTGTGGTATTTCCAGAGAGTTACCAGTTATGTCCTTGTGTCCCTTCCAATTTTTCTGTGGTGTTGTGTGTTGTAGGTTTCAGGTCGTTTTCTGTAAATTGCCATCATTCTTTATCCTGCACCACCACCTGCTGTCCATTTCTGGTACTGCAAGTTTTTTTTTGGCATGTTGCGTTTTAGTTCGTTTTTTCTACCTAATTCCTTTAAAGGTATATTCCATTGCCACAAACCTACTGTATTCTGCCGGTGCCGGTTCTTTCAGCTTGTGGTTCAATGACTAGCAGCTCAGCTGGATTTTGGTTACTAGATTTTGCAGCCGACATGTTTACAGTCAGCACCTAGACCACATCAAGCTCTCACTGACCTCACTAGACCACGGTTCCCAGGTAACAGTGTGTTGGATCTTGAGGGTTTCTCCTTGCCTTTACAATTCTGTATAGTGGGTCTTTCCTCTTGAGGGTCGTGACATAGACTTCCAACTGCTTTACAAGCATTTAAATAGTGTTATTTCCTAGGAGATAACTGACCCCGGCAGCATAACATGAACTAATATATATTTAATCAATTTTAACCATTGTTATTATTTTATGCCATCTGAATGAAATGATGTCACTGGAACCAGATGTGACGGTGAATGCAGGGGCAGAGGAACATTTGGCCCATATTTATCCAAGCAAACTACAGTTATTCTGGAGTAAACCAACTGAGCCATAGGGGACAAATAAATATTCCCAGGGCCGGATTTGCATTTCATGAGCCTGTAGGCACAGAAATATGAAGCGCCCCCCACACACTTTTATGCAGCAACTTCTGCTTCTTTAGGTAGGTCAGGTCACAGCTAGACTCACACTCTCACAGATGGAATGACTCTGAGCAGCAGGCACTGGCAGTCAGTGACACAGTTGTGTCTGTCTTGCAGACTGTGACTGTCTGCCTGTGCTGACAGACTCACACACACCAGTGCTTGGGAGCTGGGTGGGTGACTGGGTCACGTCACGGGGGTGCTCCGGATGCTGAATCAGCAGAGTGAGCTTGAGGGCAAGGGTACCCTGGATAGGCAGCCAAGCCCGCAAGGCTCAACAAACAGGCCACAGCAGTGACAAGTCTCAGACTCTCACTCTCTCTTTCATAGCCAGCGTAGAGACCTGCCTGCTGGCCTCGCTCCGAGTCCTCTTTGCTTGCTTCCAGTGGATCCAATTCTTCTCGCGCAACAACGTGCTCAGCCTCCAGAGCACAGCCTGTGTGGCTGCGTCACAGGAGCTACCTCCCCTTCCCTCTCTGACAGACGGTCTTCTTATAGGGCACTGGGTTGCTGCTGGGCATGATGCATGACTTGCGCACAGCAGGAAGTTAAAACTTAAAGGGCAATGCGCAAGACAGCAAAAAAGTAACCCTCTAACGAGTGGCACCCAGGGTGGACTGCCCCCCCCTTATTGCACCACTGATGCTAACCCTTCATGTGGGATAATCCACACAGCTGTGTTGTCAGTGTTCAGACATTGGGTCCTATTCATTCATCTGACTGACTCCGGGTAGAGTGGAAGGAATCCCAGTACAGTACCTTGAATGCTCCACACATCAGATATCACACACATTCCCCTTCCCCCTCACTCGGCACCGACTCCGGACCAGACATGCATTAAGGCTAATTAAAAAAAAAAAAATATATCCCAATAAGTCTGACAGGCGCCCCTCTGTGGGGTGCGCCTGTAGGCAGATGCCTACTCTGCCTTATTATAAATCCGGCCCTGAATATTCCTGTTAAATTATATTGTGCTTTTAACCCCTTGAATGCTAGAGAGGTCCCCAGTGCATTGTAAAGCAATGCATTGGAACCAATTCTAGCCTCCAAGGGCATAAAAAGCTGTATTCTACCTTTATCTGGCACCTGTGGTGCAGCTCATTTACTCCAGAAGAACTCCAAGTTGATTTTAAAATTTGGGCCCATGTGCTTCTTCCTCCTACCTTTACATTTCCACTGTGGGTCTGCACTTAAAGGGATAGTAATGTTTCATAATAAAATCAGCTCTAATTAATCATCATAGTATTTGGACTTTGGAGAGTGTTATTTCAATTCTGTCAGAGTTGTAGTTCAAGAGTAATTCAGTGACAAAGTATCCCCCTCCCACCCCTTTTACTGATGTAACACTGCTCAGCCAGAGCAGAAGGGAGGTGCCCAGGTAGACTGCAGAGAGGGACAATCTTTAATTAAGATAAGGGAAAAACCTGAAAAACTTGTCAAGAGGGGAAGGGCTTTCATTGTTCTCATAGGAAGAAGATTGTTCCCTTCTGTTATCTGTCTGGTCTATGGACTGGATTCCACATCTGAGAAGAGATTGCTTACACTAGGTAAAAGGGGTGGGAGGGGGAAACATTGCTTGTGAATATCTCTCAAACCATAAAGGTTTGAGAGATAAGACTTATATTGTTCTTCAAGTTTTTTTAATGCCTACAAAATAAGATAAAATGAAGTATTACTATCCCTTTAAGGATGGAGCAGATCTCTCAAGTCTGCTCCCTTCACACAGTCTCCCAGAGGCTCATCCACATTTAATGTTCTGGGTGCATGTGGGCTTGATAGACCCTCACCCTTTCTGGGCTATGCCCCTTGATAACCATGTTAAGGCCACTCAAAGTACTTGACTCTAGTGACAAACATGGAAGGAGAAGGACGAAAATGTGCTAATATAACTGTTGTACCATGGGAGCCAGATTTGCCTTCAGCTACACCAGCTTATTTATGGGTTGGCAGGAGTCTGATTTCTTCTCACCCAGCAGCACATATCTGGTATTCTATTACCGTATCAGTAATTACCTGTCAGTGGTCTGGAAGGAAGGAAAGGAAAAAACAGTCCCATGTGTTTGAGTCTGAGAATGATAATGACCTATGTATCCAATTTACATACCATTCTGGTGCTCATGTTATTGCATTGTTTGATCTAGGATAACATCGTTGTCCAGGTGGTAGAATACTTCACTAGTATACAGTATATAGGAATCCCATATCTATCAATTCCTATTTGGATGTTGACAGTCACAACAGGAGGTGGATTGACAATGTGCCTTATGGGGAATTCAGATTTCGGCAGAAAAATTGAATTGAAGAGGCAGACTCTGAAAGAGAGGCTAATAAGTATACGGGCATATACAGGAAGCTAACGATTACAATTCTTTACAAATCAATGAGCAAACGACAGTTCTTGGAATTCTTATTGATATACATGGGGCTTTTAATCTTTTGAATGCTCCACAGATCACTGACAAATTGCTTCCCATGAATTCAAGAGGTTAACCTTTTGAGCACCATAGGGATGCCCAGTACTTTGCAATGTGCTCTGTACACCTGTGGCACTGCAGGTGTTAAATTCCCCATTGCGCAACAATGTCAGAAGGCTGGTAGCCAAGGAGGCCACATGTCTTCAGCTGACATACAGTTTATTGTCATTTCAGAGTATTTAAATACCTGACTACATAATTTGCTGTATCTTTATGATTCTACTCAATCATTATATGATTTTAAATGCCTTGTAGACTTCTCATGTTATCTCTTTGAATCCCATAAATGTGTCCTCAAAGGGATAGTAATACTTCATTTTATCTTTATTTTATTTTGTAGACATTAAAAAAAACATGAACGATATAAGTCTTATCTCTCAAACCTGTATGGTTTGAGAGATATTCACAAGCAAAGTTTCCCCTCCCTCCCCTTTTACCTAGTGTAAGCCATCTCTTCTCAGATGTGGAATGCAGTCCATAGACCAGACAGATAACAGAAGGGAACAATCTTCTTCCTATGAGAACAATGAAAGCCCTGCACCCCTTGACAAGTTTTTCAGGGTTTTCTCTTATCTTAATTGAAGATTGTCCCTCTCTGCAGTCTACCTGGGCACCTCCTTTCTGTTCTGGCTGAGCAGTGTTACATCAGTAAAAGGGGCAGGAGGGAGATACTTTGTCATTGAATTACTCTTGAACTACAACTCTGACAGAATTGAAATAACACTCTCCAAAGTCCAAATACTATGATGATTAATTAAAGCTGCTTTTATTATGAAACATTACTATCCCTTTAACAATGCGTTGGGCATCCCACTGGCACTCATGTAAACCCTAACACAACTTTACTTGTACTTCAGAAAAAAAATAAAATGTTACATACTTGTCCCCTACTGACAAATATAGATAATTACTCATTCCTTTATTAGCATCATGGCCATCTTTGGGTGGAAGAGAGGGCCCTTGCCCCCCCCCCCAGGAATTTAATATTCAATTATTATTATTACTATTTTGAGTGGAAAAGTAATATTATAACCTGGGAGAAGTCCACTGGTTTCTCTTATCCTCCAGGCATCTGAGAGTTTACTCCCAAATCAAACCTTATCTTGTTTTTCCAACTCAGATGATAGCTAATAAAGAGTAAAGAGATACTCATGGTCTGGATGCTTGTATGGCTTCTATGGGCTTATGCCTATAAATGAGCCTGCACTGTGTGTAGCAGCCATTACTTCATGCGATGTCACTGAACACATCTCCTCTTGGCTTTTTCCAAACCCTAGAAAAATTTCTGCAGATGCCCATGATCAGCACACCTCCAGCACACACATACACAGAGCCTCAGAGAGTTTGTATATCTGTGTCGGCTCGCTGGGACACATGACTGATACCATGTACCGGTATCCAGAGTGGGGGTCTGAGATAGACCTCTCTGGTCTTGGAGCTGTCAATTTCAGACCCCTCTAGTGCGTACAGAGCTCCCTCAGGAGCGCTGTTATCACAAAATATGTGATTGCCAGGACGTCACTGGTCCTTTAGGAAAGTTTATTGGTAACAGTCCTGGCACGTCACCAGTTATTAATGGGTTAACACAGTTTCCTGTCTTTGCTGGGCTCCATTTTAGACTGGCTGTAGTTTAATCCCGTTGTTTATCAGGGGAGGGCTGGCAACTTGTGGCCGGGGGGGCAAATACAATCAAGTGGCCTATTTCTACTATTGCTCGAGCACACTGTCCCAGCCCACCTCCCTTTTCTTAGCATTAAATTTGGCCTTAATGTTGTAAAGTAACATGAGTGATACCACAGAGCTTACCGTTAAAATGGGGCCACACTACTGATATTAAAGAGCATATCATTTAAACCGTTTGAGTGCCGGGGAGGTATCCAACGCATAGTAATGCGTTGATACCTCTCTGGCACTCAGACGGTTAAGTAAAGCAACATTAGTGACACTATAGAGCTTACAAGGGAAATGGGTTATGCTACAGTGTAGCTGTGTTTGGATTGTAGCTCTGGTATCACTTGTGTAGCTCCATTTACAGCAGCAAGTGGGAGATTGAGGCAGTGGCCCAACAGCCCAGACATGTGACCAGCCCAGGGGGCATCTGCACCCCTGCCCCCCAGGCCAGCCCTCCCCTGTTGTTTATTGTGAAGACGTGTAAACAGACTGATTGAGAAAAGCTTTAGAAAAAAACTGCACCTATGGGCATACCTGGGAACTTTCAAAATGAGCTGACCCTGAGATTGTGTAAATATTAACCCTTAAATTTCCCACAATATAGATTATCCTCGATATATCCCTCATTGCTGTAATTGAGAGTCACTCCAGTCAGCATTCACGGAGCCATTAATACACAACAACTTACAGATATCACTGCATGGACACGCACAAATCAAGGAGGACTTCTCCCTCTGATTTTCTGGTACAAGTGGCACCAATTTAGAGACTAAAGAAGCATTTAACTGGAGCAGAATATATAACAGGGAGCACTGAACTCTCTCACCCTGAGATTTTGGCTCTTCACCCTGAGACCCTGAGATCTGGGCCAAAACCCTGAGTCTCAGGGTCAAACCCTGAGAGTTCCCAGGTATGCCTATGGGTCTTTACAACCAGGCACCTGTTTTCTTATAAATGCTTCTGTTAAAGGGATAGTAATACTTTGGTATAAAATGTCTAATGTTGTAGATATTAAAGGGATAGTAATACCTAAAATGTAAAAAAAAATATGTTGTAGGGAGTTATCCCCCTGAGTAAAACAAGAGTACTCCCACTGCTGAAAGATGTTTCATTCAAAAGTTATTAATTTTCAAAGTTGAATTTTTTAGGTGCAATATCACAGTGGCCTGAAATTGTAGAGTGGCGCTGTCGCTACACGATCCTATGGACAGCTCTGGTCTCAGGACCATAAATCTCCATAGGATGGTGTAGCAACAGCGCCACTCTACAATTTCAGGCCACTGTGATATTGCACCTAAAAAATTCAACTTTGAAAATTAATAACTTTTGAATGAAACATCTGTCAGCAGTGGGAGTACTCTTCTTTTACTCAGGGGGATAAACCCTACAACATATTTTTTTTTACATTTTAGGTATTACTATCCCTTTAACAATATAAGTAGAATAAGCTACTTTCCATTTCTCAAAACTGTATATTTTTTGTGTTCGTAGCTTTTAACGTTCCCCCGCTCTAGCTAACAGAGGCAGATCCTGGTCCCGGGGCCAGTGGAGGCTCTTCAGCAGAGCAGAAATCGCGACATTTATGAAGAAATACTTCATTGGAACGGTCTACTTATATTGTTACTATCTACAATTTTAGACATTTTTATACCAAAGTATTACTATCCATTTAAATGACACAAAACAGAATCCCACTGCAAAACAAAAAGTATAAATATATCTGATTGGTGTATGAAGGGCATCTTCTTAGGATAAAGGGAAACTTAACACTCCTAATAATAACCCCCAACCCCATCAACTGTGTTGAAAATCCTAATCACCTCTCAGATCAGTACTGTGTGGACTGGGTCACTTTTAATTAACTTTTCATGTCCATGGAGGCAGACATATTTATGTTGCAGGACTCAAGCCCAAAGCAGAAGGTCTATGGGAACTGTATCATGCAAGACAAGAGATTGATCTCTGAGACTTCAAACTTATAATTCTGTCTTTTCTTGAAGGGCCAATGAGGGACAACAAAAGGCATCATTTTGCCCTGTTCTGTTCCCCTGTTGGTCCACTGGGGCTCAAAATGCATCTCTCGCTTCATCTGCACTTCTACTTCCACAGAAGCAGATGTCGATGAGGTACTATCCTGGTAACAGGTGTCCTTTAAGTCCTATAACAAAGAATCTGCTTCCATCAACACTTCTGGTTAAAGATTAGTGTTGGGGAATGTCACAGTCCCATCAATGAAACACAGGACAAGTACTTAAGGGTAACACCAACTTTATTAAGGCAGCAACACAAACAAAAATATCACAATGACAGGATATAAATATACAGGACTAAAGAGAAGCACACAATGGAGCAAGTGACAACTACCAGAAATAGAAGACTGCTGCCATGTGGTTCTCTGACAAATATATCCCAGCAATGGGACTAGGAGTAGTCTGCAAAGCCACAGGTCCTCACCTGGGAGAAGCCAGACAGGGAAGAGAATAACCTAGACCACAGGACTGAACCTGGGACAGTCAGACAAAAGGGAAGGCACCAGGAGAAAGTCTGTCAGAGCCACAAGCCTGCACCAGATTGGTTATCTAACAGAACGGAAGGCCATTCTAGAGGTAGTTAGATAGAGCCACAGGTCAGAGCCAGACTGGGTGGTCAGACAAGCCAGAGGTCATGCACGGAGCGGCTCGTCAGCCAGAGCCACAGGTTTGCACCAGATAGGATGTCCACTGAAGCGTTTGTATGCTGGATACGCAGTGGACAGAGCCCCAGGTCAACACCAGAACGGGTAGTCAGACAAGCCAGAAGTCTCACACAGAGCGGGTAGTCAGCCAGATCCAGAAGTCACACACGGAATGGTTAGTCAGCCAGAGCCGCAGGTCTGCACCAGAATGGTTGTCCGACAAAGCCAAGGGTCATACACGGAGCGGATAGTCAGACAGAGCCACAGGTCAACACCAGGTTGGGTAGTCAGACAAACCGGATTATACACAGAGCCCAAACTATAGAACTGCACTGGACACCAACGAAAGGGTGACTGAGCCCTGTGTTCAGGTAGTTTAAATAGTCAGGAGAGAGGAAGAGGAGGAACAGCCAACAGGTGGCAGTCTCTTTAAATGGAGCGCACGTCCATGCTTTGGATGTGCTCCCAATAATGATGTCACCCGCCTGACGGAACGCCAGCAGCAGAGAAACAGCAGAAAAGGAATCCAGCCTCAACTGAGGCAACGCAGCGTGGGGCGGACAATGCGGCTGGAGCTGCTGGAGAAGGATGCGGTCGGCTCGAGCAGCCGCTGCACGGGTACCCTGACAGGGAACTAGATGATACAAAACTGATTCATAGAGGTCGTTAGAACTTTCTGAACTGATGAGACTTTTATTTAATTGGGGGGGGGGGGTTAGTGTTCCTTTAAACAAATTAAGACTTACGTGCTATATAAATATAGATTCAATTTAAAACAATTTTGTGCTATTTATGGGTTTATACACTCGGTCTGAATCAGTTATGCATTTTTTTTTTTTTTAAGTTTTAAAAGGAACTTCATTGAGATAATAAGATGAAAGTTACAATCTGGTCAACAAGGTCAGGTAAAAAAACAATAGATTTGTAATGCACATGACTACATCAATATCCAATATTAGATGGTAACCAGTGTAGAAACCTTTCAGCAAAGGAAGGCCTCCAGGAAACAAATGATAGATATTTGAAGAGTTGAACGCGTGAGAGAATGTGTACTGTGTATAGAATGAGATCTGGATGATATGACCCTGTTTAGAGGAAGATGAAGTCTAGAAAAGAGAAAAAGGTGGGGATATGTCCTGATCATCTTATGTTGAAAGAAATAAACATAGTGGTAGCCGCAGGTGAGTTTTAACGTGCATCTCAGCCAGGTTTGTAATTCCATTAAAATGGGTATGTTACTACATAAAATTATATCTCCGTCTTTCGTATTGGGATTTCCATTAATTTCTTATATCTGGCTACCAAAATACAGAAGTGGGAGTTTGGTGCAACATATTGGGTTTGTGCTGACCACTCCCACAGCTAAGCACAGGGCTGTAACTACAGGGGATGCAGAGTACAGTTGTGCTTAGGGTGGCCACACGTCCCAGAATGCCCGGGACTGTCCCTTATTTGGAGTTCTGTGTCCTGCTGGGAACTCTTACTCTATCAACCTCAGAAAGATGGTCAACGCCGGCAGGAGCCTCAGCCGCGGGACTAGGTTGACCACATGTCCCCAAATGGCAGAATGGAAATGTGGTCACCCTAGTTGTGCTGGGGACCATCATCTAAGGGAACCCATGGGCCCCTGGCCCAAGTAGGATCTAGCTTCATCCTTAGGAGGTACTTTTGTGTTAGGATGCCCAAAAATATTTGTGGCAGGGCTCTCCAGTGATTACTTATTCCATTGACTCAGAATGATGGGTGTGGACAGTGTAGCATTCTCCCCCATTACATTTTGATTCCATAGGCTGTTGCGTATGCTACCTGATAGGAAATACAACCCTTTGTATAATACTGCACCTGTTACAGCCACTGCTGCTGGAAGACCCACTTAACATTTTGAGTGCCAGAGAAGTACTTAAAGTGATAGTAATATTTCACAAAAAAGCAGCTCTGATTAATCTTCATAGTTTTTGAGCCATAGAGTGTTATTTCAGTGTCAGAGTTGTAATTCAATAGTGACTGAATGATAAAGTCCCCTTTTATCTAGTGTAAGCCACCTCTCCTCAGATGTGGAATCTGGTCTTGAGACCAGACACCTCACAGCAAGGAACAATCTTCTTACTGTGAGAATAAGGAAAACCCTGCCCCCTTTATAGGTTTTTCAGGTTTTTCCCTTATGTTCACTGAAGACTGTCCCTCTCTGTAGTCTATCTGGGCACCTCCCTTCTGCTCTGAGCTGAGCAGTGTTACATCAGTAAAAGGGGCGGGAGGGGGATACTTTATCATTCAATTACTCTTGAACTACAACTCTGACAGTATGGAAATAACACTCTCTATGGCCCAAATACTATGATTAATTGGCGCTGCTTTTATTTTGAAACATTACTATCCCTTTAAAGGGATAGTAATACTTCGTTTTAACTTTATTTTATTTTGTAGACATTAAAAAAACATGAAGAATGATATAAGTCTTATCTCTCAAACCTTTATGGTTTAAGAGATATTCACAAGTAAAGTTTCCCCCTCCCGCCCCTTTTACCTAGTGTAAGCCATCTCTTCTCAGATGTGGAATGCAGTCCATAGGCCAGACATATAACAGAAGGGGACAATCTTCTTCCTATGAGAACAATGAAAGCCCTGCCCACCTTGACAACCTTTTCAGGTTTTTCCCTTATCTTAATTGAAGATTGTCCCTCTCTGCAGTCTACCTGGACACCTCCCTTCTGATCTGGCTGAGCAGTGTTACATCAGTAAAAGGGGAGGGAGGGGGGCACTTTATCATTGAATTACTCCTGAACTACAACTCTGACAGAACTGAAATAACACTCTCCAAAGTCCAAATACTATGAAGATTAATTAGAGCTGCTTTTATTTTGAAACATTACTATCCCTTTAACAGATAGCTTTGTAATGAGTTGTATACACCTTTGGCACTCAAAGAGTTAAACAGGAATTGGAAAAATTCTGGAACAAAGTAACTGTACTATAAAGGACAGATACAACATCCCAAAATTCCTATTGATTTAAATAGGGGGGGTTTAACCCCTTGATTGCAAGGGAGGCTTTCAACGAATTGCTTATCTGTCATTCCAACCTCTATTTTATATCAAAGGGGATTTTAATTTGTCCCCTATGCTGAACTTGGTTTTCTCCAGAATTAATCCAGTTTTCAATTGAACATCTGACCCGTAGTCCAGATTATAGGCTAAGACTCCTACTTGTCATTTATTCACAGTTTGACAATGTATTTACTTTATGAAGAACACTCACCCCATCCAATAACAATATACCACCAAAAGTATTTCTTCTGGGAGGTAAAAGTGAGTGTCAGCAAGGTGTGTAGGTACATCCCTTCCACTAGCAGCCACGAGAAGTTTGCAAGGACAGAATACTGGAAAAAAGCAACGGCTGCTTTACAGTTCACCTAGAAAGAGAAGATATGCCTATTATTAAAGGAGAGCTCACTCATTATAGCCAGAAAATCATAACAACCCCAGTACATTTTGCTACGGTGCCTTTGTTCAAGAATAACAGCATCAATACTTCCTGGATGTCAAACTGAAGCAGGCAGCATTCATGAGCCTAATTAACTCACCCCACTAAGTTAAGATTATACAGGGCTGGTGCAAGGATTTTTGCCACCCTAGGCAAAACCTAATTTTGCTGCCCATTTGGCTCCGCCCCTTATGTCCCACCCCTTTATACCCCGCTTACTTATACCCCACCTCTTTTCATGATTGTCTTTTCTCTTCCCCTGGTCTTGAGATGCCTGTAAGAGATTCCCCCCACCAGCTCCAACTTAACCCCACCAGCTCCACTTTGCCCCCTATCAGCTCCACCTTGCCCCCACCAGCTCTAACTTGCCCCACCAGCACCACTTTGCCCCCTCAGCTCCAACTTTCCCCCATCAGCTCCACTTTGCCCCCACCAGCTCCATCTTGCCCCCAACAGCTCCACTATGCCCCTATCAGCTCCAACTTGCCCCCATCAGCTCCACTTTGCCCCCCATCAGCTCCAACTTGCCCCCACCAGCTCCAACTTGCCTCCATCAGCTCCACTTTGGCCCACCAGCTCTAACTTGCCCCCATCAGCTCCACTTTGCCCCCCATCAGCTCCAACTTGCCTCCACCAGCTCCACTTTGCCCCATCAGCTCCAACTTGCCCCCACCAGCTCTACTTTGCCCCCCATCAGCTCCAACTTGCCCCCACCAGCTCTACTTTACCCCTCACCTCCACTTTGCCCCCCATCAGCTCCAATTTGCCCCCCATCAGCTCCAACTTGCCCCCATCAGCCCCAACTTTGCCCCCCATCAGCTCCACTTTGCCACCCATCAACTCCAATTTGCCCCCATGAGCTTCACTTTGCCACCCATCAGCTCCAACTTGCCCCCCATCACATACCTGGAGCTCCGCGCAGTTTTCTTTTCAGTGATGCAGAGCACGCCGGGAGATCATGACTCTCAGCGCGCTCTGCATTACTAAAGAGTTGACGACGATGAGGGAGCGCAGTACCAACACAGATCTGTGTTGTGTTCCTGGTGTGGTGCGTGCGGGCAGCGGGCGCAGCTCTTCTCCGCTGCATGCCCACTCCCCCAGTACATGTGCGCCCTAGGCCGGCGCCTACCTCGCCTATAGGTGGTGCCGGCCCTGGGATTATAATACTCAGAGACCAGAGTCTGAAGTCCCGTGATCCTGCCAGTGATTGAAGGTATTATGTCTTGAACCAAAGAGTATGGGAAAATACTTAGAGGCCATTAGGATTTTTTTGGTTCACTATCAAAATATTGCACACTATTGTGCGAAAAACTAAACAGCGCATTAACCATGCCAACGCATTGAAAAGGGGTGACATGAAACTCTCACCCGCATCAAAAGGCCGGGATTCACATGTCATGGGCTTAAACGGTGCATGAACATAACTTTGCTAGTTGAACTGATGCATGAGAATCCAGGTTACTGATGGCCACAAAGACAATGTCACTGCCACAGATGCCTGCCAACCCAACAGTGTGTGGGGCTCATTGGTCCAGATGCTGAAACCTTTATGGGGTGTCCTGAGGGTGTCTTGGTGACCTGGGCAAGGGGGAGCACTCTGTCTGCAGTTCTGTGTGTACTCCAACTTTCCTTCCCCTCGGTGTGCGTGGCTCATAATAACAATAAAAAAAGGCACAGGCCACTGACACTGAGGAGAAGAAGAGCGGGGAGTACACACCCTGTTGGGTCGTCAGAATCTGTGGCAGTGGTACTGTCTTTCTGGCCATCAGTACCCTGGATTCCCCTGCATCAGTTCAACTGTCAACATTATCTTCATGCAGCGTTTAAGCCTGCAACATAAGAATCTTGCCCTTTTGATGCTGGTGAGATTCTCATGTAGTCCTTTTCAATACAGCAACATGATTCATTGTTCGCACTATAGTGTGTGACATTTTGAAAGGACACTGGATTTTTTATGGGGTTCTTAAGAGGTGTTAGTTCTCCTTTAACCAGGTGCATCTGTTACAACGTACTTTACAATTTCTTCCTAGTTAAAGAGGAACTATGACCTAATTTGTTTAACTTACCAAAGTAGGAATCTTTCACACAACTGTCAGGTATATCTAACTATATATTTTTTTCGATTGGATCTGCAGTTTCCTGTATATAGTGATCTTTTTTGAAGTCTGCCAATAAACTACACCTCCTCACAATAAGAAAAGAGCTTCAACAGACTTGCATGACTCGTAAGGGACATAAGTTTTTATCTGATTGTAAATTGAAACAAGTAGACAAAACCAAAGATCGAATTGAAATAAAAACATTGCACTGAAATAACTGACTGCTGTTTGGACACATCCTTAGGCAATTTCAGATAATTAAAATGTTCATATGTTCATGTGAAGGTATAAAATGTTATGAATGTGGTCACATGCCAGGCTCTTACCGTTGACATGGTGCAGTGGTCAACATCCTCATCAGCAAAGAGAATGGCATCTTTAACAAACACAGCAACTCCACGCAGGATGAATGATACAAACAAGTTGACATGGATAAAATTCCTGGGGCAGTGCAGTTTTCTGTATAAAGACAACACAATCACACAGATTAGCGCTGTCAGCCAGATCAGATACTGTTTGTCAGTTCTGCAAAAGATTAAGCCCTAGATAAAAGGCAATAAAAGATCAAGCACTTAATAAAGGGTGGTATGCATAAATCCCCTCCACCAGTACAAAGGAGGAGGCGTGGGGCTTGCTGCATCTGATGAGATAGTTACAATGCCATGCCAACCCACCCTAATCTACTTAATTCTCTTATAGAATTGCCTGCTAACAGGACACGGCAGCACATGTGGGAATCTATGGCAGTGTATGAGGGCTCAAGTAGTTATTTCATTAAAGTGCTTATGTGTCATGTTAACCAAAAGGCCAGCAAATGTGCAATTCAGGATATATTCACACTTCTTCCATATGCTATTTTATGCTAATTGTGGCTCAGTGTGGCATCCATGAACTTTCATGTGTTAATTAAGCTAATCAATGACGTTTCATATGCTAATTAAGCATTTTCAGTGACGTATGCTAATGACGGTTTCAGTGATGTTCAATTTGCTAATGAAGCTCTGTGCAGTACCAGGAAGTATTTACTTTCACTTTGCCCAGAAACAAAAAGTGTGAATATCTACTAAACTACGAATCTTCTGGACTTTCGGCTAACATGACACATACACAGTTTTTAAAGCAGAACTATCATGATATTAACATTGCCCCCCCAATACATTACTAACCAAGCGATATGCAAAGCCATAATTTCATTAGGCTGAATAAGTAAACGTTATTGCAGAAAAACAACTTCTACGGCAGGCATACATACCTGCCAGTTTGGTATAAACATATATGAAATAATGAGGTTTATGTATGAAGTAGAACAGGGGGAGGCTATGCACTGAAGGCATGATAAAGAGGTGATAAATTAAAGATGACTTCTCAAGTGATATCACTTCTCCAGTTCGGACATGTTATACCGCGCCACTTTGACTACTATTATGGCATAAAGTGATAGTAATGTTTCATAATAAAAGCAGCTCTAATTAATCATCATAGTATTTGGACTTTGGAGACTGTTATTTCAATTCTGTCAGAGTTGTAGTTCAAGAGTAATTCAATGACAAAGTATCCCCCTCCCTCCCCTTTTACTGATGTAACACTGCTCGGACAGATCAGAAGGGAGGTGCGCAGGTAGACTGCAGGGAGGGACAATCTTCAATTAAGATAAGGGAAAAATGTGAAAAACTTGTCAAGGGGGGCAGGGCTTTCATTGTTCTCATAGGAAGAAGATTGTCCCCTGCTGTTATCTGTCTGGTCTATGGACTGCATTCCACATCTGAGAAGAGATGGCTTACACTAGGTAAAAGGGTCAGGAGGGGGAAACTTTGCTTGTGAATATCTCTCAAACCATAAAGGTTTGAGAGATAAGACTTATATCGTTCTTCATGTTTTTTTAATGCCTACAAAATAAAATAAAGATAAAACAAAGTATTAGTATCCCTTTAAATTTAATTTAGCTTATTTGGAACTAAAATAATGGTGGCATATTTTTACGGAACTAATGCAGCATTTATGGAACTAATACAACGTTTAACCCTTTGAACCCCTCTGGTGCTAAAGGCGTTAAACTATATACTATTTTTTTTTTTATTACGTTTTATTAGTTTTGTAATAAAAGTGCTTATTTTTTCACACAACGCATGTATATTTACATTTTATTTGTAACTTCAAAGTTTGGAGGAATTAGCTGATATGTAGAAGTCATCTTCCCCTTGGACGTGATACAGATAGACCGAGTGCAGGCGGTCCACAAAAAATCCCCAAATACTTTGAAAGTCCTGGGATTTACACATTCTGTTTCCCAGGCAGAAATCGAAGTGTGAGTACCAAAGATTGTTATTATAGTTATGGTATCATCTCTGACATATACTTAAGAAGTCTGTGGACGGCTGAGTGAGGGTAGCTTGATTAATAACCCCACATAATTGCTGGATTTGATCAATGTGTGTCCAGTCAAGCGTTAAAGGGATAGTAATACTTTATTTTTACTATCCCCCATATTGTACATATTTGTAAAATAATGTAATAGCCCCCAGGTTCATCTCTGAAACCATAAAGATAACCAAATGCAAAGTTCTCCCCTCCCGCACCCTTCCCTGAAGTCAGCGTTGTACTGACTGCAGTGGATGTCTGTCGTATGACAGGATTGCAGCTCTGCAGCTAAGCCGAGATCCCGTTAGTGACAAAGAATTATTTCACTGAAACGGTCTTCTACATGTGCTTGGTTTGTGCTTGGTTTGCAAGCACATGGAGAAGACAGTTTCAGTGAAATAATTATTTGTCACTAACGGGATCGCAGCTCTGCTGCAGAGCCGCATGATGAAAGTCAGACTGGTTATCCCCGCAGTCAGTACAACTCTGACTTCATGGAAGGGGGAGGGAGGGGGAAAACCATAAAGGTTTGAGGGATGAACCTGGGGGCTATTACATTATTTTACACGTATGTACAATATGGGGGATAGTAATAATAAAGTATTACTATCCCTTTAATATCAAAAAGTGAGTTTGAAGAAACAGCTTGTTTTCTTTATATCGAAATTGATATTATCAAACATCATACTAAGATCTACATGAAGTTTGACCCTACTGCAAATAAGAATTTGGGACTGTTTATATCTTTATAGGATTACATCAAGATTTGTTGTTTATTTATTTTTACACATTGTCGAAACACAGATCACGCTATGGTTTGTATTTCTTTTTCTTTTTTATATATTTGTCTCACATCCATCTCGAGAGAATAACATATGAACATCATAATTTCCTCTAGAGAACTGTGACTACAGAAATGTATTACGTGGATGTAATATTATTATACTATTATTGTCTAATGTTACACTTTGTCACATAAAGACACATTATTGTTCAATTGTTTTGTTCAATTGTACCGTTGAAATGTGAAAGTATTGTAGTGTTCATTTGTATACAGCTCACCCATATATATTTTTTTTATTTAACCCCTTAAGGACCGGGAAAATCTGAGGTGGATTTCACTTAAAGGGATAGTAATACTTAAAATGTAAAAAAAATATGTTGTAGGGTTTATCCCCCTGAGTACAACAAGAGTACTCCCACTGCTGAAAGGTGTTTCATTCAAAAGTTATTAATTTTCAAAGTTGAATTTTTTAGGTGCAATATCACAGTGCCCTGAAATTGTACAGTGGCGCTGTTGCTACACGATCCTATGGAGAGCTCTGGTCCAGGGACCGTAAATCTCCATAGGATGGTGTAGCAACAGCGCCACTGTACAATTTCAGGCCACTGTGATATTGCACCTAAAAATTCAACTTTGAAAATTAATAACTTTTGAATGAAAAACCTTTCAGCAGTGGAAGTACTCTTGTTTTACTTAGGGGGATAAACCCTACAACATATTTTTTTTTACATTTTAAGTATTACTATCCCTTTAAGGACCGGAGCAATTCTGACCTTTTTGACTATGTCTTTGTTCAACAGTGTTTTCACTCTTTTTTTAAATACAAATAGGGCTTTCATTTGATACCCTACTTATATGGATATCCCACCATTCACTTTATTAAAATTATAAAAAAGGTAAAAAAATGTAAAAAAAACACCATTTTTGTTTTTTCTCTTGGGATCAATTGGGCACAAAGGGTTACATTTTTATGGCGACTGCATGAAAGGTATGACCGCTCAGTCATACCTACAAAATGTACAGTTTAAAGTGGCCACTGTCCCCCTCTTGGGTGAAAATCCCCATGTCCCTTTTTCCCACCCTATTTTGACATTTTGTTATCCCTGGCATTTGGTGGTGTTTATAAGTGTATTACATGGCTCCACAACAATAACACTTCCAAAATTGTTTAATTAGATTATTTTTTTTTAAATAAAATATTTTTGTAAAAAAAAAAAGTGTGTTGTGGTTTTTTAAAAAAAAGAAAGTATCATTGCAGGTCAGAAATTGACCTGCATTTAGCAAGCCTCTGGCACCAGCAGTGAAGGGGTTAATACCCCCAGCTGCTGTATTTTCTTTCACCACTAGGTGTCTCCTGTCTACTTCTTCTCCCTTACTTTGATAGCAAGGGAGACAGAGGCAGACGAGACACGCACAGGCAGCATGCTTTCTCTGCTGCCTTTGTCTGTCACTATGCCAGTACATGTGATCGCTGTTACGGCGATCACATGAACTGGCACAAGCAAGAAGGGCTGAGAGTGAACGCCCCAGTCTCGGAGCGCTCAGTCTCAGCCTGGCATTAATGATAGAGGCGTGCACGGAGGCACGCTGCTATCATTTAAGCCATGAAGGTCCTGGTATGTCATTGGTCCTTAAATCAAATCCAGCCATGACGTACCAGGACCGTCAAGGGTCCTTAAGGGGTTAAACAATATATTATTGTCCACTATATTTCTAAAAAACTTATATTAAGATTTTTTCTTTTACGGCTAGAAGAAAGAAGACAGACGAGAGGATACAAGAAAGAAGAGAAGAAAGAAGAGAATACAGAATGAAGACAGAAGGAGACAGACAGTGGATAACAGGTAAGTGTAACACATATAAGTTAACGATCAGAGCTTGTCAGTGTGTCAGTTCCCAATATTGCTGCTATTTAGCTGCATTTTGAGAATATATGGCGTGATGCAGGAAACTTGCGCAATTGCTATTTCCCGTGAGAAAACCACTAGGGAATAGGTTTGCTCGTGATTTTGTTGAATTGTGCATGAAAATTCAAGATTAGTGAACGGCTGCGTATATTTTTTTTTGTGGGCGTGGCTAAGATTAACGAATCTGTGTGAGTGGAATAGCGAATGCGCCTAATGCAGGAACTGCTATTGCGAATTAATTTATATGTCTGTGTACTGTTGTAGTAAAATGGAATTTTTCATGCGCAATTCAAGAAGCGTTCGGTATTTAGCTTCCTGGATTAGAATATGTGCAAAATCTATCGGCGCACAAAAATGCCTTTATCTGATGAGAACTATTCTTGCATCGCGACATTAATGCACAAAATGGACGTTTAGCCACAAGACCATTTCAGTGGCCCAACGTCGGTTGTACTTTTAGCTGGTAGGGCCTTTAAATACCGACTTAGATATTTTATTATGTTGTTCAGCACTCAGTTTGACCCTACAGGCTGTTTTACCGCAAACCTTTAAATAATCTTCATATGAATGAATATAGCAGTATGTAATAATACCTTTTTTATTGGACTAACATTAAATGATATTGAGAGAACAACTCCTTTTAGCAAGTCTAAAGCATACTGATAATAAGCAAAAAAAAAACAGTCTAAAAAAAAAAAAATAAATAAAATAAAAAAAAAAAAATATATATATATATATATACACGCTATATGTATATCATCAGAGTGACTGGTCATGGGATGTGGTCTGGGCCCTTATACAGCTCCACCCTCTGCACCCCTGTGTAATTACACTCCTGACTGCAGTCTACTGCTCAACCTTTAGCGTTCAAAAAGGCTGATGTACTAACCAACTGCACATTGTGGGCCAAAATATTACTCAAATTCCCATTAAAATAAATGGGACTTTTAACCCCTTGAATTCTAGAGAGTTCTCAACTATTGAAAAGCAATGCACTGAAATCATCATTAGCACTCAAGAGTATAACTGCCCCATGTAAATAAATGGGATTTTTTTTTACTTGTCCCCTACTGTGCAGTTGGTTTGATAAATGATTTAGGTAAATTAGAAGAATGGTCAAGAGTGTGGCAGATGCAGTTTAATGTTGATAAATGTAAAATAATGCACTTGGGACATAAAAATCCAAAGGAAAAATATACTATTAAGGGTACTCTACTGTCAGAGACAACAGAGGAAAGGGATTTGGGAGTAATTATCTCGAATGACTTAAAGGTAGGCAGGCAATGTAATAAAGCAGTGGGGAATGCAAGCAGGGTACTGGGTTGTATAGCTAGGGGCATTAGTAGCAGAAAAAGGGAAGTGGTCATGCCTCTCTACAGATCTCTAGTTAGACCTCACCTAGAGTATTGTATACAGTACTGGAGACCCCATCTCCAGAAGGATATAGATACTGTAGAGAAAATTCACAGAAGGGCTACTAAATTGGTGACTGGTTTACAGGAAAAGAAATATCAGGATAGACTAAAGGATCTGAACATATATAGCCTAGAGGAGAGAAGAGAGAGAGAGGGGATATGACTGAAACATTCAAATACATGAAGGGATTCAAAGTGCAGGATGGAAGTATATTTCAAAGGAGTAAACATGTTAAGACAAGAGGCCATAGTCTAAAAATAGAGGGACACAGGTTTAGAGGTAATGTAAGAAAGTTTTACTTCACTGAGTGGGTAGTAGATAAGTGGAATAGCCTAGCAGCAGAAGTGGTAGAAGTTAATACAGTGACAGAATTTAAGCATGCGTGGGATAGGCATAAGGCTGTCCTTAATGTAAGAAAAGACCAAGGACCAAAAAAGGTTTGAGGTTTTTACAGCAGGAAAATGTGCAGACTAGATGGGCCGAAATGGTTCTTATCTGCCGTCAAATTCTATGTTTCTAGAATTGCACCAGTTCATCTTAGTACATCAGTCTCATTGGGGGTAGAGTTAGAATCCACCAGCACAGCTCATTTTTTATGAGTACACCTTGGTATAAAACTCATGTGGCAGCATGTGGGTTATGTATGAGGGAGTATGATCACTTTGGTGCAGAATGGCTCATACTTTGTCATCATTAATATTTTAATGTGAGCACCCCTGTAGCATGCACAAGAAAAAGGATTAATTTTACTCTGATTTTCTCTGTACCTATTGTAGCTCAGAGTTATATTAGTACTTGCTCCACCCAGTATTAAAGAGATAATAATGTTTCAAAATAAAAGCAGCTCCAATTAATCGTCATAGTATATGGACCTTGGAGAGTGTTATTTCAATACTCTCAAAGGAGTAGTTCAAGAGTAATTGAATGATAAAGTATCTCCCTCCCGCCCCTTTTACCTCGTGTAAGCTGTCTCCCCTCAGATGTGGAATCTGGTCCCCTGACCGGACAGCTCACAGCAAGGGATAATCTTCATACTGTGAGCATTAAGAAAACCCTGCCCCCCTTGACAGGTTTTTTTCCTTAAGCTAATTGAAGATTGTCCCTCTCTGCAAGACATCTGGACATCACCTTTCTGTTCTGAGGTGAACAGTGTTACATCAGTAAAAGGGGAGGGAGGGGGATACTTTATCATTCAATTACTCTTGAGCTACAACTCTGACAGTATGGAAATAACACTCTACATAGCCCAAATACTATGAAGATTAATTGGAGCTGCTTTTATTTTGAAACATTATCATCCCTTTAAGAAAGAAAGTTGCTAGGGTCTTGATTTTGGTAGGACTGAGATGAATTACAATGGCAGTGTCAGTTGGATTAGCATTCTCTCATTTAAGGCCATATGTTTAAAGAGATAATGACAAAAAAATGTCGTATGAACACAAAAATAAGCATGAACGACATATTTTCTATAGAATATACGACAAAAAAGTTGTAATGTCCATTGTGAATGAAACAACTCCACAATTGCCAGACACGGGGGAGAGGCAAGGGCGTGGCAAAACTATTCTCCATTGTCGTACAGATGAAAAGAAAATATTTTATATACAATGACATAGAATGACGTCCAAATGACAGAATTTGTAGGTTAAGAAAAAAGTGGCGGGAATGTGAAGTTCTGAATGTGAGAAACCTATAATAACTGAAGAAACACAACAAAAGCACAATTACCATACCTATATACAGACATTTGTGTCATTATATAAGAAAATTTCAGTCAGGAATCGTACTTCAATGACAAAATGACATATTTCTGTTCGCAACCAACATTCTCTGGAAATACTAATGAGCCCAACGACACTACTTTGAAGTGTTGCTACAAACGACAAAAGCTATTTTGTTACTTATTTGAACATATGGCTCTTAGTCTTTTGCTCTATAAATCATTTAAAGAAAACTTGCTCTTCCTGATAATAAACTCTCATATAACCGTAACCTGTGCAGATAATCATAATACCCACTATGAATCAATTGTATGTGGATTGGTTCTCCAAAATCAGTCCTTAGTAGTGGATATCAAGCCCAAGAAGGGCTTCTTTGTTTCAAGACTCAAGGACCACCCAATACCTTCTACTGAAAACCTCCAAGGAAGCCTTCAGTGGGAAGGGTTTGGTATTATACTTCTTTATTTATATAGCGTTAGCTTTTTCTGCATCGCTGTACAATAGGGAATAAACACACAGAGGTATTAAATAGTACAAATGTAACATGGAAAACAAAAGGATCAGAGGGCCCTACTCGTATCTAGAGGAAGATAGGTTGGGCACAGAAGGAGTAAGTGCTGTCGGGTGTAAAATCAGAGGGCCCTGCTCGTGTCTAGAGGAAGGTAGGCTGGGCACAGAAGAGTAAGTGCTTTTGGGTGTAAAATCAGAGGGCCCTGCTCGTGTCTAGAGGAAGGTAGGTTGGGCACAGAAGGAGAAAGTGCTGTCGGGTGTAAAATCAGAGGGCCCTGCTCATGTCTAGAGGAAGGTAGGTTGGGCACAGAAGGAGTAAGTGCTGTCGGGTGTAAAATCAGAGGGCCCTGCTCGTGTCTAGAGGAAGGTAGGCTCGGCACAGAAGAGTAAGTGCTGTCGGGTGTAAAATCAGAGGGCCCTGCTCGTGTCTAGAGGAAGGTAGGTTGGGCACAGAAGGAGAAAGTGCTGTCGGGTGTAAAATCAGAGGGCCCTGCTCATGTCTAGAGGAAGGTAGGTTGGGCACAGAAGGAGTAAGTGCTGTCGGGTGTAAAATCAGAGGGCCCTGCTCGTGTCTAGAGGAAGGTAGGCTCGGCACAGAAGAGTAAGTGCTGTCGGGTGTAAAATCAGAGGGCCCTGCTCGTGTCTAGAGGAAGGTAGGTTGGGCACAGAAGGAGTAAGTGCTGTCGGGTGTAAAATCAGAGGGCCCTGCTCGTGTCTAGAGGAAGGTAGGCTCGGCACAGAAGAGTAAGTGCTGTCGGGTGTAAAATCAGAGGGCCCTGCTCGTGTCTAGAGGAAGGTAGGTTGGGCACAGAAGGAGTAAGTGCTGTCGGGTGTAAAATCAGAGGGCCCTGCTCGTGTCTAGAGGAAGGTAGGTTGGGCACAGAAGGAGTAAGTGCTGTCGGGTGTAAAATCAGAGGGCCCTGCTCGTGTCTAGAGGAAGGTAGGCTGGACACAGAAGGAGTAAGTGCTGTCGGGTGTAAAATCAGAGGGTGCTGCTCGTGTCTAGAGGAAGGTAGGTTGGGCACAGAAGGAGTAAGTGCTGTCGGGTGTAAAATCAGAGGGTGCTGCTCATGTCTAGAGGAAGGTAGGTTGGGCACAGAAGGAGAAAGTGCTGTCGGGTGTAAAATCAGAGGGCCCTGCTCGTGTCTAGAGGAAGGTAGGTTGGGCACAGAAGGAGTAAGTGCTGTCGGGTGTAAAATCAGAGGGCCCTGCTCGTGTCTAGAGGAAGGTAGGTTGGGCACAGAAGAGTAAGTGCTGTCGGGTGTAAAATCAGAGGGTGCTGCTCGTGTCTAGAGGAAGGTAGGTTGGGCACAGAAGGAGAAAGTGCTGTCGGGTGTAAAATCAGAGGGCCCTGCTCGTGTCTAGAGGAAGGTAGGTTGGGCACAGAAGGAGTAAGTGCTGTCGGGTGTAAAATCAGAGGGCCCTGCTCGTGTCTAGAGGAAGGTAGGTTGGGAACAGAAGGAGAAAGTGCTGTCGGGTGTAAAATCAGAGGGCCCTGCTCGTGTCTAGAGGAAGGTAGGTTGGGAACAGAAGGAGAAAGTGCTGTCGGGTGTAAAATCAGAGGGCCCTGCTCGTGTCTAGAGGAAGGTAGGTTGGGAACAGAAGGAGTAAGTGCTGTCGGGTGTAAAATCAGAGGGCCCTGCTCGTGTCTAGAGGAAGGTAGGTTGGGAACAGAAGGAGAAAGTGCTGTCGGGTGTAAAATCAGAGGGCCCTGCTCGTGTCTAGAGGAAGGTAGGTTGGGCACAGAAGGAGAAAGTGCTGTCGGGTGTAAAATCAGAGGGCCCTGCTCGTGTCTAGAGGAAGGTAGGTTGGGCACAGAAGGAGAAAGTGCTGTCGGGTGTAAAATCAGAGGGCCCTGCTCGTGTCTAGAGGAAGGTAGGTTGGGCACAGTACGAGTAAGTGCTGTCGGGTGTAAAATCAGAGGGCGCTGCTTGTGTCTAGAGGAAGGTAGGTTGGGCACAGAAGGAGTAAGTGCTGTCGGGTGTAAAATCAGAGGGTGCTGCTCGTGTCTAGAGGAAGGTAGGTTGGGCACAGAAGGAGAAAGTGCTGTCGGGTGTAAAATCAGAGGGCCCTGCTCGTGTCTAGAGGAAGGTAGGTTGGGCACAGAAGGAGTAAGTGCTGTCGGGTGTAAAATCAGAGGGCCCTGCTCGTGTCTAGAGGAAGGTAGGTTGGGAACAGAAGGAGAAAGTGCTGTCGGGTGTAAAATCAGAGGGCCCTGCTCGTGTCTAGAGGAAGGTAGGTTGGGAACAGAAGGAGTAAGTGCTGTCGAGTGTAAAATCAGAGGGCCCTGCTCGTGTTTAGAGGAAGGTAGGTTGGGCACAGAAGGAGTAAGTGCTGTCGGGTGTAAAATCAGAGGGCCCTGCTCGTGTCTAGAGGAAGGTAGGTTGGGAACAGAAGGAGAAAGTGCTGTCGGGTGTAAAATCAGAGGGCCCTGCTCGTGTCTAGAGGAAGGTAGGTTGGGAACAGAAGGAGTAAGTGCTGTCGGGTGTAAAATCAGAGGGCCCTGCTCGTGTCTAGAGGAAGGTAGGTTGGGAACAGAAGGAGAAAGTGCTGTCGGGTGTAAAATCAGAGGGCCCTGCTCGTGTCTAGAGGAAGGTAGGTTGGGCACAGAAGGAGAAAGTGCTGTCGGGTGTAAAATCAGAGGGCCCTGCTCGTGTCTAGAGGAAGGTAGGTTGGGCACAGAACGAGTAAGTGCTGTCGGGTGTAAAATCAGAGGGCGCTGCTTGTGTCTAGAGGAAGGTAGGTTGGGCACAGAAGGAGTAAGTGCTGTCGGGTGTAAAATCAGAGGGTGCTGCTCGTGTCTAGAGGAAGGTAGGTTGGGAACAGAAGGAGAAAGTGCTGTCGGGTGTAAAATCAGAGGGCCCTGCTCGTGTCTAGAGGAAGGTAGGTTGGGCACAGAAGGAGTAAGTGCTGTCGGGTGTAAAATCAGAGGGCCCTGCTCGTGTCTAGAGGAAGGTAGGTTGGGAACAGAAGGAGAAAGTGCTGTCGGGTGTAAAATCAGAGGGCCCTGCTTGTGTCTAGAGGAAGGTAGGTTGGGCACAGAAGGAGAAAGTGCTGTCGGGTGTAAAATCAGAGGGCCCTGCTCGTGTCTAGAGGAAGGTAGGTTGGGAACAGAAGGAGTAAGTGCTGTCGGGTGTAAAATCAGAGGGCGCTGCTTGTGTCTAGAGGAAGGTAGGTTGGGAACAGAAGGAGAAAGTGCTGTCGGGTATAAGTTCCTCTTGCCACATCAATTGCCTGTCATTGGGAGGGAGATAGAAGTGCTATTTAGTGCAGTGATCCAGAGAAGTGGTGGTCCTGTTTGGGAGATAATACTGTGAACGATGAGGTTCTTATGGGGATGTAGGTGGGACAGCGATATCAATGAGTCCTGCAACAAATAACCAGGTCCTGCCCTCATGGACATTATCTTCAGCACTAATTGAAGACTACTGTGTAGAATCCGCCTATGCATAATTGATTCATAGCAAACATTAGGTTTTCATCATAGATTAAGAAACAGGAGGTTTTACTATTAGGAAGCATGAGCGTTCCTTTAAGATATATTTTTATTGGTGACATTTTCATGGTATTTGTGGTCCAGACAGAGACTAATACCTTCAATTATAGGACACACTCCCTGCCAATGCTCAAAGCAAATGTTTAGCATTAAATTATACAAGCTCTTCAAAAGCAACTCTCTACTGGGCTGCAGGAGACTTAGCCATTAATCATCATCAAGGTCCACGTACTATTCTCACCGCCGGGAAAGAAAAGGCTTTCTCTAGGTCCAATTCTCCAGAGCAGAGAGAACAAATAGTGTAATCAGTTAGACCACATGGACAGGTTACCCCTTCTGTGGAAACTTAACACAGCCTTAAACTCTAGACTGTAAGCTCTCACAAGCAGGGCCCGCCGATCCTTCTGTTCTCCACATTTGATTTGTACTATTTAATACCCCTGTATAAAGAATAATAATAATAACCCTTTGAGTGCCAGAGGGTTTTCCAAAACACTGCTTTGCAATGCGTCGGACACCCCACAGGCACTCAGAGTTAAAGGCAGCCTGTGATTCCCAGTCTCATTCAGTCATAACAAGTGTATTACAACTAGAGAAATAAAAACACATCATCTTCTGAATTTATTAGTAAATTAACCCTTTGAATTCCAGACAGGTTCCCAGCTCATTGCATAGAAACACGTTGTGCACTCCGCTGGCATTCAAAGGGTTGACAAAAAAATAATTTGTCCAGTTTTTACCAATTTATTGATTAACTAGTACGAATACCCATATACACATCTAAAGTGCACCCAGTGGCCCCAGCTGCTGCCCCGGAGCCAGGAGCAGAGACAGGAGGTGAGCCGTCCAGAGCTCCCCACTCCGGATCAGCGGAACAGCAGTCTCTACTGAGCATGTGAGGTTTTGCACACAGGGGGCTTCGCAGGCTAGGGTTTTATATTATTTAGATTGTCAACCAATCAATGAAGGGGGGTAGATTTAAATGTGCTGTTGCATCTGCTATGCTTCTGAGCTTTTAGGCATTTTGGTCTTGAGAAAGCAGTTTACTTAACTGTGAAACATTGATGGGTTTTTGTGCCTGTTGATATTTGATTTTACTGAATTTTTATTCAAGAATGTTTTTGTCCTGAGTTATTTTAACCCCTTAAAGGGATAGTAATGTTTCATAATAAAAGCAGCTCTAATTAATCATCATAGTATTTGGACTTTGGAGAGTGTTATTTCAGTTCTGTCAGAGTTCTAGTTCAAGAGTAATTGAATGATAAAGTATCCCCCTCCCACCCCTTTTACTGATGTGACACTGCTCAGCCAGATCAGAAGGGAGATGCCCAGGTAGACTGCAGAGAGGGACAATCTTCAATTAAGATAAGGGAAAAACCTGAAAACTTGTCAAGGGGTGCAGGGCTTTCATTGTTCTCACAGTAAGAAGATTGTCCCCTGCTCTTATCTGTCTGGTCTATGGACTGCATTCCACATCTGAGAAGAGATGGCTTACACTAGGTAAAAGGGGAGGGAGAGGGAACTTTGCTTGTGAATATCTCTCAAACCATAAAGGTTTGAAAGATAAGACTTATATCATTCTTCATGCTTTTTTAATCTCTACAAAATAAAATAAAGTTAAAACGAAGTATTACTATCCCTTTAAGGATCATCTGCGCATGTATGTGTCACTCACTTAAGGATCACAGAGCATTTTTTTTTTTTATCTGATTCCGTACTCCCCATGACGTACATGTACGTCCTTGGTCCTTTAGGGACCGCAACCTCATGACATACAAGTACGTCATGGGTCGTTAAGGGGTTAATTCAATTTATATTATTTTGAAGATTATATCAGCTGTTTGTTTGTTTATTTTATTTTTTCATTATTTTTTATTTTATTTTATTTATTTTTTTATTTTTTTTATTATTCTTTCTTCTCCATATACAAATATTTTTTGGTTTTATTGGATTGAAACATTGTATCATCATAACCTGAACAGGAACAGGTTCAAGAATTTCCTTGTATGCTTGTTACGTTGTGGTTGGACATAAATCCATTTCGCAACCATCACCTTTGTGAGTATAATATATGAACTGTTATTTCAAGTGTCAATAACAGTAATAGGCACTGTTGGGGCCCTTTCTTTGTTTCTTTGCATATGAATGACTGCCAACTGGTTGGATAGAAGAGCAGCCCTAAACAAAGGATCCTGGGAGATATCTGGAGGAACTATACTGTATGAGGAGCAGTTTATAAAAATCACTTGGACGTGCTTTTCAATGAACATTTAATTGTTACAGTGAACATTTGTAATTCCAATATTGGTGTAGGGTTGATGTGAAGCAGTCATAAAATGTTAATACACCAGGAGTGCCTTCTTTTTCTATTGTTTCTACAAAAAAAATAAATACTGCTTTAAGGAATTCCTTAAACCTAAGAGCTGTTCTGTAGCAAACCAACTACACCACAATTAAAAACTCCCATTGATTTAAAGGGATAGTAATTCTTTGTTTTATCTTTATTTTATTTTGTAGGCATTAAAAAAACATGAAGAAAGATATAAGTCTTATCTCTCAATCCTTTATGGTTTGAGAGATATTCACAAGCAAAGTTTCCCCTCCTGCACCTTTTACCTAGTGTAAGCTATCTCTTCTCAGATGTGGAATCTAGCTGTAAGACCAGACAGGGAACAGCAAGGGACAATCTTCTTCCTATGAGAACAATGAAGGCCCTGCCCCCCTTGACAAGTTTTTCAGGTTTTTACCTTATCGTAATTGAAGATTGTCCCTCTCTGCAGTCTACCTGGGCACCTCCCTTCTGATCTGGCTGAACAGTGTTACATCAGTAAAAGGGGCGGGAGGGGGATACTTTGTCATTGAATTACTCTTGAACTACAACTCTGACAGAATTGAAATGACACTCTCCAAAGTCCACATACTATGATGATTAATTAGAGCTGCTTTTATTATGAAACATTACTATCCCTTTAAATTCAATTTTTCCTCCCAGTTGAGTGCTAGAGGAAGTACCATTGCATTGTTTTGCTGTGCATTGGAGATTTGTATAGTATTCATGGGATTAAAAGCCCAATTTAAATCAATTGAAGTTTGAGGAATTTCTTTGTTTCCCCCACGCTACAATTAGTTCGCTCCATAATTTATCTGCTTTGCTTTTTATATATAAGACCTCTTGAGTTTAAAATCCATCTAGAACTCAGCCTACAGTCACAGTGGGAGACTCATAAGAAGGTGACTAGGGAAATGAAATCAAACGGGCAAATTACAGGAAATGGAAAACATTTCAAGAACTGTCACAACTAACTGCTCAGCTGAAGCCTTTTGTACGTTGGAAATATAAAGTCCAATGGGGAAATCACAGCTATAAGAGCTACAAGGATGATTTCGTTCAAAGTGATAAAATATAAAGAGGTTAAGTAGCCATAATTTAAAGGTGTAATAATGAGCACAAGAGGTGTATGCATCGCATTGCAAAACAATGTGTTGCATACTCCTCTGGAATTGCAAGAACTCACTGAAGAGCTACAACAGGGAAGGAAATCTTTTGGTCTGAAGATGAATATCAACAAAACTCAAGTCATGTCTAACACATTTACCATACCAAGGAAAATCACAGTAGATGGACAAGAACTAGGAGAAGTGGACAAGTATGTTTACCTTGGACAGGAAATGTCAACAGATGGAAACACCACGATGGAAACTGAATGATGAATAAAATTGGGGTGGCAAGCATTTTGAAAACTCAATAGTACTGTCTTTATGACAAATTTACCACTTTGCCTCAAGCGAAAGATTTTTGAAGAATGTGTCTACCCAGTCCTTGCATATGGCTGTGAAACATGGAGACTGAATGGCAAAAGCCATACAAAAACTTAAGGTTACACAAAGAAGTATGGAGTGGTGGATTCTAAATTTTAATAAAAAGAGACCGAAGAATGTGTGCTTGGATTCGCCAGCAAACAAAGGTTTATGACATAGTTGAGTAAAACACCTGAAATGGAAATGGGCATGCCACATGCTATCATGAACACTTAATGGTAGATGGATCAAACGAACTTTGGAATGTATTCCACTCAATACCAGATGCCGAAGAAGACCAAAGAAAACATTTATAAATGAAATTACCAAATTTGTTGGTACACAGTAGCAACAAAAGTCACAGGACTGAAGTTGTTGGAGGCTTGCTGAGGAGGCCGTAATCCTGCAGTGGATTGACAATAGCTGAAGATGATGATATATGTATATACTACTTGAAGAGCCCGTGTATACGGGCCACAGTGCCACCCAGCAAGGTCCATGGTGCAGTCAGACTGCCCACTCCCACGGCTGATACGGAGTGGGGCTCTCCGAATTCAGCCCTCAGTCCTCTCTGTGCAGCTCAGTTATCAGCCATGACACGGCCTATCTGTAGTGAGCATGACTGCAGAGTGCACAGCCGTCACTTGCTCATGACGGCTTCTGACAAACACATTTAGCAAATTATTATATAGGATGCATATATGCAGATCCATGGTGAAAAAACACATTCACAGGATTTCCAATTATTAAAACAGGTAAAAAATTGTTGAATCAATGTTACGGCCCTGCCTTGGACCTTTATCAAGATGCTGAGCCAAAATGTTGGTTCGTCTCCATGGACCTGTGTGTATAAACTGATTTATAAGACTAGCGGTCTACCCATCGATATTTCTAAGAAGTGAATGGCACAGACTTTGGAATGTTAACATATATTTCTTTATAAAAGACAAAACAAGATAGAGGGAAAAATGTGCAGTTTTATGAGTATTCTAGCTGTGTTGCACAGCTTCGCCCATACAGTAAACCCGTTTTTTAATTTTTTATTATTATTGTGTTTTTAAAATCAGACCTCGTGGTGGGGCATCAGGACCCCTCCCCCACCCCCAGCTACTGACCTCCCCACCAATTCAGCTGGGAGATCAATAAAAGCGAGGCGGGGGAGAAGCATGGCTCCCCTGCTTTCATCCTACCCAAACTACCAGGTAGGAGTGGGCAGGATCTGGAAACCCATTCATGTCAATGTGGAGGCTTTCCATCATAGACATGGAAGGATTTCACTATTCCTCCCACCCCTAGCCTGTAGTACGGATAGGATGGAAGCAGGGGAGCCCTCTTGCTCCACTGCATCACCTCTATTGATCTCCCAGCCAAATCAGCTGGGAGATCAGTAGCTGGGGGGTATCTAGAAGGGTACTGATTCCCCACCACGGGATCTGAATTTTTTCTTTTATGACAAGATGAAGCAAAGGGGAGGAGGAGGCAGCGATGAGGTGAAGTGAGGGTGAGGTGACAATGAGCTGAAATGGAGGGTGAAACTGCAAAGGGTGGGGTTTGAGAAGGTCGAAATGGTGAAGGGGAGGGTTTTAGGAGGGCAGCTCTCAATGTCCGTATGGCAGAGGTCCTCCTCCTGAGGCAAACTGCAATGTCCGTTTGGCTGTGGAGGCAACATGCAGTGTCTATTCACTTTGGCTGAGGCGGCAGGGGCTTCACCTCGTGCCTCCTCATCAGTCAATTGCCAGAAGGGAGCTTGGCTGATAGCAAATCAGGAACCCAAATAATTTTGTATATACAGGCAAGTGTGAAAAAATGCTGTAAAGTAAGAATTAAGAATTCTTTAAAAATAGACATGTTGATAGTTTATATTAATCAATTAACCAAATACATAGTGAGTGAAGAGAAGAAAAATCTTAATCAAATCAATATTTGGTGTGACCAGCATCGTCTAGGCACACTTGCACACAATTTATCAAGGAACTCGGCAGGTAGGTTGTTCCAAACATCTTAGATAACTAACCACATTTCTTCTGTGGATTTAGGCAGCCTCAGTTGCTTCTCTCTCTCCCTCTCTCTCTTCATGTAATCCCATACAGACTCAATTATGTTGAGATCAGGTGTCTGTGGGGGCCATATCATCACTTCCAGGACTCCTTGTTCTTTTTTACTCTGAAGATAGCTCTTAATGACTTTGGCTGTATGTTTGGGGTCGTTGTCATGCTGCAGAATAAATTTGGGACCAAACAGATGCCTCCCAGATAGTATTACATGATGGATAGGTATCTGTTTGTACTTTTCAGCACTGAGGATACCATTCATTCTGACCAAGTCCCCAACTCCATTTGCAGAAATTCATCCCCAGACTTATAAGGAACCTCCACCATGCTTCATTGTTGCCTGCAGATATTCATTCTTGTACTTCTCTCCAGCCCTTCGGCAAACAAACTTCCTTCTGCTACAGCCAAATAGTTCAAATTTTGACTCATCAATCCAGAGTACCTGCTTCCATTTTTCTGCACCTCATTTCCTCTGTTTTTGTGCATAGTTGAGTTGCTTAGTCTTGTTTCCATGTCAAAGGTATGGCCTTTTGGCCGCAAGTCTTCCATGAACACCACTTCTGACCAGTAGATGGATGTACCAGGGTCCCACTGTTTTCTGCCAATTCTGAGCTGATGGCACTGCTGGACATCTTCCGATTACAAAGGAAAGTAAGCATGATGTGTCTCATCTGCTGCACTAAGTTACCATGCACGACCACTGCGTCTACGGTCCTCAACGTTGAATTTAGTTATTTTCTTACTTTTGTGCATTGTTGCTGCTTTTATCAATGGAAAGCTCTGGTCAGTTATGAGAGCTCTCCATAGACAGCAATAGCATCAAGAAAACCTTGAAATAAGAAAACCTCAATAAACACAGCATTCATCCTTGCCAAAATGCAGTGTGGATGGTATCTCTTAGCTTCATTTGTAAGGAAAATCACCAATATTTATATAAGGAGAGAGCGAGAGAGAGCATTACTATGCCCCTAGAAATGTAACCTTTGGAATTACATTCATCTCATAAACAACTGAAACAGAAAGCACCAGCCATATTTGTTCACAAGCAGAGCAAGGTTTCCTCTTAAAGGGATAGTAATAATTAAAAAGTAAAAAAAAAAAATGTTGTAGGGTTTATCCACCTGAGTAAAATAAGAGTACTCCCAGTGCTGAAAGGTGTTTTATTCAAAAGTTATTACAGCTCAAAATTGAATTTTTTAGGTGCAATATCACAGTGGACTGAAATTGTACAGTGGTGCTGTTGCTACACCATCCTATGGAGATTTATGGTCTACGGGCCAGAGCTGTCCATAGGATGGTGTAACAACAGCGCCACTGTACAATTTCAGGCCACTGTGATATTGCAACTAAAAAATTTAACTTTGAGCTGTAAGCTGTGTAGGTTATTATTAGGTGTTAGTGGTCCTTTGGTAACCCTTTGATTGCCAGGGGGTATCCAAATCAACACAATGGGGGAGATTCACTAAGTGGTGATAAACATAGCTAGGAACAGTCCGGTTTTTCCCCGGAGACTCCAGTTTTAACACTGAATTACTGGGTCTCTGGGGCAGAGTCTGATTCTCTGGATGTGGGGAGTTTCTGATGAAACTCTGCCCACTTGTGCTCAACCCTACATGTTCCTCCTCTTATCCTCCTTCCATATTCTATTCAAGCTATTTTTTTTCTTTTAGATGTCCCACCCCCCACACGTGATTAAGTCCCACCACTTTTATGATGTCACCATCAGCACCAGAGGGCTCACCTCTGGGCAGCCCCAACCAAGAAGTTCCCAGGTATGGTGATATAGAGGTGATAAAGTGGAGATGATGGGGGAAATGCACTAAGCGGTGATAAAGAGGTGATAAAATGGAGGTAAATTATCCAGTGATATCACTTCTCCAATTCCTATGTTATTCTATGGAGCCAATACACTGAGATTTCTCCAACTTTGGCAATGTTAATGCATAGGCTCCATAGAATAACATAGGAACTGGAGAAGTGATATCACTGGATAATTCATCTCCACTTCATCACCTCTTTATCACCACTTAGTGCATCTCCCCCAATGTCTCCAGTTTATCACTTCTCCAGTTCCTAGGTTATTCTATGGAGCCTATGCATTGGAGAAATCTTAGTGCATTGGCTCCATAGAATAACATAGGAATTGGAGAAGTGATAAACTGGAGAATTCATTTCCACTTTATAAACGCTTAGTGAATCTCCTCCAATGTGTTGGATACCTCTGGCACTCAAAGTATTAAGCATTTTGATTACTTTGTGCTGGTAAATTACCCACATTGGCAATAATATCCATTCAGCCAGAAGAGGGAATATGTTATCTCTCAAATCCGTTTTTTTGTCTTTTCCTATAGGATTGAAATGTTGATTTTAGATTATAATAAATGTGCTTTATTTAAAAGGATAGTAATACTTAATATGCAAAAAAATATGTTGTAGGGTTTATCTCCTGAGTACAACAAGTGCACGCTAACTGCTGAAAGGTTTTTTATTCAAAATTTATTACAGCTCATACTTGATTTTTTTAGGTGCAGTATCAGTTTGGCCTAAAATCCTACAGTGGCGCTGTTGCTACACCATCCTATGGAGATTTAGGGTCAACTGACCAGACCTGCCCATAAGATGGTGTAGCAACAGCGCCACTATACAATTTCAGGCCACTGAGATACTGCACCTAAGAAATTCAAGTTTGAGCTGTAATAACTTTTGAATAAAACACCTTTCAGCAGTGGGCGTTCCCTTGTTTTACCCAGGGGTATAAACCATACAACATATAATTTTTTTACATATTAAGCATTACTACCCCTTTAAGTCCCTTGAGTGCCTGTTACTTAACCTGTTATATATTTAAACAGATATAGTGAACTGCTGTATGAAAAACTCCAACCCAAGTAAGTCCTTTTGTTAAAAAAATAAGAGCCAACTGTTCGTATGTATATAATTATCCAATAAGTAATCCTTTTTTATTAGACTCTTGGGGTTTTTCCTTTATGATTATTAAGTACAGGACAGAAGAAATCTCTGCCAATTTATGACTGTCATTCAAGAATGCTACTTTAACTTCATATTTCTAACTGGGTACAAAGGCTTAAATAAATTCAATGACCTGTTGCCTTCTTATTGCCAGAATTAAGAAGGACCGGGAAGAATGAAGCAGATAATCAATTTCATGCATGGCGAATTGGTTAAGACAACATATACTTTAAGGCTTTAAATCTATTCCATATTGTGCCTAAACTTTTTGCATCATCTTTAATTACATATCCAGCGACTGCTGTCTAATAACTTTCAAGAGTTTGCAGATGTGTGGGTACCAATCTGCTCATCAACTTGAACTGTTTCAAATTCAAGTCAGATAATCAGTATTAAGTCTGAAACATTATACTAACCAAGTGATAGCTTCAGTAAATGTACAAAAATGATGGCTCTTTTCTTTAAAGGGATGTATCACCTTACTAAAAGTTTGCTTTAAAGGGATAGTAATACTTCATTTTAACTTTATTTTATTGTGTAGGCATTAAAAAAACATGAAGAATGATATAAGTCTTATCTCTGAAACCTTTATGGTTTAAGAGATATTCACAAACAAAGTATCCCCCCCCCCGTTCAACCAGATCAGAAGGGAGGTGCCCAGGTAGACTGCAGAGAGGGACAATCTTCAATTAAGATAAGGGAAAAAGCTGAAAAACTTGTCAAGGGGGGAAGGGCTTTCATTCTTTTCATACAAAGAAAATTGTCCCCTTCTGTTATCTGTCTGGTCATAAAACCTGATTCACATCTGAGAAGAGATGGCTTACACTAGGAAAAAGGGGTGGGGAGGGGAACTTTGCTTGTGAATATCTCATAAACCATAAAGGTTTGAGAGATAAGACTTATATCATTCTTCATGTTTTTTTAATGCCTACAAAATAAAATAAAGTTAAAATTAAGTATTACTATCCCTTTAAAGGGATAGTAATACTTCAGTATTACAAATCCCTATATTAAAGCCCTTGTAAAAAGAAACATTTTGCCCCCAGTGTCATTTCTCAAACCTTTATGGTTTGAGAGATGAACGCTTCTAAAGTTGCCCTCTCCCTCCCCCTTCCCCGTAGTTAGCATTCTAGCTGACTGCAGGGAAGAGAGTCGTACGACTTTCAGGCGGCTCTCCAGCACAGCCTGATCGCATTAACAAAAAAAAAAAACTTTCACTGAAATGGTCTTCTACGTGTGCTTGGCTTGCAAGCACACGTAGAAGACCGTTTTAGTGAAAGTTTTTTTTTAGTTAACGCGATCGCGGCTCTGCTGCAGAGCCGCCTGATGATCTCTGACCAGATTTCCCTGAGTCAGCTAGCATGCTGACTATGGGGAAGGGGGAGGGAGAGGGCAACTTTAGAAGCGTTCATCTCTCAAACCATAAAGGTTTGAGACATGACACTGGGGGCAAAACGTTTCTTTTTACTAGGGCTTTAATACAGGGATTTGTAATACTAAAGTATTACTATCCCTTTAATCTCTTTCTTTTAGCTACTCTAACAATGCTGTTTTTTTTTTTTTTTTTTTTAAAAAGCTATAGAAATGCAGTTTGACAGCGTAGTTTTTCCCCATGACGTCTTCTCCTCATTCTGATCAGCACCACGTGGGCCGACGAGAATACAGGAGAGATCCTCCTCCACGCTGGTCTGTCTGTAAGCTGGAGCACTCTCATTGGCAGAGATCGATATCTAGCCAATGAGAGTGCTGCAGTTTACAGACAGACCAGCGTGGAGGAGGATCACTCCTGTATTCTTGTTGGCACACGTGGTGCTGATCAGAATGAGGAGAAGACGTCACGGGGAAAAACCAAGCTGACAAACTGCATTTCTATAGCGTTAAAAAAAACAACAACAACACAGCATTATTAGAGTAGCTAAAAGAAAAAAAATTAAGGCAAACTTTTAATAAGGTGATACATCCCTTTTAACTCCTTAAGGAATAGAGGTCCTGGGGTTGGTTTCTCTTTAAGGACCAGACAGGGAAGATAGGAGCGCCAGCACATGTGACTGATCACGTGTGCTGGCTAGCCGAATGGTGACCGCTCAGTTTCAGACCCCACTGCTACTCACAGCCCTCCCGCAGGAGCAATGTGAGTAAAAAATATATGATGAGCCAGAACCGTCACCGGTCCTTTAGACAAGGACAGCGGTGACGGTCCTGACATATATATAGTGTACCTGGTTTGAGGCAGGCACACTTTGTAGACAGTTCTCATGAAGATTCTCTTTGTATACCATGTTATTTCGGCTCTGCACACGAGCCATCCGGTCCTGGGACCAGAATCTAAGTCTGTCAGCTCGAGTACTGATGTGGGTAAAAGGGGAGGGAGGGGCTAACTTTAGAAGGATATTACATGCAAACTATACAAGTTATGGAAAGAAGACTAAGATCATTTGCTTTATTTATTTAAAGGGATAGTAATACTTTATTTTATCTTTATGTTATTTTGTAGGCATTAAAAAAACATGAAGAACGATATAAGTCTTATCTCTCAAACCTTTATGGTTTAAGAGATGTTCACAAGCAAAGTTTCCCCTCCCTCCCCTTTTACCTAGTGTAAGCCATCTCTTCTCAGATGTGGAATGCAGTCCATAGACCAGACAGATAACAGAAGGGGACAATCTTCTTCCGGTGAGAACAATGAAAGCCCTGCCCCCCTTGAAAAGTTTTTCAGGTTTTTCCCTTGTCTTAATTGAAGATTGTCCCTCTCTGCAGTCTACCTGGGCACTGATCTGGCTGAGCAGTGTTACATCAGTAAAAGGGGCGGGAGGGGGATACTTTGTAATTGAATTACTCTTGAACTACAACTCTGACCGAATTGAAATAACACTCGCCAAAGTCCAAATACTATGATGATTAATTAGAGCTGCTTTTATTATGAAACATTACTAGCCCTTTAAGAAGAGCTATGTTTAAGCTTGTTAAAATTACTTAATACAATCCCTTTAAAGTGTAACTGTTACCGTAAAGTAACAAAGGCAATTTTAAAACCTCTTTAAAACCATAGCTGTTCATATGTTAGCAAGAAGCTGCCATAATGTTTATCATACGAGACACCTGCCCTCATTGATGGAGACACACTCTTGCTCTCTCCCAGTCATTATCAAATTGTATTTACAGACAGCCCCAGTGAGGATAACACATTGATTGCCAAGAAGGTGGGCAGCTATCTTTTTGACACTGAAAGGCTTACACATGCATTTAACCATTTGAATCAAATGTCAGAGGGGTCTGCACACACCTAGCCTGCAGAAGATTTACTGTTTGATGTATAGGACATGTAGTTATAAAAATTAAATATGACAAATATTATAGTACTACCAATATTCGTATATAACATTATTTTATTGCTTTTTCGCCACCCTTCCTTTTATTAACTTTTTTACTACTCTCCTGCTAAAGGGCAACTGATATATTATTGCAAATGGCTGCTGTATTCTATTTGACAGCTGGTGGGTTAAATCAGTGACTTTACTGACTGCTCTCTCCTTGGATTCAGCAGCAGTTCAATTTAGTCTTTCTTGTATGTAATACCTTTACATGGCAGGGGTTTCTAGTGATCTATTGATTAGAATTTTTGTTTTCTTGTATAAAATACAGTATTGCAAGTTCTCTTTGAAAATGATACAGTTTTTATGTGAAATAGGAAAATTAGCAATATAGAAGGTTCTGCTGATTCTGCTGCACATTTTGCATCTTGAGATTGTATTTAACCCTTTGAGTCTGAGAGAGGTGATGTGTGTGTGTGCGTGTGTGCCATTTCTTTGACCCTGTAGGTCAGACACATTTTAAGCATTTTTGCTATCCATCTGTATAAGTATGATTCCTGTAGGTAACTGTCTAATTAACACAAAAAAATATATCTATCCTAGCGCTGAATGAAAATACACCCTGTGTATAAAGTTTTTAAAGGGTTAGTAAACCCCCAAAAAAACTGTTCGAGAATTGATAGTAATAATAAAAAAAACATGTAATGCCCTTATTCCCATCTCTCAAACCGTTATGGTTTGAGAGATGTAAGAAAATAAAGACCTCCGCTCCCTCTCCCTTCTCATGTGTCCGCTGTATAGCAGATGTCATGAGATCCTGCTTCCAGGACCAGACGGCGGCTCTTCATGAGTGCTGACATCGGGATATCTAACTATAATTACTTCATCGGTATGGTCTACAATGTGTGCCTGGCTTGCAAGCACACGTTGTAGACCATTCCGATGAAGTAATCATAGTTAGATATCTTGATGACAGTGCTCCTGAAGAGCCCCCGCCTGGTCCCGGAAGCAGGATCTCATGAAGTCCGCTGTACAGCGGACGCATGAGAAGAGGGTGGGAGCGGAGGTCTTTATTTTCTTACATCTCTCAAACCATAACGGTTTGAGAGATGGGAATAAGGGCATTACATGTTTTATTTATTATTCCTATCAATTCGTGAACAGTTTTTTTGGGGGGTTTACTATCCCTTTAACAAATGTCCAGTTCAAACAAATATGGAAAAGCAGAAAATGTATTAAGTTTGCTAATAGCATACCATCATGCAAAAGATAATGTTTTCTCATATAGTTTTAACACATAATTCTCAATAATATAAACCCTTTAATATGCTATACCCAATCCTCTCACCTGTCCACAACCCGCAGGACTATACGCCAGTCGTCTCGTCCACTGTATTGTGCAAAGTGTGCGAGGATGCAGTGTAGCATCTACCATATAATATAGTAACTATAATCAAAACAAATCTACCTGTCTGTATAAACTGGGTTAAATTCTTTCGCCTCTTCACAGCGCAATGAATCAGACTGAAACTAAGTCTGGTCCTCCGTGATATGAAAAATGACGAAGAAAAAAACTCCCAATCACAGGTTGATTGTTGGTGCAGAACACGCAGGAATGCAGCAAGTGGTGGAGCTTCAGGGGCCCCAAAAAAGAGCCAACACTATAGGTACCTGATAGGCTGCAAATACATGCGAATACTGCACTTCCCAAAACAAACTTCCAATGTATATCCAAGAGAAAACTACTAAAAACAAATATAATAAACGTCAATAATAAAAAATTCTGTATAAAAAATTATATGAATATAAAAAGAAAAAACTCTCAAAAATTATAAATAAATATGGAGAGCAAAAAATTGGAGATGGTATTTTGCGCAATGCTAATTATTTGGAAGTCTTGTATATATTCCTAAGTGTTGTCACAGTGTTTTTGATCTTGATAACCACCTGGAATTATTCTCTTTGCTCCAAGGCTTTTTAGGGTCAACGGAATCCGGAGATCTGTACAATAGGATGAGTGTTTTATTCAAAATAAAGATCAATTAATGAAAATGAGGAGTCCCTTCCCTTTTTACCCTCGAGCACAATTGTTTCCAGAAGGTTGTATTAAAGGAAAAACATTTTTTTCTACATTTTCACCCCTTCAAATGTACCGAAATCTATGAAAACTCTGAAATTTCCAGCTGTATTGATTAGCTACTGCTCTTATGAGAAAAATGGCACCCCACTGATAATAGTTTCCATACTGTAAGGAGGCGTCAGAAGAGCAAAACCACACCAACTACAACCTCTTAATTTTCTTAAAATTTTCTAACATTACTTGCCCGTACTAAAATGGTTGTGCCAACTACATAAATGAAGAAAAGGTAGACATCAAATGGGGACATTTCTACCCCTAGCCTGGTGTGCAAAAACATTTCCACAAAGTGGTCCTAAAGGAAAAAAAGGCTTTTATTTAATTTCCACTCCTTCAAATATACTGTAATTTATGAAAACTATGACAATTCTAACTGTATTCATTAGCTACTGCTCTTACAAGAAAAATGGCACCCCTTTGGTATGAGTTCACATACTGTAGGGAGTGCCAGAAGCACAAAGCTACACCTACCTGTTTTGGCTGCCTGTACTAAATACTCATATTAGAGATATGAAGGAAATATATGAAAGGTATACCACTGTGGAAAGCACACATTCATCCACATAAAATGAGGGGTTGTAGGCTTTTTCTAGCCCTAGGCTGCTGTGCACAAATATTTAAAAAATGTGTTGCTCTAGGAATAAACATAGAAACATAAATTTGACAGCAGATAAGAACCATTTGGCCCATCTAGTCTGCCCATTTCCTACTGTATATATGTTTGAAAACCATGGAATTTCCTACTGTAATAAGTACCTGCTTCCAGTCTGAGAAAAGTGGTACCCCACTGGTATGAGTTGACGTACCATAGTGGGTGCCAGAAGCATAGCTACCAGTGCAACAAGGGTGGGGAGCAAATAATGTATCTGTGATTCTACAGCTACCAGCTGAAGAATGCTGTGGGGTCCAGCAGTGTTTATGGGGATCTGCAATTACCATCGATAAGTGGAACCTGGATGTGGTGGGGGGATCAAACAATGTATGTGGGATCTGTGACTACCAGGAGGCAGTGGAACAATGTTGGTGGGCAGCCAGTGTATATGGGTAATCTGTGACTACCAGTGCACAGTGGAATCAGGTTGGAGGTTAAACAGTGCACATGGAGGGGTCAGACACCATGTGGGGTGTGAATACCAGTGGGCTATGGAAACAGGTTGTGAGGTGGCCAGGGTCTGTGGACATCTGTGGGGAAGAAGCAGACTGAGGATACAGATGGGTGCATGCCACAGCAGCTCCAATTAGTCTTCATAGTATTTGGGCTATGGCGAGTGTTACTTCAATACTGTCAGAGCTGTAGTTCAAGAGTAATTGAATGATAAAGTATCCCCCTCCCGCCCCTTTTACCTAGTGTAAGCCACCTCCCCTCAGATGTGGAATCTGGTCCTAGGACCCGACAGCTCACAGCAAGGGACAATCTTCTTACTGTAAACATAAGGAAAACCCTGCCCCCCCTTGACAGGTTCTTCAGATTTTTCCATATGCTCACTGAAGATTGTCCCTCTCTGCGATACATCCGGACAGCCTTGCTGCTCTGAGGTGAGCAGTATTACATCAGTAAAACGGACGGGAGGGGGATACTTTATCATTCAATTATCCTTGAACTACAACTCTGACAGTATTGAAATAACACTCTCCATGGCCCAAATACTATGAAGATTAATTGGAGCTCCTTTTATTTTGAAACATTACTATCCCTTTAAATAAAAAGTATCTGCAGTTAAAATATGTATACTTAATTATAGAAATGGCTTCCTGTTCTTTTATGTATCTTTCTGTTGAAAGACTCATAAAATACAAACAAAAAGCGGTATTTAAGAGAAGTTTTCACTTCAGACAAAATGACACCGTTAAATAAACACTTTATACATCTAGACTAATATATCATCCATATGCAAACATTTGACAGCATCAAAATCAACTGTCAGTTAATGAGATCCAGATCTTACTGAATACACAGAAAAACAGCACCATGAATATTTTAAGGTAACCTGCACTATGTATGTTATGACTGGTGCACTGTGGGCCTGATCCGTAGACTGGAGATTTCCGTTGTATAAGAAATATATGCTTTTTTCATACACAAGAACATTATCTGGAACTCTCCAGGATACTTGGAATTGAACCTGAATTTGCATAGAGGCCTCATTTGGTGCATCATTAAAGTAGACCTGTCATTTGAAGATAATTTAATTAATTATAAACATAATTAAAAATGCCTATATGTTTTGCTAACAGTTTGTAATATACATATTTTTGTTTCAATTACCCTTTATTTCTCGGTAGCATCATGTGAAACTTTGTGCTAATTCATGTTTGTTCTGGGGCAATATTGCCACTAGGCAGAGCATTAATGGCACAAAGAGCACTAAATTTGGCCTTGATCATAGCTAATTAGTATATTGTGTAGGGATTAGCATAAAATGTCTCACTGTATGATCAAAGCTTAGTGTTTGAGAAATGTACCTTTATTTATTTTACAAAAAATTGGCTTGTTCAACATATAAGCAGAATTTACATATCTGAAACAAAAACTAAACTTGTCTCTAGGTGATAGGCCCATTTTAATGTTCTTTAATGGATCAGTATATCATCATGGCTATACACTGTTTTTTTACCTGTACAATAGGATGCATACGTCTCTTATCTTTCTGGAATGCATCAACATCAGATGTAATGAATCTCTGGACCTCTAGCTGTTTGTGTTGGTAATGGATACATAAGAGTAAGGTTGAGTACTCATAAGAGTAAGGCTGATGCGTGTAAAGGATTTAGCGCTATCAGAAGAAGCAGAGGAGGGATGCTTAAGAGCAGTGCTAAAGTACAGGGAAAGTCTGTGAATGATAAGTATGGCCTTCTTCAGCTTCTATCCATTACTAGATATGTTAACTGTAAGAATGAATACCAAATCCAATTGGAATACATTGCCATATCTACTTGTCTATAGTTTTAAAGTTCTGTAAACATTAGGTTGGTTGACAGGATGAGTAAGGAGTCCATGTCCCAACAGAATGTGAAAAAAGAAATCCTGCAAAAAAGGTGTAAGGCAATCCCCCCACCAACCCAGAATGCTGACAACATCACATGTTTAATTGAATCCTAGTTCTACGGTACAGTCTACTGTTAGAAGTAATATCCCACTTCCCCACCCGGCACCTTCAGGGTCCTCCTTGGCCACTGGCACTGCAACTGACAAATGTGCCACCAATACCACCAGAAGACAATGAATCTGCAGATGTAAGAATTGGGCAGTATGTCTCTGCACATTGCTTGGGGCAATGACAACATATGACAATGAGGTGGAGCCCAATGGTATGTTACAGATAAGGGAGGATCTGCAGACTGTCCACCCTACAGAATACACCAAGTTCATAGCAGGGTTGGTCAATTATTTTTATTGAGTGGTAATGACACATGGGAATTGTCAGTCACCTACCACCATCAGACCATTTTTTTTGGGTATGGACAAAAGCACAATGACTGACACCATCTGATTCCTTAAGAAACAGTTTGGTATTGTCAACGTTCTTAATTTACAGCAGATATGCCAAGGTGTATGTGTGTGTGTGTGTGCTCTGAGTCTTTGACCCACTTCACAACATTTCATACAGTGTGCACCGTACAGTTGTTAAGTGTTCAGTCCCTCTTTGCCCCCATGGAAAAATATTCCAGTACCCATGATTTAGGGGAGGTGAAGATGGAGAAGGATTATGGTGATTGGACAGTTTCTCACCAGGTGTAACTGAAGTAGTGGCAACATCTTGTGCTGCTGCTTTCCTAGCAGCCCTAGGGCCAGAAGGAACCACCTCCACCTGTCCCATGTCATCACTGGTACTGATTCTACCACTACAGTCTGTGGGAATGATAATACCAGTCCTATCACCACTACCACTACTACCCATGGGCATGGTGGTACACCAGACTGATTCTGCCACATTTGATGCTCAGTTGAGTCAGCTGCAACAGAAGGAATTAAATTAGCAAACATCATAATATCACTGGTGGGTACCACATAATGTTTAAGGTGGTAGCTTACTTGGACAGCAGGTCCGAAAACATTTTTTTAATTGTGGCAAGCTGGCACACATTTTGTTTCAAGGCTTACCTTGCTAAATGTTTGGCTTGCTGTGTAGTAGGCTCTACTAACAATTCTGCTACGTTTTACCTGTATTTTTATTATTTCTGCAAAAGCTAAACAATGTGTAAGCCACTGTTATAATTTTGTATCTGTTTACTTAGACTATACACCAGCTATAAATAACTTTTTGAAAGGCCTGCTGCAGTGCTGTAATGCATGTCTTAAAGAGATAGTAATGTTTAGATATTAAGGCAAGGTCAATTCTTCAACATACTTTTTTATAACAAGGTGTACCTCTCTAACTGCCCATAAGATTTTTGTCTTAGTTTAACCCCTTAAGGACCGGCGTGTGCATGCGCGGCCGGCACATGGTGTCCACGGGGCTTTTTTTTTAAATTTCCGGTTCAGGGCTTCCGGAGCAGCATGCAGCCGCGCTGGGAGCACTGAACTCCATAATGTGCCAGGACCGTCACTGGTCCTTAAGTGCTGGACCGTCGTGACGGTCCTGGCACATCAGTGGTCATGAAGGGGTTCATTTTATAGTGTCCCCACAGCCCATTTTCCATACATAACGCTGCCTCCCCTCAGATATGAAATCCGGCCACTTGAACTGACAGATAGCAATGAGGGACACTATTTTGCCAATCAGTATAAGGAAAACCCTTAGGAGGGAAGGATTTTACTTATGCTGACAAAAGATTGTCCCTCATCACAATCCTTGCGGACTGGCTTGCTGCTTTGAGGTGAGGCATCATGATGCATGGAAAAGGGGTGGGAGGGGACACTTTAAAATAAAACAAAGATGACAATGTTATGGATAGTTAGAAAGATACACTTCATTATAAAAAAGTATATTAAAGAAACAGCCTTGCCTTAATATCTAAACATTACTATCTCTTGAAGTTACGGGGGTTTAATCCTGTTTAAAAAAAAAAAAATAAAATCATAATTTTTATATAGGCTTACCTAGTGTTTTACAACTCTTCCACCTTGTTCCTGTAAGCCTGGTAATATTTTTTGGAAAGACATAACCCTACTGTGAGCCAACAGTAGTGAAATTTTAAAATTATTTTAATAAACAGTGATGACATTAAATTATAATCAACATCATGCAACAACATAAACAGTGGCGTAACTATAGGGGTCGCAGGGATCACACCTGCGACTGGGCCCGTGCACTCCAGGTGCCCGGCCACCCTCTACGACCCCTCCACCTGGCGCCCACAATCTCCCTCCCACACTCTAGTAATGCAGAGCGCTGGGAGATTACATCATCTCCCATCGCTCTGCATTACTGAGAGGACCATGCGGGAGCTCCAGGTAGGAGGTAGGAGATGGGGGCATTGTGGAGATTGAAGGGCATTGTGGAGGGGATCAATGTGGTCTAGGGGGTCCGTGGCACTTCTTGCACCAGGGCCCGGAGGCTTCTAGTTACGCCTCTGAACATTAAGATAAGAAAAAAAAGGTTTAATGCAATGTGGTGGTGGTGAGATGAACAAAGGATGATGAGGATGAGTAGGATGGAATGCTAGACAAATAAATGCAGTGTCATGTACGATTCCAGTGAAACTTTGCATAATTATTATTTATCATTCATCAGTGAACACAGGACTAGCACTGGTCCCATTTATCTTAGATTGTGGCAACTGTGCAAATCCCTCCTCCTTATCATCATCATCATCATCAGTGCTGCTATAACTACATGTTCTGTAGGTTTCTCTCTGTCTTATGTTTTTTCCACTTCTGCTACTTGATACTTGTGTGGATTTAGACAGTGGTTCTGGATAGGCATGTCCTATGGTCAAAAACCATACAACCAGCTGCACTGAAAAGCTACTCTAACTGCACACTCATGGGGGTTTCTACTGAAGCACACAACAGAGAGGCCACTAGTTCTAGTGCAAGAGACAACATTGATGTTGCCCTGCTGTTGCTGCTGCATGCTGCATCTCACTGATGGAAAAGATACCCAGTGAGCAGTGATAGTCATGTGTTTTGTACCCTGGCCACTTGTCCACATATATGTGGTCAGATGAGCTTTCATGCCATATGATATTCCCATCCCTTTACCCATGACAGTAACCACCAGTTAAATTAAATAACTCTGACTCAACTGTCCTTGAAAAATAAACTCAGCATGGGGGATGTGCCAGTGGAGTTAAATCCTCTTTTTTCAATAAAAGAATAGGGCAGCATGTCAACCACCAACATTTTTGCAAGTCTGACATTTCACAAACATACTTTTTATGCCTTTTTTTATGTCTAAGAACTCCTTAAGTGTAAGTTGGCAGCACATAAAAGATCTGTCTAACTTCATTATTTTAACATGTCTAGTGGAAGTGGCGGGGGTGGAAGCTGCTGCACACTCACTGGCACAAATTCAGAAACTTTACATTTAAAGTGGATTTCCAGCATTTTGGCAAGTTTTTAATTCCACAGGCATACTTTTGGATTATTTTTGTGCATTTTTTTAAACTTTTTTTTTAAATAATTCAGTAAGGATATATGGGCAGCAGCACATAGAATAACTGCCTAACTTAATTGTTTTAACATGACTATAGGAGGTGGTGGCAGTGGTTGTGGCAGTTCTGGGGATTCTATGACTCTTGTCATCTCCAGCTAGCTCTCATACTCATCCTTATCCATGCTTTGCATTTTCACAACAACAATTCCAGACATTGGTGTTATTATTACTGGAGAGAAAATGTTGTCCCACTTTCTGATAGAGTGTTTCTCACTTGCAGTCTTCAGGATAGGTTTTCGGGATAGCCCTAATTAAGTTGAGGCATCTTGTTCACAATTACTCATCTGTAATTAAGCAGGGATATAAAGACAATCTGACTTGTTGATGTCTCCAGATGACTAATGTTGAGAAACACTGTTCTGAGTCATTTAAAATATTACTATTCTGTTCACTTTGGCTCATTGCTGCTACTGTTGCTAGTCATCACACCTGTGATGTGCTGTAGGTATATCTCCCTATCAGACTTGTGGTTGTGCTTCAGATGGGATCTCAATGAGAATGTAACTAGATGTGATCCTGCTTTCCCTCTGGCCACATTTTTATACAGAAACAACATGTAGCAACGCATTTTAGATTTTGGATCACTTGTGAAGTTTCTCTATACTGTAGATTTCATGGACTGAGGAGTTGGTATCCTTTTAAAACATTGTTTTTAAAACATTGTATGGCTACACACCGCATTAAGCATGTTGCCTTTATGAAAAGGGCAACATGAGAACCTTGCCCTGCGTTTAAGTGCAAGATTCTCATGTCGTGTCCTTAAATGGCTCTTCAACTCAACCAGCAGCATTGCCCGCATACCAGTGTAGCATGGTTAACCCTTTCAATGTAGATGGCTCATGGGCTGGGTTGAAGAAATCTCAGTGCATAGGCTCCATAGAATAACATAGGAATTGGAAAAGTAATAAACTGGAGAAGTCATCTCCACTTTATCTCCGCTTAGTGAATCTCCCCCCAGGAGGCTTACGTGTTTCTCAACTCTTCCATACGTACACAACACCAGAAAAATTATTTGTTGGGGAGCTACTGCTTTATCTTTCTTTGATCTGATAGGAGATAATGCAGGGGATGTTTTAGGTAACTGGAAAGCCCTTCCCAGTTTGCTCTTGGTTAGTCCTTCTGTTAACCTGTTGTATGCTATTGAAGTCACTGGCATTGATGGGTTTACACATAATGAAAGCCATTTGTTCAGTTATGCGCAGTTTCTTTTTATAGTATCTTCTAAGCTCCCTATTATTCTTTCCATGTCCCCAGCAATCTAGCTCCTTAGAAAATACATGAGAATCTTTTTTCAGCGTTTAAATTTCGTTAATATTGACCTTCGTATATGAATCCTTTTAACGTCATTGCCTCAATTGAGCCCAAAGGGAGCAGAAGCATTAAGCAGCCAGGTCAGGGCTAAAGTAACAGTGTCTGTCAATTACACTGGCTCCGGGTACTTGAATCACTAATTAAATGTGAGTCAGGTTGCCTGGAAATCGATGTATTCTATTTCTTTTTTTCCTAAAGTGATTAAAGATTCATTAATAAAACAGAAATGATAGATTTTCAATGTTCATGAATTATTAATAATTGTGAATGAGTAGACGTCAGTAATGAACGTAGTATGGTACTGTATGTAGATTAATTGGTAGGACATCATATTTTCTCATTGACACAGTTTCCTTAACCTCTTGGTGCTGGAAGTGATCAAGTGTGTACAAGTGCTGTGGTTGGACTATAACTGAAGCAAGAGGTCCTCCTCTGCTACAAATGTGTTAAAATGAGTATAAATGAGACTCTTATTTCAGAGCCATCCTATATGACCCAGACAAGGCTTGCATAACAAAAAACAATAATGCACATCTGAAGCCAAAGGTATGTATTGCAAAAATGTGTCTGGCCACGTCACTGCTGTCTGGTCTGGATGGAGAGCGGTGAGGGACAATCTTCAGTGAGCAAAGGAAAATCCTGCCCTCCTTCCTCAATGAGAGCAGGGTTTTCTTTATCCTTACTTACTGAAGTTTGTCCCTTGCTGTATTCATCTGGTCCCACGACTGGATTGCAGCTCCAAGGGGAGGTGGCCAAAAGGGGTGGGAGGGGCTTCCTTCTAAATGTGATATCTTGAAAACTATGTTAAAGTAAGTTACTAAATATAGTGCAAACTGTTATATTTACAGCAAAGAAGACTTGGTGATATACTTAATTTAAACCATTACTATTCCTTTAATATAAAAAACTATATTGAAACTAATATCAGTATTAGGAATTAGTGAAAAGTTCAGTTTTTTCCCATGGCATTTCTTGTGGAAAAACCCACAATTTGCAGCTTTTTCCACAGATATTTCTGTGCATAGAAAACCCATCCAATTTCCTCCTTTTTGATACCCCCAATTAATTTCCTGCGAGAACTTTGCAATTTTTTGTCTTTTCTCAAGAATTTCTGTAGCAATACTGTGGGGGTCAGACTAAGTATGTGTGGTTCTATGGCTCCAGTGAAATGGTACAAGGCTGGGGTCATGTGTCAGTATGTGTAGTTCTCTGGCAGGGGTGGCCAATGTGAGGCCTTCCAGCTGCTTCCAGACTACAACTCCTATCATTCTCTCCAGCCACTAGCTATGGCTTCCAGTGCAATGAGAAATCTTGGTGGAGGGGGGTGGGGTTAGTATTCATGGGTCTAAGGAAGCTATGGCACAAAGCTGGGGGTCAGCATGTGTCACATTGCAGTGGTACAAGTTTGGGAAGGTCAATCTATGTGGTTCTGCGGCTGCAAATACAGTGGGACAAGGATGGGGGTCAGTATGTGTGCTTCTCTGGCACTCAAAGGGTTAAGGAAAATGCCTCAATATGCTTTATAGCCATGGGTCCTTCATGAGCAAGCCTTAAACCTTTCAGTACCAAAGGGGTGCACAAATGATTGCTGTGCCAGGCCCCCCTACGCACTTTTTAGAAGCACAAAGGAAAAACTAGCAAATAAACATTCTCCAAATTCCCATTGGTTTAAATTATTTTTCAATTTTTGGAATGGTTGAGATTTATCTAGCATTCAAAGAGTTAAAAGCCACTTTGAAATCAATGAAAATGTTTTAATGTTTCGCTATGTTGCAGTTTTCTCAGAATTGATTCTTCCCGCATACAGCCCCTAATGTATCATAGACATAAGCACATTAATGAAACATATGAAAAATATTATACAATGTAAATGTAGAGTGGTATTTTTTTTTCTTTCTTGTATAACTATAATGTTCTGCGTTTATGGTACCATTTATTTGGTGACAGGAGCTATTAAGACATTGGGGGAGATGCACTAAAGAGTGATAAAGTGGAGATAACTTCTCTAGTGATATCACTTCTCAGGTTCCTATATTATTCTATAGATCCTATGAACCTCTCCTTCTTCACTTTTTACAAAGTATTACAAGAGAACAGCACAGCACGTCTATCTCGCTCTGTGTGTCTGCCTTCAGCGAAAACGCCACGTTTTTATAGCGGAAGTGCGAAAACAACATAAATCAATGGGCGGAAACTTTTTAGCCATTGAAAAAATGGCAAAAGATTTTGGCCAATGGGCGAAAGATGCGAAAATTTTAACCGCTTGTTTTAAAGCGGATTTTTCCCGCGAAAAAGTGGATAACAACATAGTTTTCATGAAACTTCCCGCAGGAACACGGCAGCAACTTTCGCCCACCCCTAGTACCGCGTTAGTTAGTAGAGTAGATGGGATTCAGTGTACTTTTGTAGCAAAATACTTACAAGAGTGATATAAAGGTGTAATGGCTAACTGAAGATGTAGCAAGTGCAATCGTTCAGGATAATAAGGTCCCTTTTTCGGCATGAGTATGACATACATTTGGAACAAATTATATGAGTACACAGTAGAGGGACAATTAACTTGGTAAACATCCATTCTGCATAGATATGAAATGATTTTCATAGGATTAGATCAAAGTCCTGAGAACAAGGAAATGTTCATTTACACGTAGGTCTGTTAGTCTGGTAGTTGGCAAGATGTATCTCTATACAAACATATAATAAGACATGAAGCCCATCCCCAGGTTCAAGTCTGTTTTTAAAGTGTCAAATATAACCATTAATTTAAATTCCAAGATTTTTCTTTCCCTCTGTCTTCTTAAGTTCCCTTTGAGTATGGAGACCTTCATATTTTGTAGACTATGATTTGGACCTCAAAAATGACTTCCAACTGGTGTATCAGCCATTTTTTGTATACTTTATGGTGATAGAGGTTCATTCTTTTCCTCAGTGTCTGTCCTGATTCCCAAATGTAGCAACCATTTATGGGGCATTGTGTACAGGTTATGAGGTATACTAGAGTTGATGAGGAGCAAGTGATGGAACTGTTAACTTCACAGTATTGCTGTGTATTTGTTATTTTTATCTTTGTTGTGCATTGGATGTGTGGACAGGTCTCAGATCTTTTTACTTCACAGCGGAATATGCCATTTTTTGTGGTTTGTGGCAAATGGCTTTTGACAATTATTGTATTTTTAATTTGGGAGTTATCTGTATGATAAAAGTGGTGGATCTGGAAAAATGACTTTTAATCTATCATCGTTATGCTATCCAAAATTCTTATAATGGAGCATTTTGGTAGCAGTGACTGCAATATTGTATCCATTGTAATCTGTTATGAGAAATCAATTAACAAGGGTTTAAATAAGGCTTTCAATGTAAAAGGCTAATTTACTACTAAAAGTGGTATTGGATGACATTCATTTGGATGTAATCTTCACAGATAAGTATGCACAAGAAAGATGGCATTTGTTCAAAATGCTCTTGGATATTCATCAATATATACCATTGGGGAATAAAGAGGAACAAATTAAGACTAATGTGGCTTAACAAAGAGATTTGCAGGGAAATTAGGAAGGAGAAGCAGGTCATTTTAAAAATATAAAGAATGCAATATAATTTGGAAACGAGCAACTTAGCTTTCTGAGATTGAAAATGAGAACAAGAAAAATCTTACACATTTCTACAAGTTTATACAATGTAAAAAGAATGAGGTTGATATTGTCCCCATTAAAACTGAGACAGATTAATGTATTAGTAAGGATAAGGCAATAGCTGATACATTAAATTACTTATTTTCTTATGTGTGTACATAAAGGAAGAAACAATAGCAGGATTTGGGTAAGCAGATAATTTCCTCCATCATGTAAATTGTTTAATGAGGACAAAGTCCAAAAGAGACTGTAAAAGGTTATGTTGATTAAAGCACCTAGGACTGATGGTATACATTCAAGGGTCCTTAAAGAGCTTAGTTTAGTAGTTGCAAGACCATTTGCTTAAATTGTATTGAGTCACTTTCATCAGTCATAGTGCCCTGCAATTGGAGGAAAGCAGATGCATTATCATTGTTTCAACAGAGGACGAGATCTAATCTGGGAAATTACAGACAACACAAAACTGTTCAAGGAAATACATATACAGCAGTATGTTTTTTCTCTGGTTCACAATGTGTTGGAGACCACTGTAGCATCAGTTCCATCCAATTCAATTGGAATGTTTATTTGTCACCTATGGTGAAGTTGGTTGTCCCCTGAATTGCACTAATCCATTTTTATACATACAGTCAGCTGTTCCTTATAGACATTGGGTACTATTTCTCTAACCCTCCTTTTCGTTAAAGCGGAACTATCACTCTAATTAAAGTACCCCCCCAAATAATTATTCATTTAGCGATATGCATAGAATTACTACTATTATCCTGAATAAGTCCAGTGTTATTAAGAAATCCAACTTGATCTGAGATGAAAAGACAGGCATTAGTCCAGAAAACTTGCCTTAGAGAAATCTGTGTGCCTATGCTGTCCATCCTGGTCTCCTCCAGGATTGGTGAAGGGGAGCTGCATTGTACCTTAAGGTACAGGAAGTGACTTATGGCGCAGGTGCACAGATGCTGCTACAGCAAGAAGCCTGCTTGTCAGTCTCCAAACAAGATGGATTTCTCAGTAATGCTGGACTTATTCAGGATCATACAAGTATTGGTATGCATATCGCTATATGAATATTTATTTGGGGGGCACTTTAAGTTGAGTGATAGCTCTGCTTTAAAGTGGAACTACCACCGCTAAAAATCTTGATCTCTAATAATTCCCCATCTGGCGATTAGCTGCTCAGCAGTCACCAGAATTATTACCTTGTTAAACAGAATTCTCCATTCTTCCCGGGCTGACAGGCAGGACGGAGCGCAGACATCTTTCCATAGTGATGTCTGCGCGCCTGCGCTGTCAGTCCCTAGCAACGCCTCCTAGAGCCAGGAAGAATGGAGAATTCTATTTAACAAGGTAATAACTCTGGTGACTACTGAGCAGCTAGTTGCCATATGGGGAATTATTAGAGATCAGGTTTTTTAGTGGTGGTAGTTCCACTTTATAGAATACACTGTTGGCCCCCTATATAGTATTCCTCAAAATCTTGTAGAAATGCAAATTTAATAAGAGTCAAGTCACACGTTCACCTTTATGTACAGTGTGCAAGGAAGCAGGGGAAATTATGTGGCATAAAAATATAAATACTTTGAGCACTAAGCCTCAGAGATTAAGAAATCAGAGTCATGAATACTTAATTTCAAATCAGACGTTTTTTACCTATTAAAATCCTTGAGCTGCTTATAAGGTAATTTGCAAACAGCAATGTGAATATTACAACGTTTCCTCCAAAGCAACCACTATAATCACTCAAATTACACACATCAGAAGATCTGTTGGTTTTCATTTACTCTGGCAGGCTGCTAAGAGATAACTGGACATTATTGCTGTGAGTTGACTCTTATATATTTATTTTATGTTTAATAATTTCCAGGAAAGCAAAACAGAAATAATCAAGCAGCGGAAACCCAGCTGGGGTCTACTATTAAATTATTTATAATGGGAAGTGACAACCTAAATGGTCCGTGGTTATGCAGCACAGAAAGGCATAGACGGAATCACATCTAATTCTTCATGCCTGTTGCAGCCAAACTGGTCCAGGAGAATTATACAATAAGATTTCCCAGTTATGCCTTGAAACCAAGGATAAATATCAACCCTCTAACACAGTATAATGATGCAGTCACTCAGGGATTTCCCATCTGTACGAAGCATATTTAACCCCATGAGTTCTAGTCTAGGCAGATTTTTACCCTAGACATTTTAGGGTAATGCCTGGTATTACATGACATCATACCATACCTACCACCGTACCTGGGAACTTTCATTTGTGGAGTTCACTCTGATGCTACTGGGGAGTATAACTGCTCTAAATTGCTGCAAAAAGGGTGTGGAGTTTATCCTTGAGTGGGGGTGGGGCTTTCCGAGGCATCCCACAAGTGGGCGGGAAGTGGAAGGAACTAGTTGGGGCAGGGACGTGCACAGACATTTTGGGGGGCAGGGGCTCAAATGAAGAAAAGGGCACTGCTCATAATTATTTATTCAAAATATATATAAAAAAAAAAAGAAAAGAATTTACATCTCAGGAGCTTATAGGCACAGAAATCTGAAGCCCCCCCTCCCATTGGCCATCTCCACTGGACACCTCCACAATGCTCCTAATCTCCCCATTGCCCCCCATCTTCTCCATATTGCCCCCCATCATCTCCACATTGCCCCCATCATCTCCATATTGCCCCCATCATCGCCATATTTCCCCATCAGCTCCCACTTACCCTCACATTGCCCCCATCAGCTCCATATTGCCCCATCACCTCCATATTGCTCCATCAGCTCCAACTTACCCTCATATTGCCCCCCTTCATCTCCATATTGCCCCCATCAGCTCCATATTGCCATCAGCTCCAACTTACCCTCACATACATTGCCCCATCATCTCTACATTGCCATCATCTCCATCTTGCCCCCCATCAGATCCATATTGCCCCATCATTTCCACATTGCCCCCCAGTGTCAGTTTCCTACGTTTTCCCTGGTGGTCCTGCGGCAGGAGAGGTCTGTATGTGCCTCCTTTGGCACAGACCTGTAGCTGCTGGAGCTCCCGTGAGGTCTTCTCTTCATTCAGAGCGCTGGGAGATTATGTCATTTCCCAGCACTCTGTAATACTAAAGAGCCGAATAGGGAGCGCAGCATCTACAGGTCTGTCCTGAAGGAGGCACAAACCTGACTGTGCGGTGGGGGGGTTAGTGCAGGCGGCGAGGCAACTTTTTTTTTTTTGTTAAAAGGGCACGAGGGCACTTTGGACAAAAAGGGCAGGTGCTCAAGCCCCCCTTGTTGTCTATGTGTGCACATGCCTGAGTTGGGGAAGGAAAAGTTGGAGGAACGGGGTGGGAAGGAGCTGAAGTGGGCAGAGCCTTAAATATGACTCCCCACATCTGGAGAATCAGCCTCTGCCCCAGAGACCCAGTAATGTACTCTCAAAACTGGAGTCTGAGTGGCAAATCCAGAGAGTTCTCAGGTATGCCTACCACCAGCAAGGCAATGCTACATTACAGAATGAGGTGACCATATACTTTTTCTTTTAGATAATCACCGCTGCATTACAATTTTCACAGGCCACCTGTCACCACCATCGTGAAAACTATACATATATATATATAAGTGACTCTTATTTTGTTTAACAGAAGAACTTACTTAGGCTTTTTAGTACATATGTCATTACTGTGTGGAAGCAGGCTGTTTCTAACAGCATCAATTCCTCAAACTATTTAAATAGAATTTATTTTAACATAGTAACATAACAAAGTAACATAGTTGATGAGGCTGAAAAAAGACATGTGTCCATCAAGTCCAGCCCATGCCAAAAACACCCCTGTTTATCCAGAGCAAGACAAAAAAAGACCTCTGGAGCAATTTCTAATTTAGCCCTGAGTGGAAAAAAAAATCCTTCCTGACTCCAAATTGCAGTCAGGTATTTTCCTGGATCAACATCCTGTCTGCTTTGAAGCCATTTGTCATAATGTTCAATATTGTTCTGTGCTAGATAGGCATCCATTGATTTTTTGAAAGCAGCTGCATTATCTGCAAGTACAACATACCAAGTCAAAGCATTCTATAGCTTATCCACCCTTACTGTAAAGAATCCCTGCCTTTGTTTTAGTCAAAAGCGCTTTTCCTCTAGTCTTAATAGATTACCTCTTGTTCTTAGCTCAGCTCTTTGCGTAAATAATTCATTGGATAGTTCTTTGTATTGACCTTGAATGTATTTGTAAATGGTAATCATATCACCCCTTAGACGTCTCTTCTCTTATGCAAACAAGCCCAGTTTGGCTAGTCCCTCTTTATAACTCAGATCCTCCAATCCCTTTATGTGTTTTGTTGCACGTCTCTGCACCTTTTCCAGTTCAGTAATGCTTTTCTTAAGAACTGGCGCCCAAAATTGTACTCCATATCCTAGGTGAGGCATAACCAAGGATTTATACAGAGGTAGGATAATATTAGCATCCCGTGCATCTACACCTCTTTTTATGCAGGATAGTACGCTCTTTGCTCTTGCAGCAGCTGAGTGACTCTGCACACTACTGTGACGTCTATTGTCTATCAGTACACCTAAATCTTTCTCTAATGAGGATTTCCCAAGTTGTTTCCCATTTAGAGTATATGTAGCAAGTTTGTTTCTACAACCCAAATGCACAACCTTACATATATCTTCATTAAATGTCATCTGCCACTTTTCTGGCCATTCACTCAGTTTATCTTCTGCAGAGAAAAAACATCCAGCTCTGTACGTAATTCCCACTTCTAGGTCATTAATAAACAAATTAAAAAGCATTGGGCCCAGGACTGAACCCTGCAGAACCCCACTTATAACTTTAGACCAGGGGCGTTTCTAGGTTCCAAAAAGATCTGGAGCTGCAGCCCATGGCAAAATTCAACAGTGCACCCGTCGTTCACAGTAATGACGATAACACTGTAGTAAGGATTGAGTTATCATTGCACAACGTAACTATTTATTTTGCCAGTTTAATTATAATGCAATGCATTATAATTAAAAGCCATTTATGTTCAACTCTTGCCATTGATCCATACTTGAGGCAGCTACACAGATATCACAGACTTTACAAATGAAATGGTGCTACACTAGTTATATCAAATACATTACATTTGATGGCAAAACAAGTGATATCAAAGAGCTTGCTATCGAAATTGAATTACACTACACTGTCACTGCACAAAGCTTACAAATGAATGGAAATAATGCATACGGCGAGTTTTAACTATAAAGATAACCTATAGATAAAGATCCATGATATCCCTATTTAAAGGGATAGTAATACTTAATTTTATCTTTATTTTATTGGCATTAAAAAAACATGAAGAATGATATGTCTTATCTCTCAAACCTTTATGGTTTGAGAGATATTCACAAGCAAAGTTTCCCCTCCTGCCCCTTTTACCTAGTGTAAGCCATCTCTTCTCAGATGTGGAATGCAGTCCATAGACCAGACAGATAACAGCAGGGGACAATCTTCTTCATATGAGAACAATGAAAGCCCTGCCCCCCTTGACAAGTTTTTCAGGTTATCTTAATTGAAGATTGTCCCTCTATGCAATCTACCTGTGCACCTCCCTTCTGCTCTGGCTGAACAGTGTTACATCAGTAAAAGGGGCGGGAGGGGATACTTTGTCATTGAATTACTCTTGAACTACAACTCTGACAGAATTGAAATAACACTCTCCAAAGTCCAAATACTATGCTGATTAATTAGAGCTGCTTTTATTATGAAACATTACTATCCCTTTAACCACAGGTGAGTAATCTGTGGGTCATATACATGTAAATATCCTGGATGTTATGCTAGACTCTAAAATAATTATCCAATTTTTTTCTGAGGCCTAAAATCCAGCCTTATGCATTATGAAGCAGAGCATTGCTCAGACCTCTAGCATTCAGAGGCTTACTAATGTCTGTGCACCATGCTGATCTCAGACAAATGTCTCCCTTTGTTTTCTAAGGCCTAAAATCATGCTCTGAGGGCCTCTGAGGGAGCAGCAGCCATACTCCCTTCCCACTCCTTCCATTACTCCACATCAGTGTGAATCATATCAGTCCAAGGGTTAACCAAATATTAGTTTTCAGCATTAACCACTGGATGCTAGAGACATCTCCAACCTTCAAGGGGTTGTACAGAAACATGTCATTTTGAACATTAACAATTACTTGTAGATCAGCATATTGAATAATGATATCTGTAGCATTTAGAGAGTTAAATGAACACACACCAAAAAATTTAATCGTTTAAAGGGTCAGTAATGTCTAGGTAAAAGTATTTTTCTGAGTCTTCTTTATATTAAAATTAAGAGATTCTGCTATATGTAAGTCTTTACTTTTGTGTACTTCAATAGTTATGAAGAGATAAAGATCCCCCACCTGCCCCTTCCGGCCTCCTCCCTCTGAATTTCTGATCAGGTCGTGTGACTCGACGGATGCAGCGAGGGACAAACTTCAGTAAGTAAGTATAAGGGAAATCCTGCCCCCCCTCCCCCTTGATGAAGGAGGACAGGATTTCCCTTTTCTTACTGAAGTTTGTCCCTCGCTGCATCCGTCCGGACCAGACTGCAGCTTCTGGTGACGTGGCCAGAAGAGGTGGGCGGGGGATCTTTATCTCTTCATAACTATTGAAGTACATAAAAGTAAGGGCTTACGTATAGCTCAATTTTTTAATTTTAATATAAAGAAGACTTGGATAAATACTTTTATCTAGACATTACTGACCCTTTAATGTTACATGCCAAAAATATAACCTTAAACAGACAGGCAGGCCGGTGGAAGAGAGGGATGAACAGGCTGGGCTCAAGGGAAAGACAGAGAGGCTTGTGGAAGAGAGAGACAAGCTCATGGGTTTAGAAATCTCCCAGAACTCTGGGGGAGGTATAGGACTCTACAGTAGAAAAATCCTGGTGTTACTAGGCGAGAACTGCAAATAAGATATCCATTGGTATTTAGGTGGAAAACAGCCCCCAATAATATTTATTTTTACAAAGTAGTACATTTAAAACATTTTGACTTTTTAATAAACCCAACGTTTGAGTGTGAGAGAAGTAAGTAACTGGAAAGCAATATATTGCTCCGTCCCCTGGCATTCAAAGGGTTTGTTGTTAAACCAATTTCACCTTAGATTTTTTTTTTTTTTGCAACCTGAGGGCAACCTGGGCAACCTGAGGGTCTCCAGCTGTTGTTGGACTACAGATGACAATGGTACTTGTTGTTCAACAGCTGCTGATGGGCCTCACAATGTCCACCCCTGCTCCAAGTTGAGAGGTAATGGGAAGGGATAAATTGGAGATGTAAAGGGAAGAGAGAGGGGTGAGAGGCAAGAGGGGAGAGATGAGCAAATTGTAAAGTGGGGGGGGAGAGGGGTAAGTGAGAGGCAAGTGGGGAGATGGGTGAGAGGCAAGGGGGGAGGGGTTAGTGAGAGGCAAGGGGGGAGGGGTAAGGGGGTGAGAGAGGAGCAAATGGCATACGTAAGGGGAAAGAGAGGCAAGTGACAAAGGCTAAAAATAAAAGGAGTAAGTGAGAGAAACAAGGGTGAATGTCGGCACGAGGACATGAGGCACAAATATTTGCTTGTAACAGAAGATGTGAAGTGAAAAGAGAGAGTGATTTTACTTGCTCTACCAACATGTACATGGAAGTATTAAATCAAGGCAGTGGCAGGGATTGTGGTTGCTAAAATTTATAACAATGTTCTGAATCACACATTGTTGTAGACCAGTGTATAGCACTCAAGGGGTTAAATATCAGCAAGGTATCCAATGGACTGGACATCCAGGGTTAAAGAACTGCAAACAGCCAGCAGTTCACTCATTAGAGTCCAGTTTGGTGAGAGCAGCATGGAGGGCAGGCAAATAGGGCTGATAAGGATTATCTCCCTAGTACTCCCTTTACCACCCTCCATCACAGTCCTTGCTTTCCATAAGACATTTCTGCTGACAGACCTTGCACTGCTTTTAGTGCCGATATAGTGGGGATCAGACTGCCCATCTGCTGTTACAATACATAATATCGTGTATGTAGGGATCATCACTAGAAGCAGTGCAATGTGTGTCAATAAAGATAACATGTCTATAGCAAGGGCTGTGTGTTTTTCTTTTAAAGGGGAGTTCTAACGGGAGTCCGGGGGATAGAATCCTTATCAGCCTTTTCTGTTGCTCATTCAAGTGTGAGCTAGGATCGGCAAAAACAAATAAAAAAACGTTTCTTGGTAGAAGTGAATTGCAGGCTTGCTGCATTTTAAAGGGATAGTAATACTTAAAATGTAAATAAAAATATGTTGTAGGGTTTATCCCCCTGAGTAAAACAAGAGTAATCCCACTGCTGAAAGGTGTTTCATTCAAAAGTTATTAATTTTCAAAGTTGAATTTTTTAGGTGCAATATCACAGTGGCCTGAAATTGTACAGTGGCGCTGTTGCTACACCATCCTATGGAGATTTATGGTCCCGGGACCAGAGCTGTCCATAGGATCGTGTAGCAACAGCGCCACTGTACAATTTTAGGCCACTGTGATATTGCACCTAAAAATTTCAACTTTGAAAATTAATAACTTTTGAATGAAACACCTTTCAGCAGTGGGAGTACTCTTGTTTTACTCAGGAGGATAAACCCTACAACATATTTTTTTTTACATTTTAAGTATTACTATCCCTTTAACCCTTTACGTGCCTTTACTTTACCACCCTCTTGGAAAGCCAGGTGCTTTTACAGCGGTCCCCTGTTCACATGTAACCAGTCCCACAAGCAGGGAACTGCAATGAGAACCTCTGGGGTGCATCCTTTTTATTTTTCAGCTGTCTGAGAAAGTTACAAACCAGTGCCCTGACAGCTGGAAATAAAAAGGATGCATCATGTACAGTTGCAGTCAGACCACATTTAACCCTCTGAGTACCACAGAGGTATCCAATGCATTGTGTTGGATACTTCTTTGGCACTCAAAGGGTTGAAACATTACAGTTGCTGGAGTAAAACAAAAGGTGAGAGATGCTCAACTAGACTCATGAGCTAGCAAATTCATGCAAGAAGCTCACTGGGACCGTGTCCTCGCGCCAAGGGTGCAATCTCTTTTAGCTCATCAGTGCCATACACAGAGAGGAAATCTTCTGAAGCCCATCATACTGGTCCTGTCAAATGACAGTCCAGCCACGAAATGCCAGACAAATCCTCTCTGAACAAGGGAAACAGCGAACCCCAGACATAGGTTTCGGCCTTGTTGGGCCTCGTCGGTGAGGTGCAGCTGATCCCTCTAGGCATTGTGAGCAAGGGGTCCACGTCTGGATTACCCTCATTACTTTTAAGGTGACCAACCCCAAGAGCAATTTGCATATGTAAAACAAAAGGTGAGAGATGCTCAACTAGGCTCATGAGCTAGCAAATTCATGCAAGAACCTCACTGGGACTGTGTCCTCGCGCCCAGGGTGCAATCTCTTTTAGCTCATCAGTGCCATACACAGAGAGGAAAACTTCTGAAGCACATCATACTGGTCCTGCCAAATGACAGTCCAGCCACAAAATGCCAGACAAATCCTCTCTGAACAAGGGAAACAGCTAACCCCAGACGTACGTTTCAGCCTTGTCGGGCCTCGTCGGTGAGGTGCAGCTGATCCCTCTAGGCACTGTGAGCAAGGGGTCCACGTCTGGATTACCCTCATTACTCTTAGGGTGACCAACCCCAAGAGCAATTTGCATATGTAAAACAAAAGGCGAACGATGCTCAACTAGGCTCATGAGCTAGCAAATTCATGCAAGAAGCTCACTGGGACTGTGTCCTCGCGCCCAGGGTGCAATCTCTTTTAGCTCATCAGTGCCATACACAGAGAGGAAATCTTCTGAAGCACATTATACTGATCCTGCCAAATGACAGTCCAGCCACGAAATGCCAGACAAATCCTCTCTGAACAAGGGAAACAGCTAACCCCAGACGTACGTTTCGTCCTTGTTGGGCCTCGTCGGTGAGGTGCAGCTGATCCCTCTAGGTACTGTGAGCAAGGGGTCCATGTCTGGATTACCCTCATTACTCTTAGGGTGACCAACCCCAAGAGCAATTTGCATATGTAAAACAAAAGGTGAAAGATGCTCAACTAGGCTCATGAGCTAGCAAATTCATGCAAGAAGCTCACTGGGACTGTGTCTTCGCACCCAGGGTGCAATCTCTTTTAGCTCATCAGTGCCATACACAAAGAGAAAATCTTCTGAAGCACATCATACCGGTCCTGCCAAATGACAGCCCAGCCACGAAATGCCAGACAAATCCTCTCTGAACACGGGAAACAGCTAACCCCAGACGTACGTTTTGGCCTTGTTGGACCACATCAGTGAGGTGCAGCTGATCCCTCTAGGCACTGTGAGCAAGGGGTCCACGTCTGGATTACCCTCATTACTCTTAGGGTGACCAACCCAAGAGCAATTTGCATATGTAAAACAAAAGGTGAAAGATGCTCAACTAGGCTCATGAGCTAGCAAATTCATGCAAGAAGCTCACTGGGACTGTGTCCTCGAGCCCAGGGTGCAATCTCTTTTAGCTCATCAGTGCCATACACAGAGAGGAAATCTTCTGAAGCCCATCATACTGGTCCTGCCAAATGACAGTCCAGCCACGAAATGCCAGACAAATCCTCTTTGAACAAGGGAAACAGCTAACCCCAGACGTACGTTTCGGCCTTGTTGGGCCTCGTCGGTGAGGTGCAGCTGATCCCTCTAGGCACTGTGAGCAAGGGGTCCACGTCTGGATTACCCTCATTACTCTTAGGGTGACCAACCCCAAGAGCTATTTGCATATGTAAAACAAAAGGCGAACGATGCTCAACTAGGCTCATGAGCTAGCAAATTCATGCAAGAAGCTCACTGGGACTGTGTCCTCGAGCCCAGGGTGCAATTTCTTTTAGCTCATCAGTGCCATACACAGAGAGGAAATCTTCTGAAGCCCATCATACTGGTCCTGCCAAATGACAAACCCTCTTTGAACAAGAGAAACAGCGAAGCCCAGACATACATTTCAGCCTTGTTGAGCCTCATCAGTGAGGTACAGCTGATCCTTCTAGGCACTGTGAGCAAGGGGTCCATGTCTGGATTACCCTCATTACTCTTAGGGTGACCAACCCCAAGAGCAATTTGCATATGTAAAACAAAAGGTGAGAGATGCTCAACTAGGCTCATGAGCTAGCAAATTCATGCAAGAAGCTCACTGGGACTGTGTCCTCGCGCCCAGGGTGCAATCTCTTTTAGCTCATCAGTGCCATACACAGAGAGGAAATCTTCTGAAGCACATTATACTGATCCTGCCAAATGACAGTCCAGCCACGAAATGCCAGAGAACTCCTCTCTGAACAAGAGAAACCGCTAACCCCAGACGTACATTCCGGCCTTGTTGGGCCTCGTCAGTGATGTGCAGCTGATTCCCTCTAGGTACTGTGAGCTGGGGTCTGGGGTTAGTTGTTTCCCTTGTTTAGAGAGGATTTGTCTGGCATTTCGTGGCTGGACTGTCATTTGGCAGGACCAGTATGATATGCTTCAGAAGATTTCCTCTCTGTGTATGGCACTGATGAGCTAAAAGAGATTGCACCCTGGGCGCGAGGACACAGTCCCAGTGAGCTTCTTGCATGAATTTGCTAGCTCAGGAGCCTAGTTGAGCATCTCTCACCTTTTGTTCTACATATGCAAATTGCTCTTGGGGTTGGTCACCCTAAGAGTAATGAGGGTAATCCAGACATGGACCCCTTGCTCACAGTGCCTAGAGGGATCAGCTGCACCTCACTGATGTGGTCCAACAAGGCCAAAACGTACGTCTGGGGTTAGCTGTTTCCCGTGTTCAGAGAGGATTTGTCTGGCATTTCGTGGCTGGGCTGATTTTCTCTCTGTGTATGGCACTGATGAGCTAAAAGAGATTGCACCCTGGGTGTGAGGATACAGTCCCAGTGAGCTTCTTGCATGAATTTGCTAGCTCATGAGCCTAGTTGAGTATCTCTCACCTTTTGTTCTACAGTTGTTGGAGAGGATGATGGGGTCAGGGAGACCTTGAGCTGTAAAAAAAAAAAAACAAAGCAAAAAATCATTTCACGTGCCCATCTCATCCTCATGGAAGCAGCATTGACTGGGAATTTTAACCCTTTTTGAGTGCCAGAGAGATATGGAACGCGTTGCTTTGCAATGCGTTCCGTACCGCTCTGGCACTCAAAGGGTTAAGTGGCTCACAGGCTTTTGGCTGTGTGAAGGCAGCTGAAGGCAACTGAATACCAGCTACACATACCTGCAAATGTAAATGCGTAACTGGAAACTTTACTTTTAAATCAGCTCGCGCTACCCATTACTAGGGATAGAGTGCATCCGCTCGTTATTGTCTCTCACGTCACCCCCTGCTTGCCGCAACATGCAAGTAACAGCAAGCTAGCACAGGCCACAGGTGAGCACAGAACTTCACTTGGGACCCCTTCGTAATGGAGCCCAAATAACAAATTATGATCAATGCCTTCTAGGAGGCCTGAATCAGGCACTACACCACTGTCCCTGTTCCTTGCTATAGGTTTCGTATGCCACAGTCTTGAGTCGGGACTGACCGTGAAACACTCGGGGCTCCAGCCCCCTTAGCCCCCCCCCCCAGCGACGCCACTGCTTTAGACCAATTTGAAAAGGTTCCGCCATCTATCATTTAACCAGTTCTCAATCCATGTACAGATAACAACGCCCAAACCGAAGCCTTTTAATTTATGCAATAACCTGCTGTGAGGCACTCTATCAAAGGCTTTTGCAAAATCCAAGTAGACTACATCTACAGCAATTCCCCTGTCCAAATTACTACTTACACAATACAGTGTCCACCAGTGGGCTGGTACGCCAAGTGTTTCAACTATTAATACAAGCAATGTTACGATAAGCTGCAGTATATGAAGGTAAACCGGCAAGTGAAGCGTGCATCTGTTTGGCATAAACCGCAAAATAGACTCTCCCGTCTAATCAATATTGCGGGCAGAGTTCAGCGTCTATTGAACTTTGTCTTCACCTAGGTTTAGTGCTCCAGGCCAGGTACTGGTGAATGGATCGCAGTTTGACTTCCGGCCTCTCCCGTCTCTTGACTCTCAATGAGGGCAGAGTAAAATATTCTTTTGCCAGTATATTTACTATCTTTGTAGAAATGCTGTAACTACCCATCTATGGGGTTACCTTCATATACTGTAGCATATTGGAACTTTGCTTGTGTTAATAGCTGAAACACCTAGAGTCCCAGCCCGCTGGTGGATGCTATATCGTGAGCTATAACAGTTTATTTTTTACGCTCCCTATATTTTATTGTATTGTGATATCACATTTTTATTATTATGGTACCATAATGTACATTTCAGATTGTCATATTAGGTTTTACCCCATATTGAAATGATGTAAGCTTTTTTATTAGTAATTAATATTATTTTTTCAGACAATAAGGCACTCTCTCTTATTTATTCTAATATATATGTAATAAAATAATATATTTATATAATATATAAAATCAGCATACAGTTTTGAGGTATATTTATAAACATGTCACCAAAAGAAAGCATGTTGTTCCAGAAAAAAAAAATAGTTTAACAAACATGTAAAAATGAGTTTTGATGTAGTCCAAGGGTGTTTTGTCCTCAAGAGCTACCAACAGTCCAGTATTTAACCCTTAAAGGACCGTAGACATGCTAGGACTGTCACAACTTTTGGTCCGTTAAGGAACCGTGATGGTCCTGGCATGTCATGAGTTTAAAGATCACATCACGCCTGGTCCTTAAGGGATTAAGGATTTCCCAGTTTGAGCACAGGTGGGTCAATCAAAATGAATGAGCCTCAGATTAACTCACTTGTGCTTAATCAGGGAAAATCTTTAAATTCTAACCTGTTGGTAGCCTTTGCGGATAAAACTTGGACACCTCTGATGTAGTTCTTCATCCATAAATTAGAAATGGTCCTTAAAGGGATATTAAAACATTACTTTTCTGGATAGCTTTCTGGACAATTGTTGTTTAATCCCCTTAAAGGGATAATAATGTTTCATAATAAAAGCAGCTCTAATTAATCATCATAGTATTTGGACTTTAGATAGTGTTATTTCAATTCTGTCAGAGTTGTAGTTCAAGAGTAATTCAATGACAAAATATCCCCCTCCCGCCCCTTTTACTGATGTAACACTGCTCAGCCAGATCAGAAGGGAGGTGCCCAGGTAGACTGCAGAGAGGGACAATCTTCAATTAAGATAAGGGAAAAACCTGAAAAACTTGTCAAGGGGGGCAGGGCTTTCATTGTTCGCATAGGAAGAAGATTGTCTCCTTCTGTTATCTGTCTGGTCTATGGACTGGATTCCACATCTGAGAAGAGATGGCTTACACTAGGTAAAAGGGCCAGGAGGGGAAACTTTGCCTGTGAATATCTCTCAAACCATAAAGGTTTGAGAGATAAGACTTATATCGTTCTTCATGTTTTCTTAATGCCTACAAAATAAAATAAAGATAAAACAAAGTATTACTATCCCTTTAAGGACCAGGGGTTTTGTACACCGGAGGACCAGAGTCATTTATTTGCTGAGCCGGTACATTAGAGAGGATCACAATGTACTGGCTTGCCAAGGGAAAGGCTGAAACTTACTGCTCTGGCCTTGCAGCAGTCAGTTTAAACCTCCCGGCATGGTCACAACATGCCGACAGGCATGCTGGGATAATTCAACTCATGACGTACCAGGACCGACACTGTTCCTTAAAGCGGAACTACCACCGCTAAACAACTTGAGCTCAAATAATTTCCCATCTGGCGACTAGCTGCTTAGTAGCGCTAGTCGCCAGAATTATTACCTTGTTAAATAGGATTATCCATTCTTCTCGGGCTGACAGGACGAAGCACAGACGTCTTCCCTTAGTGACGTCTGCACGCCTGCCCTGTCAGTCCCAGCAGGCTCTAGGAGGCGTTGCTAGGAGCTGTTCGGCTCCAAAAGGGACTGACAGGGCAGATTTAGGGCCAGATTTACATTCAGATACCCCTAAAAAAGAAATCCATGATTCATCTAGCTATGCAAAGTTCCACTGGCCTCCACCTCCTGCAGCTGCATTGTGGTGTATTCCCGAGAGTGTACAGTCAATTTAGGACATACCAATGCACACACTCCTCCTTCATTAAGACTTTAATGTACGAAACTCCCAAACATTATCCTCATAGAATGCACAGGAGAATGTAGTAAAAATTATGCAAATTGCCTCTGCTCCTTGTTAGTACATAACACAATACAAGCTATATATATGAAGAAATGCCCCCAAAACACTCATACACTCCTCCATTGTTCTCTTGGTTTAAGTGGGATTAAATGGTTTAGTAAAATGATGCTAGGCAGGCATAGCACTAGGAATTCAGTACCAGCCCATGTTAAAGAGTGGAATCGTAAGTATATATATATGTGTGTCTATTTGTATTTATATAGCGCCAACCTGTGTACTTGGCATTTTACAGTTTACATTTAGTATAGAAGGGGTACAATACGTGCAGTGATTAAAGGGACAGTATTGTCTTTGGGTAAAATAATAATATATTGTAGCTATTACAGCAATAAACTAAATGATGTAAGTCTAGGGTGACCACATGTCCCGGAACGTCCGGGACTGTCGCTTAATTGGGTTCTATGTCCCGCGTCCCGGATCATCCCCCACCGGGACAATAAAGAGTCCCGAAATGAAGGTAGCCGCCCGCCCGCATCATCACGCGCCCCTGCGGGCCGTGATGACATACATACAGAGAGGAGGAAGAGGGCAGAGGCACCGGAAGAGAAGCGCATGCTGCTGGACTCTGGCAGCAAGCGCTTCTCTTCCGGTGCCTCTGACCTCTTCCTCTTCCTCTTCCTCTTCTCTATGTCATCACGGCCCGCAGGGGCGCGTGATGATGCGGGCGGGTAGGAGGGAACTCAGTGCCAGCCAGCCACAGGGGACCGGATGCCACTCAAATTTAGGGTGACCACATGTCCCGGAATAGCAGAACGGAAATGTGGTCACCCTTTGTAAGTCCCATCTCTCAAACCTTTATGGTTTGAGAGATATACAAAGATAAAGTCCCCACCTCCCTCCCCTTTCCCTGAGGTGACCTGTAAATCTGTCAGCAGGTGATCCTGGTCCCGGGACCAGATGGAGGCTCTTCAGCAGAGCCGAAATAGCATGATCCTAAAACAAATACTTCACTGGAACAGTCTACAAAGTGTGCCTGATTTGCAAGCACGCTATGTAGACCGTTCCAATGAAGTATTTGTTTCATGATTGCGCTATTTTGGCTCAGCTGAAGAGCTTCCATCCGGTCGTGCAACCAGAATCTCCTGCTGACAGACTTACAGGTCACCTCAGGGAAAGGGGAGGGAGGTGGGGACTTTATCTTTGTATATCTCTCAAACCATAAAGGTTTGAGAGATGGGACTTACATCATTTAGTTTATTTCTGTAATAGCTCCAATACTTTATTTTTTTACACAAAGACATTATTATCCCTTTAAGTGCTTATATAGACAATAATAATGGGAACACCAGTGGAGTATACATTAGGATAAAAGGTCCCTGTCCCGTACAGCTTACAATCAAAGATGTGATTAGCACATCCCCCTACTGCCCGTTACTGGTATTAGAGGACAGGTTTGGGAACCCCGGTTCTAGAAATGGTTTTTTATTCTAATTATGTGAAAATACCTTTTAAATATTTGCTCATCTCTATTTCTTACCTGAAGAGCGAGAAAATACTGATGGAGGTCACTAGTGCTAGTAAGGATGTTGCATATCCACACGTATATAAGATCTTCACAGTGTAGAAAGAGCCTCTCTGAAACATAAGCAGAAAACAAGGAGAGTTGGATCACAAAACTCTGGTTACAATTATGTACACTGGTGAGGTTTACTATTGAAAGTTCACCCTCTATTTGGCGACCCTTAAGCGTGCGACATCAGAATGTCGCCCTTTTGATGCAGGCAACATACTGATGTCACTGTTTTGATGCAGGTGACAGTATGATGTCATCCTTTTGATGGTTGACAGAGGCGACATTTCAATAGGATTCCCATTGGTGATTCTCAAACTGGGTTCTCTGAAAAAGCCTAAGGTACTCCACATAACAAATGTATATATAATGGCAGATAGTGGGGCAACACTGGGGTAGCAGACAGTGAGTACTGTATATGCACAAAGACAAAACTAGTACCATTCTTTGGTAAACCACCTGTACCATAAGGAGAAACAAACTATAGTGAATTGTAGACTGTCTAGCATTCAAGGGGCTAAATGCCCAATTTCAATCAAGGAATTTGGGGAATTATTTATTCCCCATGGTGAAACAGGACACCAGGTATTACTGCTCCTATTGCTTTCTATGGAGAGCTGTAGAATATGCCTCAAGATCACCAATAAAGTGCATCATAAATAAATTGCCTTTTGGACCACTAGTAGGCCCCACAATTTTGAAAAATTTCCCAGTAGCAGGCTAACTTTTATTTATTTATTTATTTTTTACTCAGCGAGGAAAGCACTAAAACATTTTTTTCATAAATGTTGTTTCAAATTTCAAATTTCTTACTATATATTCCTTAAAAAAGGTTTCACTTGTTTGTTTGTTTAGTATACCCATGTAAACTCTGTATATTTTTTCCTATTTTCTGCAGAGCAATATCCTATATAATAATTCGCTAGAATGTTTGTCAGAAGCCGTCATGCTCAGTAGAGACTGTGCGCATTCAGTCAGTCTCTACTGCGCATGATTTCATCAAGTGAGTGAGGTGACGCAAGACTGCATCTTGTGGAGCAGTGAGGTAGCGGCTGTTGCGTACCCACCTGGCACTCAAAGGGTTCCGATCAAAGGGTATACAATCAAAATGATTCCACGCATTATGGTTTGCAAGCAATTAGTGCAGCTGCCATAAGATACCCTTAAGTAAATTGCTAGCCATCCTATTTATGTGTTGGTTTTCTATGTTGCCAGCTAAGGGGTTAAAAATACATGATGCACCTTAGCTTTTTATAATAGGCAGTCATTTTATTTGTATTATTTTTACATTTATTTACTTTATTACACTTTATTATTATTAAAGGGTACAAGCAGCTAGATATAGTCTATACCATCAGTCTGGTCATGTCCGGTACCTTGCCTATCTAATGCAAACCCTGTGACAGCTAATCTAAGTTATCTGTCCCTTACTGTTGAGAACCAATTAATTTGGTTCCAGTAGTAAGAAGGGAAGCCAGGCTGACAGTATCCCTTACTTACATGCATCAGTATTCACATATGGGGGCATGCTGTCAGTCCTGACAGTGCCTCCCATTAACAGTCAATTAGCTCACCTCCCTGCTCTTGCAGGGGACTCACAAGTTTGAGACAGACATCATGAGTCTCCTGCTGTCAGATGGGAAGCATTGTCTCTACTAATATTACTTTCAGTCCCTTAAATGAATTAGGCTAAATATAAATATCCTTCTGAGTTACATACAAAAAAGAGTGGCTGTTTAAAAACAGCCTAATGCTTGTTTAAAGTGATAGGAATGTTTCACAAAAACAGCAGCCACAATTAATCGTCATAGTATTTAAACCATAGAGAGTGTTATTTCATTACTGTGAGTGCTGTAGTTTAAGAGTAATTGAAAGATAAAGTTTCCCCCTCCCGCCCCTTTTACTGATGTAACACTGCTCACCTCAGATGTGGAATCCAGTCCACAGACCAGACAGCTCACATCAAGGGTCAACATTCTACTGTGATAACAATGAAATCCCTGCCCCCCCTTGACAGTTTTTTCAGCGTTTTCCCTTATCTTAATTGAAGATTGTCCCTCTCTGCAATCTACCTGGGCACCTCCCTTCTGCTCTGGCTGAGAAGTGTTACATCAGTAAAAGGAGCAGGAGGGGGATACTTTATCATTCAATTACTCTTGAACTACAGCTCTGACAGAATTGAAATAATACTCTCCAAGGCCCAAATGCTATGAAGATTAATTAGAGCTGCTTTTATTATGAAACATTACAATCCCTTTAAGGGGTTAATGTATATCCGTCAAACTAATGTTTTGCAATGCTTTTTTCCAGTACTGCAGATGGCAGATTAACATGGCGTGTTGACTCTGTAGTTCTAGACCCCAGTCCTAACTGTGTTTACAACATTGCTGTAAGAAAACAATACAATAAAAATCTCTGCATGAAATGGCTGCTTTAAAGAAGAGGAAGATGTAAAAATTCCAGTCACAGCTGGTACTATAAATATGCCGGAAAATCCTAACTAATATTCCCGTTTCTCTGGCAACTCTTAACAATCATCTAAAATAAACAATGTTTTTCCATGACCTCTTAATAAAGAATGATGAACTGTGGAAAGTAAAGTAACAATAATTGTTATAAATTACCACACAATCTAAAACACTCAGAGAGACATGTATCATAATCTGCCAGCTACTTATGATAAAAAAATATATATTTGTTTTACCTTTTGCTGTCAGAGAGCCCAGCAACCCCATAGAATATTATAGTTTTGTTATTTATTTATTTATTTATGTATTTATTGTAAATACAATGTGCCTAAACATAAAGGATGATCTCTCAAACATATGTAATTTATAGAAAAATGGCTAATACCTAATCTAGGCAGATTTATTTATCTGTAAAACAAACTAAATGTGACAGGTCCACTTTAAATGATAGAGAGGTCTTCAGCTGTGAATTAAGCGTTATGATTCTGTTTACAATCATCCAATCACAGGCTGGCCCACAAGGGTGCCTGCCAATTAGATAACGCTGATGCATATGCAGACTGTCAAATTTAAAATGAATGGCACTTCCTGGTTTTTTGCACTCAGGCGGAGTGCAGTACACAGAACATGTACAATACCAAAATGATGGCAGTGTCAGTAAGTTCTTATCACCTTTGTGGACAGGGCCTTATACATATGCCCACTTGATCAATGGTGCATATGTCACTCAAGAATCACAGTTTACAGAAAAAGTAAAAACGCTAAAATGTTATTAAAGAATTAACTGTGAATTTGAGTTTACAAAGCAAAGTTTCTAGGTGTGTATTGATCCAGAAAACCTGGCCTATGATGGGTCTTCAAGTATTTGAGTGATGCTCCTTTGCAATATATATATATATATATATATATATATATATATATATATATATATATATATACAGGGCTTGAAACTTGAAGTCTTTTGCTAGTAGCCAGACTATATTTCAAAGGAGCATCACTCAAATACTTCTATATATACTTCTATATATATAATATGCTAGAAGAGATTTCTTGATTCTGTACATGTCTAACACCATTTTAACTTGTTTATTAATAATAATCCCAAAGTGGGTTGTGAGAGTAATGTCTCAACCTTTGCTGATGACAATACGCTGTGTAAGGAAATATATACAGAGCAGGATTTCTTTTCTCTGCAGAAAGATTTGGGTAAACTGAGTGAATGGACATAAACGTGGCAGATGAGGTTCAATATAGATAAATGTAATGTTATGCATTTAGGCTCCAGAAACAAATATTCTACATATATATTAAATAGGAGATGTTTTGGGGAATCCTCTTTAGAGAAATATTTAGGAGTACTGATAGACAGTACCTCTCACAGCAGTGTGCAGTGTCACTCAGCCGCTGCAGGAGCTTATATAATAATTTGCTAAAACGTGTTCAACGACAAAGTCATGAGCAGTAGAGACTGCTGCGTGTGCTTCAGTCATGCGCAGTAGAGACTGCCCGCGCCGTGGCTGATACAGAAAGCGTCCAGCCCTGCGACCGGCTGGCAGTGGCACTGTGGCCCGTGTAACAGGCTCTTCAACTAGTCACGTATAAAAAGGGGTATAGATGCACAGGATGGGAATATAATTTTACCTCTAAATAAATCCTTGGAAGGCCTCATCTACAATATGGAGTATAGTTTTGGGCCCAAAAAATAAAGAAAACAAACAGTGTACTACTTTACTAGGGCAAAGTTAAATTTTTAACTCATGCTATGAATTGTCCAATATTCATACACCAAAGAGACCAGTTCAGTACACTAGTTATTGCTTGCCAAAAAGTAATGGTCTAAGACTTAACCTTTATTATTCCACATAGACTTCAACTCCAAACAGACTTCCGCCCGGAGAGACTGTAATCAGCTGGACTGTGAGAGCTATTGTCAAACCTCATACTATTCACCAGCTGATTACCGGCTCTCTGGGCGGAAGTCTGTTTGGAGTTGAAGTCCAGCTGATCACCAGCCCTCCGAGTAGAGATGGAAATTATCTCTCCACTAGCGTTTTATGTCAGATCAGCTGATATCAGCTCTCTGACCATCGTCAAATGTGAGTGCAACATTTTATTGCTATTGTATAGTTTTATAGTGATCATATTACACTATGGGGCGCTTTCTCTGTTTTTTTTTAATTTTATGTTATGTTTGGATTTTAGACACTGCATTGTATAAAATGGAAATCAGATAAGAAAGCTCAATCCAGAACCAAGTTCTTTGATCAGTCAATGGTAAAGGAGTGATGCAAATTGCTGTCTTCCTCTGTGGAGTCCAAGATATTTACTATGCCTGTGGGACTGCTGTAAATGTTAATCCACAATGTGATAATGTGACAGGAATCTGTCTCTATTCAAACCATTATGTAAAGCATTAAACTGCAGCATTAATTTAACCTCCCATATTTTTCTGTCTCTTTGAGTGTGAAACAGTCCCTTCAGCATAGTCAATTTAATGTCCCTGACACTATGTCCATTTTGGCAAAAATGTTCTCTCACTGGTGTGTCTGTCTTTTTTTTGTTAACACTGGATCTGTGTGAATTAAACCTTTTATGTAATGGCTGTCCAGTTTCACCCACATAAAGAGCTGTTGGGCATTTTGCACACATGATGAAGTTTATTACATTAGATGATTTGTAGGTGAAGTGCTACAAAAGAGGCATTCGGCACTTGCTGGCATTAAAGTTGCACTCACTGTGGAGTGTGTGCACCAGTATGCACCCAAACATTCCTTTATTCTAGTGGATATCACTTATTTCTGATGCAGGTGTCGGAGGCTGCTGGATTAGTACATTCCCACAATGAGTTACACATACTGAATATTTATATAAAATATGGACTTTTTCTTTTGCAAGTCACATGTAAGGAAAATTGCAATATACAGAAAGCTTGAAAAAGCCCTATCTTGCACCACAATATGTAAAGACAATTACCGGCATGTGTCTTCTACTTAGCAAAGCTACAGTATAAATGCACAGAGAATCCCAGCTGGTGATTTCAAAGCAGGTTATTATTAGCAGTAATGGAAAGAGGAGAACATGGTCATGCAGCACGTCTTAGTACCAGGAACCAGTGTGATCCTCGACAGATGTAGATTGATGTGCTTGTGTACTACATTTTGGGTACTGGAGGTGATTTAGATACTAGAAATCATTAAGAAGCAATAGAAGGCTTTCTGGGTTGTACACATAGAGTAAATGTTTAACCATTCTGGGGCAAACCAATCACAGGAAGCAACACAAAATGTCAAGGTCATCAGTGCATTGTGAGGCACAGCACTGGATACCTCTCTAGAGCCCATAGCCTTAACCCTTTTAGTGCCAGAGATATATTCAACACATACGCGGCTGTCACCTTAACGCCCGTGGTACTTTTTTTTTTTTTAAACAAGTCCAGAGTCCCCGAGAGGCGTGCAGACACACGGAGACCCGAACTTCCGGGACTTACCAGATACGTCCTCTGTCACTAAGTGACAGTTTCTGCGGGACGTACTTGGTAAGTCATTTGTCGTTAAGGGGTTAAATCAATTGAAAATGTTCCATGTAGTTTGCTTTAGAATTGATCTGCTTTCTTTGTGCTTATGACTTTTTTTATGTATTACATATTGCTAAAGCGAAGGGTTTAATCCCTAAGGCGTCAGAGACAGAAACTCTTCTCTTTAACTCTTTCAGGGCTGTTTTTCTCACCTCTGCTCACTTTAGCGGAAACACTCATCAGAGGTCTCGCTAAAAGATGGCAGAGTTAAAGGGATAGTAATACTTAAGTATTACTAATCCCCAGAGGCGTAACTAGAAGCCACGGGGCCCTGGTGCAAGAATTACCATGGGCCCCCCTCTGACCTCATTGGCCCCCCTCAACCACATTGGCCACCTCTACATTGCCCCTCAATCTCCACAATGCCCCTTCCACAATGCCCCTCATTCTCCACATTGCCCCTTCATCTCCATAATGCCCCCTCCACATTGTCCCCATCACAATGCCCCTCATTCTCCACAATGCCCCTTCCACATTGCTCCTCATTCTCCACAATGCCCCTTCCACACTGCCTCTCAGTCTCCACATTACCCCTTCAAAAATGCCCCCATCACAATTCCCCTCATTCTCCACATTGCCCCCATCTCCACATTGCCCCTATTGACCCCCCCCCCCCATCCTCCTACCTCGAGTCCCTGGTGATCTAGCGGTGTGCCGAATGAGGCACAGACCTCTGGAACCAAACTCCCGCGTGGTTGTTAGTAATGCAGAGCGCTGGGAGATTATGTCATCTCCCAGCGTTCTGCATTATTAAAGCCGGCCGCCAGGAGATCAGCTGTTCTGCGGGCGCGTTGCAAGGAGGTCGCAGGGGGAGGCCGGGCCCCTATTGTGACGGGCCCGGTCGCAGGTGCGACCCCTGCGACCCCTATTGTTACGCCACTGCTAATCCCTATAGCAAAGTACTACTTAGAAAAAAATGTATTGCCCCCAGTGTCATCTCTCAAACCTTTATGGTTTGAGAGATGAACGCTTCTAAAGTTTCCCTCCCCCTTCCCCGTAGTCAGCATTCTAGCTGACTCAGGGAAATCCAGTCAGAGATCATCAGGCGGCTCTGCAGCAGAGCCGCGATCGCGTTAACTAAAAAAAAAACTTTCACTAAAACGGACTTCTACGTGTGCTTGCAAGCCAAGCACTCGTAGAAGACCATTTCAGTGAAAGTTTTCTTTTTTAGTAACACGATCTGTCTGTGCTGGAGAGCCACCTGAAAGTTGTACGATGTGTCCAGATGTACATCTAACCCCTGCCTCTCCTACATTCCTCCTAGGAGTACTCCATCCTGATTACCTCAACACATCAGAAACATCTCTTCCATATTTTAATGACACTTGTGATCAAAACAATCCTAGGTCTTTGCCTGTCTGAGAATCCACCTTCCAGGGAGCACTGGCTCCACATAATTATCTTTATAGCCCATGCAGAAAGGGTGGCAACTCTTCAAGCTAAAGAAACTAAAGGCCTTGTATTCCGGAAGACGTAGGAATCATTTATAAATACTCTTCCATCGACCCAAAATTTTAATTTTACTGTTTGTTTCCAAAATGCCTCCTGGTCCTTGGAACGGCCATTGAAAGTACCTTACACTGTATAAAACCCCTCCCCTCCTTTGCTGTCACCACACTCCTTGTTTCACCCTCTTCCATACAAAATAACTCTCTCCTTTTTTGAAGGCTCTCCACATTGCTGCCTTCCCTCCCTTTCCACTGCTGCCCCTCTCCTCTATCCCCTTCCTACCCCCTCCCTTTCGCTCTTCCCTACCCTTTACTTGGTTTTATGGTTGTATTGATCTGTTTTATTAGGTCATGACATGTGCATTTCTGTTTCAGTTTTTGACCTGGCGACATTTCTATATTTATTTTTACTGCTGTGGTGTATTTCTGATTATAATCTTGCTGTTCATGTCTACCTCCTTTGACTTGACACAAAAAGAAAAACCAATAAAATGTGTTACAAAAAATGTATAAATGCATCACTATTCCAGCTGTTTTTGTTAACCCATGCCTGAAGAAGGGGCCTTATTGTCCTGAAAACTTGCACTTTCTATGTCCTCAGTTAGCCATTAAAAGGTATCACCCTTATATCACTCTTGCGAGTTTTTTAGCTACAAAAGTATACTGAATCCCATGTCCTTTACTGGCTAATACTGTATCATCTTTTTTTTTCCTTAATCAATTGAGAATCAGGGGAGGGAGCACAAGAATTCAAAACTTTTTTCCACAAGGCCTGGAATGAGAATATAAATTAATCAAGGATTAAATACTACTTTTAAAGGAACATGAAAGTTTAATTATTAAAAATGTATATATTGTAGGACTTTTTTCTTGCGTAAAACAAGTGTACACCCAATACTAGCAAATGCTCAACAGAAAAGTATTATACTGGTTTTAATTGTATGAAGTTGCTAGTAGCAGATCCACCTGTTGTTCATATAGGCACAGGGCTGGCGCCACCTATAGACGAGGTAGGCGCCGGCCTAGGGCACACACGTACTGGGGGCGTGGGCATGCAGCACTGTGCTCCCTCATTGGGTTGGATCTTTAGTAATGCAGAGCGCGCTGGGAGTCATGATCTCCCGGCACGCTCTGCATTACTGAAGAGAAGACTGCGCGGGAGCTATAGGTATGTGATGGGGGGCAAGTTGGAGCTGCTGGGGGCATAGTGGAGCTGCTGGAGGCAAGATGGAGCTGCTGGGGGCAAGTTGGAGCAGATGGGGTGCAAAGTGGAGCGGATGGGGGTAAGTTGGAGCTGATAGCCTATCAGCTCCAACTTGCCCCCATCAGCTCCACTTTGCCCCCTCAGCTCCAACTTGCCCCTATCAGTGATAGGGGCAAGTTGGAGCTGAGGGGGCATAGTGGAGCTACTGGGGGCAAGATGGAGCTGGTGGGGGCAAGTTGGAGCAGATGGGGGGCAAAGTGGAGCTGAGGAGGGCAAAGTGGAACTGGTGGGGGCAAGTTGGAGCGGATGGGGTGCAAAGTGGAGCTGATGGGGGCAAGTTGGAGCGGATGGGGGCAAGTTGGAGCTAATGGGGGCAAGTTGCATTACACTATTACACTGTATGGGAGAGCAAAAACTGTGGTTATTTCTCTCCAAAGAATTTGATTGTAAAAGACGTAATAATTTTTGAGTCAAAGGCATAGTAATACTTCGTTTTATCTTTATTTTATTTTGTAGGCATTAAAAAAACATGAAGAATGATATAAGTCTTATCTCTCAAACCTTTATGGTTTGAGAGAAATACACAAGCAAAGTTTCCCCTTCCTGCCCCTTTTACCTAGTGTAAGCCATCTCTTCTCAGATGTGGAATCTGGTTGTAAGACCAACAGATAACAGCAGGGGACAATCTTCTTCCTATGAAAACAATGAAAGCCCTGCCCCCCTTGACAAGTTTTTTGTTTTTTCCCTTATCTTAATTGAAGATTGTCCCTCTCTGCAATCTACCTGGGCACCTCCTTTCTGCTCTGGCCGATAGGTGTTACATCAGTAAAAGGGGCGGGAGGGGGATACTTTGTCATTGAATTACTCTTGAACTACAACTCTGACAGAATTAAAATAACACTCTCCAAAGTCCAGATACTATGATGATTGATTTGAGCTGCTTTTATTATGAAACATTACTATCCCTTTAAGCATTTCTAGCTGTAGAAGAATCCTTGTTTTACTCAGCAGAAAAAATTCTACTCTCACGTTTTAATGGATATGTATATTAACTGGACTATTGAATGTAATTCATAGTCAAGCTAACAATTTACATTTCATTGCCACTGCCTTTAAAGACCAGCATCATACATGAGAATACAAAAAAATATGTGAAATATTGTATGTAATTCCTAGCTAGGCTAACAATCTACCTTTCATTTTGCTACAAAAACATATACACAGATCATTAAATATCTTCCTCATTTCTGAAGATCAGTTAAGGTTACGTTCATTCACATTTAATGAGTTCATTGAATTTTGTTAAACATTTGAGTGCATGAGATTGCTGTGCAATGTGTTGCACACCCCTGTGCATTCAAAGGGTTAAGGTGGGTGGACTGACCATGTAAGAGGTCTATAACGAAGACCTCAGATGTTGGATTAATGAAACAACCAATAGTTTTACATATCAGCAATTGTTTAAATTTAATTTGTAGGAAGTCCCCCTCCACATAACACTATATAACTAATATTACACAATTATTCATTTCCTGTTACCATGGCAACCACTGATACACCATATGTCTGCAAGGGTTATTCTGGAGCAAACCAACTTCTCTGTAAGAGACAAAAATTTCCAAAATTCTCAAGCAATGTACTGAAGATCTCGCTAGTATTGGGGGGCATACCTGGGAACTTTTTAATATAGGCTCCCGGAGAGAGGAGTCCTATGCTGCTGCTGGGTAAGCTAAATGACACAATGCCTGTCAAAAAGGGGTGGGGCTTAATCACTAGTGTGGGGGGGCTTAAAATAACATGAAACTATTGGAGGAATAGGCTGGGGAAGGAGGTGAAGAGGGTGGAGAGTGGGCGGAACATGCTGGGAAGGAGATGTGGGCAGAGTTTTTTAAAATCTCCCCACAGCCGGAGAATCAGCCACTGCCCCAGAGACCTGGTAATTAGCAGCTAAATCCAGAGTCTCCGGGGCAAAACCAGAGAGTTCCCAGCTATGTTGGGGGGGGGGGTGTTAAAACCCCCATTTAAGAGTACATTTCTACTTTTTAAATGAAATATGTCATAAGGCTTTCCCAGCCGAGTGAAAAACGGATACTCCCACTTCTTGGAGGTGTTTCAGTCTGATCTTATTACAGTTTGATTTTTTTTATGGCAATATTCTATGATTAAACCTTTCAGGGTCAGCGGGGTACACACTGCATTGCTTTGCAATGTGTTGCATACCCCTTTGACAGTCAAAAGGCTAACACATGGTACTATTCCTATCAATTTCTATGGAGAGCATGTTCCTCTAAGGTGTGCCGTGGTGATTGATCCAGCATGGAGAGTTATAGTAGCCTTCTAATGCAAAGCTGCATTGGAATAACAGATGCATGACACAACCCTGCCTAGTTTCACTCTTTCAGTGCTGGGTCACTCACAATTACTCACTTTAGAGCACTGGTGACATACCAGAACTGTCACCAGTCTTTAAGGGTTTAAGGAATAGGGTTGGCTACCCCTGCCCTACTATATATATATATATAATTTTTTTTTTTTGTAATTATTATTATTATTTTTTTCCCCCAATTAAAAGTTTACTGCTTCTGTAACTCAATGATGGCATTTGTGTACTTGTCTCCCCCAAAGTGTAGATGTTTTGTCACAGAATTGTTCCACATCCTCTTAGTAAAAGTCCCTCAGGCTGTGGGAGCTAGAAATCTATCAGTAAAAGGAGGTCTGTCTGCAGTTGGCTGTCACAATGTGAACATTCTAATCAATGTTTTTCTTAAGGCCACACATTCATATTCTTACACTTAATCCAGAAAGGTCACGTATTCACATTCTACCATTCAAAAACATAAATTGGTAGTTGGAATAACAAGTCTGAATACTGAGCACAAATGGTGCTGCAGGCCAGAAACTATTATTGCACATTAGCTCATATCTGAACAGGTCAACTTGCCTTCTCTTCTGTTTCGTTGTTGCCATTAAATACACAAGCCTTATAGTACGGAGGGGAAGGAAGGGTCCAGCCGTTCTCTGTACAATTCCTGCTGATCACAACTGCGGAAAGGACAGGAAAGGGTTACCTCCTTCAGTGCTGAATACCGCTTGCAATTCAAAGCATCTGGCACTGTATGTAATTTATAGAGTAGGCTATGTAAATACACATATGACACAGTATATACCTTTCTGAACGGCATTCACTGAATTTCTGGAGAGGGATATGGAAATGTACACACAAGATATTCTTTTGTGGAAAGCATGTATTGCATTTCTAGACAGGGTTATGTAAATGTTATTTATGATCTATGCCTTTTTAGACAACATTTTGACATCTGAAAAATAAAAATGGCAAAACATGTTTTGAAATCAGAATAAACAAAAATTGAAGGGCACATCCAAGTGTCTTATTCACAAAAGAATAGGAGATAAATAAAATGTACCATTGATTTAAATGGGTATTTTTAGCAACTTTCCCCCTCTTTTGCAGATAAAGCTCCTATTATGTCGAAGTCTTTGTTGAGCTCTAAAGGGATAGTAATGTTTCACAATAAAAGCAGTTCCAATTAATCTTCATAGTATTTGGGCCATGGAGAGTGTTATTTCAGTACTGTGAGAGTTGTAGTTCAAGAGTAATTGAATGATAAAGTATCCCCCCCCCCCTTTTACCTAGTGTAAGCCACTTCCACTCAGATGTGGAAACTGGTCCTGGGTCCAGACAGCTCACAGCAAGGGACAATCTTCTTACTGGAAGAACACTGAAACCCCTGGCCCCACTTGACAGGATTTTCAGGTTTTCCCTTATGATCACTGAAGATTGTCCCTCTCTTCGATCCATCTGGACAGTCTTGCTTCTCTGAGGTGAGCAGTGTTACATCAGTAAAAGGGGGAGGGAGGGGGATACTTTATCATTCAATTACTCTTGAACTACAACTCTGACAGTACTGAAATAACACTCTCCATGGCCCAAATACTAAGAAGATTAATTAGCACTGCTTTTATTGTGAAACATTACTATCCCTTTAACAATTTGAGTGCCAGAGGGGTACGCAATGTATTGCTTTGCAAATTAAAGCTTAGTGCACCTCAAGGCAAAAAAAACAAATATCCTGTTGATTTTAAATTGGGCTATTGAAGAGGTTAACCGTTTGGCACTCACAGTGTTAAAGGCCACATTTAAATCCTATTTAAATCATTGAAACTTGCAGTTGTTTTTCTTAGATTTACATTTTTTTTGTATTTTTTTTAGCCACAATAAACCACTTTTAATGAAATACGTGTTTTCTGTTTTTTTTTCTGAAGAGTAAAACAAAGGCACGCTCACTTCTGGGAGGCTTTTCATTCAAAAGTTATTACAGCTCAAACTGTTCTCAACAGCGCTAGCTGGTGTATAGAAGGCAGATTTGATAAAATAATGAGCTCTATGACTCCTGCTCTCCATTATAAATGATGGAGCAGGACCATCTGATGACCACAATCAAAATTGCTGTTTAACCCCTTAAGGACCAGCCGCACTTGCATGCGGCAGGCACTGAAGGAACAGGCACCATTTTTTATATTGCCGATCCCAGTTCAGGGCTCCCCGGATGGTGTGCAGCCCCACGAGAAGCCCTGAAATCCATGACAGTTCTGGTATGTCATGGGTCCTTATGGCTCGTCAACCCATGATGTACTAACCCATGATGTCAAGAGTCCTTAAGGGGTTAATTACAAAAAAGAAAAACAGTTTGAGCTGTAATACATTTTGAATCAAAAAATCTTGCAGCAGAGGGGTATGTGACCATAGAGAGTTAAGGATCAGTACATATATTTTTTTTTTTTAGATCTCAATGTCCCTCTCTCTCTCTCTCCCCCTCTAGCCTATATTATAATTCACTAATGTATGTTTGTCAGAAGCTGTTATGCGCAGAACAGAGGCAGTCATGCACAGTACAGACTGCCCGCACTGCAGCTGATAACAGAGCGGGGTGATCCAAATTCAGACCGCGCGGAGAGGAATACGGTCTGAATTCGGAGATCCTGTCTCCGTTATTAGCTGTGGAGCGGGCAGTCTCTACTGTGCATGACTGCACTGCGGCCGTTGCTGCCTGGCACTGTGGCACGTGTACATGGGCTGTTCAACTAGTCTACTTATATACCAGTAGGAAGGGAAGCACTTGCACTTAAAAGAGATAATCTGGGTGCTGAGGTTGAATAGAGTAATTCAAGCTGCACCTATACAAAAGGATTAACCAGCACTCACAGGGTCTATTCAAACTAAAAGGTGTTTACTGTAGCATGTCGACACACATATAATAATAATAATATAATACACATGCCCTGGCACGTAATGGGTGAAATTGAGTTCAGGACCCATGACGTGCCAGGACCGTCATGGAATTCCGGGCTCTCCGCAGGGGCAGGAGGCCAGTCCTTAAAGGGTTAAGGAAAAAAAATAAACATATATATAAATTGGTAAACACTGTTTTTGTTTACCTCTCCGTAAGCCTTTAGCCCTTTGAGTGCCAGAGGGATACAGAACACATTGCAAAGCAATACATTCAGTACCCCTCTGGCACTCAAAAGGTTAGGGAACAAAAACATTGCTCATCCCTCTGCTACTTCATGGGTTAACCCTTTGAATGACTGAGGGGTACGCAATGCATTGCACACCACTCTGGCACTAATAGGGTTAAACCGCTTGACTGCTGCAGAGGTCTGTAAACTCTCTAGCATTCAAGAGGTTAAAAGTACATTTAATGTGTTCCCTGCTGTGTACTTTGTTTGATTCACAGTTTCTCCACTTATGTAATTGTGCATATATCCCTCATACACCAGTGACTCATGGCTTACAGAGAGTGATGTCATAAGAAGAAACGGAACAGCGTTAGAGCAAATCATATGTGGCATAGGGAAAGCAATGCATTGGATGCCCCTCTGGCACTCCAATGGTTAAATCTGTAGGACTTTTCATTTGTCCTCTTTCCTACTGATGCAGAATTGCTCCAGTTCTTATATCAGCTTAAAAGGGATAGTAATGTTTCATAATAAAAGCAGCTCTAATTAATCATCATAGTATTTGGACTTTGGAGAGTGTTATCTCAATTCTGTCAGATTTGTAGTTCCAGAGTAATTGAATGATAAAGTATCCCCCTCCCTCCCCTTTTACTGATGTAACAATGCTCAGCCAGATCAGAAGGGAGGTGCCCAGGCAGATTGCAGAGAGGGACAATCTTCAATTAAGATAAGGGAAAAACCTGAAAAGCTTGTCAAGGGGGGCAGGGCCTTCATTGTTCTCATAGGAAGAAGATTGTCCCCTTCTGTTATCTGTCTGGTCTATGGACTGCATTCCACATCTGAGAAGAGATGGCTTACACTAGGTAAAGGGGCGGGAGGGGGAAACTTTGCTTGTGAATATCTCATAAACCATAAAGGTTTGAGAGATAAGACTTATATCATTATAATGCCTACAAAATAAAATAAAGTTAAAATGAAGTATTACTATCCCTTTAAAGGGATAGTAATGCTTATCCTGCTGAGTTAAACATGTGTACTCCCACTCCTGGTTGCAGTTCTTCCATGTAGGTTTATGGTCAACTGACCAGAGCTGTCTATAGGTTATGTAACAACAGTGCCACCATAACATTTCAGGCCATGGAAGTGCTTCACTCAGCAGGTTAAACTGTACTATATATATATATATATATATATATATATATATATATATATATAATATATTAAGCATTACTTTCCGTTTAGAAAAGTTTAAGGTCTTCTATTCATCCATTCTTCAATTACATTTCCTTTTCTGCAAGGTTATTGTACGTATTAGGAAAAGTAACGTTTTTATGTTACACTGGAGCTTTTCACCCTCTGACTTCAGAATACGACCTTTTGTTCTAGCCTTCCCCTTTCTTAGAAAAAGACTTCACCCATGAACTATGTTCAGTCCCATAATGTATCTGAAATTTTCCATCGCATTCACTCCCTCTTCCCTTCCTCTCCATGCTATACCTATTAATGTCCTGGAGTCTTTCCTGATGTATTATTTTCCTGTTTAGAACATGCATAATTTCAGCTGATCTTCTGTTAATTGTGTCTAATTTATACATTTCCTTGGAAAGATCTGGTTTCCAGAACTCAACATGGTTGAGGCATATGTATAAAAGAGGAGGTATTCTAAGGAAAAACATCACTATAATAACCCATTGCAATGAGTTGCACAGCCAACTGGCAGGAGCGTCCACATAATATTTTTCGGGGGGAGTGCATAATATGATCCCCGAACCAGCCCACCCAGCTCCTGTGTTTATATGGAGGGGGGCAAGTGGGGAGGCACCGGACGCCCATGCCCATTGGTCCTTAAAAGATTAGCAAATACTATTTTCAATTAATTTAAATTGTGTGTGTGTATACGGAAGAGTTATAGACCAGTCATTCTCAGCTCGAGTCTTCAGGACACACCAACAGGTCAGATTTACAAATTATCCCTAATTAAGCACAAGCAGCATGATCTTAATAATGGAGCCACTGGTTAATCACCTGGCATTAAATAGGGATATCTTGAAAATCTGCCCTGGCTTTGGGTCTGAAGGAATAACGTTGATAAAAACTGTCATAGACTATTAGTAACCATAGAGATAATGTTGTACTTGATAACTGTATCACTGATTTTAGCTACACGTTTCTTGACAGACATCAACATAAATTTGTGATAACATACTGCATATTGTGCAATGTTATTTAGCCTATGGTTCAAGATCTACTACTATATACAAAGGAAAAGCTGAATGCTGGTACCGTGCTAACCACAGAAATACAGGAGACAATTATAGCATATCTCCCAAGTGTCCCTCTTTAGGAGGGACAGCCCTCTTTCGGATACAAATCCCTCTGTCCCTCTTTCCCACCCTGGTGTCCCTCTTTTAGGAGATCAGACAGTGCAGTATGCATATAAGTGTATCACTTTGCACCACAGCAATAAAACTCACATTAACGTTTGTTTAACCCCTTAAGGACCAGGAAAATCTGAGGTGGATTTCACTTAAGGACCAGAGCAATTCTGACCTTTTTGACTATGTCTTTGTTCAACAGTGTTTTCCCTCTAAGTCTTTTATTCCACCCCCATAAATTATATACTGTTTTTTTAAGCACAAATAGGGCTTTCATTTGATACAAATGCAAAAAAACCCCACAATTTTTGTTTTTTCTCTTGGGATCAATTGGGCACAAAGGGTTAAATTTTTATGGAGATTGCATGAAAGGTATGACCGGTCAGTCATACCTACAAAATGCACAGTTTAAAGTGGCCACTGTCCCCCCGGGTGAAAATCCCCATGTCCCTTTTTCCCACCCTATTTTGACACTTTTGTATCCGTGACATTTGGTGGTGTATATAAGTGTATTACATAGCTCCACAACAATTACACTTCCACTTTTGTTTAATTAGATTATTTTTTCTTAAATAAAATATTTTTGTAAAAAAAAAGTGTTGTGTTTAAAAAAAAAAAAAAAAGTATTATTGCAGGTCAGAAATTGACCTGCATTTAGCAAGCCTTTGGCACCAGCAGTGAAGGGGTTAATACCCCTAGCTGCTGTATTTTCTTTCTCATGTCTACTCCTGTCTCCCTTACTTTCATAGCAACGGAGACAGAGGCAGACGTGACAGGCACAGACAGCATGCTTTCTCTGCTGCCTCTGTCTGTCACTATGCCGGTACATGTGATCGCTGCTACGGCGATCACATGAACTGGCACAGGCAAGAAGGGCTGAGACTGAATGCCCCAGTCTCGGAGCGCTCAGTCTCAGCCTGGCATTAATGATAGCAGCGTGCATGGAGACATGCTGCTATCATTTTAGCCATGACGGTCCTGGTACATCATTGGTCCTTAACTCAAATCCAGGCATGAAGTACCAGGACCGTCAAGGGTCCTTAAGGGGTTAAACTCCAGTATATGTGTTTATACATTAGTTTGTGTAAATAAAATACTTTGGCCCTGCTCTAAGTCATTTAGTCAGTTACACAAAGAGGTGTCAATAGGTCATAAAATTACCTAAAAATTCTTTGTAACGCCCCTAAAACACGTGTCCCAATTTGGCCATTTGAAATGTTGGGAAGTATGTTATAGTCAAGTTAATTCCTTTACTGGCTAACTAAGCAGATGTAGAATACAATCTTTCAAAACCTAAGATGTCTTGAAAGCTTGCATCTTAAATCTTCTTAGTTAACCAATAAAACTATCAACTTGACTATAATTGCCAAATGAAAGGTAAAACTATAAACATCATGGTCCAGCTCAAATGCATCCTTTGCAGAGGCCTCACTAGTAGTACCTCTCTACTAACAAAGCCTTCTTTAAAACCTTGTATCCTGTTGAGTTTTTTTACAACTTTACTTTCTGCATAACTCATACCATCAGAAATAATAATGCCCTAAACCTTTTCCTGCTGTTGTTTTCAGTAAAGAGCTATTGAGAGAAATTATCAGAGGACAAATATGCCAGTGTTTGCCTCCATTTACCTTTTTGTCTGGCAAGTTATTTTTCATATCCATCAGACATACACACTCTGTTGAATGGAGGTGAATAGTCTTTTTAAAGAGGACGTGTCATGCTGTTTGTTTTACAGAACATCAAAATCTATCCATTTTTCTGTAAAATAGTTTATGAGAAATTAACCTTTATGTTTTGTGGCACGTCGCTCACTGTGCTATTAGAGATTCTTCCAGTGTGGCCTCTGTCTACATCGGTGGTTCTCACCCAGTGCCTTTAAGACCTACTAACAGGCCAGGATTTGAAGATTTACCTGCTAGAGCACAGGTGTGTTGATCACAGTCTTAGACAATATGATTACCTCACCTAACAAGGAAAGCCTCAAGTCCTGGCCTGTTCCTGGATCTGAAGGCCATGGGTTAAGAACTATTGGTTTAAATTTATTTATAGCAGGGCTGTCCAAGTTCAGTCCTCAAGGGCCAGCAACAGTGCAGGATGTAAGGATTTCCCTGATTAAGCACAGGTGGGTCAGTCACAATGAATGAGCCACTGATTAACTGACCTGTGATTAATCAGAGAAATCCTTACATCCTGGCCTGTTGGTGGCCCTTGAGGACTGAACTTGGACAGCCCTGATTTAGAGCATAGGATGTGATAATATTGCCCAAAACAAAATAATTTGTTTCCTGTAACACTCTGGCCATATGTTCAAAGAGACAGTGATAAAAACAGTCATATGAACGACAAAAATAAGTAACTGCACGCATGAATTACATATTTTCTATAGAGTATACGACAAAAAAACTAGTAATCTCCATTGTGTACGACACAAATCCAGAATTGCTGGGCAAAGGGGCGGGGCAAGGGTGTGGCTAAATTATTCTCAGTGTCGTATAGAGGAAAAGAAAATTTGTCTTATACAACAACAAAAAATGTCTTGCAAAAGACAAAATTTGTACCTTAAGAAAAAAGTGGAGGGAATGTAAAGTTCCGAATGTGAGAAACCTATAATGATTGAAGGAAAAGCAACAACAGCTCAATTACCATACCTATATACCTACATTTTTGTCTTTGGTTAAGACATTTTTGTGTTAGTTAAGACATTTATGGCTATAGTTATGACATTTTTGTTGTTACATACAACAATTTCAGTCAGGAATCGTACTTTAATGACAAAACTACATCCGATCACAATCGACAATCTCTGCAAATATAAATGAGCCCCACGACACTGTATTTTGAAATGTTGTTACAAACGACAAAAGCTATTTCGCTACTGCATTTGACATATGGTCCTCTGTGTCTCCAACAAATACAGGTTCTATTTAAAGGCATAGTAATACTTAATTTTATCTTTATTTTATTTTGTAGGCATTAAAAAAACATGAAGAACGATATAAGTCTTATCTCTCAAACCTTTATGGTTTGAGAGATATTCACAAGCAAAGTTTCCCCCTCCCGCCCCTTTTACCTAGTGTAAGCCATCTCTTCTCAGATGTGGAATGCAGTCCATAGACCAGACAGATAACAGAAGGGGATAATCTTCTTCCTATGAGAACAGTGAAAGCCCTGCCCCCCTTGACAAGTTTTTCATGTTTTTCCCTTATCTTTATTGAAGATTGTCCCTCTCTGCAATCTACCTGGGCACCTCCCTTCTGATCTGGCTGAGCAGTGTTACATCAGTAAAAGGGGCAGGAGGGAGATACTTTGTCACTGAATTACTCTTGAACTACAACTCTGACAGAATTGAAATAACACTCTCCAAAGTCCAAATACTATGATGATTAATTAAAGCTGCATTTATTATGAAACATTACTATCCCTTTAAAAAATATTTAACACATATCTAGTAAAACAAACAGCAGTTATTAATTCTCTTTTACATTAGCTAAACTTATTTTATAGTGACAGATTCATTCGACATTGGGTGTGGGATATGATGTCAATTGCAACAATATTCCAAAATTAGATTTTGCTTGTCTACTGAGTATTGACCATTGGATTTACAACTGACCTAGGTACATTAGCTTTCCAATTGCCAAAGGACTTGCACTGCATCTTTCATTAGTTCTTTCTGGTTCTTAATTCTTTTTTTTCTGTTTTCAAAAGAGCTTTATTGAACAAAATTGCAGTGCGCAGAAAGGTAGTCACAGGCAGTAAATATAACACAGTTCTACAGTATTCAGGGGATTAAAGGGATAGTAATGTTTCACAAAAACATCAGCTCCAATTAATCTTCATAGTATATGAGCCATAGAGAGTGTTTTTTCAATACTGTCAGAGTTGTGGTTCCAGAGTAATTGAATGATAAAGTTTCCCCCTCCTGCCCCTTTTACCTAGTGTAAGCCCCCTCTCCTCAGATGTGCAGTCTGGTCCATAGACCAGACAGCTAATAGCAGGGGTCAATCTTCTTACTATGAGAACAATGAAAACCCTGCCTCCTTTGATAAGTTTTTCAGGTTTTTCCCTTATCTTAATTGAAGATTGTCCCTCTCTGCAATCCATTTGAACACACCCTGCTGCTCTGGCTGAGCAGTGTTACATCATTAGAAGGGGCAGGAGGGGGATACTTTATCATTCAATTACTCTTGAACTACAACTCTGACAGAATTGAAATAACACTCTCCAAAGTCCAAATACTATGAAGATTAATTAGAGCTGCTTTTATTATGAAACATTACTATCCCTTTAAGAGTACATTTACCAATACAGAAAGTGAACAAGCTTGAATATTAGTGAAGCAAGTTATGCTATATTACTACACAGCAATTGCACACATGTCTACAACCCCTATGAGTTCTGTGAAGCTAGATATCAGGAGAAGATGCATAGGAGTTACAGCAGAAAACAGTGTATGAAAGAAAGAAGAGTAAAGAAAGCGAGGGAGGGGAAAGGGGTGTGTGTGTGTGGTGTCCCCAACGTGGCCCCACTCAAGCCAGCAGTGTGCACTCATTACCTGCAGGGTCAGTGTTTAGCAAGACCTAGATCAACCAATGTCATTGATATTGGTCAGAATTCCCGAAACTCTCCCTACTGGGGTCAGATTACAAAGATCTGGAAATCACCTATCATACCACTGAGCTTGCAGTGGAGGTCCAGACTTTGCTTTCTTTGGGGTATAGAATGTCTGCATGCTTGCTCCACTGTGTCCCTGGCAGCATTTTAGGACAAAGGAACCCACTCCTGATTCGCTTAATTCTTCAAAGAATGGGGAGATGCACTATCAATTAATCTTATGGAAAATACGTTTGGTATGAGGAGATCATTTCGCCATGGAAAATATGACTAAATGCTACAAAGTCCATTGTTTATATATGGATATGCAGTACATTGCTCCTTAAATGGAACTACCACCCGACACAATCTTTACCTTCACTAAGTCCCCATCTGGCGACTAGATGCTTAGTAGTGCTAGTCGCCAGAATAATTACCTTATTTAATAGATTTCTGCTCCCTTCCATGGGTGACAGGCAGGACGGAATGCGAACATCTTGCTATTGTGACTCCGTGCACCTGTGCTGTCAGTCCCAGCTGGGTCTAGGAGGCGTTGCTAGAAGTCATTTGGCTCCGGCTGGGACTGACAGCGCAGGCGCGCTGATGTCACAATAGCAAGATGTCTGTGCTCCGTCCTGCCTGTCACCCATGGAAGAGAGCAGAAATCTATTAAATAAGGTAATTATTCTGGCGACTAGCGCTACTAAGCAGCTAGTCGCCAGATTGGGACTTAGTGAAGCTAAAGATTGTGTCGGGTGGTAGTTCCCCTTTAATACTTTCCACATCCCTCTAGTATTCATAAATGTTTGCTGCTGAATCTGTTGTTGGACTACCACTCCCATCATCCTTAGCAATGCTCCAGGGACCTCTATAGCAACCAAGGGTTTAAAAAACCCATTTTAACTTAATGGGAATTTGTGGAATTTTCATTTCAACCCATGATGCTTTTGCTTTTCTCTAGAACTACACCTCTGTATCCTGAGCAATAAGCCCTATGTGTCACCCTATGTGTCAACTGCTGGACTGACATCTCAAGGTCACCTAGGCAAGGCACCCAAATGTCCTTAGTCCCACCTACTCCCATTAATAACATTGCTTAACATCCGTTGTTGCCAAGCACAAAAAACTTTCAACCCCTTGGCTGCTAGAGAGTCCTGTTTTAAAGAAAATTCATAGGGTTAAATATTGGGATGTAAAGGGGTATAAAAAGTGGCAAATAAAACAATTGCCATAAACAGGGAGCAGGTATAGAGACACTAGAATTGCTCTTTTCATACTCACAACTAAGAATGGGCATGGCTTGCACAGCAGAGGCTCCTCCCCTCAAAACTTTACACTCAAGGCAGTTTCCTACTTTGCATAGTGCAGAATCTTTCCCTGTATGTATCATTGTGTCTGTTTTGTCAAAGACTATTAACCCCTTCGCGACAAAGGACGTACATGTACGTCCTCTGTGGCTGTCACTTAGTGACAGAGGACGTACATGTACGTCCAGGAAATCCGGATCCCCGCGCGGCTGCACGCCGTTCGGGGACTCCGGATTCTAATGGCAAAAAAAAAAAAAAGTTAGACGGGCGTTAAGTGACGGCCGCGTCTGCACGCGGCCGTCACTAAGGGGTTAAAGAGCCTAAGGACGTACAATAAGTATATCAATAACCTGGGTGCTGCTAGTGATGTCTCCAAAACATTGCATTGGAGACATCTGTAGCACTGAGGAGATTAAAGAGTGTCCAAAAATATTATATTTGTGGCCATTTTTCACAACTTCACAAGGGGCCACAGAGGTTCTTAAAATTGCCATAATCAGAATATCTATAGCACTGCTCAGTGGATTTTCCATGATGTTATCCATGACTGGTATGAGCATCACAAGGCTGATGTTTGACTTTTTCCTATTTCCTTTTCCCCGGAGGGGTGTCCACATTAACAATCTCCAATCATCTGGAATTACTCCTGCCAGCAGTTACTGGATAAAATGTTTAGTTAATGATGCTGCAAGCATGAGCCTAAGAGCTTCTACTGCTCCCGTAACTAACCCATATGGGTTTCATTGACTCATCTCATTTTAATTTTGAGAGTTCTGGTAATTTCTTCCAGATCCATCTGGGTCTCATTGATGTGCACTTTTAAATTTGAGAGTTCCAGTAAAATTTGCCCTTCATTAAATAGACTTGTCTCCAATAAATGGGTATTTTCATGTTTTCATGGCTCAGTCCAATAGGAAGAAAATATTTAGTATGTTCACAGAGACAGCATGTCTTCAACATCTGGGAACCCTCTAAAATGTCTCTTGAGGGTCAAAACTCTGAATCATGCAGAGGACTTACCCAGAATGCTACAGTAGGATCCTGAGACTCCTCAGTCTAGGGTGCTGTTTGTGGCAGTGTGCGAGTCCCAGGGACAGTAAAAGAATATATGAAAGAACAATTCTAGATATTCCATTGATGTCCATGGGATGTGTTCCCACTGTACATTCTCCGGTGCACTCAAAAGCATATTACTGTACACAGCTGCAGGGGTCGGCACTTTGACCTCCACAAGCAGCTTATAAAACCATTACTATGGGAGGCTAAAGGCCATACGCAGAAACAAAAAGAGGAGTAATTTCAGAGTAAGCCAACAACATGATACGGGACAAATAAAAATTTCCCAAACACCCATTGAATTTACAAAACAATGTATAACCCCTTGAATGCAAGCGAGTTCTCCAACACATTGTTTCACAATGCATAAGAGATCTCAGTAGCATTCAAAGGGTTACATTTTCCATGTTAACACCTTAAGGACCCATGACGGTCCTGTTCCGTCATGGGTTGTTATACACTTAACGACCCATGACGGAACTGGACCGTCATGGAATTCCGGGCTCCCCTCGCGGCTGCACGCCGTTCAGGGAGTCCGGAACTCGGCCGCATAAAAAAAAAAAAAAATGCTTCGTGGTCCTTAACGGACCGCAAGGAGCGTGTGCGGCCTGTCGTTAAGGGGTTAAGCAATAGGTATTTAATTTGCACCTGTAGTGTGGCTGGTTTTCTCCTGAACTTGATCTTCTTTGGATTTTGGCGTATGGCTTATAGTGTGAATACGTAATTTACACTTTATCTGAGGTCCCATACCATTGCGTGAGAGATTGCTATTTCGCCCCATGGTGCAGAAGGTTTGCTGCAGAATAACTTATTTCTTTTGTGAATTCACCCTGAGACAGATGTACTAAAAGAAATGTAGCAAATCTGGGGCAAACCTACAGCACCGTAGAAGACAAATAACAATTCCCATTGATATAAATAGAGCTTTTTCCTATAACAAGTAGGAATGAAAAAAACTTTAACCATTTGGTTGATAATGCATTGGAGATCTCTCTACCATACAAGGGGTTAAATCATAGTCTGTAATGGGGTAATACAACTGGTGTAGGGACATTGAGATTGCTTTGGCCACTCCCACAATTTAGATTGTAGGTGTGGCCATTTGAGACAACCCTCAAAATTTGGTGCTAGTTGTCTAGCATGCAGTTGCCTAGTCTACATGTTGGGAAATCTGGCCCAGGGGTTTTTACCTCTTTAAGTGTTAGAGGAATACACAATCATTGCAGCATAATGCATTGCACACCCCTCTTGAATGCTATAGAAGTCTCCATCTTATTGTTTGGCATTTCAGCCACTGTAAATGTTTATTTTTCCCCTGTGGTTCAGTTGATTAGAACCAGAATTCAAGAAGCTAAATAGAAACCATTATGAGCAAATTCCAGCGAGCTCTCCAAGGCACTCTGAAGCAATGCGTTGAAGACTATTTATAAAGGCCCAGTTTAAATGAGTAGAAGGTTTAGAAAAATGTATTTGACTGTACGATTCAGTTGGTTACTCCAGAACTACTCCGGCGGGAGATGGTCTAGGGTATGAGAATGAAGGAATACAGAAGAGATCACTTCAGTGTAATAAACTCTCCAATCCCTATGTTATTCTATGGAGCCTGGACACCAAGATCCCTCAAGCTGGAGACATCTTTGGGCCATATGTTCAAAGCGATAACAACAAAAATATGTTGTATGAACAAGAAAATTAAGTAATTGTATGCATGAACGACATATTTCCTCTAGAGTATACAACAAAAAACGAGCAATGTCCGTTGTTTACCACACAACCCCAGAGTTGCCGGGCAAAGGGGCGGGGAAAAGGCCTGGCTAAACTTCCAGTGTTGTACAGAGGAAAAGAAAATTTGTCGTAACTAATGACAAAAAAATGTCTTGCAAACGACAAAACTTGTACGTTAAGAAAAAAGTGGAGGGAAGGTGAAGTTCTGAATTTGAGAATTTTTGTCTTTAGTTAAGACATTTTTGTCGTTAAGACATTTTTTACGACATTTTTGTCTTTACATACGACAGTTTCAGTCAGGACAAATTACATATTTCTGATCACAACCGACACTCTCTGAAAATATTAATGCTCCCAGCTACACTGTACTTTGAAAAGTCGTTACAAGCTACAAAAGCTATTTCACTACTTCTTTGAACATACGGCCCTTTGTGTATTGGCTCAGTAGAATAACATAGGAACTGGAGAGTTTATCACACTGGAGAAGTGATCTTCACTTTATCACATCTTTATCAAACCTTAGTGCATAACCCCCCAGGGGGGAGATGTGCTAAGGAGTAATAAAGAGGCGATGAAGAAGGGATAAGTTCTCTAGGATTGTTAACTCTCCATTTGCCATGTTAGTCTATGGAGCCCGTGTTATCAAGGAAGAGATATCTTAGTGCATAGGAATCATAGTATAATATCAGGCTTGGAGGGTTAGTAACAGTGAATAATTAATCTCCCTTTTATCTCCTCGTTATCATAATTTAGTGCATAACCCCCCCCCATTCTTCTTAGTAAATCAACCTTCATAGTAATAAATGCTCAGAGTTTTAAATACATGGAGCAGCTTCCTAGAAGGGAGAAAACTATAGGTTTTAGTCATACCTCCATGATGATTACAATTAATGTACTATGGGGCATAAGAATAAACACAAAAGTGGAGCAATTTTTGGCAAAAACACTAATCAGATGAATTGTTTGGATGCTAAAGAGAACTTAACCCCTTAAAAACCGGTCGCGCAGGCACATTGCGGTCACTAAAGGACCACGGAGCATTTTTTTTTTTTTTGACGATTCAGATTTCAGACTCCCCGAACGGTGTGCAGCTGCGGAGGGAGCCTGGAATTCCATGACGGTCATAGTACGTCATGGGTCGTTAAGGGTATAACAACCCATGACGTGCTATGACCGTCAAGGGTCGTTAAGGGGTTAAAGGAATCAACAAGCAATTGCTGGAAACCTTTCCAAAACTGCAAAAGAAATCTCCCCACACACAAAGAGGTATATGCATACGTGGGAACTTGACAGGCAAGGCTACCCGGAGGACAGCCCTGCCAGCGCCGACCGGGGAGTGAAATGACGCAATTCGCGTCATAAAAGGGGTGGGGCTTAGTCACGAGGGGGGTGGGACAAAAAAGTGCAAAATATATGTGGAACGAGGGTGAGAGGGCGGGGAGTGGAAGGAACCTGGGCAGGATGGAGAACAAGTGGGCAGAGTTTTGCCCACCCGGTAATTCACTGTGAAATCCGGAGTCTCCTGGGCAAAACCGGAGAGTTCCCAGGTATGGATATATGTACCCCAAAAAACACCCTAACGGATCCCCAAAGTAGATATCCTGAAGAAGAGCAGAGGATAAGAAATAAAAGTCTCAAAATATAATACTAATCTTTATTAAATTCTTCTTAACATTATATGGATTAAACCTAATACCTGTTTATTAATTAATCCTATATAATAATTAACTAAAATGTGTGTAACGACAAAGTCATGCGCAGTAGAGACTGCTGCACATGACTGCCCCACGACCGGCTGGCAGTGGCACTGTGGCCCGTGTAACGGGCTCTTCAACTAATATTAACATAAATAAATATTTATAATATCTATTATAATATATATAATAAATATATATTTTATATAATATAAAATTAATACCTATTATGTACTCAGAAAAACCCCTAATGGATCCCCAATGTCGAGATCCTGAAGAAGAGGATAAGAAATAAAAGTCTCAAAATATAATACTAATCTCATTATATGGATTAAACTGTGCTAATAAATGTAATATTGAGGTTCATTATTTAAATCACCAAAATAGTTCTGAACAAGTTCCTTTAGGGCTCAGAAGTATAACGACTATAACAGCAGGGTCAATTGTATTTACATGGACTCCCCACAGTATGGAAAGGGTGTAAATCATAATAATGACAATGAGTGAATTGGGGCTCTCCAACTAAATTTATACTAAATTCAGGGGCATATATGGCTTACCAAATTAATATGCAATAACTAATAGCTCAATGTTCAAAGTTATTAAAGCAATTTATCACACATATTACATTCCCTTAATCTACTACAGAAAACTAATTACAATGGAATCTCAGACATTCTTGCTTGAGGATTCAAGTAATAATCACAACAAATGAAATAGTGTTAGATAAATATAAAGTACTAGGTAAAGAGCCCGTTACACGGGCCACAGTGCCACTGCCAGCTGGTCGCGGGGCAGTCATGCGCAGTAGAGACTGCCCGTGCCGCGGCTGAGACAATGCCAGCTGGCCGCGGGGCAGTCATGCACAGTAGAAACTTCCCAGGCTGCGGCTGATACAATGCCAGCCGGTCGCGGTGCAGTCATGCTCAGTAGAGACTGACAGCAACGCAGCTGATACAGAGCTGCTCATATCAGCTGCGACACAGGCAGTCTCTACTGCACATGACTGCAGCACGCGCAGCAGTCTCTATTGCGCATGACTGCGTCGTTACACACGTTTTAGCGAGTTGTTATATAGAATTGTTATATATGAAACCTCACTGTGTGAAAAATGTGTAAATCATAATAACGACCATGAATGAATCGGAGCTCTCTGTCTAAAATTATACTGAATACTGGAGCATTTTACTTAGTTATCTCTAGTAGATTAGCCACACAGATGGACATTCATTAAAGGGATAGTAATGTTTCATAATAAAATCAGCTCTAATTAATCATCATAGTATTTGGACTTTGGAGAGTGTTATTTCAATTCTGTCAGAGTTGTAGTTCAAGAGTAATTCAATGACAAAGTATCCCCCTCCTGCCCCTTTTACTGATGTAACACTGCTCAGCCAGAGCAGAAGGGAGGTGCCCAGGTAGATTGCAGAGAGGGACAATCTTCAATGAAGCTAAGGGAGAAACCTGAAAAACTTGTCAAGAGAGGCAGGGCTTTCATTGTTCTCACAGAAAGAAGATTGTATCCTGCTGTTATCTGTCTGGTCTATGGACTGCATTCCACATCTGAGAAGAGATGGCTTACACTAGGTAAAAGGGGTGGGAGGGGAAACTTTGCTTGTGAATATCTCTCAAACCATAAAGGTTTGAGAGATAAGACTTATATCGTTCTTCATGTTTTTTTAATGCCTACAAAATAAAATAAAGATAAAATGAAGTATTACTATTCCTTTAAAATCATAGTTAAAGGGATAGTAATGTCTATATCAAACTTTATCGTTTTTATAACATATATCGCTATGTTTAATCACTTACATGTCTGTAGTTCAAAAGTTATTAAAAGCTGAAAGGATCCCCCTCCCGCCCCTTCTGGCTTTGTCAAGCTGCCTCTCTGTCTGGTCCGGACGGATGCAGCGAGAGACAATCTTCAGTAAGCAAAAGGAAAATCCTTCATCAAGGAGGACAGGGTTTTCTTTATACTTACTGACTGAAGTTTGCCCCTAGCTGCAGCTCTAAGGGTATGAGGCCAGAAGGTGTCAGGGCACCCGTGTGGCGGCTGCTCGAGCCCACCGCATCTGTCTCCAGCGGCTCCAGCCGCACTGTCCACCCCACATTGCTTGCCTCTGTTGAGGCTGGATTCCCTTCCTTTCTGGCGGCGCAGCCGCCTGTTGTGTTTCGTTGCGGCTCCAGCCGCCCCTGCTGCTGGTGCTCCTGTGGGGTTTGACATCATTATTGGGCGCACGTCCAAAGGCATGGACGTGCGCTCCATTTAAAGAGACAGCCACCTGTTGGTTGCTCCTCCTCTTCCTCTCTTGCTGACTATTTTAGCTGCCTGGACACAGGGCTCAGTCGCCCTTTCGTTGGTGTCCAGTGCAGTTCTTTAGTTTGGGCTCTGTGTATGATCTGGCTTGTCTGACTAACCGACCTGGTGCTGACCTGTGGCTCTGTCTTATTATCCGCTCAGTGTATGACCCTTGGCTTTGTCGGACATCCATTCTGGTGCAGATCTGCGGCTCTGACAGACTACCCATTCTGTGTGTGACTTCTGGCTCTGGCTGACTACCCACTCCGTGTGTGACTTCTGGCTTGCCTGACTACCCGTTCTGGTGTTGACCTGGGGCTCTGTCCACTGCGTATCCAACATACCAACGCTGGTGCAAACCTGTGGCTCTGGACAGACTCTCTCCTGGTGCCTTCCTAGTTGCCGGCTATCCCAGGTGCGGACCTGAGGCCTTGGTTACCTTCATCTCTGTCTGGCTTTTCCCATGTGTGGACCTGTGGTATTGCAGACTACTCCTAGTCCCATTGCTGTGATATATCTATCAAGAGAATCACACGGTAGCAGTCTTCTATTCCTGGTAGTTATCACTTGCTCCTTTGTGCGCTTCTCTTTAGGCTTGTATATTTATATATCTGTCTTTGAGATATTTCTGTTGTTGTTGCTGCCTTAATAAAGTTGATGTTACCTTTAAGTACTTGTCCTGTGATTCCTTGCTGGGGACCGTGACAGAAGGGGCGGGAGGGGGAATCTTTCAGATTTAATATCTTTTGTACTACAAATATGTAAGTAATTAAACATATGTTATAAAATCAATACAAAAGACTCATTGATAAAGTTTAATATAGACATTACCATCCCATTAAGATCAGGACCAGAAGTGGATGATGTATGTATTATCAATATATGAATTCTGAGTATTAAAGGAATATGCTTGTTATTATGATTTACACCCTTTCCATACTGTGGGGTTCCGTGTAAATACAATTGACCCTGCTGCGATAGTCGTACTTCTGATCCCTAAATGAACTTGTTGTTCAGGACTATTTTGGGGATTTAAATAATGACTCTCAAAGATTACGTTTATTAGCACAGTTTAATCAATATCACTTTAAGAATTATTTAATAAAGATTAGTATTATATTTTGAGGCTTTTATTTCTTATCCTCTTCTTCAGGATCTGTACTTTGGGGATCCATTACGTTTTTTTTGAGTTCATAAACAGGTAGTTACATAGTTACATAGTTACATAGTAATTTAGGTTGAAAAAAGACTTGCGTCCATCCAGTTCAACCCTTTTCCTATTCCTGTTTACCATCGCTGACCCAAAAGAAGGCATCTGACTCCAAATGGCAATCAGATTTCTCCCTGGATCAACAAGCCCTAACTAAATATTAATCCCAATACTACCGTACATAGCCCTCTATATTATGCTCTTTTAAATAAGTATCCAGGCCCCTTTTAAAGGCATCTAATGTATTTGATAGCACCACCTCCTCCGGAAGTGCATTCCATACCTTTATTGTCCTTACTGTAAAGAAACCCTTCCGCTGTTGTAGATTAAATCTCCTTTCCTCAAGTCTAAGCGGGTGGCCCCTTGTCCTGTGTACTGTTCTGTTAATGAACAGGTCTTTTGAAAGCCCTTTATATGGGCCTTGAACATATTTATATAGTGTTATCATATCCCCTCTAAGACGCCGTTTCTCTAGTGTGTACAAGTTAGTTCTTTTTCTCTCCTTCTGTGGGGATATTTCTTTTACAATACTGTGTTTATTACCTTTGTGCCCAGATACCAGTTATCTAAATTGGTATAATCCCCAGGTTAGTAGGTAGTACAATCTAGATCTTTTCTTTTTGGAACCTCTCTAATATGCAAGGGGTGAAAAGCCCAATTTAAATTAATCTAAAGGAGAATTTTGGTTCCTTATTGTGCAGGTGATTTGCTCCAGAATTGTTCAAATTCTACTTAGTATATAAGCTTCCGTATCTCAAATGGTAATTATTGAATATAGTATTATAACCAGCTGGTTCCCCTCACAGATGCTTCTGACAATGAAACCCGAGATGACTCTATTCCTAACTGATCTAGTCCCATGTCCATTGTATATTAAACTCTCTCATAATCACTACTGACCTTTCATTATCATCTCATTGATTTGTTTTGCTAACACCTTATCCAATTGCTATTCATTTCAAGGAGGCATATAAATCACATCCACCTGAAATACATCTGGTTTATAAGGTATGAATGGGTAAACAGCCAAGAAAATGAGTTACATGCGTTAGCCAATCACATATTTAGCAAAGAAGCCAAAAAATTGTGTAATCTGTCCCATCGGTGAGAGAGCACAAGGATATTGCACAGAAATTCACAATTTCCTACATTAGGTTTTACCGGGCATATCCCATATTATTCACTGGAGAGAAATATACTCATTCATGTACCATGTATGATTATGGTCATGACGTGAAAGAAGAGCTTTATTTATGGATAAAAAATAAATAAACCTGACAGACCTCTCAATTTTGTTTGTAGAATTCTAGTGGATCTATAACTTTTATCAACAAATCATACCAAAGTTGTATATTAAACTCTCTCATAATCACTACTGACCTTTCATTATCATCTCATTGATTTGTTTTGCTAACATCTTATCCAACTGCTATTCATTTCAAGGAGGTATATAAATCACATCCACCTGAAATACATCTGGTTTATAAGGTATGAATGGGTTAACTGCCAAGAAAATGAGTTACATGTGTTAGCCAATCACATATTTAGCGATGAAGCTAAAAAATTGTGTAATCTGCCCCATCGGTGAGAGAGCACAAGGATATTGCACAGAAATTCACATTTTCCTACGTTAGGTTTTACCGGACATATCCCATATTATTCACTGGAGAGAAATATACTCATTCATGTACCAGGGCTTAAAATATAAAGTCCTTTGCTACTAGCCAGACCTGAAAAGTTACTCACCACTGCAAGCCATAGCATACCCACCAGGGCTGAATTTCTACTCGCCAGGGCTAAATTTTCAATGGCGAGTGGAAATTTTGAGCCCTGCATGTACCATGTATGATTATGGTCATGATGTGACGTGAAAGAATAACTTTTTATATGGAGAATAAAAAAATAACCCGACAGACCTCTCAATTTTGCTTCTAGTGGATCTGTAACTTTTTTCAGAAAATCTTACCAAAATTAGATTCATTATTCATGTTGGGGATGTTTCTAAGCAATTTAGCTCCCAGTATAACACTTCACGGAACACACAAATGCACATGCGCATGCATGCACCTACGCACACACACATACAGCTCCAGGAACACACCAACACATACACAGAACATCAAGCACATCAACACATATACCAAACTGCTGTTATTCTTCTTAACTGTGTTACTTTTAGTAAATTCTTCCTGGAGTGAAACACTTAGACCCATGATAAGGAACATTAATTAACTATATTGCTAATATACGGTATATGAAATAACATATAGCACATTCACTGATCTATATTCAAAACTTCCTGTACCAGGATTGAACTTAAAGGAGCACTAAACGTTTTTAATGAAAAAAAAAATATATATTGTAGGGCTTTTCCTGTTGAGTAAAATAAGGGTACTCCCACTGCTAAGAGATGCATATTTCCAGCGGTATTACAGTTTAAACCCCGTTTTTTTTTACATTAGCAATGCCTTCTAGTGGTCAAATTCCAATTAGTAATTATGTTACATTCTAATGGAGAGGAAAGTCAGTGACGTACAGTTCTCCATAGAGTGTGATAGGAACTGCTGAGTCACTTCCTGTCAGTTAGAATATCCAGGAAGTAAACATCCAGTAATTTCACTTTCTGATTATTTGAACTGTTATAAATGTTGAATAAAACTGACAGCAGTTAGAGTGCCCTTGTTTTACTCAGCAGAAAAACCTTTATAACATAAATGTTTTCATTTGCTACAGACTTGATGATCTTACTTTGTGTCTGTGGCTTTAAAGTCACAGTAGGAGTAGGAATCAAATGAACCCCATGAAAGTGCTGTATGGACAACAAATTCAAATAAATATACTTGAGTTTTACAGAAAATGAAAGGCAGCTGGAAAATGGCTTCCCTAGTGAGTTCCTTGTTTATAGATACCAAATATGGCTCTGGTGACAGAGTTAATTTCCGCTTATTGATATCCCAGTTAATGGATGTGTAATAGAGCTTCCTGACATACAGCTAAACTAGTGACTGTGACTAACTGCTTACTATATGACAAATCCAAGCTAGAGAGGGACGAGGGAGTGAGTGCATGCACTTATTTGGGGCAAGGGTAGCAGAAAATCCAAATACATGACTGGCAAGCTGGGTGGAATGAGAGGCTTGACTAGTGATTAAATGTTATTGGAAGTGGCACATGATCTTGTCTAGCGAAAAACTAGTTAAAGCGGAACTGTCAGTCATAGAGAAGTGCCCTCCAATTCATTTTTACTATAGGGAAATGCATATAAATCCTTTGATAATTCTTATTAGGTCAGGCATTATTTAGAAATGTAAGTTATTTGGAGACTCACCACCAGGCATCTTGTGGAAGAGACATCTGTGCACTTGCGCTGTCCATCCTTGTCTGTACCTTAAGGTACAATGCAACTCCCCCTTGCCAATCATTGAGGCCACAGGGGCAGACAGCACAGGCGCACAAATGTCTCTTCGGCAAGATGTCTGCACTATTGTCTGCTGGTGAGCCTCCGAATAACTTAGATTTCTAAATAAGGCCAGACCAAATAAGGATTATAAAAAGATTTATATGCATTTCGCTATAGTAAAAGTTTATTGGGGGGCACTTTTGTATGACTTGATATTTCTACTTTAAGGACTCCAATTGGTTCTGAGCTACTGAGCAGATTTTATGGCTTAAAAAATGTGTTGGGTCTAGTTATATTGTGTCTAGATTAGTGGTTGGGTGTTGGGGATTAGCTGGGGTGGCAGAGTCAAGGCTAGTTATTAGCAGTGAGGCATTTAGACTTCCGACTGCCCTAGGCCCAATCAACTGCATACACCCCCTCCAGCATACAGGCTACTTTTCTAACCCCTTTCACAGACCACGCCCCTAGCACTTTAAAACAGTGCAAACTATCAATCATTTGATCCACAAATTAGCAGGATATAATCATGTATAACAGTTGTTCTCAACCCGTGCCCTCAGTGGCTACTAACAGGCCAGGATTTGAGAATTTCCTTTTAAGAGCACAGGTGAGTTAATCAATATGACTGAGCCTCTAATCAACACACTTGTGTTCTAGCAGGGAAATTCCTAAGTCCTGGCCTGTTAGTAGCCACTGAGGGTACGGGTTGAGAACCTCTGATGTATAACATTAACTAACTAATAGGAGACAACTAGCAGGGTGTACCAGCTACAATGTGAGATGGCTAGTAGAAAACAACTAGCAGGGTGTACCAGCTACAATGTGAGACGGCTAGTAGGAGACAACTAGCAGGATGTACCAGCTGCAATGTGAGATGGCTAGTAGGAGACAACTAGCAGGGTGTACCAGCTGCAATGTGAGACAGCTAGTAGGAGACAACTAGCAGGGTGTACCTGCTACAATGTGAGACGGCTAATAGAAGACAACTAGCAGGGTGTACCATCTACAATGTGAGACGGCTAATAGAAGACAACTAGCAGGGTGTACCATCTACAATGTGAGCGGCTAGTAGGAGACAACTAGCAGGGTGTACCTGCTACAATGTGAGACGGCTAGTAGGAGACAACTAGCAGGGTGTAGCAGCTACAGTGTGAGATGGCTAGTAGGAGACAACTAGCAGGATGTACCAGCTGCAATGTGAGATGGCTAGTAGGAGACAACTAGCAGGGTGTACCTGCTACAATGTGAGACGGCTAATAGGAGACAACTAGTAGGGTGTACCTGCTACAAAGTGAGACGGCTAGTAGGAGACAACTAGCAGGGTGTACCTGCTACAGTGTGAGACAGCTAATAGGAGACAACTAGCAGGGTGTAGCAGCTACAGTGTGAGATGGCTAGTAGGAGACAACTAGCAGGGTGTACCTGCTACAATGTGAGACGGCTAGAAGGAGACAACTAGCAGGGTGTACCAGCTACAATGTGAGACGGCTAATAGAAGACAACTCGCAGGGTGTACCAGCTACAATGTGAGATGGCTAGTAGGAGACAATTAGCAGGGTATACCTGCTACAATGTGAGACGGCTAGTAGGAGACAACTAGCAGGGAGTACCTGCTACAATGTGAGACGGCTAATAGGAGACAACTAGCACGGTTTACCTGCTACAATGTGAGATGGCTAGTAGGAGACAACTAGCAGGGTGTACCTGCTACAATGTGAGACAGCTAATAGGAGACAACTAGCAGGGTGTAGCAGCTACAGTGTGAGACGGCTAGTAGGAAACAACTAGCAGGGTGTACCTGCTACAATGTGCTGTGCCTGCTTCAGGCTTGGCAATGTAGCGTTTGTCACATGCATCAGGTGGTGACATCAGGACTTTGCAACTGTGAAATTTAAATGAGTGGGGCCTGGCTATGAGCAGCAGAGAAATTAAATTAAATTAAAACAAAAAATGGAATCCCTCTATTTGAAAAAGCCAATCAATATTTAGTAGTAAGACTAAGCTTACACAGTGTGGGTGTTAGAGCTTGCAGGGAAAGGTAGGGACAGATTAATGAGCAGGCACATGAGCCTCATTGAATAAGGTGCACATGCCTGTGATACCCTTCTTCCCAGAAACCATACTCATACCCCTCTGTAACATGAACAAAACATGAATTAAATGAAATAAAGACTATGACACTGAAGTAGGTGGCAAAATAAGAGGTCACAGCTTTTATTAAAGGGATTTGACCTATTTAAGAGGACCCCTGGGGAACCCTCCCAACCTGCACCCTGGATCTGTAGCTGCAGCATGGCACAGCTTTTTGTTTCCCTTTTACATGCCTCTTATGGATGGGCATGAGAACTTTTCAGGCACTGGTTCAACCCCATGCTCATGAGCGACACTAGAGGTGGTTACCTTGAAACATAACAAAGGAGGCAAATAAGATGCGGTAGGCATGGAAGAAATGTGTAACAAGGTTTTCTTCAACATTAATCAATTAATTGTATCTTAATAGTTCATCAAATATATTTGTCTTCACCTTTTTATTTTAGTCAGTGTTATACAAATAGTCAACAAGTGAGTATTATAGACATTTTATGAGCATTTTTCATAGTATCATATTTAAATTGAAATTATTCTTTTCCACACATCATATATGCACTTTCACTAAGTATCCCATTATTTTTAGCATATTTTTTTATAAGTATTTATTTTTAAGTCATTTTTACATTCATACATACAGAATAATAATATTCAAAGTATTATACATTCTTAAATGTAATAGATCTCTAAGTAGTTAGTTGTTTTAATGTCATTTTCATAAGCAATCTATTTATTTTTCAGTCACTTTCACATTCTTCCAAATGGTTAAAATGTATTCATATTATCACAGCTAATAAATTATCTGAACAAAGCATCCTATATAATTATTCACTAAAACGTTTGTAACGCTGCAGTCATGCGCAGTAGAGACTGCCTGTGGCGAGGCTGATACAGAGCTGGACGCTCCGTATCAGCTGCGGTGCAGGCAGTCTCTACTACATATCACTGCCCCGCGACCGGCTGGCACTGTATCAGCCGCTGCGCGGGCAGTCTCTACTGAGCATGACTGCCCCGTGACTGGCTGGCAGTGGCACTGTGGCCTGTGTAACTGGCTCTTCAACTATCCTATATAATAATTCGCTAAAAAGTGTGTAACGCCGCAGTCATGCGCAATAGAGACTGCTGCGCGTGCTGCAGTCATGCACAGTAGAGACTGCCCGTGCCGTGGCTGATACAGAGCTGGATGCTCCAATAGAGCTTCCTGCTCTGTATCAGCTGCGGCACGGGCAGTCTCTACTGTGCATGACTGCCCCGCGATCGGCTGGCACTGTATCAGCCGCAGCGCGGGGATTCTCTACTGCGCATGACTGCCCCGCGACTGGCTGGCAGTGGCACTGTGGCCCGTGTAACTGGCTCTTTAACTATCATCATCATCATATGCAATAATTCACTAAAACGTGTGTAACGCTGCAGTCATGCGCAGTAGAGACTGCTGCCTGCGCCGCTGCTGATACAGAGCTGGACGCTCGGAAGGAGCATCCTGCTCTGTATCAGCCATGGCGCGGGCGGTCTCTACTGCGCATGACTACGGCATTACATAATGTCGTAAAAAAGTATTAACTATATGGTAGATACAATTAAAAGAGAGTACTTGCACTTATTCGTATCTCTCAAACTGTTATGGTTTGAGAGATATAGGAAAATAAAGTTCTCTGATTCTTCCCCTTTCTGCTTGACGAGCTGTAAAGCTGTCAGAAGCAGATTCTGGTCGCTTGACCAGATGTGGCTCTTCAGCAGCGCCGATATAACAAGATCTAAAGATGAATACTTTATTTGGAATGGTCTGCAAAGAGTGCCTGGCTTGCAAGCACACTTTGTAGACTGTTCCAATTAAGTATTTATTTCTAAATAGCGTGATTTCAGCTCTGCTGAAGAACCTCTGTCTTGTCAAATGACTGGAATCTGCAGCTGTCAGCTAGATGGCAGACTTGAGTAAAACAGCCAGGAAAAGGTAACTTTAGCAAGTTATATCTCTCAAACCATAAAGGTTTGCAAGATAAGACTTACATTGATGTTAATCTTTTTTTAATGTCTACAATATTAAATCAACGTAAAATTAACCATTACTATCCCGTTAAACTCGTTATAAATAAATCTCTGCCGGGAAATAACTAGGTGGCCTTTCTCTGTGTTCTGTGTGGATGCGACATGTATTGGTTTTGTTGGGATACTCATTCACAGTACAGAAATCATGCATGCATAACCATTTACCAGTTTAGTGAATATCACTCACTTTCATGCTCTCATCAGTTTTCTACTTTTATACATTCTTATTCATGCTTGTATTTTAAAATGTTTCAATACATTGATTTTTTAAAAAAAATTCTGCTGGAGTAAACTTGCTAACCTCCCTACAAAAGAAATAAACATACAAACAAAACAAAACAGATATAATTTCACACCAGTAATAGATTGTGAATCCGTGCGTTACTAAAGCATGCTGAATCTTTACACTACAGTAAACATGAACCCCAGCTTTTATTCTGTCTATCTGTAGAGAATGTATAAATAAGATTCCATACAAAACAGGTGCTGCAATAGATTTTCTGCCCCTATGCCTGCTTGTTCTAATTACTAAGCTGTGTATGCCGAATATACAGCTCTTGCACTTCTGCTGCCTTAGGTCTACTCGGCTTAGGCCTACATACTGAATATCAAGGTTTGTTCTAAGAGGAGGGAAATGTGCCAGTATATGGGCTTTGTTGGGTGTTCATTTCCTTTATGTCTTTTTTTAAAGTCATGTATTATAAAAGGTACAAAGAAAATGGTGTGACTTTAATCCATTTTCCTTTGAGAGCTATGGGGCAGATGTATTGCACTTGCTAGCAGAAACATCCAAGGAGCTGAAGGTTTTGTAATGTTTATTTTTTACTTTTGTAGCATAATTCAAAAGAATAGTACACATATGGGTGGCCCTAGAGGACCACTGCACTTTTTTTTGGAGCGATGCATTCTGGGATGGCAGTGCGGCATGCAGCTATGCTGCCATCCCAGAATTTTATGACTTGCAGGACAGTCACCAGTCCTTAATGTACATCCACCGATGACTGTCCTGGCATATATATATACTGTATATACATATATATATAAATAGGGGGTACTCCCATTACAGGGAGATTTTCCATTAAAATGTTATGATGGATCAACCTTGTAACTGTCTGATTACAAATAAAATAATAATAATAATAATAATAACTTTGAACTGGAATTACTTTTGATTAAAGCACCTTCTATCAGAGGACGTACCAAGCAATGCACTGGAGAACTATCTTCTGTTCACAAGGTTAAAATTCTTATTTAAATTAGTGTGATTATTTATTTGTCCCCTATGGTGCAATTGGGCTGTACCAGAATAGCTTTGCTATTTGTCTTTGTGTATAAGTCTATGCTTTTACCTTTCTGTCTATTTGTAATCCAAGCTAAAATAGATCAGGAACCATTTTTTTGTGTGCTAATCTTGCTTAATGCAGATGTGCTAAGCCATTTATGGCAAAGATCTCCTCTTTACCCTACTTGTATAAAGTCATAGCTGGGAACTCCTCTGATTTGCCTCGGAGACTCCAGTTTTTGCAACTAATTACCGGGTCTCCAGATAAGGGGAGTTTCTAATCAAAATCTGCCCACTTCTGTTCCTTCCCTGTCTGTTCCTCCCACTCCCCGCCCACTTCTCCTCCTTCCCCAGCATATTCACGCCCCCTCCCATGATTCAGCCCCACCCCCTTTTGCTGCAAATCATGTCATTGATCAGAGGCGTAACTAGAAGCCACTGGGCCCTGGTGCAAGAATTGCCATGGCCCCCCCAACGACACTGCCCCCCCTCAACCACATTGGCCTCCCCATTGGCCATCTCCACATTGCCTCCACTCTACACATTGCCCCCAATCTCCACATTGCCACCACGTTGCCCCCCATCTCTACATTGCCCCCCATGATCCATCTCCATGTTGCCACCACACTGCTCCCCTATCTCCACATTCCCCCCAATATCCACATTGCTACCACATTGCCCCCCATCTCTACATTGCCCCCCATGATCCATCTCCACGTTGCCATCACACTGCTCCCCCCCATCTCCACATTGCTTATCTCCTACCTCCCTGGTGGTTCAGTGCATGGCAGGAGAGGTCTGTACCTCCCTCCGCACAGACCTCTATGCAGATGGAGCTCCCATGTGGTCCTCTCATAATGCAAAGCGCCGGGAGATGATGTCATCTCCCAGCACTCTGCATTACTAGAGTGCCGGAGGGAGATCAGCTATTAGAATGTTGCGGGCGCCAACATTGATCTTCACCAGTGGCACCAAAGGACTCCACTCTGGGTAGTCCACAAGAAACATTTTCCAGGTATGCATAAAGTAGAGGGCAGTGGGGATGTTTATGGGCTTTTTAAGACAATCTGTTCCTATATATTGTTTCTTGCTGTATACTAAAAAGGTGCAAATGACATCAGCATAACATTAACCTTTTGAGTGCAAGAGGAGTGTGCATTGCATGTGCCTCTGGCATTGAAAGGGTTAATCCATTTTCCTACCCATGGTGTAGGTGAAGAATTCGGGTGACGCTCGCAATAAAGTGGTTCTGAAGGAAACGGAATTCCCCGGAAGGGACCGCAGGGTACAGGAGGGGAAGCATGTCATGGGGAGGGTTGATACATAAAGGAAGTGTGTATGAGGGGAGGAGTAAAGAAAATAGCTTAAAGGGCTGGTGACAGGAAATGGGCAAGTTGTCTGGAAGAAGAGGGGACAGAGGAAGCTTGTCCCTGCGGCTGTATGGTCTCCAGTGTTCCTGCCTGTCACTCGCCATCCGTTTTCCTAGTGCTGTGGCTGCTCACTCCAGACCCCGCGGAGTTTCTGGATTCTGTGCTCCGGTATGCCCCGGTCATGGCCTCCTGATTCCTGTCTTTTCTTGTCTTTTCTTTCATCTTTCTTCTCCCCCGTCCTTTCTTTTCCCCTACTGTCCTGGTGGCGATGTTTTTCTCCCCTTTCCTTTTTCTTTCTGTCTTCCTTCTGCTATTTTTGGCCGGTGGACGGGGCTCCGGTTCAAGTGGGTGGCCTTCATGGGGCACCTTCATTGCACCGAGTGAGCCGCTCCGATGCCCTGATCGGGTGCTGATGCAGTTTTTGTTCCTGACGAGCGGGGCTGCCTACGGCCTCCGCATGCAGGGCGATCTGTCGTCGGGAGCGGCAAGGGAGTCGGGGACCGGCTGGCTTTGGAGGATTGGTTTCCCTTCCTTCAGGGCTGGGCTTTCCGTTCCTTTGTTTTGGACTGCTGTGCTCTGGTTGCTTCCCTCATGGGTAGGACGTCGTCAGGGATCCTCTGTTTCCTTTTCCCAGGATATCCACGAAGGGGTGGGCTTTGGCCTACGGGCTGGGCCCCCGCCTTTTCTGGTTTTTCCAGTGGTGCTGACGGTTCCTTCCGGCATGGGAGTCTGGTCCGGCTGCGCCGGAGGGTCGGTTTCCGGTGGCTCCCAAGCTACGCTCCATGCTCATTCGCTGCGGGTGTGAGTGGATGGCGCCAGGTTTTTTCTCACAGGCCCTGAGTGTGTGCGCGCTGGGGTGCTGACCGCTGGCAGGTGGGTCGCAGATCTGCTGCATGGGGACGACGGGTACGTCCGGCTTTCGGCTGGGACCTCGCTGTTGCTGGGGGATGAGGCTGCGGCAGTGGGGTTCGCGCCTGGTGCGTGGCTCCGTTCTTCGGGATGCTCTGCTCCTTCCACATCTCCCTTCTCTCTACCCTTCGGGCTAAGGCATGGGTGCGCAGCGGTGCTGCTTGTGAGCTGCTGGCCGGGGCACACTGGGTGAGGGGATTTTTCGTGGGGCCCGCTGAGTTAGCATGCGCTTGCTTGCTTGCTTTGCTGTCTACTATCCTCACCCTTGGCTGCTTTGGCCTGTTCTTTGACTGGTTTTGTTCTCCTCCTTGGTTCATTCTGCCTTGTCTCTTTTCTGGCTTCCTGGGTGTCTGTCCTTGTTTTTCTCTCTTGTGTGCTTTTTGTGTTGTTTCTCCTTTCTGTCCTCTGTGTTCTATTTTTGTTTCTTTCTTTTATTCTTCTCTGGGTTCCCCTCTTGCCCCCCCCCCCCCTCCTTTTCTTCGATGTTTTTCTTTTTTGCATCTTGCTTGGGCCTGGCTGCTCTGCATTGGGGCTATTATGCTGGGTGGGGCGGGGTACTGTTCCTGTCATTGACCCCTCTGTGGGCTTCTCCTCTCTGGGGTTCTCGCGCTTGTAGTTATAATCTTAGTTACAAATGTAGTCCACAAAACAAGTCAATACAAAAAAAAAAAAAAAAAAAAAAAAAATTAAATACCACATACAAACTACAGTGTGGGTAGGGATAGGGTATATTCTGTATGTGTGCCTGTATGTGTAGATCGATCACCACTGCATTTCAATTGATGCTTAAGTTTTCTGGCTGTTCCTTATGTTGCATGGATGCCTAGTTACAGGCAGCTATGGCTGTATGGGAGACTGCTCAGTGTCTCTGACCAGGACGGCCCAGTTCTAGGGTGGGGTGCTTGTGTGTTCCTTGTCTTCGCGGGCTTGGCTCGGCCCTTATGGCTGATAGCTCCCCTCCCCTGGGTTGTCCCATGGCGGACAGGGTATCCCCGTGTCTGGGGTCTGTATGGGTATGTGTCTGTACAAGCCACGTCAAAAAAAAAAAAAAAAAAAAAAAAACAAATATATATATATATATATATAAATATCGATACATACTTACATAATTCAGTAACTTGCTAGGATGCTGGCTCTGGGGTGGTGAACTGTAGGGTTTACTGCGGTTCTTTGGGATGCTGCTGGGGTTCCTTGTCCTCAGGAGGGTTGTCTAGGGGATCCTCTGGGGTGTGTTTCTGGAGTGCCTCATTCCTGTTCTGGTGTGGGATGGGGAGCTTTGGTCATTCCAGTCTCTGGATTGCCTTTTGCTACTGGTGCATGGAGGTTGCGGTTCGTGGAGTATTCCACCCAGGTTGGAGATGCCAGGTCCCCTTGTGCCGCTTGCGCATGGAGGAGGTGGCATTATGGTGCTCGCTTGCAGTAGTTCCGAGGAGCTGTGGGGTCATACGGGCTGGCATCCTTCGGGGTCCGGGCTTCCTGGGGGGGTTCTTCACGCAGAAGGTTTTGGCTTGTCTGTTTTCTGGTGCTCCTGTGTCCTGCTGCTCCTGTACTGTGCTCGGAGGGTGGTGCTGTGAGCCTGGACGCCACATTTGTCCTGGATGGTGGTCTTTCTTCATACCCATGGTGCTTCGGTATTGGTGCACGGCATGCCGGTTCAGGACAGTGCTTCTCTTCCTGGTGGTCTGGTTCTGGTTCTGATACCTGACGTTGGGGGCGTGGAACTAGTGTTCCGTTATCACTTGTGCACTGTGGCTTCCATTTGTCTGGATGGACTCTTTGCTGCTGGTTGGAGTGGCCTAGTGGTGTCCCGTGTGGTGGTATCGTTTCCTCCCCATGTTTGCGGACTTGGTGAACGGCGTGTCAGTTCGTGGCAGTGCCTATTCCTACTTGGTGGTTTGCTCCTCTGCCCACTGTACTGGTGGTCCGCAGTGGGCTGTGTGGTGGAAACGGACGCCCCAGGAGTCCTGTGTGGGGGTCTCTCTTCGTGTCCTGGGTTCCTCATAGTTGGTGTTCAACATGCCAGACCGTGGCAGTGTTTTCTCTTTCTGGTGTTCTGGTCGCGGTCTAACTCTATATCGCAGATGGATGGGGATGGAGATGCTCCTGGCTCCCGCTGCGCGGGTGGAGCGCTGCCGGTTGTGCAGGGAAACCTAACGCCGCATGCTCCTGTATGGCGGTTCTATATTACACTCTATTGGAGGTTGCCAGGCCAGTTCCCGGTTGCTCTTACCTTTCTGGTGGGTCCAGTTCCAGTCCGGCAGTGTACGTTGGCGCTTGTGTTTGTTTTGCACTGATGGGTTTCTATGTCTTGGACTGCTGGGATGGGTATATATGTAATTTTATATATTTGTGTATCTGTATCTGTTTATGGGTGTGGGTGTCAGGGGCATGTCATCGCTTAGGGGGCAACCGCTGTGCTCTGGTTTTGATACTTGTTTTTTGGGGGTTTTTTGGGTGTACACGGGTGCTTTGAAGTTTGGATGTGTTATGGGTTGGACGGCGTGTGTGTGTGTGTTGGTTTGTGTTAATGTGGTGTTGTGTGTCGGTGCAGTTATATGGGTTGGTTTTTGTTGTGTTGCCTGCTGGTATGTGTGGCTTTGCTGGTGTGAGGTGTGACTTTCCTTGGCCTGCGCCGGCGCTGGGCCGTGGCGGTCCTGGGGGTCTGTGTATTGGACCGTGGGGAATGGTTGCTGTATGTTGGTGTGGTGTATAGTGCCATTGCCGATTGGGTGTAGTTTACAGGTCCATCGTGTCTCCCCCCCCCTTGTTTTAATGTACCTGAGAGTTGTGAGTTTTGTTTCGCCTTGCTGTGGCAAAATCTCTTGGTATTTATCGGGCCTGTCTCTTTCCATTCCTCTACTCTGGGTACACTTTTGCCGCTCCTCACCCACCCCTCTCGGGTCGGCACGTGTGGCTATGGGTGTTTCGGTGTGTGGGTGTGTATTCGGTGTAGTGGGGGTTGCCTGGGTGTTTTCTGGGTTGGGGCTCGATATGCATTGGGGTACTAGGTATGTATATATCTATGTATTATGGATAGGTCGGTGATTGGGGTCTGTATGGAGTTTTTTGACTGTTCTGGTGTATGGTGTTTCTGTTGTTGTTCCTTGTGGTTTGTCTGCTGCTTGGGACAGCTGGCATGCTTGGTTAGTGGTCCAGGTGTGTCCGGTGGGTGCAGTTGGCTTGTTTGGGGTGTTGTGGTGCCTGTTCGGTACTCTTTGTATGCTGTCCTGGGGGTGGCTGGGTTTGAGTTGTGATTTGTTGTGCGTGGGGATGGTGTGTGTTTTTGTGGGATGGTTGGTGGCTAGTTCTTGCTGGTCGTATGTGGTTGGTGTGGGGATTTGGTTCTGTGGAGTTGGTTATTGGGTGGTGCCCGGTGGGGGCTGTGTGCCTTAATTTTGGTGTGTTGTGCAGTTCTGGGGGACAGACCATAGGGTTCGTGGGTAGGGAGGGCCCGAGGGTCGAGGCATCGATCGTCGGGACTGATGGCGGGGGGCCCGACTGGTCAAGGTATTGACAGTCGGGCCTTGTGGCGGATAGTACTTGCATGGTTTTCAGAGATCGATAACTGAGGTGGTAAAGTTAGGGGATTTTATCATCGGGCGGAAGCCCTTTGGGAGTTTGCCCCGGACTTAGGTCGCGGGAGTTAACGTTACCCATTGAAGCTAAAGTGGTGGCCAATGGGGTAATTAATTGGGAATCAGCGGTAAGTGCTGAAAATGGTGGAATCAGCTGTAAGTGCTGAAAATGGTGGAATCAGCTGTTAAGTGCTGAAGAATGGTGGAGTCAGCTTTGAGTGCTGACGAACGTTGGGAGCAGCTGTTGAGCTGAAGAATGTGGGAATGTTGGCATGAGCCCGTACAATTTGGCCATGCTTGGTTAACGATTGATTATTGGTTAATGGTTAATTATTGTTTGTTGGAACAAGAATAATAATATGAGTGAAAATAGTTAAATAAAGCTGTGGTCTGTTAACCCCAAAAAGTATATGTGTTTGTGTAGTCATTTATGGATCATACCCTCTCCCTATGACACGGAATTCCCCGGAAGGGACCGCAGGGTACAGGAGGGGAAGCATGTCATGGGGAGGGTTGATACATAAAGGAAGTGTGTATGAGGGGAGGAGTAAAGAAAATAGCTTAAAGGGCTGGTGACAGGAAATGGGCAAGTTGTCTGGAAGAAGAGGGGACAGAGGAAGCTTCCCTCCCTCCCTCCCTTTATGGTGTGTGCTCTGGTTGTATGTTTCGCTGGGCGGATAGTACTTGCATGGTTTTCAGAGATCGATAACTGAGGTGGTAAAGTTAGGGGATTTTATCATCGGGCGGAAGCCCTTTGGGAGTTTGCCCCGGACTTAGGTCGCGGGAGTTAACGTTACCCATTGAAGCTAAAGTGGTGGCCAATGGGGTAATTAATTGGGAATCAGCGGTAAGTGCTGAAAATGGTGGAATCAGCTGTAAGTGCTGAAAATGGTGGAATCAGCTGTTAAGTGCTGAAGAATGGTGGAGTCAGCTTTGAGTGCTGACGAACGTTGGGAGCAGCTGTTGAGCTGAAGAATGTGGGAATGTTGGCATGAGCCCGTACAATTTGGCCATGCTTGGTTAACGATTGATTATTGGTTAATGGTTAATTATTGTTTGTTGGAACAAGAATAATAATATGAGTGAAAATAGTTAAATAAAGCTGTGGTCTGTTAACCCCAAAAAGTATATGTGTTTGTGTAGTCATTTATGGATCATACCCTCTCCCTATGACATGACTGTGTGTCAGTATGCACTAATGCGTTTCTACTCTCTACCCTGTAGAAGTAACGGGTCAATCTGAAACAAACCAACTGCATCATGGGGGAGTGATAAACATTCCCAAAATTGAGTTTAAATGGGGAAGGGAATTATAATTATGAAAAAATATGTGTTGTAGAGCTTATCCCTTTGGATTAAACAAGAATACTTCCAGTGCTGGAGATGTTTATTTCATAAATTATTACAGAGTAAACTCATATGTTTTGGTGAATTTGAGTTCAGTATTTTTTTGTAGACAGGTGGCGCTGTTGCTGTTACTACCTGTGAAAAGCTGCAAACCTAGCAGCAAAACATGTTGAACTCAAGCCCTCAGAAAAATGCCAAGTTAAATTTATGAAAACTTTTGAAACAAACATCTCCTTCTTTTACTGAATAGGAAAAATCCTACAATATCCTATATAATAATTTGCTAGGATGTTTGTCAGAAGCCGTCATGTGCAGTAGAGACTGCTCGAACGCTCAGAATGCTGGGAGTTCTGTGCTGGGAGCATTCTGTGCGGAATGTTGGGAGTTCAGTGCTGGGAGCATTCTGTGCGGAATGTTGGGAGTTCTGTGCTGGGAGCATTCTGTGCATTCAGGCAGTCTCTACACAGTGCATTGCGTGAGTGATGGCTGTAAGCAGAGCAGGACCAGCCTTTTAACATCTCACAGAACTTGACCCATGTACACGGTCTTTTACACTAGTATATTCATAATCATGATTTGCTGCTCCTTTAAATGAGAAATTTAACCCTTGGAATGATAAGAAAGTCTAACATTTTTGAAAAGCAATGCGCTGGAGATCTCTCCAGCTTTCAAGAGTTAACCATTTCAGTGCCAGAAGGGAACGCAACGCATTGCAAAGCAATGCGTTGCGTATTCCTCTGGCACTGAAAGGGTTAAGACTTTGAGAACCAGAGGGCACTTAGGGTTCAACATTTTAATTAATGGGAAGTTTTATTTGTCCCTTATGCTGTAATGGTTTGCACCAACGTTGCACCATGTTTTCTTATATACATTTGCCTCTGACTCGATAGGGGTTTGTTTGTCTTTATTTTCATTCTGTTTGTATATAACTCTGTCTGATTGGATTAGCCAGGGCAGTACACTAGGGATTGCTATTAATTCATGCATATAACAAACAAATATAATACATGGAATAAATAAAGCAGAACACGGGTGGATTTATTAAGTAGCAGGTTCTCTTGGCATGTCTGACTCAACGGCATATGCCTTAGGGAACATGTTAACTGCACAGTATCAAGTGGAGAATGCACAATGCTCAGTGTGTATGACAACTACAAAATGAAAGGCAAATGGTTTTACTGTACATTATAAAACAGGAGTATTGTGTGAAGAACAGACAGTGTACCTAGGTTCCATTAGACAAGCGCATACACATTTATATATGAAGTATCATCAAGGGCATATAAATAGAGAACAATCATTAGTGATGTGTTTCTATACCGTTTACGTTATTGTTTGTTTACATAATTTAAAGGAACACTTACATCTTTCAATAATAAACCTTCATTTACCTAAATCTTTGCAGAAAACTCTAATGGTCACTATGAATTCATTATGTGTGGTCTGGTTTTCCAGAATTAATCATTAATTAGAAATGGATATCATATCTGTGGAGGCAGACATGTTGCCGGACTCAAGAACTCCAAACCCACGGTAGGAGGAGATTGTGAAATTTCAGTGCAGTGACAAAGAATCATTCCTGCCTTTATGAACATGATATCCAGTGCTAGTTAAAATCCTTTGAGTGACAGAGGGTTGTCCAGTACATTGGACACCCTTCTGGCAGTCTGAGGGTTAAATGCTAATTTTAGGGAACCTAGCTATGGAGAATTGATTCATAGTGGCCATAAGCATTATCTGAATGGACTGAGATAAGTGAGGGTTAATATTAGGAGGAGTTAGTGTCCCTTTAACCCTTTCTATTAGTATTGGTGTCTAACAACTCAAAAAAGGAGGCTTCACAGGTAACGCTAACAAGTTAACCCACAACAAGCAGCAGTCCGGGGAAGTTACCGTCCCTTAAAGTGTTAGTAATGTCGACATATTAAAAAATGCCATATTGCAGCTATTAGAAAAATAAGCTAAATGACCCCAGTCATATCTCTCAAACATTTATGGTTTGAGAGATATAGAAGGCTAAAGTTCCCCTTTCCCTCCTGTTTCCCTGATGTTATCTGTGAAGCTGACAGCAGGAGATTCGAGTCGGCCAACTCAGGGCAGCTCTTCAGCAGAGCCGAAGTAGCGAAATGTAAAAATAAATACTTAATTGGAACGGTCTACAAAGTGTGCCTGGTTGCAGGCACACTTTGTAGACCGTTCCGATGAAGTATTTATTTTTACATTGAGCTACTTCGGCTCTGCTGAAGAGCTGCCTGCTTGTCCAGGGACCAGAATATCCTGCCGTCAGCTTACAGCTGATATCAGGGAAACCAGAGGGGGGGGACTTTAGCCTTCTATATCTCTCAAACTATAAAGGTTTGAGAGATGGGACTGGGGTGGTTTTGTTTATTTTTCTAATAGCTGCAATATGAAATTTTTTTTATATATATCGACATTACTAAGGACCGATTTGATCATTGTCAGTGCGCTGGTACAAGTGACTGATGACTTGTATCGGTGAGCCCAACAGGTGTCTGAGAGAAACCGCTCCAGTCCTGGAGCAGTCAATTTGAGACCCTGTTTGTGCTTAAAGCTCTCCCGCAGGAGCTCTGTAAAGCACAAAGTATGTGACGTACCAGGACGTCACTGGTCCTTCAGGGAAAAAACACTGTTACGGTCCTTGGTCACTGGTCATTACGGGGTTAAGCCACTGAGGCTGATGTACAAAGACAACGTATATAAAAATAAGCCTGCACCAGTCCCCAATAAGCAGTCACTGAATAAAGCTACAAATAACCTAGGTGCTCTCAAGGCCATAAACGAGACATAACAAACATAAAGGAGACTAGAAGATGCTAGAATTGCATCCCTGATTCCTTAAAAGAAGAGCCTTAAAAATGAGGCACTCAAGCAGGTGACAAATATATAGTAAACTTTATTTTCACCAGATATCACGTTAGAGAAAATATAAAAACATTTAAAACTGTGGACAGGCTGTGCAGATAAATATAATAGGTCTAGAGTATACCTCCCTATATTGCTGTATATAAATAGACATTTAAAGTGCCTATCTAATAAGGGCTACATATCATCAATACCAGGGTTCAAAATTTCCACTCGCCACTAGCCAATGGCGAGTAGAAATTCAGCCCTGGTGGGTATGTTTTGGCTTGCAGTGGCGAGTAACTTTTCAGGTCTGGCTAGTAGCAAAGGATTTAAGATTATAAGCCCTGATCAAAACTATAAAGTGCAAAATATAACATATGATCTGTGAATACATAAGTGGAAAAACATGCAGCAATATACTTATCAGAATATTATGTGCAAGTATTCAGATCATAATGCATAGCCGTGGTTACACCCACACAACCCTATGTGTATCACCATTTGCATGTGATGTGCCAGGACTGTTAGCAGTCCTTCAGGGAAAAAAAAACATTTGTTTAAAGGGATAGTAATACTTCGTTTTATCTTTATTTTATTTTGTAGGCATTAAAAAAACATGAAGAACAATATAAGTATTATCTCTCAAACCTTTATGGTCTGAGAGATATTCACAAGCAAAGTTTCCCCTCACTGACCAAAACGGTCAAGTCTGCCATCTAGCTGTCAGACTTGGAATCCGGTCGGCAGACCGGCCGTGGCTCTACAGCAGAGCCGAGATTGCAAGATATAAGAAGAACTACTTCATTCGAATAGTCTACAAAGTGTGCCTGGTTTCCAAGCACACTTTTTAGACCCTTCCAATGAAATAGTTGTTTTTATAATTTGCAATCTCGGCTCCGCTAAAGAGCAACCAATTGATCTGTGGAGTGGATTCCAAATCTGACAGCTAGATGGCAGACTTGACCATTTTGGTCAGTGAGGGGAAACTATGCTTGTGAATATCTTTCAAACCGTAAAGGTTTGATGGATAAGACTTATATCGCTCTTCATGTTTTTTATGCCTACAAAATAAAATAAAGATAAAACAAAGTATTTCTATCCCTTTAAATAAGAAACATGTGGGAAGGGCAATAGTATCGTATTTTTAGAGACAGATAAATTCATCAATCTTTATTACAGATCTGATTATTCACATTTACCTGGGATACTCCATCAGGGACGAGTGGAAGTCCCCCTGTTGCCTGGTGAATGGGAATTTCTTCAAGGCTTATTTTCTGTGTGAATATATGTTTTGCTGTTGGTGACACTGACTCTATGATACTAGTGAGTTTCTTGATGCTCTGTTGTTTTGGCAATTTCTCTTTTTTCTTTTAATGGATATCGGTCTTATATGGATGTAACTACATAGAGATCTGTGTGGAGATCGGTGAAATATCCTCCACTCGCTGATGTGCTACATTTATTTGTAGCCACTCCTTTTGTGAGTAGATGGAATGATGATCATTGTGTTCTACAGTTTTTATTATCTCAACAATACTAGTCTATACGGCACCCTCTTTTTCTCCTTTTCTTGTGTCTGTGTAAATGGAACCTTTAAAGGAGCAGTAAACTTTTTTTATGAAAACACATATTTTACAGAGCATTTCCTGCTGAATAAAACAAGGTCACTCCCATCACTGTCAGATGTTTTATTCAAAATTTATAGCAGTTCAAATAATCAGGAAGTGAATTTACTGTGTTTACTTCCTGATAGTTCTAACTGACAGGAAGTGACAGGCAGCTTATATCACATTCTATGGAGAACTGTATGTCTCTGACTTTTCTGACTTTCCTTTCCATTAGAATCTAACAGGAAATCTAATTAGAATTTGACCACTAGAGGGAACTGCTAATGTAAAAAAATATGGGTTTAAACTGTAATAACTCTGGAAATATAAATCTCTCAGCAGTGGGAGTACCCTTATTTTACTCAATAGGAAAATCCCTACAATATATATTTTTTCATAAAAAAGTTTACTGCTCTTTTAAGCTGAACTACCATGTCATAAAATGTTTAGCTTAACTAAGTCCCCTTCTGGCGACTAGCTGCTTAGCAGCACTAGTCGCCAGAATTATTACCTGATTTAATAGATATATGCTTTATTCCCCAGCTGTCAGTAGCATGGAGTGCGGACATCCTGCCAGAATGATGTCTGTGCGCCTGCGCTGTCAGTCCTAGCCGCAGCCGGCCGGCTCCTAGCAAAGCCTCCTAGACCCGGCTGGGACTGACAGCGCAGGCGCACAGACATCATTCTGGCAGGATGTCCGCACTCCATGCTACTGACAGCTGGGGAGTAAAGCATATATCTATTAAATCAGGTAATAATTCTGGCGACTAGCGCTACTAAACAGCTAGTGCCAGAAGGGGACTTAGTTAAGCTAAACATTTTGTGACGTGGTAGTTCCGCTTTAACTTCTTGAATGCTAGAAAGATCTCAAAAAATTATGAACTATTCAAGTACATACCCTACAAGTGTCCCTCTTTAGGAGCAACAGTGCCTCTTTGAGACCCAAATTCCTCTGTCTCTTTTTCTTATCCTGCTGTCAGCCTGTGTGGTGTGTATATAAGTGTATCACATTGCTGCACAGCAATAAAACTCACATTCAGCGGGAAGGTGGCCGTTAAGGATCACTACACTTTTTTGTTGTTGCTGCAATGGATTCTGAGATACACCACTTGGCGACCCTGGAATTCCTTGACGTGATTGCCGGTCCTTAAAGGAATAGTAATGTTTCATAATAAAAGCAGCTCTAATTAAGCATCATAGTATTTGAACTTTGGAGAGTGTTATTTCAATTCTGTCAGATTTGTAGTTCAAGAGTAATTCAATGACAAAATATCTCCCTCCTGCCCCTTTTACTGATGTAACACTGCTCAGCCAGAGCAGAAGGGAGGTGCCCAGGTAGATTGCAGAGAGGGACAATCTTCAATGAAGCTAAGGGAGAAACCTGAAAAACTTGTCAAGAGGGGCAGGGCTTTCATTGTTCTCACAGAAAGAAGATTGTATCCTGCTGTTATCTGTCTGGTCTATGGACTGCATTCCACATCTGAGAAGAGATGGCTTACACTAGGTAAAAGGGGCAGGAGGGGAAACTCTGCTTGTGAATATCTCTCAAACCATAAAGGTTTGAGAGATAAGACATATCTTTCTTCATTTTTTTTTAATGCCTACAAAATAAAATAAAGATAAAACAAAGTATTACTATCCCTTTAAGCATCTGACCGCCATGTTGGCCCTGGCACGTCATTAGTCAGTTTCCACAAAGAGCTCTCAATGTAACAGGCAGTAATCTAAGTATTCGTGCAATACCACCTAAAACAAAAGCATCTCTCTTTGGCCATTTGAAATGTTGAGACGTAAGCAGGTGTTAAAAGTGCCATTTAAATCAATGTGAATTTCAGCTTGTTCCCCATGATGCAGTTGGATTAACCTAGATCTGGACTGCTTCTTCCTTGTCTTTCAGCTTCAATAACTTGGTTTTGAGCAAAACCAATCTCACTGGCTGCTACTGTTGGGACTCGGCAATCTCCATTGTGGCCTAGGAGAGTGCTCAGACTCTGAAACTGAACTCTTATTGTTACAAATCTTATAGTTCAGGTCCATAAAGGAATTAGCTAAACTACTTTTTAGCTACTTTTGACCCCCATATCAATTAACTCAGTGATGGGTAACTTGAGGCCCTCCAGATACTGACAGTTTATAAAGCCCATTATTCCCTGCCAGGATGATGGAAATTGTAGTCCTGAACAGCCGGAGGTCCTCACTTTGCTCATCCCTTGGGCGTTATGCACTAAGATATGATAAAGTAGTGATAACAAGGAGATAACTTCTCCAGTCATATAATTTTTCCAGTCCCTATTATAATTCTATGGAACTTATGCACTAAGATCTCTCCAATTTGAGGAAACATTAGTTCATAGTTTCCACAGAATATCATAGGAACTGGAAAAGTGATATCACTGGAGATGTTATCTCCTCTATATCACCTCGTTATCTCACCTTAATGCATCTCCCCCCCTGTTTAACTAATCAGGGGGTTAAATGCAGTTCAGACTAAGCCTGAAATTTGGAGCCCACGGGGGCCAACTTGCCACCAATTAACTACTGAAGGGATCACTCTCCTTTAAGGCTAGGAAAAAAACCTGAATCCTTAAGAACCACATACACAACTTTTTTTTTTGTTTCAGGACCCTGTACCACCATACAATTTCACAAAAGGTAAAAGAACAAGTATAATTATCTGTTAATAAGATAATATCCTAAATCGTCTTATGTTATAAATACCCATGAAACATTTAAATCCTAAAATATATCACGTTGCATTTTAACAGCAGACTGAGGAAACAAAAAATACCCCCTTTGTACTTTACTTCCTGATGTGTCTTACATAGATGAGTTCAGCCTCCTGAACAGGAAGTGAGATGTGCAAAGGAAAATTGTTCCCCCAGACAGATGGATGGATGGATAGATAGATAGATAGACAGATAGATAGATAGACGGACGGACGGACGGACGGACAGATAGATAAAATAAGGTGATTTTTCATATAAGATAAACAAGTGTCTTGGCATTAGATTTCCTTAAATCTGACAGTAAGCGTGAGCACCACCAGCTAACAAGCTGTATGTATAGAGCATTCCTAAGATGTTGTCTATCTTCCAGTAATATGATTATTTTCCAATATTAAATCCAGGGGATGGTGAGTGTAGCAGTATTCAGAGAAAGTTATTATGAAAGGCTTACACAGGTGCTTTTATGAAACCACACATTTTTATATATGAGATTCCTGAATTTCATTTTGTGTACGTCTGTTTATATTCAGAGGTTGAAAAAGTGTGTGTGTGTGTTTTTGCATGTATGAATTATGTGTGAAAGTGTGTGTTTGTGGGAATGAGTGTGTGTGTGTTTGCATGTATGAATGATGTGTGAAAGTGTGTGTGTTTGTGGGAATGAGTGTGTGTGTGTGTGTTTGCATGTATGAATGATGTTAAAGAGTGTGTTTGTGGGAATGAGGGTGTGCTTGTGTGGGTGTGTTTGCATATACGAGTGTTGTTTGAAAGTGTGTGTGGGAATGAGTGTGTGTGTGCATGTATGAGTGTTGCGTGAAAGTGTGTGTTTGTGGGAATGAGTGTGTACGTGTGTGTTTGCATGTATGAGTGTTGTTTGAAAGTGTGTGTGTTTGTGGGAATGAGTATGTGTGTGTTTGCATGTATGAGTGTTGTGTGAAAGTGTGTGTTTGTGGGAATCAGTTTGTGTGTGTGTTTGTGTGTGTATTTATGTGTATTTTTGTAGATCACAGCTGGTAATCAAAGCATTGACCAATACATTATCATCTCATTGCATCTAATAAAAGATCACTTTGAGAACCCTCATTTACCCAATACAGATATACCTGATACAAATTAAGAAGAGCACTTATTACTTAATGATTGGAACAATCACATTATACTGCTTGGGAACCAGGAAGGATGACTTCTCTGATGTTCAGTTAATGTGACCCTGGAGACATTACTTGCTCCACATTAAAGTCAATCAATCTTTAAAAAATAAATTGGAAGTGCTCACAGGACACAATGAATTGGATTTACTAAGAAGAACTGGAACAATTCTGTAGCAAACCAACTGCACATTGTGGGACAAATAAAAATAACCCATATTCTAATTGCTTTTAAATTAGGCTTTTAACCCTTTGAGTGCCAGAGAGTTATCCAACGCAATGTGTTGGATACCTCTCTGGCACTCAAAGGGGTTAACCCACTGAATGCTAGTGAGGTCTCCAACACATTACAAAACAACGAACTGGAAAAAAAGACATTGTTGAACTGGTAAAAGTGCAGAGACGTGCAACAAAACTGATAAGGGGATTGGAGGATATGAGTTATAAAGAGAGACTAGACAAACTGGGTTTGTTTACATTAGAGAAGAGACGTCTAAGGGGTGATATGATTACCATTTACAAATATATTCAAGGTCAATACAAAGAGCTCTCCAAATAATTATTTATGCAAAGAACTGAGCTAAGAATGAGAGGTCATCCATTAAGACTCGAGGAAAGGCGCTTTCGACTAAAACAGTCGAAAGGTAGGGATTTTTTTACAGAAAGGGTGGTAAAGTGATGGAATTCTTTGCCTTGGGATGCTGTACTTGCAGATACTGTAACTGCTTTCAAAAAAGCAAAGGATGCCTATCTAGCACAGAACAATATTGAGAATTATAATAGATGGCTTCAATGCAGCTAGGTTGTTGATTCGGGGAACTATCTTACTTCCATTTGGAGTCAGGAAGGATTTTATTTTACCCACTTGGGGCGAAATTGGAATTGGTTTCAGTGGGTTTTTTCACCTTCCTCTGGATCAATGGGGTGTTCAGGCATGGGTTGGACTTGATGGACGCATATCTTTGCCTCGTCAACTATGTTACTAGGTCTATTATTCAAAGGCTTAAAGACCTTTGAAGACATTTTATTTTTCCCTGATGATTCAGCTGGCTGATTCCAGAATTCCTGCAATGCTCCTTAACATGTTGTCATAAAAATGTTGCTTATTCATTATGTCAATCAAAGTGACGGCAACTGTTTGATCTGTAGGAACAACAGCCTTGTCAGGCCCCCTCACCCTGCACCAGCCAGTGAAGGTCAGTACTATGTGCTAGGCATGGGGGTGGGGTTGCACTTTAGTCTGACGTTACACAGCATATCTAGAACTGGAAGATTTGCTATTTATCACTGTCAGATAAGTAGTCTGGTACTTGCTGAAGTCCCAGGTCTGTGCTTAAACGAAAACTAACACTTCCTAATAATAAGACCCCCCCACACACACACACACTTACTTTCCATGGTCAGAAAATCCTAATGGACCCTATGAATTTTGTTGCAGTACTTCTGATGAAGAGATGACATCTTCAATCGTCCCTGGTCTGGATGTGAGGTCCATGGAGGTGGAAGCAGAATGCATGAGTCTACTTAATCGTTTAAGGACCAGAGTGGTGGGCAGTGCATTGTGAAACAATGCATAGCACCTCTCTTGTCCTTGACCCTTTGAGTGCCAGAGGGGTATGAAATGCATTGCTCTGCAGTACGTTGTATACCCATCTGGCACTCAAAGGGTTTAAGGGTTAAGATAACCATGTGCAGTGATCAGACTCCGAAGTACTGTCATCCAACTGTCATGTTAGGACCACAGGGCCACAAACTCTGTCCATTGCATATGGTTATCTTAACCCTTCGAGTGCCAGTGGGGTAGTTTGAAATAACTGCCAGCAACTGTCATGTTCACTTCCATTGATCTGACATCCATGACCGAATGAAGATGTTCTCTTGATCAGCGGTAAAATGGCAAAATTCATTGTGGTCTTTAGGATTTTCAGGCCATAGTAAGGAAAGTGTGTATGTGCGTGTATTAGGATATGCATTGCATGATGCTAACCTCCATTCTAGTGATGGCACAGTTGAGATGCACAGTACACTAATAAATTAGGCTGGCCCAATCCACAGGTCTTTTGGGATCCTAGTGACTCCTGTGGTTACAGTATGCACATCACTATTGCAGGATAATTTAAGTGATCATGCTATGTCTCTGTGTGATATTATATTTGCAAAGCTTATACCACCCCCCCCACCAGCACAGGATACTCATTTACACAGCCTGCTGGGCTGACGTGGTCATATGATTTTACATTAAAACTTATTTGCCTTCTTGGTTAGTACTGTCAATAGCTGAGTTATTGTTTCCTGTCAACCTCCTGCAAATACATTTTTGGTGACAGGTTCTCTTTGACTCTTTAACTGCTTAGCAATGCGTTGCATACCCTTGTGGTATTCAAAGAGTTAACTCTTTGTGAATTATGTATTAAGAAGAACAGGAGGTTATTCACTAAGGTGTGATAAAAAGGAGATATCTTCACCAGTGTAATAAACTCTCCAATTCCTATTCTTACTCCAGTTCCTGTATTATTTGATGGAGTCTATGTAATAACATCTTTCCAATTTGAGAGATCTCCTGGGTCAAACCAAATTTACTATAGGAGACAAATAATAATGAAAAGATGTATACTGATGTATGTGAGGTTTTTAATCCCTTGAATGCTAGATAGGTCTGCAAACATTTTGAAGCGATGTGTCGGACACCATTCTAACATTCAGGGGTTTAACCCCTTAAGGACCAGACATCTTAGGGGTGGATTCCAGTTAAGGACCACAGAGGAGTTTGGCATGCCAGCACACGTGACTGATGATGTGTACCGGCGCGCTGAACTGGGGTCTAAGAGAAACCTCTCTGGTCTAGGAGTGGTCAATTTCAGACCCCGTTAATACTTTAGGCAAGGAAACTGGTGATGGTCCTGATGCATCACTGGTCCTTAAAGGGATAGTAATACTTTCCATAAAGATTGTTTAATATCATTCTTCTTAAATAAATAAATCAAAGGATCCAAGTTTTTTTTTTAATAAGTTGTATACTTTGGGAGAAATATCCTTGCAAAGTTCCCCCCTCCTGCCCCTTTTATTGATGTCAGCGCTCCAGCTGACAAATTTGTAATGTGGTCCGCAGACCGGGTGACTCTACTGCAGAGTCGAGATAACATTGTATAGAAAGAGAATCTTCATGCGAACGGTCTACAAAATGTGCCTGGTTTAGCACTGACGTCAATAAGAGGGGCAGCAGGGGGGAGCTTTGCAAGAATATTTCTCCCAAAGTATACAACTTATAAAAAAACAACTTGGATCCTTTAATGTATTTATTTAACCCTTTGAGTGCCAGAGGGGTACGGACTGCATTGCAACACCATGCAGTCCGTACCCCTCTGGCATTCAAAGGGTTAAGAAGAATGCTATTAAACAATGTTTATAGAAAGTATTACTATCCCTTTAAGGGGTTAAACAACGCATTTCAATCAAGGATCATTTCTGTTTGTCCCTTATGGTGCAGATGGTTTGAGCCAACATTTCCTTTGTACATCAACCTCTCTGAAATACAGAGGATGGACAGCTTATTACAAAAGCACTGTATTTCCAGCCCCTCTGACATCCAAAGGGTTAAAGTTTGATTTTATTTACAGAAATAATGCACTAAATTTGGTTAACTCCACAAATCAATACTCTTAATACCTAGAGATGAAAGCAGAAGCAGTAATGCACAATTCTAAAGCTAATAGCCATGGCTAAACCATCAGATAACATAACACATCTGTAGCAAACAAACTTGACATTTTTCTGCAAATTGTAATGCGCAATTACTGTTTATTGGCTGAATTTAACAGATTGAAAAAATCAATCAGAAAATGTGGCGTGAGGAAAGGTTTGGGCACCCTGTCACTCGGTATATAGTAACACCCCCAGAAATGACAGCCTACAAATGTTTCTTGTAACCAGGTAACAGTGTTCTATTCTTTCTTTAAGAATTGTTCCCACTCTTCCTTGCAGAACACTTCTAGTTAAAGGGATAGTAATGTTTCATAATAAAAGCAGCTCTAATTAATCATCATAGTATTTGGACCTTGGAGAGTGTTATTTCAATTCTGTCAGAGTTGTAGTTCAAGAGTAATTCAATGACAAAGTATCCCCCTCCCTCCCCTTTTACTGATGTAACACTGCTCAGCCAGAGCAGAAGGGAGGTGCCCAGGTAGACTGCAGAGAGGGACAATCTTCAATTAAGATAAGGGAAAAACCTGAAAAACTTGTCAAGGGGGCAGGGCTTTCATTATTCTTATAGGAAGAAGACTGTTCCCTGCTGTTATCTGTCTAGTCTATGGCCTGCATTCCACATCTGAGAAGAGATGGCTTACACTAGGTAAAAGGGGCGGGAGGGGAAAACTTTGCTTATGAATATCTCCCAAACCTTAAAGGTTTGAGAGATAAGACTTATATTGTTCTTAATGTTTTTTTAATGTGTACAAAATAAAATACAGATAAAACGAAATATTACTATCCCTTTTAGTGTTGAGTTGCACACATAAAGGTTTGAGAGATGCCGCTGGTGTCATTTAACTCAGTTTATTAAGGGCTACAATATGAGGGATAGTAATTTTGAAGTAATACTATCCCTTTAACTTCCATTTCAGGATTTCAGGAATGTATTGAAGTCCGGAACTGTAATCACCTAACCAAAATTAAAGCCTAATGGGTCAAATTAACCCTTTGAGTGCCAGAGTGGTACGGAATGCATTGCAAAGCAATGCATTCCGTACCACTCTGGCACTCAAAGGGTTAAAGGGTTAGTAATGTCCAATGATAATTTTATGCTGTGTTGTAGAGTTAAAAAAAAAAATTATGTGGAGCAAATCCCATCCCGTCATCTCGCTCCTAAAGTTCCCCCTCTCCCCTTCTCCTGATATTAGTTGTAAAGCAGACAGGAGGAAATCCATGTCGGCAGACCCCAAGCGGCTTTTCAGCAGAGCTGAAACAGCAATATTTAAAAATAACTACTTCATTGGAATGGTCTACAATGTGTGCTTGCAAACCAGGCACACTTTGCAGACCATTCCAGTGAAGTAATTCTTTTTAAGTATCACTATTTCGGCTCTGCTGAAGAGCTGCTGTCTGGTCCCAGGACTGGGATCTCCGGCTGTCAGTAGAGCGCTGATGTCAGGAAAGGGGAGGGAGGAGGGAACTTTAGTGGCGAATATCTCTCATAAAAGTTTGAGAGATGGGATTTGTTCCACATTTTTTTTAAATCTACAACACAGCATAACATTATCATTAGACATTACTAACCCTTTAAGTTCTGAGACCACACAAAAAATAATACTACTGGATCTACTGGAATGGTGGCCAAACTTTTGCACATGCCACATATTTTATTTTCATGTTCCCATCAAATTCAGCAGATAAATAGTAAGAGTACATTAAAATATGAAGGAATATGTCAAGTTTAATTTTATTTGCTGCAGAGGTTGTTATAACTTCATTTCATTTATAAAACCAACAAAACATTTAATTTAACCAGGGGTGCACAAACTTTTGCATACAACTGTGTGTGTGTGCAGGGGCGGATTGTAGGGGGATACCAGCCCTGGTATTTTTTTTTTAAAGCAGCCCACTAGCTGCACCGACGTCCCTATCGACGCCCCCTTGTGGTCCCTGTGCAGCATGGGAGAGCAGGCGCCAGGATATTATGTCATATCCTGGTGCTCTGCATTAACAAGGAACACAAAGGCTGTCAAAGAGAGTGCCTGTGGCAACACAGACCTCTCCTTTAAAATATCGCAGGACAGTGAATTGAGATCCTCTGATCTCCCCCACCGGCCCATGATCTAGCGGCCCACCGGGGGATGGCCGATCCCCCGATAGGACAATCTGCTCATTTGTGTGTGTGTGTATACATTTTTTATGCTTGCTCCTTTAAATATACACTTCAGGAACTGCCTACCTTTTGTCTTCAGAAACACTTGCAGACTTTCTGGGCAGGACTCGGTCACCATCTGTCCTAACGAGGCAGCACCCCAACAGTTAACACCATCCCACTCTGTCGCACATCCTGGGAGAGGAGATAGAAGGGAAGAATTGGTTGTGATGTATGATTGTTAATAATATATTGTATTCATGTGAGATGCACCAAAGGCAAGTCATGCAATTATGGAGCAAATCAATTGCACCATAGGGGACAATACGAAAATCCTCAAATGACCTGTATGGACATGACATCCAACTTTGATTAACCCTTTGAGTGCCAGAAAGGTATGCCTTGGATACCTCTCTGGCACTCAGAGGGTTAAAGATGTTATCTTTTGAAGCATGGAGAAAGGGCAAGTATTTTAGTGGCAATTAGGATTTACTGGCCATAGTTAGTGGGGTTATTACTAGGAGTTGCTCATTCTACTTTAAAGGGTTAATCTCAGTGGTAGCTTTTCAATAAAAGGGCCTAACTATGCAAGCCTGTGCAATATGCATAACAATAAGAAAAGACAGATTTCTTTCAGGGCAAGAAGGTCTGAGACAATGAGCTCCCTGACAGTAGTTGCAATATCAGAAGTTCAAATTTAAACAACTAACATGATGCAATAAAAATATATATAAACTCTGTCTTTTACTACTGATTATTCTGCCTCTGGGACTAGCAGAATTATAAACTTAAAGCACTCTCTGTATAGGTCCAGCCTGGTATTTCGTATTTGCAGTTTTGATTTCACACCTACCTGCAAAGCCAACAGGAATGAGGCTGCCACTGGCAGCTTCATCTTTTGAGGAGGGTGGGCCAAGAAGCTTGTACTATTATGGCAGCAGTTAACTATTAAATGCTTGAGGTCCAGCATATGATTTTTTTTCTTTTTTCATATCTGTTACCATTAATGAAAATGTTGGTTAATTGCTCTAATGTTGCAGATCTGCATATATCAGGATTTTTTACCTGCATTTGGCTGCGGATGATTGAAGTTGTTATTCAGCAACAACTGGAGAATTACAGCCTACCTGGTTTAGCGTAATGGCACCAAAATCAGTGGTACTCAATGCTGAATTTCACATCAGGCAGAATAGGCAACCACAGAGAGTTTGGGATTTTGAGGGGTGTCTCAGCTTTGTTGGCCAGTCTGAGTTATAGGTGTGGTCAATGTCTTTGTACCAGACACCTTCTGGCTTATGGTGTCTAGTTTTTATATGCCTTTATTAGCTATAAGTTATCCCCTTAGATGCTAACAAAGTCTCCAGCGCATTGCTTCTCAATGTGTTGGAGACATCACTAGCAACCAGAGAGTTAAAGGGATAGTAATGTTTCTCAAAAACAGCAGCTCCAATTAATCTTCATAATATGTTAGCCATGGAGAGTGTTATTTCAATACTGTCAGAGTTGTAGTTCAAGAGTAATTGAATGATAAAGTTTCCCACTCCGGCCCCTTTTACCTAGTGTAACACTGCTCACCTCAGAGCAGCAAGACTGTCCGGATAGATCACAGAGAGTGACAATCTTCAGTGAGCATAAGGAAAAAAACCTGAAAAACCTGTCAAGGGGGGCAGGGTTTTCCTTATGCTCACAGTAAGAAGATTGTCCCTTGCTGCAAACTGTCTGGTCCCAGAACCAGATTCCACATATGAGTGGAGGTGGCTTACACTAGTAAAAGGGGCGGGAGGGGGATACTTTATCATTCAATTAATCTTGAACTACAACTCTGACAGTATTGAAATAACACTCCCCATGTCCCAAATACTATGAAGATTAAATGGAGCTGCAGTTTTCTGAAACATTACTATTCCTTTAAGAACATTTTTCATTCCTTTATTTTATAAGCTAAGGGTAATTGTTTGTGTAAGGAAACAGTAAATGACTCTATTAACATATGATAGATATGTGTGTGGTCATGGAGGGGCTTAGAATGTTTATGGTGCCTTTATATAAATTCTTCTTGAGTGGTTTCAGATTCCAAAACACAATCCTCTATATGTGAGCGCTAAATACTAGAGACAATACACATATACAATATTACTTCCCATCCAATTTATGACAAACAAATATTAGAGTCTCTTGGAGTTATGTCTTTTCTCTTTATCACCTCTTTTCAGCAGTGTTGTCTCTCAACATCAGTCGCTGGCAATCAACTCCCAATACATGCAAAGAAAACACAGCCTCACAGTAGCTCAGCATTCACTGGATCACCTGCACTGGAGATAATCCAGTGAATGCTGAGATACTGTGAGGTGAGTTCTTTAGCCTCCTTTACATGTGAGTAGACAATTCAGCACGTGCAGAAGGTGATAATATGGTGGTGGTCCATTATTATCTTCAGCTGTCTGCACTTAGAGCGTGTGCACCCCTCTTCTTTTTGTTTTCTCCACATTCCAAAACAGTAGCTAATTTGTTATACAATGGCTCTGATTCTGGCCACGTTACCATGGACCGGTCTCCCTAAGATACGACTAGTTAATTTTAAAGATAATAAAAATTACTTACTGTGGTTAACTAAAATCTACACACCTTTATTGAAATTGCAGTTTTTGTTGATATAGAGGATAAAAGCAAGAAACATCATGTCAGACATGTTTTGGTTTTTAATAAGATCTTGTAACCAACAATATTTAAGTGAAAAACAAATGGATCATATATTGGAAATAAAATGACAAATAAAAAACTGCCAAAACCGTGGTTGCAAAAGTGTGCAATGTAGGTTGTAACTGTTCAGATAACCACTGACGTTCCAAATCATGTGCAAAGGTATTTTTCCTTAACCTGAAATCAACAGAAGTGATTCTGATTAGCCCTAAGTAAAATCAGCACATGTAAGATTTCTTTTAAGGTTTCTTGGTTGCATAGTTCAGAGCCATGGTCCACAAGGAGCTAAAAAATGATCTATGGGATCTTATTGATGAAAGGTACAGAGCAGGAGAGGCATATAAAATAATTTTTAAGGCATTTAATATATCATGGGACACTGTGAAGACCATCATTAAGAAGTGGAGGAAATATGGTATCACTAGACATTGCAAAGATCATGACGTCTCTCCAAAATTCATGACTGGGCAAGGAGAAAGCTCATCAGAAAGGCTAGCATGAGGCCAACATCAACCTTGAAGGAGCAGGATGTTATGGCAGTAACTGGCCACTCTTTGCATATTACAACCATTTCTGTCTGAACTGTGGGATGGGGCAAGACGGAAGCCATTTCTCACAAAAAGAGTCTTCAAACCAATATAAATTTTGCAAGAAAACACATTCTATCTGGGACAATTTCTTATGTTCTGAGGAGACCAAGGTGAACTTTTTGTCCTTAATTCCAATAGATGTGTTTGGCGCAAAGCCAACACACCTCATCACCCAAATAATACAATGCGTACTCTTAAGCATGGTGGTGACAGCATCAAGTTATGGAGCTGCTTCTCTTCAGCAGGGACAGGAGCTTTGGTCATGATAAAGAGGAAAATTAATAGTTCCAAATATCAAGATATTTTGAGGCAAAACCTTCTGCTCTCTGCCAGGAAGCTGAAGTTGAAGATGAATGTCACCTTTCAACATTACAACAATCCAAAGCACAAATGAAACAAGGAATGACTTACAAAAAGGAAAACCAGTGTCCTGGAATGGCCTAGTCAGAGCCTGGACCTCAATTCTATAGAAAATCTGTGGTCTAACCTAAAGAGGACTGTGCTCAAGAGACCTCCTTGTAAGATGACTAAACTTGAACTCTTCGGTCAAGAACAATCCTATAACATAAAGTCCTAGAATGCCTCGCTCACCGTGTGTGTAACCGCACATGCGCAGTAGGGACTCACAGAACGGGCTGATCTGGAGCTAAGAGCTCTGGAAGGCTGACAGCCTGTCTGTGCTCCCGGCTCCGGGCAGCAGCGGAGGCAGCTGGGTGACAAACTGTCACCCAATGCCTCCGCTGCTGCCCCGGAGCCAGAAGCACAGACAAGCTGTGAGCCATCCAGAGCTCCCCGCTCCAGATCAGCCCGTGTATACGGGCTTTGTAACTAGTGGGGTAACATTGTAAAATTCCAGTGTGCTAGGTTTATAGAAACAAATCTAAAGAAGCTTACTGCTGTAATCAAAGCAAAATATGCTTACACACTGTATTAGTTAAATTGTGTGCACATTTATGCAACCAAGGTATTGGTAGTTTTTATTATTAATTATTTTTCCAAGAAATTATCTATGTATTTTTCACTGAAATATAAAAAGTTACAAGAGCTTATTAAAGTGGATCTATCACATATAGATAAGTAATGCTCATTAGTTAGAGCATTTAGCAAAAAAGTTAAACATGTTACTAATTTTTGACAAAACCCAGTTATCTGCACAAAAATTTATGTTTAAAAGGTGCCCAGCAGCCTATTTCCGCTTGCCACTGCGGCAAGCTGCTTGCAGCACAGAGGCTGCTCCCGTCCCACTAGACAGTATCCTCCGATGAAGGAGGCTGTCTGTCTCTAAGCTGGAGCGATCTCATTGGCTAGATATCGATCTCTGCCAATGAGATCGCTCCAACTTAGAGAAAGCCTCTGTCATCGGAGGATACTGGGTAGTGCGATGGGAGCAGAGGCAGTGCTGCAAGCAGGAAGTAGGCTGCTGGGCATGTTTTAAACTTGAATTTTTGCGCAGATAACGTTTTTTTTTTTTAATGAGTAACATATTAAACTTTTTCGCTAAATGGTCTATCCAATGAGCATTACTTTTCTATATGTGATAGATCCACTTTAAAGGTGAAAAAGGTCTAACATGATTTCACTTTCTTTCAGCCTTTACAGCAACAAAAGCTGCAATATCAATCAGGAAGTGTAGACATTTAACCTGTTCATGATGGCTGACAGTCCTGGCACATTATGAGTAAAATTATCTCAGAGCATCTCACATCTCACTCACTGTGATCATGATGGGGAGACTGTGACTGACTGCTGCAGGATTGGAACAGTCAGTTGAAGCCTTTCTTCCGGCGAGCCGGTACAGCTATCACATTTGGCTGTTTTGCCTCTTGCCCTCAAGTGTCAAAATTCACTTGTCACTAAGGGGTTAATATCCACTGTATGTGTTGTACTTGCATTTGTTTCAAAATTCTTTTGAGAAGTTAACATTTATTTGTTGGTGGCACTAAATGCTAAATTGTTTCTGTGCTGGGCCAGTGTTCCCGCAATCTGTGCTGTGACTGAATCTAGGCGGATCTCACACAATGGGACGTATGTTCAAAGGGATAATGGCAAAAAAATGTCGTATGAAAGACAAAAATAAGTAATCGAATGCATGAACGCCATATTTTCTATAGAGTATACGACAAAAAACTAGTAATGTCCGTTGTGTACGACACAACTCCAGAATTGATGGGTAAAGGGGTGTGGCTAGGGCGTGGCTAAACTATTCTCTAGTGTCGTATAGAGGAAAAGAAAATTTGTCGTAACTAACGACAAAAAAATGTCTTTCAAAAGACAAAATTTGTACATTAAGAAAAAAGTGGAGGGAATGTGTTCTGAATGTGAGAATTTTGTCTTTAGTTAAGACATTTTTGTCATTAGTTAACCCTTTGAGTGCCAGAGGGGTGTCGAATGCATTGCAAAGCAATGCATTCTGTACCCCTCTGGCACTCAAAGGGTTAAGACATTTTTAAAGACATTTTTGTTGTTAAGACATTAATTAAGACGTTTTTGTCTTTAGTTAAGACATTTTTTTTTGTCGTTCCATATGACAATTTCAGTCAGGACAAACGACATATTTCCAATCACAACCGACACACTCTGAAAATATTAATGATCCCAACGACACTGTACTTTGAAAATTCGTTACAAACGACAAAATGTCCAATGGCCCAATGTCTAATAGCACAGAGAGTGGTAAGTTTGGCCTTTGAACAGAACTAATCAGAATACTGACAGGAAATTAACATAAATTGCTACATCGTGCAACAAAAATACAAAGGTTAACTTCTAAAAAGCAATTTATTTTACAGAGAGATGGTCTAGTACAATATATAGACAGATTTTTTATCCTCTGTAAAAAAAGACTTGACTTGCATTAAGGTGACAGGTCCACTTAAACCCCAAGCTGTTGTACTTCTTCACGCATCTATAGTAGTTCTGTTGACCTCACCTCCATTAGTAGAGTTAGGTGAACTTCCATTTTCAGATTTGATCCTCTTGTAACATAGTGCCTCTTGCTCTAGAACCTGCAGAACAAGGGCGCATTCCGGGTGTATGGTGTCCACCTGAAGAAGAAAGGGACAAGACAGAGTAAGTTCAGTGGAAAATGAGGAGAGGGATAGAGGGTGAGAAAAGAATCTCCAAGCGAGGTCATGAGGTCTCAGTGACTCGGCGACAGACAGGACTAAGCAAAGGCATGTCTGAAACACAAGACTTTATTAACCAGTTTGTGCTATAGAGTTCTACGAGGAATTGTGAATTAAATACTCTGCTAACATAAGGAATGTGCAGATGTATGCTGGATAACACCATGTTTATTATTAGTATCTTGTCTGGCAACAGTCAGTTAAATATTTAAAACATTTGTTTTGATGTTAAGATGACTGAAAAGGAAATACCCAGAGTAGTGAATTTGGAGGGTACTTACCTAGAAGAGGGAGGAAAGGAGAACACAGTGAGATTGATATACTAAGAAAAGTTGGGCTAGTCTGGGTCAAATCAACTACATAATAATTACATAGTTACCTAGTAATTTAGGTTGAAAAAAGACTTACGGCCATTAAGTTCAACCCTTTTTCTATTCCTGTTTACCATCGTTGATCCAAAAGAAGGCAAAAAAAACCCTCAATACAGCAATTTCAAATTCTGCTTTTAATGGGGGGGAAAATTCCTTCTTGATTCCAAACGGCTGACAGTCAGGACGGAACACGGACATCTTGCCATTGTGATGTTCATGCGCCAGTGCTGTCGGTCCCAGCCGGGTCTAGTAGGCGTTGCTTGGAGCCACTTGGTTCCGGCTGGGACTGACAGCGCAAGCGCGCAGATGTCACAATGGCAAGATGTCCGCACTCCATCCTGCCTGTCAGCTGGGGAAGAGAGCAGAAATCTATTAAATAAGGTAATTATTCTGGTGACTAGCGCTACTAAGCAGCTAGTCGCCAGATGGGGACTTAGTGAAGCTAAAGATTGTGTCGGGTGGTAGTTCCGCTTTAACCGGGGCTTTTAACCCATAAATGCTGGAGAGCATTCAATGAGTTAAAATCTACATTTAAATAAAAGTGTAAAAACGATAACAAAAGGTTGCTACAATAAATCAGTTACATATAACCGCTCCCTTCCAGTTGTCGTCCCTTTAAATAAAAGTTCATTTGTTCCCTATAGTGCATTTGGTTTGCTTATGGGCATACCTGGGGGCGGGGCTCCACGGACCTGCAAAAACAATGAATACGTTGGGGAAGGAGGAGGAATGGGAGAAACAGAAGGGGAAGCAGCAGATGTGGGCAGAGTTTCAGTAGGAACTCCGCACATCCGAAGAATCAGCCTCTACCCCGGAGACCCGGTAATACAGAGGCAAAACTGGGGAGTTCCCAGCTATGCTTATGGGCAGTTAAAGGTATTACATTCCTCTGAACTGAACAGCTCAGAGGAAATGGTACAACTTTCTGCCATTTTCCTGCACATGCTTTAGGGAAGAGTAAGGGGCTTTCTGGCATTGAAGTCAATAAGAGTGGAGTGTGTTTGCTAGTATGCACTACAGTGATCATACAGTTCAGTCCATACCCTCTCAGGATAAAGCAGATGGAGCTGCACTGGCAGATCTGTACATTCACACCTGTGTGTAATAAACATTCTAGTTCATTTACTAAAGGACTAAATGTAATTACTGCAGACAATTGCTGCATTTTCTGCTGTGTTTACAAATCTCTGATTTATTATTGTGAAAGTAACACTTGATATGGAAAAAGTACTGTATATATTGCAGAGTTTATCCTGCTGAGTAACACAAGGACATTCCCACTGCTGAAGATATTTTATTCAACAGTTCTTGCATCTCAAACTTGCATTTTTTTGTGTGCAGTGCCTTTGTAGCCTTAACCCCTTAACCCCGATCAGGCACGTGGGCGGCTATCAGTGGCGTAACTATAGGGGTCGCACCTGCGACCGGGCCTGTCATTCCAGGGGCCCAGCCACCCCCTGAGACCCGTCCACCTGGCTCCCACAATCTCCCTCCGGCGCTCTAGTAATGCTGAGCGCTGAGAGATGACATCATCTCCCAGCGCTCTGCATTACAGAAAAGGACCACGCGGGAGCTCAGCTCGCCAACCCGTCTCTCCTGCCACTCCACTGGACCACCAGGGATTGGGAGGTAGGCGATGGGGGCATTGTGGAGGACCCGGGGGCCAATGTGGTCAGGGGAGCCCAATGTGGTCAGGGGGTGGGGGGGCCCATGGCACTTCTTGCACCAGGGCTCGGAGGGTTCTAGTTACGCCTCTGGTGGCTATTAAGGATCACGGAGGTTTTCTTTTTTTTCTTAGCAATTTTTATTTTGGGATAGTAGATCAACATGCAGCCACGCTGCCATCCCAGAATTCCATGACTGTCACCAGTCCTTAAGTGATTAAACTTTACAGGGACGTTATTGCTACAGTATCATGTGGATTTTTTGGTCATCTGATCAAAGTTGTCCATAAACTGCTGTAGCAATAGCACCACTCCAAAATTCCAGGCCTTGGTGGTACTAAACCCATGCAAATTTGAGCTGCAATTACTTAATAAACTGAATAAATATCTCACAGCAGTGAAAGTACACTTATTTTACTCTTAAAGATAAAACACAACACACAGTTTCCAGAGAGTTTTTATGGCCTATAGACCATATAAGCAAGATGTTACACTCTCCCTGAAGCACTGAATGATTCTATTTTACATTGAAAAAGTATGTATGTATTTACAGAATGTGCAGAGTCAAAATAAATTGTTTCTATTTCTTTAAAGGAGCAGTACACTTTTTTTATGAAAAGAAATATATTATAGGGCGTTTCCTGGTGAGTAAAATAAGTGTACTCCCAATACTGAGATATTCATATTTCCAGCGTTATTACTGTTTAAACCTGTGTTTTTTTACATTAGCAGTTCCCTCTAGTGGTCAAACTCCAATTAGTTTTTCTGTTATATTCTAATGGAGAGGAAAGTCAGTGACTTACAGTTCTCCATAGAATGTGATAATAACTGCTGAGTCACTTCCTGTCAGATAGAACTATCAGGAAGTAAACACACAGTAAATTCACTTCCTGGTTATTTGAACTGTTATAAAGTTTGAATAAAACAACTGACAGTAGTGGGAGCGCCCTTGTTTTACTCAGCAGAAGAAGCTCTATATAGGGTTGCCATCTTTTCTTTAAAAAAATACCGGCCATGGCATTCCCTCCATAGACTTAACATTGGAGAGAAGCCAATTTTTTACCGGCCTGTCAGTAAAATACCGGCTGGGTGGCAACCCTAGCTCTATAACATATAGGTTTTCATTAAAAAAAGTTTACTGCTCCTTTAACCCTGTAAGTGTCAGACCAGCATATGTTGCATTGCTTTACAATGCATTGGATACCCTACTCACTGATTTATCATACATATTATTCATATTGTCTAGTATTGTGTTCACCAGTAAACACTATAAGGAAAGACACTCAGCTAGTGAGAAAATACCAGTAGACTTTTCTATCAGTGGCTGAGTCAAAAAGAAGCAGAGGGCAGAGTACCTGATAAGCTGATTTCTCTGTTTATTAGTTATAGGGTTCCATACTTAAAGGGATTTTAACACTTAATATATAGTAATAGTTACATTGTAAGATTTATTCTCCTGAGTACAACAAAGGTACTTCTACCTTTGAGATGTGTTTCATTCAAAAGTTACTGCAGATCAAACTTGAATTCTTCAAGTGCAGTATCTTAATGGCCTGAAATAGTGCAGTGGAGCTGTTGCTACACCATCCTATAGAAGTTTCTGGTCAGTTGACCAGCAGATTTACCATAGGATGATGTAGCAACAGTGCCACTGTAATATTTAAGGCCATTGAGATACTGCAGCTAAAAAATCAACTTATATCTGCTATAACTTTTTAATAAAACAACTCTCAGCAGTGGGAATACCTTTGTTGTAGTCAGGAGAATACACCTTACAATATGAATTTTACTATATATTAAGTGTTACTATCCATTTAAATGTACTATCACATATTCCCTGAACACATCTATCAGTACTTTGCACATTTCAGGTAACATAAAATGTTCGTTTGATACTCTAAGGGCCGTATGTTAAAAGGGATAATGACAAAAAATTGTCGTATGAAAGACAAAAAAAAGTAATTGTATGCATGAACAACATATTTTCTATACAGTATATGTCAAAAAACTAGTAATGTCTGTTGTGTACAAATAATTCCAGAATTGCCGGGCAAAATGTCAGGGAAAGGGCGTGGCTAAACTATTCTCCACTGTCATATAGAGGAAAAGAAAATTTGTCGTAACTAACGACAAAAAAATGTCTTGCGACATCAGGAGAATCAGCCTCTGCACCAGAGACCCAGTAATGCAGAGTGAAAACCGGAGTCTTCGGGGCAAAACTGAAGAGTTCCCAGCTATTCTAAGGGGTGACAAAGAAGTGATAATGTGGAGCTGACTTCTACAGAGATATCACTTCTCCAGTTCTCATGTTATTCTATGGAGCCTATGCAATAAGATTTCTTCTACTCTAGAATTCTTAGTGCATAGGCTCTATAGAATATTCTTAGACTCTATGGGTCGTATGTTCAAAGGGATAACGGCAAAAAAATGTCTTATGAAAGACAAAAATAAGTAATTGAATGCAAGAACGCCATATTTTCTATAGCGTATACGAGAAAAAACTAGTAATGTCTGTTGTGTACGACACACCTCCAGAATTGACAGGTAAAGGGGCGTGGCTAGGGCGTGGCTAAACTATTCTCCAGTGTTGCATAGAGGAAAAGAAAATTTGTCGTAACTAATGACAAAAAAATGTCTTTCAAAAGACAAAATTTGTACGTTAAGAAAAAAGTGGAGGGAATGTGTTCTGAATGTGAAAATTTTTGTCTTTAGTTAAGACATTTTTGTTGTTAGTTAAGACATTTTTAAAGACATTTTTGTTGTTAAGATATTTTTTAAGACATTTTTGTCTTTAGTTAAGACATTTTTTTGTCGTTCCATACGACAATTTCAGTCAGGAGGAACAACATATTTCCAATCACAACCGACACGCTCTGAAAATATTAATGATCCCAACGACACTGTACTTTGAAAATTTGTTCCAAACGACAAAAGCTATTTCGCTATTTCTTTGAACATATGGCCCTATGGGGGAGATGTATAAAACTGGAGTTATAAAGAAAGTGTCTGTAAAAGTGTATCAAAGCAACATAACTTTATGTATAAACATCTAACAACGTTTTGTTGAGTGCTAACTCCAGTTAGTTGACTTTTTTGAAAAGTGGAGTAGAAATGGTCTTGGTGAAATAAGAATTGTGTCCCAGTGTATTTTATAAAGAAATTCGCAAATTTCTCCAAAAATAAAGCCAGTTTTAGGGATTAAATTATAACGTCAGGTAAAATCTGTTTGTATTGGAAGTATATAATACCGCTATGTGTGCGAATGTATATTCGCAGGTGCGAATATTCTCAGATAGACATACTTATAAACGTGACTTTATTTCTTTATAAATATGACCAGGAGTTGTGAATTTTAGTGACAATTCTTAACCCTTTGAGTTCCAGAGGGGTACGGAATGCATTGCAAAGCAATGCATTCCGTACCCCTCTGGCACTCAAAGAGTTAAGAATACACTAAGAAGGCTTTTTATACATCACCCCCTATGGCTCAGAGTTATTCTGGAGTAAACCAGCTGCACCAAATGGGACATATACATTGCTTTGCAATGTGTTGGAGACCTTTCTAGCTTTTAAGTGGGGTTATGCACTAAGGCGTGATAACCAGGTGATAAAGTGGGGGGTGGGGGGTAACACTTCTCCAGTTCCTATGTTATTCTATGGAGCCTCTGCACTAAGATCTCCAAAGCTTAAAGGGACAGTAATGTTTCACAAAAACAGCAGCTTCAATTAATCTTCATAGTATTTGGGCCATGGAGAGTGTTACTTCAATACTGTCAGAGTTGTAGTTCAAGAGTAATTGAATGATAAAGTATCCCCCTCCCTCCCCTTTTACCTAGTGTTAGACACCTCCCCTCAGATGTGGAATCTGGTCTCTTGACCGGACAATCTTCTTACTGTGAGCATAAGGAAAACCCTGCCCCCCTTGACAGATTTTTCCCTTATGCTCACTGAAAATTGTCCCTCTCTGTGATCCATCTAGACAGTCTTGCTGCTCTGAGGTGAGCAGTGTTACATCAGTAAATGGAGCGGGAGAAGGAAATCCTTTATCATTCAGTTACTCTCGAACTACAGCTCTGACAGTATTGAAATAACACTCTACATGGCCCAAATACTTTGAAGACTAATTGGAGCTAATTGTGAAACATTACTATGCCTTTAAGAAATGTTAGTGAATTGGCTCAGTAGCCAGTAGTAGAATAACATAGGAACTGGAGAAGTGATATCACTGGAGAAATCATTTCCACTTTATCACCTCTTTAGCATGTCTTAATGAATAACCCCCAAGGTGATCAAAGCCAAATGTAATGCAACAGGAATTTTTATTTGTTCCCTATGGTGCAGCTGATTTAGTTCAGAATAACTCCAGTTTTAAATAAGGGCCATTGAGGGAAATTTATAAAAAGGAAGTTAAGTGAATTCCAGCCTAAAAATGGTGCTACAAATGTATTTGGTGTTTATAAAAATGATAGCGACACTTTAAGAGAGTGTAACATCATGTAGTTGATTTTTTTTTTTGAGAAGTGGCATTCGGAATTGTTAAAAAAGTGGTGCAGCGAATTTATAAAAATATATTGCGACAGTTTATCAACAACATTTTTGCCACAGTATTAATGCCATGTCTGACCTGTTCTTATTTCTGGTGTAGTTCATCGCATTTATAAACATTCCTATTTTGTGTTATAAATATCAAGTATCATAATAAGAAATAGGGTCAATTTAACCCCTTAAGGACCCATGATGGTCCTGGAACATCATGGGTCCGACATGCGATAAGGACCCATAACATGCCAGACCCGTCATGGAATTAAAGGCTCCCCGTGGCTGCACGCTATTCAGGGAGCCCTGATTTTGGATTTAAAAAAAAAGGGTCTGTGGTCCTTAAGTGCTGGCCGCGTGCGTGAGCGGCCAGTCCTTAAGGGGTTAAGAATAGTTTATGAACAACGAACAAGAACACTTTATAAATCTCCCCAATTATGTCTTGACAAAATGTTTAACCCTTTGAGTACCAGTACCAGTCACTCTCAAACATTAGTCCTCAATTCACAAAAATTCATTTTTTCACGATATTCCTGCTTGATCACAGCTGGGTTCAGTATCTTAGTCATTGTGACTGATTGATCTGTGCTTAGTTAATGATATACTTAAAGGGATAGTAATGTTTCACAAAAACAGCAGCTCCAATTAATCTTCATAGTATTTGAGCCATAGAGAGTTTTATTTCAAGAGTCAGAGTTGTAGTTCAAGAGTAATTAAATGATACATTTTCCCCCCTCCTGCCCCCTTTTACCTAGTGTAAGCCCCCTTTCCTCAGATGTGGGATCTGGTCCATAGACCAGACAGCTCACAGCAAGGAACAATCACATTACTATCCCTTTAAGAACTGCTGGTGTGTCCCAAAGACTAGGACTGAGAATCATTGGAATTAGCTAGACCAAGCCATTTACTATTTAGATACAGGATTCCTTACAGTACATCAATCCTATTCAATACAACAGTTAACCCCTTGGGTGCTAATGACTTCTCCAGAGCATTCTATGATATCTCTAGTGTCCACATGGTTAACCACTTTCAATGCGGTTCTCATCCCTTTGGCGTTCAAAGGGTTAAAGGCTTTTATCTCAGAAGATGCAACAGATTAACAAGTAATTCTTAGGGACCAAAAACACCATTATTTTATGATTTACCAATGTGAGAAAGGTAGGTGAAGCAAAACGACTGAGCCTCTGATTAAGTCACCAATACTCTAGTAGGGGGGATAATGCTTATATCAGTGGTATACAGTAATACAAAATAATTGTAACATTTGATAGTTAATATTTAATGAAATACTTTTATAATGCATAAAAAACACAGTGGAAGGAATACTGCCACACAACCCTCCCCTTGGTGCAGTCAGCGTTAAAGTGAGAATTTTCGAGGGTAGACAGGAGTAGGGCTAAAACATTGATTACAGCAGAATCATATTTGTATATTCCACCCACTCACCGGCGTAAGTAGCCAATGGCTACAAAACATTATTTTGTGCTACCTAACAGGTGTGTCTAGAACCCACTAGGGATCGCCAAGCTTACTAATTAAAATCAGACAAGGTTCTCTGAATTTCACATCACTAATCAATTAATCTGGCTCGTATTCTGTTGACAACTTGATATATGAAGCTCTCAACCAATTCTGGCATAATCTAACTTTAACATAAGGGATGAATAAAAATTCCCCACATTTCCAGTGATCTAATCTAAATAAGGCTTTGAACTCCACGGGGGAGATTCATTAAGCGGTGATAAAGAGGTGATATAGTGGAGATGGCTTCTCCAGTGACATCACTTCTCCAGTTCCAGTGAATTCTATACAGCCTATTCACTAAAATCTCTAAAGTTGAAGAAATCTTAGTGCGTAGGCTCCACAGAATAACATAGGAATTGGAGAAGTGATAAACTGGAGAAGTCATCTCCACTTTATCACCTCTTTATCACCCCTTAGTGAATCTCCCCATGGCGTGCTAGAGAGAACTCCAATGCAGTGTGAAGCAATTCTCTTACATTCAAACTGTTTAAAGGGATAGTAATACTTCGATTTAACTTTATTGGCATTAAAAAAACACGAAGAACAATATAAGTCTTATCTCTCAAACCTTTATGGTTTAAGAGATATTCACAAGAAAAGTTTCCCCTCCCGACCCTTTTACTAGTGTAACCCATCTCGTCTCAGATGTGGAATGCAGTCCATAGACCAGACAGATAACAGCAGGGGACAATCTTCTTCCTATGAGAACAATGAAGGCCCTTCCCCCCTTGACAAGTTTTTCAGGTTTTTCCCTTATCTTAATTGAAGATTACCTGGGTACCTCCCTTCTGATCTGGCTGAGCAGTGTTACATCAGTAAAAGGGGAGGGAGGGGGAAACTTTGTCATTGAATTACTCTTGAACTACAACTCTGACAGAATTGAAATAACACTCTCCAAAGTCCAAATAAGATGATGATTAATTAGAGCTGCTTTTATTATGAAACATTACTATCCCTTTAATTCCCTGTTTAAATCAATGGAAATTTCTATTTGGCTTCTATGTTGTAGTTTATTTTTTCCAAAATTAAAGCCGTTCTGCTTAGTACATTGAACCTTATGTAAAAATGAAAATGGAGCAATTGTGGGGCAAATTAACCATACTCTTGGAGACAGATAAAAAAAATTATTGCGTAAAAACATGACCATTTAATTTAATTGGGTCTTTTAACACCTTGAATACCAGAGGTCTCCAAAGGATTGCATTGCATTGTATTAGAGACAGCTGTAGCATTCAGTAGGTTACATTTAAATTAATTAATTAATTTAAATTTACATTTAAATTAATGGGAATTAGCTGAATTATTATTTTTTCTCAAACAATACAGTTGGTATGTTCCAGAATTGCTCTGTTTTGCCTTTATACCTAAGACACACTGGCCCGTATTTATTAAATCAAACCAGAGTTATTCTGGAGTTAACCAACTGCAACATAGGGGACAAATTAAAAAAAAAAAAGTATTTTAAATGAAATCGGATTTATAACCCTTTGTGTGCCAGAGCGGTATGTAATGCATTGCCCTCTGTTATTCCAAGGGTTAAAAATCTCTGTTCATTTGCCTTGCAATTTATGAACATTTATTTGTCCCCGATGGTGCATTTGGTTTACCCCAGAATAACTCCGGTTTGGGCCGCTGGGTTTAATGTATAAAGGTAAACTGTACTAATTCTGGTGCAAACCAACTGTACCATAGGAGAAGACTAAGCAATCCTGTTGATTTTAATTGAGTTTTTAACCATTTGAATGCTAGAGAGGTCCCTAGCGCATTACGAAGCAATGAGACGGGGACCTCTTTAGCATTCAAGAGGTTAAAAGCTATCTTTAAATCAGTTAGTATTTGGATTTTTTTCCTTTATCCCCTATGGCAGAGATGTCCAAGTTCAATCCTCAGGGGCCACCAACAGGCCAGGGGGTAAGGATTTCCCTGATTAATCACAGGTGGGTCAGTCACAATGAATGATCCACTGATAACTCACCTGTGCTTAATCAGGGAAATCCTTACATCCTGGCCTTTTGGTTGCCTTTGAATACTGAACTTGGACACCCCTGCCCTGTGGTGAAGTTGGTTTGCCCCACAATTTACCTTTGTTGATATAACTCATTGTATGTTTAAATTAAAAGCCTTAGTAATTCCCAAGGACTAAAACTGATTTACAAACATAAAAACACATCCAAAAATCCAAAGAATAAACTGGTGAGCATTAACCCTTTCAGGGACAGAGGGGTACACACTTCTTGCACTGAAAGGCTTAATCTCAAGAATTTTGGAGCCAAACAGAATTTTTAAGAGCCAATTAGGAGTTTTAGGGCTAGATTCTATTACAGGTGCTAAATTTATCTCTGCGTTTATCTCCAGTTTTCCCCATAGACTTCAATAGGAAAATGTTTGCTAAAAAGGGGTGTTAACATTTAGCACCTGTAATAGAATCTAGCCCTATGAAGTCAGCTGAAGCATACATCAATATATAGATCAATATAAAATACCCCCAAAATTTAAGAGCCAGAATAGGGTTGCCACCTTTTCTTAAAAAAAAAATACCGGCCATGGCATTCCCTCCATAGACTTAACATTGGACAGAAGCCAATTTTTTACCGACCTGCCGGTAAAATACCGGCTGGGTGGCAACACTAAGCCAGAAGTAAAATTTTAGGCGCGGGAGCTGACAAAACATATATATCATGAAGATAAAAGCAAACTTACAATTCTGGGTAAAAACAAAAGAAGGAACAATGACATCTGCCCCCATGTCCCACCCTGTGTGGGTTCTGCAATAGGCAGTAAGTATGATGGTGGCATCATTTGATATACTCGTCTTCCTCTCAGCAAATGTGTCCTGTCCGTAGAGTCCCAGACCTATCAGAGAACTGGTGTCTTGTCAGTGGACCGCTGTGTTGCAATCCCTTCTATTCACTGCCTTATCTTCTGTTCTTTTGTGTATCCAATGTTTGAATATATATTCACAATATTTCCTTTAACTTCTCACAAACCTTCAAATAATCCCACAGCTTCGGTTAGTTCTATCCAATGGAAATAATATCTCAGGTAAGTTACTAGAATAACACAGGAGCAGCTGGTGGCTAGATTCCTTGAGAGAATTATCCTAGGTAAACCATGTTAGTGGTTAGTATGATTTCTCTTATTAGTCAACTCCCTTTCTATATGTGACCTTGGCCAATCATGTCTCTGGTTAAGAACATTCCCTTGTTAGTTTACACAGCTTCCTTGAGGCTGTCACTCTCCTGGATCTCTCTTCTCTCTCTGAATGCTGTCATTTTCACTCACACAGCTTATGTCCCTATATCCTTCCCCTCCTCCTCCACCTCCCATGCTCATATTCTTTGTACCCTCCCAATCTCTTTCTCTATTAATTTCTCTGCTCTTGAACAGAGCATGGTCACAGCATCAGTTAACTATCTCACTAGCTGTGTCTCTGAGCTGTATATTGCTCAGCAAAGGAAACTAACAGCCCCCACTTTATCCGAGGTCAGTACGCACTTTCTGTCCTGTTTTGATGAGATAATATTTGAAACACTGGTAGTGATGTTAAGGTGACTGAGAAGAGGAATATGCAGGCATAGTCAGTGCATAGATCAGTCTCCTGAAAGAGATGGGAAAGATGAACCTATCACAGGATTCTGTAATGCTTTCTTAAAGGAATAGTAATGCTTAATTATTACTAATCCCTATATTAAAGACATATTAAAAATAAATGTATTGCCCCCAGTGTCATCTCTCCAACCTTTATGGTTTGAGAGATAATCGCTCCTAAAGTTGCCGTCTCCCTCCCCCTTCCCCAAAGTCAGCATTGTAGCTGACTGAAGGGAAATCCGATCCTAGATCATCAGGTGGCTCTGCAGCGAGAGCAATCTTGTTAATAAAAAAAAAATACTTCACTAAAACGGTCTTCTACGTGTGCTTGCAAACCAAGCACACCTAGAAGACCATTTCAGTGAAAGATTTATTTTTTATTAACGCGGTCGCGGCTGTGCTGCAGAGCCGCCTGAAAGTCGTACGACTGGCTTCCCTGCAGTGAGCTAGAACACTGACTATGGGGAACGGGGAGGGAGAGGGCAACTTTAGGAGCGATTATCTCTCAAACCATAAAGGTTGGAGAGATGACACTGGGGGCAATACATTTATTTTTAATATGTCATTAATATAGGGATTAGTAATAATAAAGTATTACTATCCCTTTAAATAATAAAAATAATGTATTGCAATTCGTATCTGCAAAAAAAAAAAAAAAGAAGTAATTCTGAAGCACAAATATATATGAACATTGACTTAATCCTGTAGAGTCCCCTATACCCCTCTCTCTCTCTCTCTATGAATCTCTGTCTCTCTCTCTCTCTCTGTCTATCTCTCTCTCTATATGTCTATCTCTCTCTCTCTCTGTCTATCTCTCTCTCTCTCTGTCTCTTACCCACTCTTTCTGTCTCTCTATCTGTCTCTCTCTCTCTATCTCTCTCTGTCTTTCCCCCTCTCTCTCTTTCTCTCTCTCTGTCTCTCTAGCTGTCTCTCTCTCTCTCTCGGTCTCTTTCTCTGTCTCTCTATCTCTAGCTCTCTTTATCTCTCTGTCTCTCTCTATCTATCTCCCTAGCTGTCTCTCTTTCTCTCTCTCTGTCTCTCCATCTCTCTGTCTCTCTATCTCTCTCTATCTGTTTCTCTTTATTTCTCTAGCTCTCTCTCTCTTTCTCTCTCTGTCTTCCCCTCTCTCTCTTTTCTCTCTCTGTCTCTCTAGCTGTCTCTCTCTCTCTCTGTCTTTCTCTCTCTCTCTCTCTCATTGTCTTTCTCTGTCTCTCTCTCTGTCTTTCCCCTCTCTCTCTTTCTCTCTCTCTCTCTGTCTCTCTAGCTGTCTCTCTCTCTCTGTCTTTCTCTCTCTCTTTGTCTTTCTCTCTGTCTCTCTATCTCTATCTCTCTTTATCCCTCTATCTGTCTCTCTATCTCTCTAGCTGTCTCTCTTTCTCTCTCTGTCTCTCTCTTTCTGCCTATCTTTATTTCTCTAGCCATCTCTCTCTCTCTTTGTCTTTCCCTCTCTCTCCCTCTCTCTTTCTCTCTCTGTCTTTCCCTCTCTCTCTCTATCTCTCTGTCTGTCTCTCTCTGTGTCTCTCTTTATTTCTCTAGCCGTCTCTTTCTCTCTCTCTCTCTTTCTCTCTCTGTCTTTCCCTCTCTCTCTGCCTTTCCCTCTCTCTCTCTATCTCTCTAGTCATCTCTTTCTGTCTCTGGCGCTCTCTGTATGTCTATCTATCTATCTGTCTGTCTGCCTAGCTATGTATGAAATCATATATGTTGAAGTCTGCTAATCTATTTTGCAGATTGTAAACTGAAGTAACTAACAGAAGACAACAGACTTCCAATGCAAATAGACCCTACTGATATACCTGACTGTTGTATTACGAACACCTACTTAAAACAAAGTGAACCAGTTATTTCTAGGGTATATTTTCTCTTTTAAAGTGATGTGTTTAATAGTACCACTGCTAATATAAACTTAGTAGGTGGGATGTACCAATATGATTCCTCTTTAAAAAGCTTAAAAAAACAAATTTTGTGTGCTATACCTGCGTAATGCCAATGCACTAAGCCATACCTCCCAACATTTCAAATTGCCAAAGAGGGACACTTGTGTTTTAGGGGGTGTTTCTGGGGGCGTGGCTGGGGGGCGGGGCATTACCAGGAATTTTTAAGCTATTTCATGACCTATTGCCACCTCCTTGTGTAACTTAATAAATGATTTAGAACAAGACCTAAGTATTTTATTTACACAGACCAATTTATAAACACATATACTGACATTTAAACAAACAATAAAGTGAGTTTTATTGCTGTAGAGCAATATTATACACTTATATATATACCTCACAATCTGATCTCCTAAAAAGAGGGACATCAGGGTGGGAAGGAGGGACAGAGGGATTTAGGTCTAAAAGAGGGACTGTCCCTCCTAATGAGGGACACTTGGGAGGTATGACTAAGCTATCTACATCAAAAAATTCTTAAACCCAGGGCAGTTTGGGAGTGTATGGGCATTTTAGGGCATTCTGTCCCTCTGTGACTTGTTTCTCTCTATGTACTAACAAGTAGCAGAGGGGAGTGGAGTAAAATGATTCTGTTTTCCTGTGCATGCTATAGGGGAGGTGTTCAGGGTTTGTTTATATAAAAGTCTTAACCCTTTGAGTGCTAGAGAGGTAACCAAGGCGTGGCTTTGCAATGGGGTGGATGCCACTCTGTGTTAAAGGGATAGTAATGTTTCACAATAAAAGCAGCTCCAATTAATCTTCATAGTATTTGGGCCATGGAGAGTGTTATTTCAATACTGTCAGAGTTGTAGTTCAAGAGTAATTGAATGATAAAGTATCCCCCTCCTGCCTGTTTTACTGATGTTACACTGCTCACCACAGAGCAGCAAGACTGTCTGGATGGATCTCAGAGAGGGACAATCTTCAGTGAGCATAAGGAAAAACATGTAAAACCTGTCAAGGGCAGGGCATTCCTTATGATCAGGCACATGCACACATAGACACCAAGGGGGACTTGAGCACCTGCCCTTTTTTGTCCAAAGTGCCCTAGTGCCCTTTTAACAAAAAAAAAAAAGATGCCTCACCACCTGCACTAACCCCCCCCCCACCTCCCAGTCAGGTCTGTGCCTCCTTCAGGACAGACCTGTAGATGCTGATCTCCCTCGTCGGCTCTTTAGTATTACAGAGCGCTGGGAGATTACATCATCTCCCAGTGCTCTGCATGAAGAGAAGACCGCGTGGGAGCTCCAGCAGCTACAGGTCTGTGCCAAAGGAGGCACATACAGACCTCTCCTGCCACTGGGCCACCAGGGAAGAGGTAGGAAACAGACACCGGGGGGCAATGTGGAAATGATGGGGCAATATGGATCTGATGGGGGGCAAGATGGAGATGATAGGGGCAATGTGAGGGTAAGTTGGAGCTGATGGGGCAATATGGAGCTGATGGGGGCAATATGGAGATGATGGGGGCAATGTGAGGGTAAGTTGGGGCTGATGGGGCAATATGGAGCTGATTGGGCAATATGGAGCTGATGTGGGCAATGTGAGGGTAAATTAGAGCTGATGGGGGTAATATGGAGCTGATGGGGGCAATGTGGAGCTGATGGGGGCAATATGGAGCTGACAGGGGACAATGTAAGGGCAATATGGAGATGCTGGGGGCAATGTGGAGATTAGGAGCATTGTGGAGGTGTCCAGTGGAGATGGCCAATGGGGGGGGCACTTCAGATTTCTGTGCCTGCAGGCTCCTAAGATGTAAATTCTTTTCTTTTTTTTAAATATATATTTTGAATAAATAATTATGAGAAGTGCCCTTTTTTTCATTTGAGCCCCTGCCCCCCAAAATGTCTATGCACGTCCCTGCTTATGATCACAGTAAGAAGATTGTCCCTTGACAGTATTGAAATAACACTTTCCGTGGTCCAAATACTATGAAGATTAATTGGAGCTGCTGTTTCTGTGAAACATTACTATCCCTTTAAAGAAGGAGGACGGTGTGCACCAGAATGCACTAAGGAGATCGTATGTGCTTGTGAATATCCAGATGTGATGCATCATGATTTTTATGTCAATATCTATGCACAGAAAATAAGCTACCTGTTAAATTTGTACATTCCACAGTGCATGACTAAAATATTTCAAAAGAATGGAGAGAATTGGGATTGTCACTGAGATGACATGTCCATACCTGGGAACTCTCCGGATTTGCCCCGGAGACTCCGGTTCTGACAGAGCTTTACCGGGTCTCCAGGGCAGAGGCTGATTCCTCCAGATGTGGAGAGTTTCTATTGAAACTCTGCCACATCTGCTTTTTCTCCCGCTGTTCCTCAGTCCCTAACCTTCTGTGTGACACCTTTAACCCTCTGAGTACCAGAGTGGTAAGGAATGCATTGCTTTGGAATGCATTCCGTACCACTCTGGCACTCAAAGGGTTAAGTCTCCCCCCACACACACACACACACACTCGCGGCAAGCCCCGCCCCTTTTTGACGCGATTAGCGTAATTTTTGTCACCCCCTGCTGAACAGAGGACTACCCTCCGGGTAGCCCTCAACTGGAAGTTCCCAGGTATGGACATGTCTGTTGGTTACCGTGATATGATGGACTGCACCTAACTGGGGGCTTCTACGTTAGGGAAGAAGCATATGTTTTTTTCCTCTGACTCAAACAAACAACATTCTTATGATGTTATGGTTGAACTGTTCAGCTCTTGAAGCACAGAGACCCATTGACACACAGTTACTTGATGTCTCTGAGGAAATTTTTGAACAGCCCATCCATAGACGCAGGCTCCGTGTTTACACAAATAAACTAAGGTAAAGGGGATTTATGAAAATATTCAGAGGCCTGGAGTTCCACTGAGCACTCTTGGAAACTCCCTATAGAAAAATGTATAACTTCTTAAATTATGGTAATCTAATTTAAAAAAAAAAAAAAAAAAAGCTTGGTGATGGATTACATTAACCCTTTGAATGCTAGATAAGCTTCTAATGCAATGCTTTGGGGGAGTCGCTAGCATCCAGGGAAATAAACGTCTGTGTTTCATTTACCCTTTGAGTGCCAGAGGGGTACGTCACGCATTGCTCTGCAATGCGTGACGTACCCCTCTGGCACTCAAAGGGTTAAAACTGTCCCAAATAAGCCAGTATTGGAAAGGCAGTGGAATTTCCCTAGATTAAAAAATACGTATTTTATTAAATACCTGAATGGTCAAGAGATATTAAAATGATACAAGAAACAGATTTGGAGACTGATTACTTTAAACTGCGAATGTTCAGACTAAGAGCCTATGGCCATTTGTGGCTCTTGAAGAAAAGAACAATGGCGGCAACAGGCACACAACACAAGGGAAAATACACTGACTGATCCAAACAGTGGAACCTCTAGTGCAGATGTTGGTAGAAATATAAAGATTTGATTTTATACTTTATGATGAGACTTTGGAGTGCGATCCTTTCCAGTCACATTTGCGGCTCTTGGACATGGCAAAACAAGCCCCCTTTCAAGTTGTTACCCCTTTGAGTGCCAGAGGGTTGCACAACGCTCTGCAGAGCAATGGATCGCGCACTCCTCTGGCACTCAAAGGGTTAAAGTGGATCTGTCACCCTAAAACAAGTTTAGTTTGTTTTATAATATGTTGTAGTAGGAATTTGTTTTGTAACAAAAAAAAAATATATATATATATTTTTTTTTAATATATAATATTTTTTGTTTTTATTATTTTATTATTTTTTTTGTAACCTTTAAGCTCAGTATAATGCTAAATGGAGCTTGCTGTAACGATTGACGTGATGCACATCAGTATGGATGGAAGCATGAACATACTCCCTTGGAGATCTGGGAGGGAGATGAGAGGAGAATTTAGGGACTGGTGAGTCCTGCGCCGCTGTTCCACTGTTACCCTGTGCCTCAGAATGCGGAAGTGGGTACATGAAGAGTAATTTTGAGAGCGAATTTCTCCTAATGTATGGACCTACAGAAAACCCCCCCCTGCAATCTACAAACCATTACACTGCACTAATAATTGGAGACTCGATTTTATTAAAGGTGAAAGTTCTGCTTTAATTAGCATATGAAACATCACCGGTACTGCAATTAGCATACATTAGAATAGGATAACAAGTGTGAATATGTCCTTAAAGTGGATCTATCACCTTAATTCAAGTCTGCATATTTGAAAATTGCTTTAAAAACTATCTATATGTTATGTTAACCAAAAGGCCAGCAAACATACAGTTCAGGAGACATTCACATGTAACATAGTAACTTATTAACATAGTCACATAGTAAATTAGGTTGAATAAAGACACAAGTCCATCAAGTTCAACCTTCTCTTCATACCCCAGTAACTGAGAATGTTATAACTTTCCTGCTACCAATTAAGTTAGTCTTTATCAGACCTTCCTGATCTGCCTACTGATAAACAGTATAACAGTATGTTCCCTTTTGAAAGAAATGTGTCTAATCTTCTCTTAAATGTATTCATTGTATCTGCCATAACCACCTCCCTAGGCAAAGAATTCCACAATTTTACAGACCTTACTGTAAAAAAACCCTTACTCTGCTGAAGTCTAAACCTCCTTTTCTCTAATCTCAAGGGGTGTCCCCTGGTCACCTGATCAGGCCTTGGAATAAATAGCTCCCCACAGAGATCCTTGTATTTGTACAATGTGATAGGGTCTCCTCTTAGTCATCTTTTCTCTAGAGTAAATAAACCAAGTTTGTCTAGTCGTTCCTCCTATGTCAAGTCCTCCATTCCCTTAATAAATGTTGTTTCTCTTCGCTGTACCCTCTCTAGTTCTAGTATATTCTTTTTCAGAACCTGTGCCCAGAATTGCACTGCATACTCAAGGTGAAGTCTTATCAATGATTTGTATAATGGCAAAATACATCTTTGCTAATGTATGCTAATTGCGGCAAAGTGTGGCATTAGTGATGTTTTCATATGCTAATTAAGCTAATCACTTATATTGCATATGCTAATGACGCCTTTTCAGTGATGTGTCATATGCTAATACAGGTTTAAATTATGTATCATATGCTCATGCAGCTTTGTGCAGTACCAGGAAGTGTTTGCTTTCACTTTGCCTGAAATAAAAGTGTGAATATCTCCTAAACTATACATCTGTTGGACTTTTGAGTAACATGACACATAGGTAGTTTTAGGGCAGTTTTTAAATATGCAAACTTGAATTAGGGTGAAAAATCCACTTTAACTGGACTTCTACTGGCATTTTGGCTAACATGGAACATAGGCAGTTTTTAATGCAGTTTTCAAATATGCAGACTTGAATTAAGGTGAAAGCTCCTCTTTAGTGTCATTATGTTAAATTAGGCTGACCATATGTACCGTTTTGAACGGGACAGTACAGTTTTTTACATGTTTTATGGCCATCCCGTCGTTTTGCTATTTTGTCCCTTTATTAGCGGCGGCTTGTGATGCCCGCAGCCCGCGGTGCATATAAACCAAAAATCAGAGCAGAAGCGCATGATGATGAGGAATACAAAGGTATAGACGGCATTAGAATTGTGCCCTGCTGTCCAGTACCTTCCTAGTCACGCTGCCACACTGCAGCCAATGAGAGAGGAGTGCTTTGATACTCCTCTCTCATTGGTTGTTCATGTTCTGAGGCACGGTGCGTAGACAGACTCCATTAGGCAGTGCATGTCACGACCTAGTGCAAGACAAGAGCCTATCCCTACAGCAGCCCACAGAGGGGTTGGAGGAAGCTTTTCCTCCCTGAGCCAGACACTCCATCATTAGCTGTACTGACCGATCTCTGTGCAGTGCACACCCCCTACACTGAAAAGATTATTTGTTGAGAATGGATGGATGGTAGAGGGTCTTAACTAAAATAAATGCTGCTGGGATCCCAACGGAGCAGACAATAGTAGATTGGAAGTGACAAGCAGAAAACATGGTTATTGTGTAGTCTGGGGATTAGGTTCTGAGCACACAAACAGGCTGTTGTACTAATACAGGCATAATGCTATCCAGAGCAGATAATGACTTTCATAGGCTAGAGGAGCAGGAGTAGGAGGCCAGCAGAGTCAGGACTCAGGATCAGGATAGGAGGCCTAAGCCAGCAGCACCCAGCACTGCAGCAACTGACTGGAGTTGGGTCAGACTGAGGCAGCCTAAGTTAAAAGTGGAGGATCAGGCTGTGGAGGAGGTGGACACAGTGTTGAGGTGGACACAGGGTGGGTAGGTTGTGGAGGTGGACACAGGGTGGGCAGGATGTGGAGGTGGACACAGGGTGAGCAGGGCATGGAGGTGGATACAGTGTGGAGATGGACACAGGGTTGGAAGGGTGTGGAGGTGGACACAGTGTGGAGGTGGACACAGGGTGAGAAGGGTGTGGAGGAGGACACAGTGTGGAGGTGGACACAGGGTTAGCAGGGTGTGGAAGTGGACACAGTGTGGGAATGGACACTGTGTGGAGGTGGACACAGGGCGAGCAGGATGTGGAGGTGGATACAGGGTGGGCAGGGTGTGGAGGTGGACACAGGGTGTGGAGGTGGACACAGGGTGTGGACACAGGGTGTGGAGGAGGACACAGGGCGTGGAGATGGACACAGGGTGTGGAGGTGGACACAGGGCGTGGAGATGGACACAGGGTGTGGAGGTGGACACAGAGTGTGGAGGTGGACACAGAGTGTGGAGGTGGACACATGGTGTGGAGATGGACACAGGGTATGGAGGTGGACACAGGGTGTGGAGATGGACACAGGGTGTGGAGGTGGACACAGAGTGTGGAGGTGGACACAGGGTGTGGGTGTGGAAACAGGGTGTAGAGGTGGACACAGGGTGTGGAGGTGGACACAGGGTGTGGACACAGGGTGTGGAGGTGGACACAGGGTGTGGAGGTGGATACAGAGTGTGGAGGTGGACATAGAGTGTGGAGGTGGACACAGGGTGTGGAGGTGGACACAGGGTGTGGAGGTGGACACAGAGTGTGGAGGTGGACGCAGGGTGTGGAGGTGGACACAGGGTGTGGACACAGGGTGTGGAGGTGGACTCATGGTGTGGACACAGGGTGTGGAGGTGGACACAGGGTGTGAGACTTTATTTGAGGTGATAGTTCCCCTTTAAGCCCTTAAAACTTTATATATAGCTAACCACTGAGCACGGTGGCTCAGTGGTTAGCACTGTTGCCTTGCAGCACTGGGGTCCTAGGTTCACATCCCGCCAAGGACAACATATGCAATGAGTTTGTATGTTCTCACCGTGTTTGTGTGGGTTTCCTCCGGGTACTCCGGTTTCCTCCCACACTCCAAAAACATACTGATAGGTGAATTTAGATTGTGAACCCCAATGGGGACAGTGACCAATATGAGTGTAAAGCGATGCGTAATCTGTGTGTGCTATATAATTAAATAATAATATATATGCAAAAAGACAACCCTGCGCTACTCTATAAAAGCTAATGTGTGCCCTGTAATGGGCATATATAATAATTTTTAGTAAATAAGTGACATTTTCGTGTCACAGATTGGCCAAGTTGTGGGTAAGATTGCCACCACGCCAAGGTATTTCACTTTCAGGCAAGTCCTACACCTGAAAACCCTATCTAAAAAATGTAAATCTAAAAGCCCTGAGGAAGTATAATAATGTACGCATAGGCGAGCAAGGGACCCTTTAAATATGCTCTTTATTATTTTTGTGGGTCCCAGTGTAGTGCAATTAAAACAACAGACATACAAGTAATAAAAATATGTATATGACGGACCTACCTGGTACACCAGACCCCAAAGGGGCATGCATTGAGTGGAAGTAAGAGGACTGTGGATCCAACAATGCTCTCCTTAAATAACCTTTTAAGCAACTCCCCACAAGTCATGTGAGGAGTAGTTAATATCAAATAGGCAGGGAGCATGCTCATCATGACAGGCTTGAGGCCTAGTCATAAAGGGCCAGTATAAAGAAAGAAATTAGAGTATAAAATGTTTGTGAATTTACATGAGTGGTTAAATAATTAGGTGGGATAGGTGAACGGCTGCTATAAATAATGGGAACTGGAGAAGTGATCTGACTGGATAAGTTATCTCCTGTTTATCACCTCCTTATCACATTTTAGTGCATCTCTCCCAGTTGGCAAACCACATTACCTTAGGAGAGAAACATCACCCACCAGAGAATGCCTTGGCCGGTATTTTTTTTGAAGAAAAGGTGGCAACCCTAGTTGAGGGAGGGCATGACTGCGGGGCGCGGACCATCCTTTGGCAATATTTTGCCTTGAGATGGTCCTTAGAGACTGGTGGGGTTGATGGACTGGTTTGGGAGGAAATGTTTATAATAATTGCCCCTTTTGGCTGTCTGCGCACTTTAGTTCATAGTGTGAGACAGCCATATGGGGAATTTCACTGTTCCCTCCTGCCCTCCCCTTCTTGGTTTTAATGTCACAGCGATTCTGTTTTCGGGGGTGGGTCCTCACCAGGGAATAACTTTGAGCTGTCAAGTACCCCTAGCGGGTTTTTGGGAGTTAGTCCCCTGCTCGCAGGCTAACGGCGTGAATGGGGGAAGAGACTCTTGTGGTTTGGGTGTGTTTATCGTGCCACTTGGCAGTTGCTGAGATGCAGGCATAATGTTAACTGTTTGTTATGTTTTAATAAAGCTGTGTCCTTTTCCTTCCCAGAGAGTTGTCTGTGTCCATTACTGGGGGGATCTGGGCCTTTGGTTATGTATAGGAGAGCCTCTCGGCGTCATGCCCCTGACGTGTTAAGCTTTCACGCAGTCTTCCCTTCTATCGAAAGTAAGAACTTGGAACGCACAGCATTATAAGGAAAACATTGCTATTCCAGAAGCTGTTCAGTCATCATGATTTTAAAGGAAACACAGCAGTTTAAACAATTTAGATGCTACAGACGCCTCTAACACAGTGCGAACCAATACACTGGAGAGGTCTGTAGCATCCATCAAATGAATTAGTTTCAATAAGGCAGATGTACTCGACTCCATGCCAAAATGGCACAGGAATTCATGTTTTAGTGCTGTGCCCACTTAGAGCTCTATGTTCAAAAGGAAAGTGGAGGAGTTCTGGGGCAAACCAATTGCATTGCAGGGAAAAAATGAAAATTCATATTGATTTAAATGAGGATTTTAACCTGTTGAATGCCAGCGAGGTCTCCACTCGGAGAGCTGTCTAGCATTCAAGGGGTTAAAATAACCATTTAAAGCAAAGGAAATCTTTGGAATATTTAATTCTCCCCTGTAGCATGGTTGATTTGCCCCATAATTCCCCACTTTTCTTTTGAACATTCTTAAAGGGATAATTATTTCTTAAAATGTAAAAAAAAATATGTTGTAGGGTTTATCCCCCTGAGTTAAACTAGAGTACCCCCACTGCTGAAAGGTGTTTAATTCAAAAGTTATTAATTTTCAAAGTTGAATTTTTTAGGTGCAATATCACAGTTGCCTGAAATTGTACAGTGGCGCTGTTGCTACATGATCCTATGGACAGCTCTGGTCCCGGGACCATAAATCTCCATAGGATGGTGTAGCAACACTGCTCAAGAGCATCACATTTTAGCTCTCTAGTGCCATTACAGAGGAGAAATTTCCACATACATATTAGAATAATCCCGCCCATAAGGGCGGTCCAGTACCAAAACGATGGTCAAGTCTCCTCTGCACGAAAAAAAACAGCTAACCCCAGACGTACGTTTCGGCCTTATTTTGGGCCTCGTCAGTGAGGTGCAGCTGGCTTCCCTAGGCACTGAGAGCAAGGGGTCCACGTCTGGATTACCCTTTACACTTAGGCAGAGACCCCAAGTGTTTCGCAGAAACAAGCCAAAAATGATGTGAGAGGCTCTGAGTACGAACAAAAGCACAATGGCCTGTTCTCCGGCTAGTCACCGCTCAAGAGCATCACATTTTAGATCTCTAGTGCCATTACAGAGGAGAAATTTCCACATACATATTAGACTAATCCCACCCATAAGGGCGGTCATGTACCGAAACAATGGGCAAGTCTCCTCTGCACGGAGAAAAACAGCTAACCCCAGACATACGTTTTGGCCTTATTTTGGGCCTCGTCAGTGAGGTGCAGCTGGCTTCCCTAGGCACTGAGTGCTTTTGTTTGTGCTCAGAGCCTCTCACATTATTTTTTGGCTTGTTTATGCAAAACACTTAGGGTCTCTCCCTAAGTGTAAAGGGTAATCCAGACGTGGACCCCTTGCTCTCAGTGCCTAGGGAAGCTAGCTGCACCTCACTGATGAGGCCCAAATAAGGCTGAAATGTATGTCTGGGGTTAGCTGGGTTTTTTTTTCCCGTGCAGAGGAGACTTGCCCATTGTTTTGGTACTGAACTGCCCTTTTGGGCGGGATTAGTCTAATATGTATGTGAAAATTTCTCCTCTGTAATGGTACTAGAGAGCTAAAATGTGATGCTCTTGAGCGGTGACTAGCCGGAGAACAGGCCATTGTGCTTTTGTTTGTGCTCATAGCCTCTCACATCATTTTTTGTCTTTTTTATGCAAAACACTTAGGCTCTCTCCCTAAGTGTAAAGGGTAATCCAGACGTGGACCCCTTGCTCTCTGTGCCTAGGGAAGCTAGCTGCACCTCACTGACGAGGCCCAAATAAGGCCGAAACGTACGTCTGGGGTTAGCTGTTTGTTCCGTGCAGAGGAGACTTGCCCATCATTTTGGTACTGGAATGCCCTTTTGGGCGGGATTAGTCTAATATGTATGTGGAAATTTCTCCTCTGTAATGGCACTAGAGAGCTAAAATGTGATGCTCTTAAGCGGTGACTAGCCGGAGAACAGGCCATTGTGCATTTGTTTGTGCTCAGAGCCTCTCACATCATTTTTTGGCTTGTTTAGGGCTTATAATCATACATGGGAACTTCCAATTGAGGTATACCCGGAGGGGAGTCCTCTGGTGCAGCAGGGGGTGATAATAATGATGCGAATCGTGTCAAAAAGGGGCAGGGCTTGATGCGAGTTGAGGGGGAAGGGCTTAAACGTGTCACACAGAAGGCTGGGGAAAGAAGAACACCGGAAGAAACAGCAGATGTGGGCAGAGTTTCAATAGAAACTCCCCACATCTGGAGGGATCAGCCTGTGCCCCAGAGACCCGGTAAAGCTCTGTCAGAACTGTATGGATTAGCGCAGGAATTCTTTCCCTTTTGTTCTTGTTTTGAGCTTTTCCCTATTTGGGGATTTGGAGAATCCATTCTTTCCTTGCTGCTTTTCATATTCCCTCACAAACTATTCACATTTAATTTATTGCACATGTGTATATATATATATCTATCTATATATATATATATATAAAAGTTGTTTTAGCACTGTGAGTTTTTTCTTTCTTTAAACTACTATAATTGGAGCTCTTGAAAAAACAAAAATGAGAGCACCCAGAGTGCCCGAGACCAGATTTTAGGCCTCAGAGAACAAACAGACAATTTTTTACAGACATTAGCATGAAGTACAGGGGATTTTAAGGAGAACTTTCACTTCTATACATCCTTAATCTTCGAAGACTGACAGCAATGCTTCTTACTTTAGAGCCGTCAGTCCCTTCCAGTGACTTTTTGGCACAGTGCAATGCCTCCTAGAGGAGACCGGGAATGACAGCAAATACACACAAACGATATGGCTCTATAAGGCACTTTTTATGTCTTTGAAAGTCACTAGATGTCCATATGAAAATATTATAATGTAAATAATAAATATATATATATAGAGAGAAAATAACACTAGACTGTGTGCTTCAGATAGTCCACTTGCCACAATACTGGATGCACATAAGTCTTCAGATGTCAAATACACCCTTTTAATAAAAAAGTCTTAATAGGAGAAAATCCGGTTTGTTTGTAGTACTCCAAAGATATCACTCCAAAGGTCTCCCCCCTTAGTGCACCTGTGTAATGCACAAAAACCCAAGGTTTCTAGAACAAAACACAAAGAAAAAGGTGCAGGCCCTTCTAAGAGGATATCTGTATATGTACAATTGTAAATAGCCCCCAAATAAGAAAGGCTCACCAAATGATAGAAAGTGTCACGCTCATCAAATGCTCACAACAATGATTGTTGTGTTGACTTTGTCATAACTTGTGAGCCCCTGAAGAAGTACTAGTAGTAGTACGAAACGCGCTGGGCAATTCATGTAGTCTGCACTCTTTGTATTTATGTGGCTATCCAATAAATGATTTATCTTTTGGATCGAGAGTCTTCTCATACTTGGATCTAGTAACGGAGCAGCTGAATGTCTAAAGAGTGAGCATTTGATGAACGTGACACTTTCCATCATTTGGTGAGCCTTTCTTATTTGGGGGCTATTTACAATTGTACATATACAGATATCCTCTTTGAAGGGCCTGCACCTTTTTCTTTGTATTTTGTTCGGGAATGACAGCGCAGGCTCACAGATGTCTCTAAGACAAGATGTCTGCGGTGGTGCCTGGCTTCCGCTCTCCGAAGATTAAGGATTATTTCAGAATCGGGTTCTTGTGAGAGCTAATAGAACTATTGTGAAGCTAGTCACCATTGGCAAAATACCACAAAAAAGAGATTATGGTGCTACACATTGGAGTACAAATGTTGCAAGAAATATATATAATAAAGAAAGTTCCTGGGGTACTCACCAGCGAGAAAACGCCGGGTGCCTCCTGAAAGCAGCACTCCAACGCTGCTGATCCAATCCAGTGGCAAACATACAAGAGTCTCCGGGGCACTCACCGGTCCGCTGGAAAAATAATCAACTCACGATGACTGGGCCAGTGTAGATAAGAAACCCAAACTTTATTTGATCAAAATAAAACACTCATTCAAACATTCCAGATGGCAAAGGAAAGCAGGGCTCACATATAACAGCAAACTATGATGAACCAGAACTCGTCTGACATGTTTCGCGCATACCTGCGCTTAATCATGTCAGACGAGTTCTGGTTCATCATAGTTTGCTGTTATATGTGAGCCCTGCTTTCCTTTGCCATCTGGAATGTTTGAATGAGTGTTTTATTTTGATCAAATAAAGTTTGGGTTTTTTATCTACACTGGCCCGGTCATCGTGAGTTGATTATTTTTCCAGCGGACCAGTGAGTGCCCCGGAGACTCTTGTATGTTTACCATTGGCAAAATGCATGAAACATGCACAATCTCTATTTCCAATGTGAAAACCACTAGGGAATAGGTTTGCGCATGATTTTGTTGAATTGCGCATAAACAGCTGTGCATATTTATTTTTTTTGTGGGAGTGGTCAAGATTAACGAATCTGTGTGAGTGGAATAGCGATTGCGCCTAATGCAGGAAGTGCTATTGTGAACAAATTTATATGTCTGTGTAGTGTTGTCATAAAAAATAATTTTTTATGCGCAATTCAAGAAGCGTTCGGTATTCAGCTTCCTGGATTAGAACATGCGCAAAATCTATCTGCACACAAAAATGCCTTTAGCAGATGCGCACATTTCTTGCATTGCACCATAAACGCCTAATTATTGGAGGGTGACTTTATAGAAGGTGAAAGTTCCGCTTTAACTGAATGTAACCCTATATCATTTTATGTGTTAGTGTTACTTTAAATCATGAGCAAACATGCGCTAAGATATTTGGGATCAAGGTTTCAGCACGACACATGTAAAGAACATATTTACACAAAAGTTCAATAAAACATGCCACAGTACCAAGACATATAATACATACACAGTGCTGACATGAGAACTTGGGAACCTGAGAATTTAGTGGTGGGCTTGAGGGGGCCCTCAGAGGCTGCTCATGTGGCCCCTAGTCTATTATTTTGGGGAGATTTCTTTCTACCAGATCCCATAACATACCATTTCACCTCCCAAAAGCACCTATTCTTTTTCTTATGCTTCAATGCATACCCCCATTTAAACTTACATGGTTCTTTCTTAACTCTTTGGGTGCTAGAGAGGTTTCCAATACATTGCTTCACAATGTGTCATAGACCTCTCTAGTATCCAAGAGGTTAATCTAATTTTTGGGTGCATATGGGAATTTGTATGAGGATCCCTTTGGCGGCCAGGGTTCTCTCTAAGGCAGTGATTCTCAAAGTTAGTGAGACAAACAAGTTAGGTTTTTAACGGTATCCCTAATTAAGCCCAGATAATGTATTTAATATGACTTACCCACTGATTACCTACCTGTGAACAAGCAGGCATGTACTGAAGATGTGCCTGTTGGTGGTGTGTTCTGGTATCTATTATTGAGAATCACTACCATCAAGAGAACACTGGCTGCATTGTAAGTCCTGATGAACCAATGAGAAAGCAGAATGGGGGTCTGAGGTGAGACTCTCAGTGCTCCCTTGTTGGTGCCATGAGAAGAGACTACTGTGAGACTGTAGTCTTGCAGCTGATATGGGCCGATGGGCTGAAGAGTGCAAGCCTGGGCTGTTTATTAAGCCTGCTCCAATAGAAGCAGGTTTAGTAAAATTACACAATTGCCATTTAATAGCTGAAGTGCTGTGAAATGTTTTGCTCCCACTGCAGGGTATTTGCTTATAAAGAAAATATTCCATTAAAGAATATTCCTTCTTCATATATTTTCCTATAGATGCAAACGAGGCATTGGCATGGCACACATGTTGACTGCCTGTGCATGTTTACAATGGCCATTGGTTCTCAATCAGTGCCACTTAAGGACCATGCAGACCAGGGTTTTCAATTTTTTGTACCCTTAAGGATCAGGGCCATTTTATATGGATAGCCAGCACATGTGAGCGATCACCTGTACCAACTCACCGAGAGAGAGACTGAAACTGATTGCTCCGTTCTTGGAATAACTAAAATTACTCTAAGTCATCTAAAGAACTGTGCAGGGACCATTTTTTTTATGTGTGCAAACTGCAAAGTCTGACAGATAAGATAAAGGTTCTCAAGGTGCAAATATCTAAGGTAGATAACAACTGAGCTATAAGCTCTTCTGCATTAGATGACCTGAAGCTGTCATTGTCACCACTGCAAAATTTACACCGATTGGTTATTCTTCATAAGAAATCTGGCTTAATGTCAGTAGGCCCAGCATTTCACAAAAATGACAGCTTCTTCCTTTTACCTGCATATTCCTGTACAGATAAAATATAGGATTTGGGGGGCTAGGATCATTTATTTAGATTTGTAAATATAATGGAGATGCAGTTTAAATAGGCGTTAGTTCTACTTTAAAAATGTCCTTCTCTATATATTTTCCTATAAATGCAAACAAGGCAAGCATTGACATGATAGACAGGTTCACTTAGCAAACTGACATATGCTGTGATACTGTACAGAGCACACTTATGAAATGTTCTCTATGGAAAACCCTCAAAGAAAAATATTTCCATGAAATGAAAATACTTACTATAAGGTATTAAAGTTTACATTATGCTATCCATCCAAAATATTTGCTTTATTTTTTTGACACCACTAATTTTGCTACCTGGGGGTGGGGTGGGGTAATACATTAACATGGAGTATGTGGACCACCAACTTCATTTATTTATTTTTAAAATGTCCAAAAAATAAATATTGGGTGAATGGATCCCATATTATTCTATCTCTCCATCCTCATCTCATCAGGATGGAAGGGAAAGTTATTCTCCCACAATTTATTTAAGGTAATTTTGGTATTGAATAAAATTTGTATTTATTTTTTAAATGATGAACATTTCTGTTGCTGCTTTGGTTAATACAGGTACATGAGAGGATATTTATTTAGTTATAAGAAAGTTGACCACTCCATTGCCAGTGTGATAGGAACTCATTGCTGTGGAATGTGTTCTAAGGCAATCCGGCAACTGTGTGGCTAACTATGCAGAGTGTAGGGGTGTGTCACGGTTACCCAGAGAAGTTCAGGAGTCAGTACGGTTTAGTTAATGCAGTTTATTAACAAATGACATACAGCGGGTATGTACAATATATACAATAAGAATAAGCACAGGGTAATAGCCAGCAAGCCTGCTATCAGAAATAATAGGTTGCAAAGCTAAACCACTGTGCTGGAGACTAGGCCTTAACCACTGGAAGTCTCGGCTGGAACCAGGAACAGGAACTCGATCAGGAACCCAGGATCTAGATCCGAAGAGGAATAGAGTCTGACTCAGCCTGCAGTCAGATATGCGAGTCTACCAGAGCCCCAGGCGCGCACTATTTTGGGTGTCTGATCACCAAGGGAAAAGACGAAAGAATAGTCAGACAGAGCCACCAGTTAGCACCAGAGGGGGTAGTCAGACAAGCTGGGTCATACACAGATCAGGTAGTCATCCAGAGCCACAAGTCTGCACCAGATTGGATGTCCACTATTAAGGGTTAGGCTAAAGAATAGTCAGACAAAGCCACAGGTCAGCACCAGAATGGATGGAAGACTAGCCAGGTCATACACGGAGCCCAATGCAACAGATCTGCTGAGAACAACAACACAAGGGCATCTGAGTCAGGCCTCAGTCTGCCATTTAAACCCCTCCACAGGAAGTAGGAGGAGCAGCTCAGAGGGAGGAAGTAGGAAGTTGGTAGGCGGAGACTACAGTAAGCAAACAGATAAAACAGAGGCCTGCAGCATGCTAGAAGCCTCGCGCCTGAAAGTGATGCTGAAGTCAAGGTAAGCTGTAACAGCGTGTTCAGGGTGCTTCAGTAACTTAAGGGTCAGAGAGAGGCTCAAGACTTGGGATGGGTGAAGATTTTCATCTCAACATAGAAATAGGCAAAAAATGCAGATTTGTAGGACTCAGGCTTGTTAGAGGCACAAACCCTGAGGAATCAGTGATGATTTGTTGAACTCAGATTTCCTATAGGCACAAGCCCTGAGGAAACAATGATTTGTTAGACTCCGGTTTGTTAGAGTTACAAGCACTGAGGAATCAGTGATGTGTTGGACTCAGGTTTGTTCGAGGCACAAGTCTTGAGGAAAGAGTGATTTGTAGGACATTATAAATAAGCCCCCCAAAATTGTTTTTATATAGGCCTCTTATTTAAAAGAACAAGCCCTGAGAGAGAAAAAAAGTACTACTGGCCTCGTGCCAGCAGGTAATTTTATGGTGGCCACTAGCCAATGGTTGTTGGCAAATGGTGACATTGAAGCATTTGCAACTGCTGCTCATGCCGGTGCTGAGTTGTTTAAGCCGCAGGACAATTAGGCAGCTCCAAGGGAATCGGATCAATAGCAGTGATATGAGACAAGAGATGATGTTTCCACTTGTCATTAGCTCCAGTGATGTGCCTTAGATAGTATCAGGACCACAACTATCCCCGTCCAACACTTCAGGTCTATCTGGAGAAAAAAAGTTGGCCAATAAATAATGCTTTTCCTCCTGCACTTCCTTTAAAATCATTTTAATTAATGTTTCCCTTGAGAGCAGGAAGGAAATGTGCCTTTCATCAGCAACTGCAATGTGCACAGTGTTTGTAGGAAATAGGGGAAGGACTGGGAACAATGGACACATCTGCACTCACATCAAACAAATGACACAACTCAAAGCAAACATCTTGATGCTTAGGTCCGCAATGTCAAATCATCCCCCCCAGAAACCAATTACTGCTGCTGTCACTATGCCCCTTGTCCACTCCGCTAAGGACACTTGACAGCTAGCAGACAATAATAATGATGAATCCTCCCTGCCACCAGCTTAGTGTATTGTGCTGGATGGAATCTCCTCAGATGCTGCATGATTCCATGCTTGACATTATATTCCACTGTGGTCGGTCAGCGCACCACATATTGTACAATATGGTGAACACGAGCTGATAAATTCTTCCAGGTAACAATGACAGAAGTGGATTACAGGAAGATGTTGCAAAGTATCTAGGTAAAAGGGGCGGGAGGGGAAACTTTGCTTGTGAATATCTCTCAAACCATAAAGGTTTGAGAGATAAGACTTATATCGTTCTTGTTTGTATGTTTTTTAATGCCTACAAAATAAAATAAAGATAAAATGAAGCATTACTATCCCTTTAAGGCTCAGGCTGAGTTTTTCTATACTTTTTCCTCTTAGATTTCTGCCTAGATTTTTGGTGACCTTGGGGAAATACAGGGGGTACAGCAACAGTGACTTCTGATATTTTTTGTGGGGTTTGGCTTTAACATGCTTGTCATAAATGTCATGGTGTCTGTATTTCACGTGTGTTATCAGGGCAGTTATGCCAAGGTGCATTCCCTTCTTTTCCCTTTACACTGACTTGCCACATATTGTGCACAGTGGCATCACAATGACTATACTGTGCCTGCCACAAGAGAAAAATAGTCCCACACCCATGACCTCAGAGGGTAGGGGAAAGGTGTTGAAGAATGGCCTCTTTCTTTATCTCCATAATACCCTTCACTGGCTGGGGCAGAGGTTGATGTTGCTGCTGATACCTCAGAATCAGCACTAGAACTAGGACCAAGATTATTGCTGCAAAAGAGAATCTGTTTTAGTCCCGCATCACAACTGCTGGACCCCATTTCCACTGTGGCCACGGTAGTCTGTGGCACACTAGCCTGCTCATCATTATCCTGCTGCCTTTGCAACTCAGCAGCAGCAGGAATTACAGCAGCAGTAGACTCAGCAATATCACTGCTGGTAGTGGTGGTGGTGATGCCCATCCCCATTTGTATATCTGTCTTCCATTCCTTCTCGCTTTCTTCCAAAAAGGCCCTTATTGTCTCTTCTACCCCAGCTGCTCCACCATCACCCTCATCACTATCCCCCACCAACCCCTCTTGCTGCTGTTCTGTGAGAGTTACACTGGATGGTGATGATGACAAATATGACAGAGGGTCCCCTGCTGTCATACTTGTTATCTCTTCTTGAGGTGATGAAGACAGACTGGCAGCACTAGCAGCAAGCACAGGCAGCTGATCTGTGCAGATGCTAATACTACTAGCCAGGTCTGCCTTCTTCAACATCATATCCCAGAGTCACAATGCCATAGGAAGGGGAATCACATGGTCAAGGGGATGTTGTGGGCTACCTTAACTGCTAGTTTGGCTGCTCATCATCATCATCACTTCCCTGTCCATCTCAGCATTAGAAGGATCAAGTCATGCTAGTTCCACCACCAGCTATTTCATCACAATTACCATCAACACCACTCCCACCACTCTCTAGCTGCAACATGGTAGTAGTGACACTGCTTTTGGATGACAAGTGCAACTTAAGGTCCCCTGCTGTCACACTTGCAATCACCTCCTCCACCTGAATATCACAAGGCAAACTGGCAGCAGTAGTAGCAGGCAAAGGCAGCAGACCTGTGCTGCCCACACTGCTACTCAGTTCTGCCTTGGTCACAATTTTCCCCCAGATCTCAAGGGATGATGTAGGGGAACTGGGCATCATTGAGTCTGGGGAGTCTGGGCTTCCAGACCCTTCCATGGTGGTGGTGGTCTTTTCCTCCTTCTCCTCTGACTCACTGAACACATCACAGTCCTTCCAGCTACTCCTTTTTTTCAGATGGGTTCATATACTTTTACAGTCTGAGCCTCTGCTGCCATTATTTTGCTAAAAAATAGCTATAAAATCACCTAGCACTGCTCTAGCTGCTTCATTATCTGTTTCACTTCATGGAAACATCACGTTTGTGGTGTGGAAAATGCTAAGTGCACTTAAGTGAGGTTTTCACTGAATTTCTCGTGGGAATAAAATGGGACCTTTCGTCCACCCCTACTCAAGAGATCTACTGTCTGTTGGTGAGCTTTGCCTGAACCTACAGTAAGGGACTGAAAGCTCTCTTGTCCCAAATAAGCAAACATGTAGGCCCTTTGGAGATTGAGTGCTGGCAAATATTTTGGACTGAGGAACAATGGATCATAGTTATAAAAGCAAATTGGAGTTATTCTAGAGTAAACCACCTGTACCATAGTGGACAACTAAAACTTCCTGTTAAATTAAATTTGGCTTTTAACCCCGTGAATGCTAGAGAGGGAAGCAATGTTGTGGTGCATGAGTTTTAGAAATTTGTATTTGTCCCCTATGGTGCAATTGGTTTACTCCAGAAAAACTCCAGTTTTCCTTTATAAATATGGGCCTCTGTTCCAAAATCAATATATTTTCAGGAAAAAGGTCCAGTATGGATGAACAGCATCAAGTAACTGCAGCAAAGTAACTTGTCAAAACCTCAGAAATCCATAAATTATCTGCATGCTGTGAGGGTGCTTGCTCCCATGTTTCTCGCTTCTCCTTCAAGGTTCACTCCTTTATTTGGTAATCCAGCTTTCCCTCTGGGTAAGCACTGTAGAGCTTTTGAGGTTTGGAAAATTGCTGGCCTTCGTTTACTTCATGATATATGGGATGAGCTCCTTCGCTCTCATTAGTGAATTACACCCAATTCCGCAATCAGCTTTTTACCAAAATCTATAGATAAGACATTTTCTGTCTACTTTATCTCCTACTCTCGCTTTTCCGCCATTAACCCACTTCGAGAGGTGTTGTGTAGGCCAGGCTAGCACGAAGTCACGCATTTCTACACTATTTAAGCTATTGGATTCCTCTACGGTGTCCTTTAAACACAAATACATGTTGGATTGGGAACGATATCTGGGCTTGGAGATCTCAGAGGGAACTTGGTCTCAGATTTGGCGAAATGCTTCCAAATCCTCAACTTGTACAGTAGCCAAAGAAAATGCTTATAAAATCTTGCTCCAATGGTACTACATTCCTGCTCGATTGCACTCCCTGAATCCTGCTTGTCCAGATTTTTGCTGGAGAGGCTATGGTATTAGGGGAGATATCCATCACATTTGGTGGTCCTGCCCGCTCACCCAGACTTTCTGGTCCAAAATGGTACAGTTTCTCCACCAACTTTTCTCAATCACAATATCCAAAGACCCTGTCATCCTGGTAGTAGGGGCATCCCCACCAGGCCTGTCACGACATACCTCAATACTAATATCCCATGTCCTCATTGCTGCCAGATGCCTGATAGCATGTGCATGGAAATCTGCCACTCTCCCATCCTTACCCCAACGCCTGTTCCATGTCTCTCACATTAAATCTATGGAGCATCTGACTGCTAAACTCAGTGGCTCTGTGGATAAATACCTAGCAATCTGGAGCATCTGGGATCTGGCACTAGAATCTTCAGTATTGTCTGACCTATGAGTGTTTGCATACTTACTTGAGTCAACAGGAGCTCCCGGACTGCCACCTTAGTTCTCATTCGGTACTGAGCACAATCTTGTGTAATCTCCATACGCTCTTCCCCCTACTCGTCTCCTTTTTTTTTTTATGTGAGTGTGTATCTGACTGATTATATGTTTGTCGCAGTGTATGTGTGTGGATGAATGTGTGCATAAATCCAGTATGATTGTATTAGCCACCTTCCGTTGCCTAACTATGTGCCGCATTAATGCCATGCTCTGACTATCGTTCTTTGCACTATGTCTATAACTTTGTATGTTTTTGATTGGCAACCTTTTTTTGACAGGTTCCTTTGTATTATCAGTGCTAATACATTTGTAATGTTTGTTACTCTGTTTTGTATAAAATTTGTAAAATTCAATAAAAATTATTTTGAAAAAAAAATCCATAAATTACTGACTTGTAGAAATGGGCCTTATGCACAAAGCTGGAGAAGAGCAATTCCAGAGCAATTCAAGTGTACTTCAGTGGTCCAGACAATGTGCTGGAGACTTCTCTAGCACTCAAGTTGTTAAAAGCCAAATCAATAGAAATTTGGGATTTTTCTCTCCCTTATGGTGCAGTTGCTTTGTCTTTTTTCCATACCTCCCAACATTTCATATGGCCAAAGAGGGACACTTTAATCTTAGATGGTGTTGATGGGGGTGTGGCTCGTGGGCGGGGCATTATAACAAATTTACATGACCTGTTGACACTTCTTTGTGTAACTGAATAAATGATTTAGAGCAAGACCAAATTATTTTATTTACACAGATTAATTTATAAAAACACATACTGAAGGATAAAGAAATATTAATGTTTTATTGCTGTGGAGAAATGTGATACACATATACCCACAACATAGACTAATCTCCTAAAAGGATGGACACCAGGATGGGAGATAGGAACTTTGATCTAAAAGAGGTTCTGTCCCGGCACAAGAGGGACACTTGGGAGGTACACTGTTCTTCTTTGCATAAGGCCCGTTGTCAGCTCTAATGTAAATCAGGCCATAATTACCATATTATCCAAAAAATAATAAACCAGTTGTCCTAATTTCAGTAAATAATAATAGAATAGAACTTCATTTAGATATTTATGACATTTTGCTTTTGATATTCATGTCATTACTCCTGAACACTATGAAATGCATAGGATAGGACAGGAGATGCATTTCTGTTGGGTGGAATCCAACAAATCAGGGAGGCAGAGTCCAAACTACCCTCACATCATTGAGTGAGTTAGAGGGTCTTGGGAGTTAAGCACTATGGTGTGATACAGAAGTGATAAAGTGGAGATGATTTCTCTAGTTTATCACTTCTCCAGTTCCTATGTTATTCTATGGTGCCTATGCACTAAGTTCTCCAAAGTTCCAGCACCCTTTTCTTCCAACAACAACATTATCCTGAAAATGCAACTTCCTACAATATTATGTAGTTTCATTAGGTTTCAAATGAAACCCATGGAAAGAATGTACACTGATGAACCAAAGGTACAATAAACTGCATTGACCGGTGACATGCTCTGAGAAAAACACCAGCGTGAACAGGATAATCTGACAATGATACCAGATGCATTCCAGATGCATGCATTATTTAATCCTCTGAGTGCCAGCAAGGTATCCAAGGAATTGCATTGCAATGCATTAGATACCTCTATGGCACTCGAAGGGTTAAATGTACTAAAAATGCTACACTAAAAACCCTAGTAGCTTGCACTCAATTTGCACATATGTGTGATACCTATAGAGTCACAATGGTCATATTGTAACTAGGGACTATATCTAAAAACACAAGAGGAGCTATTCTATGAAACACTAATTGTACCATAGGGATAAAATAAACATTTCCAAAATTCCTATGGATTTAAAAGGGCCTTTGAATGCTAGAAATGTCTCCAACATGCTGAGCTATTTGATTGGTTGAAAGAATATTAGCCAATTAGCAATGTCTGCATGGAAGAAGGAAATGTATAAATAGTATTCAATGCTAAAATAAACACAAACAACTGCTGTACCTGCCTAATGCCGATGTACGAAAGTTTTTGTGCCACAAAATTGACAATTTGCTCTGCTTGCTCTGATGGGTGGGTAGTGTGGTGTTTGGGTGTTTCAGAGCATTCTGCACCATGGAGCTTTCTATGTGATAACAAGTTACAGAGGAAATCTGCCCAGAATTCTTCCTTTCCCATACACCAGCTATAAGGATGTTGTGAACTGGTTGTTCATATTAGGGTTACGCAATGAAGGAGTTGTGCTCATGCATGTACTCAATGCGTCTGTACACAAGCACATGTGCTCATTTAGTGAAAGTATATATATATATATATATATATATATATATATATATATATACAGTTTTGTTGTTCAAGGACCGCACTCACAGGACTTCCAAATGCTTCAAAATTGTACAAAGTTTATTATCAACATTTCGGCCCTGCCTTGGACCTTGACAAAGGCCCAAGGCAGGGCCGAAACGTTGATAATAAACTTTGCACAATTTTGAAGCATTTGGAAGTCCTGTGAGTACGTTCCTTGAACAACAAAACTGTATGTATCTTTTGTGGAACCAGGCACCCAGGCCATTGATTGGGAGAGTGCTAGGACTTATATGTTTGGTATATATATACATATATACATATACGGTAATCATGAACTGGGACAGCGTTTCATACAATCCATGTTAATATGCTTTGCTAACCCCCTTAGAAAACATAGGGGCTGTGGAAAAGCTTTGACCTGGAAATTGAGCTCCTCCTTAGGTTCCTCTACGTAGAAACCAAAAACTTCCAATGGGCCTGTGGTATATCTGGACTACATTTTTTTTATTGTGTAAAGGGCATACATGGGATGGCAGAGCATGACCTAGGTAATATGGTTGCGCTAAGTTATGCTACTCAGTGCCATTCCCTGTTATCAGCCACATTGCTTAGTACAGCTCTAAGTCAATAAGTGGAGTTTTTGCAAGGTCTGGAGCTAATAGAACAGAGAATGGCTCAGGGCTTGCTTTAGTCTGGTGTTGGCTTCCTCCCTGGTGGGCATCCATTCCACTGCTCTAGGCTGATACTTCTTCATTAAGTTGGTTAGGGACTTGGGCAAGACATTGAAATTAGGTACACATTTACAATAGTATTCTGCGGTCCTCAGAAATGCAAATGGCCAGAGGAGTCTGTCATGGGTGAGGGGTATAAAAGGCCAGCTTGCCATTCCAGCAGAACTGTTAGTGCCTGATGCTGATACTGTGGGGGTTATGCAGTAAGGTGTGATAAAGAGGTGATAAGTGGAGACAACTTCTCTAGTGATATCGCTTGCTCTAAGATTTCTCCAACTATGGACATCTTAGTGCATAGGCTGTATAGAATAACATAGGAAATGGAGAAGTGATATCACTGGAGAAGCCATCACCACTTTATTATGCCTGGATCTCCTCTAGGAGATGGCAGATAGCCATATCTGGACTACATTTTTTTATGTGTAAAGGGATGGCAGAGCATGACCTAGGTCTATGGTTGCACTAAGTTATGCTACTCAGTGCCATTCTCTGTTATCAGCCACATTGCTTAGTACAGCTTTAAGTCAATAAGTGGAATTTTTGTAAGGTCTAGCCATCACTTGGGTCTCTCTCAGATAGCTATCACTTGGGTCTCTCTTTATTGGCGTGTTTATGTGAAAGGTCTTCTTGCCCTTCTGTGTGTATATGAAAGTTTCTTTACAACCTCAGCAGGGCTGCTCCAGGTGGCCTGAAACTATTCTGTGGGTTAGGCTTTAATACCAAAAACCTCTGCCCTTTCCTGTGCTCCCTTTCTTGGAGCAGATGTTTTGACCAAAATTCCTCCACTTCCTCTTAGTGCATTAGGATCAGTATCACATAAGACAGATTTATATGGATAACAAGATAAATGGTGTTCAAATGTTCAGAAAATCTTTAAACATTACCACCACTTCACCTTTATTTAGACATTATAAAGATTTAGAAACTGAAATGTTTAATCCAAATTAAAAAAATACTCTTCTCATTAGAGTAATGAAAATATGGTGGCAGACTGTAATGTTTGAAAAATGCTTAGATTAAAAAATAATTTCAGGGGAATTCATTCATTGTTCAGGGCTTAACTACTGAGTAGAAAAAGATTTATATAATTTTTTGGCTGAGTGACGAGACTAATCACCAGACAACTCTTCAGATAGAACACTGCAATTTTAATCTTAACTTAAAGAAGTCACTCAGTTTGTGGAGTTTGTAAAATTATCAGCTAAAATGAAAAACAGATTGAATAAAACATAACATTCCATTATTACAATTAAGAAGGGAAAATCATTTATGGATTGAGTTGATTATGTTAATCATCAAAAGTGAGCATGAAAAATTGGTTATAGAAGTACAAATACATATAAGCAGAATAAGGTAATATGTCTAAGAATACACATTTAAACGAAATGAATCATCTAAAGTAAATAAATAAGTCTGGAACAGATCTTCTTTTAATAGATGTGGAAAGTGTATCCATTTCCATCCACTTATATACAAAGTATATATTTAAGCTATACATTTTTCCAAAAAGAAAGTCTGTAAAAACAAATTTAGCCCGAGGAGAGAATCAAATCTATTTTCCCCAGACTGTAAGACACGAACTGTACAAGAGATCCAACATAGATACATTTCAGCCTCACAAGAATTATTCTATTTTTTTTTTACATTCAAGTCAGTGGAAATACAAACTACCTCTTTGTAAATACCCATTGCCCAGAAACAAAGAAATATTAATAATTGTCAACTACAAACTTGGAAACAGTGACCAGTGTCAAACAGCAGTAGCAAAGGCAAACAAAGTCCTGTGATGCATAAAAAGAGGTATTGAAGCAAGAGTGGATAACATCATTTTGCCATTGTATAAATCATTGGTAAGACCTCGTCTTGAGTATGCAGTGCAGTTTTGGTCACCGGTTCTGAAAAAGGATATACTAGAACTAGAGAGAGTACCGCGAAGAGCAACAAAATTAAATAAGGGAATGGAGGACTTGACATATGAGGAACGACTAGACAAACTTGGTTTATTTACTCTAGAGAAAAGATGACTAAGAGGAGACCTTATCACATTGTACAAGTATATGAGAGGTCAATACAAGGATCTCTGTGGTGAGCTATTTTTTCCAAGGCGACCAGGGGACATCCCTTAAGATTAGAGGAAAGGAGGTTTAGACTTCAGCAGAGGAATAGGTTTTTTACAGTAAGGTCTGTTAAATTGTGGAATTCATTGCCAAGGGAGCTGGTTATGGCAGATACAATGGATATATTTAAGAGAAGATTAGACACATTTCTTTCAAAAGGGAACATACTGTTATACTGCTTATCAGTAGGCAGATCAGGAAGGTCTGATAAAGACTAACTTAATTGGTAGCAGGAAAGCCATAAAATTCTCAGTTACTGAGGTATGAGGAGAAGGTTGAACTTGATGGACTTGTGTATTTATTCAACCTAATTTTCTATGTTACTATGTTACTATGTTGCTACTATTTTAAACTTATTTAAATGTCCTTTAATTGAACCACAATTAAAATTGCTAAACAATGGATAAAATTCACCCCATATCAAAGCAATTTTATTAACACACAAACATTTATATTCACTGATTTTCTTCAAAAACGATTATTATCCTTGGGCAGCATTAATAGATTTATTAAGCGGCTCAAACATAGAGGTGAATAAAGCAATTGCCTAGAGCACCTTAGCACAAGGAACATTGAGCTTAACTCAAATATGGTGTGAGGGCATCATCTCTCCACCTTGACCTGCCTGGTTGCAAAGGATTTCTCCAATATATTGTAAACCAATGCATATGTATTGATGATGGTTTTAACATCCAAATGCTTTAAAGGGATAGTAATACCTGAAAATAAGTTTATTTTATATTGTAGCCCTTAAAGAACCATGAAAAATGATATGTCTTATCTCCCAAACCTTTATGGTTTGGGAGATATTCAGAAGTGAAGTTTCCCCTGGAGTGATGTCATTGCTCCACCCCTCAGATTTGGAATCTGGTCGCCGGACCAGCAGTGCCTTTCCAGAAGTGCTGAGATCATGATCTTTAAAAAGAATTTCTTAATTGGAATGGTCTACAAAGTGTGCTTTCAAGCCAGGCACACTTTGTACACAGTTCCAATGAAGTAGTTCTTTTCAAAGATCGTGATCTCGGCACTGCTAAAGAGCTGCCGGTTGCTATGTGGACCGAATTCCAAATCTGTCCACTAGATGGCAGACTTGGCTGAAACAGCAAGGAAAAGTGAACTATACTATATTTTACATATGAATATCTCCCAAACCATAAAGGTTTGGGAGATAAGACTTATATCATCTTTCATGGTTTTTTAAGGGCTACAATATAAAATAAACTTATTTTCAGGTATTACTATCCCTTTAATTATAATCACCCCAACAGCATATTGCATCATGACATGACCTCCATTATTCTCCCAAATAACCTTAGCCCAGTCTAGACTCAGATGCAGTGACAGTGCACAGATTCTAATTGAAACCTGCTCTGTTGAGGTTGAGTCTGACAGGTATCGACCACGCCACATATATCTGCAGGCTACATAGTATGGGGAGGGGGCTTTCCTATGGTAATAAATATGAATGTTGAATCTTTAAATCATGTTCTGAAGAGGAGGACTGCCTTCTACCTTTCCCCTGCATAATATTTTGGCACTGAATAACATAGTGTCAGTGTTGAATGTATGCCTGTTTACACAAGGTGAGTATGTATTGTTTTATTTAATAAATAATTGTTTTTAACCCTTTAAAACCAGGGGTTGTGTGTAATGCTCTTTTAAAGCAATACATTGCTGACCTCTCTGGTCCATAAAGGGTTAAGTAAACAATACGAGTTTCTATTATTAAAATAATAATATTAACACAACTAAATAAAAATATTAATAACGTTTTATTAACCTGTGCCTACATACCCCATACAGGCTTCAAAGAACTGCACAGTGATTTGAATGTGTTGCCACTTCTCTGTTGGATGTTTTGTCTACATAATTTGCTGAGGAAGCTCACTGTGTTGAGTTTTTCATAGAAAATGGATGTATAGTTTGAAGCATTATTTGTTTGGCACAACATTTATTTGTTACTGATGAGAAAATGCTATTTGTAAAAAAATGTTTCTCTTTTTGTGTCAAAAAATAGATTTTGTGCACAAAGTAGAATCTTTTGTTATGCAGAGTGGATTTTACATCACAAAACTGATCCTTTTGTCCCAAAGAATTGATTTTGTGGCTCAAAATAAGGTTGATTGAAGTATAAAATTGATTTGTTACAAGACTATACAAATCAATTTTTGTGGAACATTACATTATTTTGTCTCACAAAACTGATGTTTTTTTTCTGCCACAAAATTAATTTTGTGTTACAGAACTGATTTTACCACAGAGTTTATTTTGTGAAACAAAATCTATTATCTTGAAATACAAAAAGAAATTTTTGTTACAAATCAGTTTTCTATCTCAGTCAATTTTGTTGCAAAAATAGATTATTTTGCACATGAAATTGATTTTGTGCCACAAAATAATTGTGACAGAATTATATTGTCACATATAACTGTTTTTATAACATAAAGTCTATAATCATTACACTGACAATTAGTTTTGTGTGACAAAATAATTTAATTTGCATCACAAAAATATATTCGGTATGACAAAATTAAAGATAAAACACAAATTTGATTTTGATTGGTAGAACCAATTTTGTTTGCAATCATTTTTGCCTTCAAACTTTTTGATTACCAGAGGGGTATGCAATGCATTGCTTCGCAATGCTCTGCACACCCCTTGGCACTCAAATGGTTAATGACATATGTTACAAAGAAGAAGCCTACTTGTATTATTGGAATGTACAATAATACAATGTTCAGGTTTATAATAGGCTAATAGAATTTATAGTTTATGCATTTACTTGTTTTAATTATAATCTCCTGCTTTTATGTGTATGTAAATTGTCTGAAGGTGGAACAAGTTTTATCTCTTGAACTGAAGTGTGTCATTTCTGCCTGCATCAGTGTTCCAGTGAATTGTTTGGTGAGTTCCAATTAATCTTCATTACCTGTAATTCTGTAATATATATATAATTTGCCATCAGGTTGCCAAGAAGCTATTATTGAATTTATATGTTCAGCAGTTACATTTATTTGAATTAAAAACTATTTTTAATGTTAGATGTTAGAAGAAACTGCTAATTTGCCAAGTTTGTGTCATTATGTCAATCTATTCATGAGTGAATGGTAAAATTAGTGGGTTGGGGATAACAATACATATGGTGCAAAGCTGGCATTTATTTCTTGGTGACAATTTATTAATCACGGATCGCAGCAATCAAGAATTAGATGAAAATATTACAATTTCACACAAGAAAAAAAAGTACATTTGTCTTTTACACAAAAATAAAATTAAATGGACCCTAAAATATACGTTGCTTTTATATGAGTTTATTGTAACATTCATACATACTTATAGTATAGTTCCAGTGATAGAACTTAAGATATATGGGAACTTATACAGAAAGCAAATGATGAACAATTCTGGAGCAAACTAACTGTATCACTGGGGACAAATACAATTTTCCCACATTTCTATTTATTTAATTTAATAGGAGATTTTACTCTTTGAATGCTATAGAGGTCTCCAGCTTATTGCTAAATAATGTGACAGAGACCTCTCTAACATTCAAATGCTTTAAAGGGATAGTAATACTTTGTTTTATCTTTATTTTATTTTGTAGGCATTAAAAAAACATAAAGAACGATATAAGTCTTATCTCTCAAACCTTTATGGTTTGAGAGATATTCACAAGCAAAGTTTTTCCTCCCGCCCCTTTTACCTAGTGTAAGCCATCTCTTCTCAGATGTGGAATCTGGTTATAAGACCAGACATAATAGAAGGTGACAATCTTCTTCCTATGAGAACAATGAAAGCCCTGCCCCCCTTGACAAGCTTTTCAGGTTTTTCCCTTATCTTAATTGAAGATTGTCCCTCCCTGCAATCTACCTGGGCACCTCCCTTCTGATCTGGCTGAACAGTGTTACATCAGTAAAAGGGGCAGGAGGGGGATACTTTATCATTCAATTACTCTTGAACTACAACTCTGACAGAATTGAAATAACACTCTCCAAGGTCCAAATACTATGATGATTAATTAGAGCTGTTTTTATTATGAAACATTACTATCCCTTTAAGATCCCATTTACATCAATGGCATTTTTTAATCTACCCTTATGGTGTAGCTAGTTTCCTCCAGAATAGGTATGGGTGAAAAATCCTATTTTGTTATATTGTAATTTTCACAAAAAATGGGTGAACTTCCACTTTTTCTGTGGGAATTCCCATTCATAGAGAAACACATGGATTTGCAGCTGTTTTGCTAACACCTGAGAGAATGCTTCCATTTTGCAATTATGTTTTCAATGCTGGCAAAAGTTTCCAGCTCCATACTATAAAAATCCAGATCTTCCCACAATGTAGCGTGTTGCAGAATAGGAGAGAATAGGAGAGGAAACAAAGACAGACAAATGGCTCCAATACAAATCAGCATGCAGACATAGAGAAAAATATAAAGTTGTTGGGAGTGCTGGCTAGGACAACTGAGCAGCACGAGAAGCTGGAGGGCTACTGCTGCTGCTTTTGAATCAAAGGAGGAGGAATACAATAGCAACATCAGTGAAAAGAGACACTTTTTTCTGCCCAAATGATCCCCAGTCCCCCAACATTTTTCATAGGGATCTGGAGAAGTATAATATAAATGGGATCACTGGATTAGCAGCAGCCTGCTGCTATTGTTGTAGTGAGCCTTCTGAGGAGAATGGAAGTGTGGCAGCAGGGAACCGTCTGTCACATTTGTCATCACAAAGTAGTCTTAGAGAGCAGCAAGGGACTGGTGGTGATGCACTAGAAGTGGTGGGGCTTGTTGTAAAAACTAGTGAAGATTATGGACTTAGTGGGGATTACTGAGACTTGGTACAATGAAAAAAATGACTGGGATGTAGAAATACCAGGATACTCTCCATATTGCCCTCACATTGCCCCCATCAGCTCCATATTGCCCCCATCAGCTCCAACTTACCCTCACATTGCCCACCATCAGTTCAATATTGCTCCATCAGCTCCAGCTTGCCCTCACATTGCCCATATCATCTCCACATTGCCCCATCAGCTCCAACTTGCCCTCCTTCAGGTCCAACCTGCCCCAATCAGCTCCACAGAAAGTATTTCTAAAGGGAATCAGTCCCACTCTGACTGTGAATGGTTAAAAAAACATTAGGATCAACGTATTTGGACCTGCTAAGCCATTCCATTGTTCGTATCCTCCTCCATTCATATGCTAATGTATCTACTATGGCAATAACAAAGAACACCTTGCAGTTTTAAAAGACTTTTGTGCCCTCGTCACAGAAGTTTATTATCAACAACCTCCTCCAATGAGTTTTCATAAGCTTTGGACAAACATGCTGAACTGCTTCTTTTCAAGATGACAGACTTACCAAGCAAAATAGAGACTTTCGACAGGACCAGGAGTTGATCTTTAATAATTAATGTATGCTGCCGTTTCCTACCTCCGTGGTGGTCCACCGTCAGGAGAGGTCTTCTGCACAGACCTGTAGCTGCTGTTGCTCCCACGCGGTCTTCTCTTTAGTAATGCAGAGTGCTGGTAGATGATGTCATCTCCCAGCGCTCTGCATTACTAAAGAGCCAGAGGAGTTCAGCAGCTACCGGTCTGTTCCGAAGAAGGCACAGACCTTGGTGGGCGGCGGGTTACTCACAGCGCTGGGAAGATATTGTTAAAAAAAATATATATATATTCCTATGACAGGTGCCCCTCTGTGGGGTGTGCCTGTAGGCAGATGCCTACTCTGCCTTATGACAAATCCGGCCCTGGTAGCAGATGTAGTACTGCTTCACAAAAAAGGTAGCAGGTAGACCAGTAATTCTTACATCAGTAGTGGGAAAATTAATGGATACTATGTTAACCCTTTGAGTGCCAGATGAGTACACAAAGCATTGTGGAGCAATGCGTTGCATACCTCTCTGGCACTCAAAGGGTTAAAGGAAAGAATTGTTGAATATCTGAATTTGAATGGCTTGCAAGATACGAAACAGCAGGTTTACAGCAGGGAGATCTTGTCAAACTAACCTCATAGATTTTTTTGACTGGGTAACTAAAATAATAGACCAAGTAGATATAGCTTATCTAGATTTCAGTAAAGCATGCAACACTGTCCCTCATAGAAGGCTCATTAATAAATTGCAGTGTTTGGGTCTGGATGTAAAAATAGTTAAATGAATAAGGCAATGGCTGAGTGACAGGAGACAGAGGGTGGTAGTCAATGGAGAATAGTCAGATGAAACAAGTGTTACTAGTGGTGTACCTCAGGGATCTGTACTGAGGCCTATTCTTTTTAATATTTTTATTAGTGATATTGCAAAAGGTCTTCAAGGTAAGGTATGCCTTTTTGCAGGTGATACAAAGATCAGCAATAGGGTAGACATTCCAGGGGGAATAAGCCAATTGACATATGATTTAGGTAAATTAGAAGAATGGACAAGAGTGTGGCAGCTGCAGTTTAATGTTGATAAATGTTAAATAATGCACTTGGAACATAAAAATCCAAAGGAAAAATATACTATTAAGGGTACTGTGTTGTCAGAGACACAGAGGAAAGGGATTTGCGACTAATTATTTCTAATGATTTAAAGGTAGGCAGGCAATGTAATAAAGTGGTGGGGAATGCAAGCAGGGTGCTGGGTTGTATAGCTATGGGCATTAGTAGCAGAAAAAGGGAAGTGGTCATGCCACTCTACAGATCTCTAGTTAGACCTCACCGTACAGTACTGGAGACCCCATCTCCAGAAGGATATAGATACTCTAGAGAAAATTCAGAGAAGGGCTACTAAAATGTTGACTTGTTTACAGGAAATGAAATATCAGGATAGACTAAAGGATCTGAGCATGTATAGCTTTAATTGTAACGTCATTCACTAGCTGGTTCTTGTGTTCTGTGTTGGCATTATCGTAAGATTGTACATAATTGTAAGATTTTTCAGCCATGCTCCTCAGTTTTGTTCTGCAGTAAATAAATATGTGGAAGTCTCTAACTAATTCCTGCACCAAACATGACTAACCAGCAAGGGGCTTTCTCAGAAGGTTTCAGCAGCTGACACAGGTCACACATTAGTTGTCATTGCCCAGGTGGCAAAGATGCTCCCTCCAAAGCCTTCCAGTTATGCACTGTATTCTCACTGATGTCCTTAACCTGCTCCTACAAACACTGTAGCACGTGCAATGTGGAACTCCACTTGACAGGGACCTCCATTTTCAGCTGGTGATGGAGCAGGTCATTACTCCCTTTTATGGAATATAATGGATTGAAAGCATTGTAGAAGCAGCTAAAATGGGTACAGATTTTGCATGCAATATTTGGCATCTCTGTGAGGGTTTCATATTCTGAAGGAATCTGGTCACAAATAAATTTAGAACATGTGCAAAGCAGGGTACATACACCATATGACCTGTTCTCAAGTCATCTATTATGTTGAAGCCATTATCAGCAGACACAACACCGTTTTTCAAGGAGCAGAGTACAAGTCATTCCTCTATCACCTGCTCTAGTGTATTTAACACATCCGTGGGTTTTTGGGATTGTCTCTCAAAACTCTACACACCCAAAGTACTGTGCTGATGGTATGAGCTGAGCTGCAGTACTGCTGAACCAAGGGCAAGATTACTTGTGGCCTGATGTTGCATGCTGTTGCAGCCCACTGGTGGGAGGGAAGCCCAGTATGCAGTGACATTCATATAGTCTGTATTCTGCCCACATATCAGTTATTAGGTTAGTTTTCATGCTATATATACATTTGCAGCTCATTGCCCACCTGCTTGAAAGGGTTAGGGTTCCTTTAAGATAGTATTGAGCTGATAATCTAGGGATTTGTGCTGACAATATGCAGGTCTATGTCAAAACCATTTGTAAAATTATCATCTATAATAATTACATTTTAGCATCCGCTTATCATTATCTGTAAAATCTAACTACCATTTCAAATGCACAGAACCAAGTTGATGACGAGGAACATCTTACTGGTGTCCCTTGTTTTCCGTAAAGACATTCATAGAAATGTAAATGCTTAGTTTAAAATGTATATTTATGGAAAATTTAAAGCACAATATGTTTTGTTTTTTGCTATTCTGATTGTGTCATCTAAGAATGACTGTATATTTGTGCCCATCATAATGCCCTTAACAAATAACAGATAAAATGTTAGAGGAGCCCACAAAAGTCTAGATTGCATGTCAGAGGTTCCCTGTCCATTAAATGACTGGGAATAACTGTACTAGACAGTGAGGCTGATGTACTAAGAATTCTATATCGAACCGACTGTCATACAGTTGAGAAATAAAAATGTTCCAAATTCCCATGAATTTTAATGCAGCTTTTAGCCACATGAATGCTAAATAAGTCTCCAATGTTTTGTTTCACAATGCATTGGGAACTAGGGTGATCACTTTTCCAATCTGCCATTCTGGGACATGTGGTCACCCTACTGAGGCTCCTGCTGTCGCTGACCATCTTTCTGAGGCTGACACAGAGTAAGAGTTCAGTGGGAACTCTTACTCTGTGTCAGCCTCAGAAAGATGGACAGCGCTGATAGGAGCCTCAGCCACGGGACTCACTCGCAGTGCCAGCATACTGGTGGGTCTCACTAGCAGCGCCAGCATTCCTGTGCCATCCCAGCTGTCTCACACACACCAGTCCAGCCAGGCAATGAAATGTATTTACTATATGGTCCTCATTGGCTGGCTCAGCAAGCCAATGAGGACCAAATGGCATAAACATTTCATTGGCTGGCGGGACTGGTGCTTGCTGTGCTATGTAGGTAGGCTGTGGGTGCCAGTTTTGTTGCTCCATTCTGGGACTCTTTGTTGTCCCTGTGGGGGGGTGACCCGGGACGGGGAACACAGACCTCTAATAAGGGACAGTCCCGGGCATTCCAGGACATGTGGTCACCCTACTGGGAACCTCTCTTGCACTGAAGGCCTTACACTTCCCATTTAAATTAAAATGACTTTTTTATTTGTCTCCTATATTGCAATTGGTTCCTCTCAGAATTGTTCTGGCTTTTTTCACTAAATCAGGCTCATTATCTATGTGGAACACATGATAGCTGTGTAGGATGCATTTATAGAAAAAGCCATTAGCTACAACATATTGACAAGCACATAACAGAAATTTAATTCTTAACTGGAAACAACCTTGGACAGAAAAACCCTAGGAGTTTGTAAAACCATACTATCCTATTGAAAACCCAGAAAAGGAGGCTTACAAGACAAAGCCTGGTTTTCGGCCACCCACAGAACACAATGGCCAGAAGAAAGGCTGACTTGAGCAGAACAGAGCAATCCACAGGAAATAAGGCCAGCCTATCCTGACTTTCTTCAGCATCCTTTGAAACACAAATGTTAGAAGCAAATCCCATGGGATGGATATCACATCCACCTCAAAGGCCAGAGGAACCTGTGACCTGGCACAAAACAGAGGAACCATGCAGATCAGACGAGAGGCCATGAGATCCACCACTGGTAATCCTCAATGCTGGATGATCAGGTTAAATACACTCTGACTGAGCTCTCAATTTCTGGGATCCAGGTTTTTTTGATCTAAGAAATTTGCCACTATGTTTTCTATTTCTGGAATATGAATCACTGAGAGGTCCAGCACATGAGCCTTGACCCACTGGATGATCTCCCGAACCTTCGCCCAAGCTGACATACTTCTGGTTCCTCCTTGATGGTTGATGTAAGCAAGTGCTGTTGCATCGTCTGACTGAATCCTTATTGGAGATCCTGGCAGGGGATGAAACCTGTGGAGTGGCGCTAGGTGTATCATCCGTAACTCTAGAACATTAATGGCTAGGAGGCTATCTTAGAAACATAGAAACATAGAAACATAGAATTTGACGGCAGATAAGAACCAATCGGCCCATCTAGTCTGCCCAATTTCCTACTGTGTTAAAAAAAAAAAAAAAAAAAAAAAAACCTCAAACCTTTTTTGGTCCTTGGTCTTTTCTTATGTTAAGGACCGCCTTATGCCTATCCCATGCATGCTTAAATTCTGTCACTGTATTGACATCTACCACTTCTGCTGGTAGGCTATTCCACTTGTCTACTACCCTCTCAGTGAAGTAAAACTTTCTTACATTACATCTAAACCTGTGTCCCTCTAGTTTTAGACTATGGCCTCTTGTCCTAATGTTTTTACTCTTTTGAAATATACTTCCATCCTGTACTTTGTTGAATCCCTTCATGTATTTGAATGTTTCTATCATATCCCCTCTCTCTCTTCTCTCCTCCAAGCTATACATATTCAGATCCTTTAGTCTATCCTGATATTTCTTTTCCTGTAGACCAGTCACCATTTTAGTAGCCCTTCTTTGAATTTTCTCTAGAGTATCAATATCCTTCTGGAGATGGGGTCTCCAGTACTGTACACAATATTCTAGGTGAGGTCTAACTAGAGATCTGTACAGTGGCATGACTACTTCCCTTTTTCTGCTACTAATGCCCCTAGCTATACAACCCAGTGCCCTGCTTGCATTCCCCATCGCTTTATTACATTGCCTGCTTACCTTTAAGTAATTAGAAATAATTACTCCCAAATCCCTTTCCTCTGTTGTCTCTGACAGCACATTACCCTTAATGGTATATTTTTCCTTTGGATTTTTATGTCCCAAGTGCATTATTTTACATTTATCAACGTTAAAGTGCATCTGCCACACTCTTGACCATTCTTCTAATTTACCTAAATCATTCGCCATTTGGCTTTTTCCCCCTGGAATGTCTACCCTATTGCAGATATTTGCATCATCTGCAAAAAGGCATACCTTTCCTTGAAGACCTTTTGCAATATCACTAATAAAAATATTAAAAAGAATGGGCCCCAGTACAGATCCCTGAGGTACTCCACTAGTAACACTCCTTTCGTCCGAATATTCTCCATTGACTACCACCTTCTGTCTCCTGTCACTCAGCCATTGCCTTATCCATTTCACTATTTTTACATCTAGACCCAAACACTGCAATTTATTTATGAGTCTTCTATGAGGGACAGTGTCAAATGCTTTACTGAAATCTAGATAAGCTATATCTACTGCTCCCCCTTGATCTATTAATTTAGTTACCCAGTCAAAAAAATCTATGAGGTTAGTTTGACTAACCTCTATGAGGTTAGTCCTCACTGAACCAGAGATTCATGACCATCAGGGAACCCAGGTTGGCACCCCAGTCCAATAGGATGGTAACCGAGGTAACCACTGTCACCTCTGGGATAATAAAAGGGTATCCCAGTGAAGGTTTTCCTTCATCTGGGGAGACACAGGCATGAGACAGATAAGATTGGTGTCTGCACCAATTTCTGAGCATGTTTAATTTCAATTGCCTTTTGTGGAATTGTGCAAAGAGAACTGCCTCCAAGGCAGAAACTAGGTTAACCAGTACTTTAATGTAATCCTGCAACATTGCCAACATCCAGCATATTGCTTGAGACACCAGAAGAGAAAGAGACTGAATTTTGTCACCTGGAAGAATAACACTCCCTTGAAGGGTATCAAACCTCATGCCTAGGAAATGAAGGACCAGGGAAGGAACCAAAGAAGATTTCTTGACGTTGAGCACCCAACCATGCTGTTCCAGAATAAAGAAGCATTGCTGAATCTGCACACTAAGAGTCACCTCTGAAGAAGTTTTACCTCAAAGGTCATCTAGGCAAGGAGTCAAAGAGATCCTTTGATCGTGGATGTGAGATGACAAAGCAGTCATAGCTTTTGTGAAGACCCACTGAGTGGAAGAAAGACCAAAATGAAAGGCAGTGAACTGAAAATTACTTCCATGAAAGGCAAATCCCAGGAAAAACTAATGATCCACATGGATAAGGATATGCACGTAGGCATCCTGCAGGTCCAGGGAGACAAGAAACGTCTTTGGCTCATAGCCACTATGACAGAGCACAAAGACTCAATTTTTTACTGAGGCGCCAACCCAAAATGATTGAGACACTTTAAGTGCAGAATAGGATGGCATCCACTGTCTTTTTGGGGACAATGAAAAGATTTTAGTAGAAACCGGTGAAACACTCATGTAGAGGGATAGGGGCTAACACCTGCTTGTCTAGGAATAAAAAAATCTGTGAGATGGAATGGACTTGAAGTCTATGCTGTAGCCTTCTGAGATCATCCTCAAAACCCACTGATCCATCACTGAAATTGCCCAAGCTTCTTGGAAAAAATGGAGGTGACCACCTATGGGTAGAGACAGACCATGAACCCATGAATTATACAGGGGTGACTTGTCAACCATAGGCTTCTGAACAGTGTTCTTACCTGTCCATGACTGCTTGGGTTTTGGGGGCTTACGTGCCTGAGAGACGTGCATGGGTTGAACCCAGGGCATGTAACCAAACAGGCAGAGGTAACGAAAGCGACATGTCTTCTTATGAAAAATGCTTATTTAGGAGGCACTTAAATCAACAATGTACTTTTTCATTCAGTAGCATGACTGATAACCTTTTCTATATCAGGCGCACACAATTGTTTACCCACAAAAGGTAGAGAAATCAGGGACTTCTTGATGATTGGTCAGCCATTATTAAGAACGTGGCAAAAGGCTGCTTCCATAAGCAAGGCTTTCACTTTGAGGACCTTTGAAAGTAGTGCCAGCAATTCCTCTTTGTGAACATCCCCTAGAATGGCAACACTTGGATGCCATGAGTTGTGGGGTAGGCAGTAACAAAAATGAGTCATAGGACAGCACCCATTGCCCCAAAATCTTCCTTTTCTCAGCAAGACAAGAAATTGGAGATCAACAGCAAGGGGTAGCCCACTGAATTAAAGCCTCAGCTATAAAAGCATAGAAATTGGAGATGAGCCTTTTAAGAAACTGTTGTCAGTCAGGCGTCTTCTGTTCTGAGATACCTTATTTTTAGATGTTACCCACATGTTCCTGTGTTGTGTTCCACATTGGATATCAGAGAAATAGGCAATTTTTTATATTTCCACTTTTTCAATTTTTCAATTTTATTTACGGTAAGGCCAGTAAAGCTATGGAATTCTTTGCCTCTGGATGTTGTACTTGCAGATACTGTAATAGCTTTCAAAAAAGCAATGGTTAACTATCTGGCACAGAATAATATTGAGAATTATGACACATGGCTTCAGTTCAGATAGGTTATTGATCCAGGAAGCTATCTGACTTCCATTTGGAGGATTTTTTTTTACCCACTTGTGGCTTAATTACCTTCCTCTGGATCAACAGGGGTGATTTAGCATAGGCTGAATTGATGGACGCATGTCTTTTTTCAACCTCATAAACTACTGAAATTGCCTGCCAGTAAAAAATACCATCAAACATTGTAATTGTGACGCTATCATTGTGATAAGGATGTATTTGAGGCTAATTAAACAGGGGTTTAAAATATTGAATGCAGCTTAGCTCATATCATGAGGTAGACTCAGGTCCAGGGGTGGACTGACATCACCCAGGGCCCCTGGGAAAATGTAGGTCATGTGTCCCCTTTTCTCCCGCCCCCCAGTTATGCCCCACCCATGTTTATGTCCCACTCCAAAATTATTTCTCCAACCCACTATCTCAGCCAAACCCCTTTTGCTAATTTTATAAATGGCATTAATGTTGTGAAGTAATGCAAGTGATACCACAGAGCTTACAATTTAAATTCAGCAACACTATTGATATCACAGAAATTATAGTTGAATTGGAGCTTTAATTCCAATGTAGCTGCATTATATCTGTAAGGTTTGTGGTATCACTTGTGTAACAGAGTAACACAGTAACATAGTTGATGAGTTTGAAAAAAGACTTGCGTTCATCACTTTCAGCCCATGCCATATCATTCCTGTTGATCCAGAGGAAGGGAAAAAAAAAAAAAGAAAGATTGAAGCCATTTCCAATTATGCCCAAAATTGATAAAAAAAAGTTCCTTTTTGACTTTAAATTTCCATGGATCATCATCCTATCTGCTGTGAAATCAACTCTCATAATTCTCAATATTGTTTTGAGCAAAAAGGTATCCATTACTTTTTTTAAAGCAGCTACAGTATCTGCAAGCACACCATCCAGAGGCACCAAATTATGTAACTTTACTACCCTTTCTGTAAAAAATACCTGCCTTTACTCCATTTCAATTGTTATTCCACAGAGCTTACAATTAAAATGTAGCTACACTTAGTGATACCACAGAGCTTAGAATTGAAATTGAGCTACAATACAAGTGTAGCTCCATTTAACTATAAGCTCTGCAGTATATCTTGTATATCTTCAGGAGACTGTGGAGGCGGGGTGTTTTGGGGACCTATCTGGGTTTTTTTGTACGAATTAAGCACACAAGGTGTTAATGAGATCTTTGAATTTGGAGTCCATTAAAGTTAAATGTGTTGCAAATTCCTTCATCACGTACACGTCTTATGTTCTGTTCTCTCTAAAGGTTAAACATACATTGCAAGGTTAATTATACATTTACAGGTGCAAAGGAAATCGGAACAGGCAGCCTAAAAATTAAATTTTTGACATAATATATGGGCTATGTGGGAAGGTCAAGAGATGTCCCATACAACGTATCCTATATTTTAAAGTGTATATTCACAGATTTTTTCTCTTATGGAAGATGTGCTAATAGAAACCGCTTGCTATAGAGTTGGAGGTCTACCTAGCACTGAGGAGAACAATGATAGATTCACTGCTAGAACATCTCTTACTGGCACCAAGATAACCCTGAAATTGGGATCTGCTGGTGTATTTAGTATCCTCTTTCTTATCAGGTGGTTCCTATAAATCTTGACTAACAGTGCTTGATATTTTTACTCTGTCTTATTTGTCTCTATAATAATATTTCTTTGGTGTATTGCCCTTTTTCTAGGGGTAAAGGTAGAAGGGGTAAAAGATAATAGTTATGTAAGTTTGGCTCGTAATTTTGCAAATCTATTAGGTCAAGGTGATTGTTATGTATGCGTTCACATGCCCCTCACCTTAAAACATGGTGTTTGCTTTATCCCCATAACTCTGAATAAGATTAAAGGGATAGTAATGGATCGTTTTAACTATATTTAATATTGTAGATAGTAAAAAATAAAGTAATTTAGGCCAGTCCGATCTCTCAAACCTTTATGGTTTGAGAGATATAAGATTACAAAGTTCCCACCTCCTCTTTCACTGATGTCATGCTCTAGCTGAGAGAAGCTGATTCTGGTCCCAGGACCATCCTGCTGCTCTTCAGCAGTGCAAAAATAGCACGGTATAGAAATAAATACATCAATGGAACGGTCTACAAAGTGTGCTTGCAAACCAGGCACATTTTGTAGACCGTTCCAATTAAAGGGATAGTAATGTTTCATAATAAAAGCAGCTCTAATTAATCATTATAGTATTTGGACTTTGGAGTTTGTTATTTCAATACTGTCAGAGTTGTAGTTGAAGAGTAATTCAATGACAAAATGTCCCCCTCCCGCCCCTTTTACTGATGTAACACTGCTCATCTCAGAGCAGAAGGGAGTCGCCCAGGTAGATTGCAGAGAGGGACAATTTTCAATTAAGATAAGGGAAAAACCTGAAAAACTTGTCAAGGGGGGCAGGGCTTTCATTGTTCTCATAGGAGGAAGATTGCCCCCTTCTGTTATCTGTCTGGTCTATGGACTGCATTCCACATCTGAGAAGAGATGGCTTACACTAGGTAAAAGGGGCGGGAGGGGAAACTTTGCTTGTGAATATCTCTCAAACCATAAAGGTTTGAGAGATGACTTATATCATTCTTCATGTTTTTTAATGCCTACAAAATAAAATAAAGATAAAACAAAGTATTACTATCCCCTTAAGTATTTATTTCTATATCGCTCTATTTTGGCTCGTTCGGATTACTTCATTTTTTTACTATCTACTATATCCTATATAATAATTCGCTAAGTTGTGTGTAACGCCCGACATGCGCAGTAGACACTGCTGCGCGTGCGGCAATCATGCGTAGTACAGACTGCCTGCGCCGCGGCTGATACAGAGCTGGGCGCTCCGAAGGAGCGTCCAGCTCTGTATCAGCAGTGGCGCGGGCAGTCTCTACTGTGCGTGACTGCCCCGCGACCGGCTGCCAGAGGCACTGTGGCCCGTGTAACGGGCTGTTCAACTAGTTAAATATATTTAAAATGATCCATCACTATTCCTTTAAGTATGGGCACAGGTATCCCTGAGGACATGAAATTCCTCATGGCTATAGCTGCCTGCAATAAACATTACACTGTCCCAGGGCAAGTTTATCCCTCCCCTCTTACTATGTATCTCCTTTAAAGCCCAATTCCCCAGATTTTACCTATCTCCATGTGGTACCCCATACAGGGAATATATATCTAGAGAGGGATAACATGACTGGAGGACTCCATGTAGGTTACAGTGAGTGTCACCTCACACTCAAGTGTGATCCCAATATATACTTTGTCACAGCATATTCTGATATCTGAAGTAACTAGACATGGATTAACTGCCAGGACACTATCCTACTGTGAATGGCACCTATTGGGTATGTGACTATGGAGTTTTTATACTAAAACATGAAGTGGTGGCATTGTTGGAGTTAAGACAGCAGTGAATGATACCTCTGATAGTCTACAGACTATTTCTGAAGAAATGCAAGTAATCAGAACAATGTTTTTTTATAGAACAGAATGGCTATGGGTGATATGCTGGCAGAGAAAGGAGGTGTGTGCCATGGTGGGATCTGAGTGTTGCACTTATATGGTGCACACAATATATCTATAGCCATCAAGCACGTGAAGGATGGGGGTTAAGAAGTTAAGAGAGGCATGGGATTCTTGGACCCTAGGAAGATGGTTAGGGGGATGGTTAGGAAACTTAGGAGCTAAGATAGTGTATAGATTGATTATTGGAATAGTTGCTTTACTTGTATTAAGTTTGTTTTTTTCTTTTATCTGAGGTCTCATTCTCCGGTGTGTGTCTTCGGTCACTGCATTTCCTGTCAGGCCGATCCCCCATGCATTTCCACCTCTACATCCTGGAGACACCATAACACTCTCACACCCTCACAACAGTCATCAGAAGATAATCAAGAATACATCTATGTGTTTGCCAAAGGAGATGATGAGCAGATGTCTCACCTGAACAGCTAAACTGATATGGACTATGAGTCAATGACACTGGAATATGAATGAACTCTGTCAAACATGCTTTCATTCAACTAGGCAGCATGGACTATTCCTAGTCACCACACCAAGCTTGAAGAACTGGCTGAAGGATGCTAACATGGCAGGAATCAGAAGCAAAAAGTGGACTGGAAGCTGATTTGCCCTTCAATAAATGAGATTCATTGAGTGCAAAAACTGTGGACTGTGGAGGTGGGGTGTTTTGGGGAATCTGTCTGGAGGGGTTTTGTAGGGATTAGGAGCACATGGATTTAATGAGATCTCTGAATTAAAAATCCACTAGAGTTAAACATGTTACAAATTCCTTTATCACGTACACGTCTTATGTTCTGTTCTCTGTAAAGGTTAAACATACATTGCAAGGTTAATTATACATTTACAGGTTCAAAGGAAATGAGTACAGGGCACCTAAAAATATACTTTTTGACATAATAAATGGGCTATGTGGGAAGGTCAACAGATGTGTCATACAACGTATCCTACAAATATTTTTCTTATCTATTCTTTACAGTTGGCTGAGGGGAAGGGGACTGGCATCTTTAATTGAAATATCTGAACTGCGTGACACCTATTAATTATTAATGTTCAGAAGTAGCATTTTTGTGCAAATTTGATAATGTCTTATTTTTAACTTTTTCCTATCTACTCCATTTTATGAAATTGTATAAATATTGTCCTAATCCAAGGCAGAATCAGACACTTGTTGATCTGCCTCTGAGTAGATAGGTCATTGCCTCCAGCTATCTGAATAAACTCATCTTTAGCCCTTTAAATACTGGCTGTGGACTTTCCTTACAGAAATTATGACACAAGACTAATAGAGTAAAATTATACCTTTATTGACTTCATATCATGTAAACTGCAATACCACAGATATTGCAACTGAAATGGAGCTACATTATTGATACATAGAGCTTACAATTGAAATGAAGCTACATTATAGATATACAGTGCTTACAATCAAAATGAAACTACATTATAGATATGGGTAAAACCTGGCACTGTGTTAGCCATGGAAAATTCATGTGACTAGTAGAGTAAAAATGATACCTTTATTGGCTGATGGTGGCTTTGGATGAAAGCTTTCAAGACAACTAGGTCTTTTCTTCAGGCATAGATAGGATTCAATGTAGCAAAAAACTCACAAGAGTTGTATAAAGGTGATACCTTTTAATGGCTAACTGAGGACATAAAAAATGCAAGCTTTCTGGACGCTAAGACCCCTTCTTCAGGCATGGGTTAACAAACAAAGCCATTAAAAGGTATCACCTTTATACCACTCTTGTGAGTTTTTTGCTACACTGAATCATGTCTACTCTACTGGCTAACATGGTATCATCTTTTTTTCTTCAGGCATAGTAAGAATGAAGACTGAATGCACAATACAGGACTTTAAAACTCATTTATGCCCTACTAGTCGCCTACTTTATAGATAAACAGAGCATTCAATTGAAATTTCATCTGGAGATACCTCAAAGGTATATAGTGGACTACCCAACACAAACCCTTCTGACACTTATAGGGTTAATCCACATTAACCCTGTGAATACCACAGGGTTGTTGTCTCCTTTAGCATTCAAATAGTTACATCTCAACATAAGAGGTGTTCAACCTGTGGCTCTCTAGGTCTACAGCTCACATCATCATGAAGGTGAAGGAAGAAGTAGTCCAACATTTGCTAGAGAGTCACAGGTTGAATATACATTATGTAGCAATGTACCTCTGAGTGCCAAAGAGAGCATTAACTCTCTGACATTAAGTGTGAAAGGGGATTAATTTCACCAGCATGTCTCACACTGTGCCAGCCGGTCCCTCATGGCATTAACATGCCTCACTGTGACAATCTGTCCCTCATTGCACCAGCATTCCTCATATGGCAATCTGTTCCTCATTACACCAGCATTCATCATTCGACAATCTAACCCTTACTGTACCAGCATGCTTTGCACTATGCCAATCTGTCCCTCACTGCACCAGCATGCTTCTTACACTGCCTACATTGTAACATCACAAAGTGGTGACATCACAGTATGTGAGAGAAAAGAAGTTGATTGGATGATCTTCGTAGTCAACAGGTATTTAAATCACGGATGAAACAATGTGTGGCGTCTTGTCTTTGAAGAAGTCCAATTAGTGGATGAAACGCATTAGCATAACTAACGCAGCAGTCCAACTTAGGTTTGTGAGCATTTATCCAATATATGGGTCCTTTATGCAGAGATTATTCCATCGTATCCATAGGATACCAGCTTAGCGTCCTAACCAAGGGTGTAGTCCGTTAGCGGCATTGCTGAGGGGTCACATATTTTTTGGCTGGGCTTTGCCAATACTTTGTGTCCCTGTAAACATTTAACAATGTGATACAGCCAATGTCCACATGTTAGGACAGTGAGCAGTATTGGTTACTGACATTTATTTAGATCTCCAGAGAGATACTTACATATTCAACTATATCTATAGGAGAGTTTTTATATATAATCCGATGGTGTAGTCCATTAGCGGCATTGCTGAGGGGCCACGGTTTTGTCAGCTGTATTTTGCCAATTATCTGTGTCCCTGCAAACAGCAAACACCGTGATACAGCCAGTGTCTGAATATTTGGACACTGAGCAGTTCTGGTTTTTGTTATCTGGTTAGCCCTCTGGAGAGAGGTTTATATTCCACTTATAGTATTTTGTATTTATTCTTCATATTGACATAGTAGTTCTCTGTATGCAGTGTATTTTGGAGTGTTTATCTTTCTAAGGGTATAAGGGAGTTGCTACACAGTACTAGATCTTTTACGGTTTATCTATGGTTACATTTTAAATTATTTATCAGTTATTGTGAATTTATTGTGGTACGTTCTGCTTGGAGGAGAGCACAGTGACTGACGGTGGACCACGGCCGGCTATTTGTGTTCCTGATTAGAGCAGACACAGCTTTAGGCATCTATCTTTGGACCTCAGACTTTGCCTGGCCGTTGTGGTTACTGTTAGTAATCCACTTATACTGGTTAATATCTTTCTCTCGTTGTAGACAAGGCATTACTACACCATGACAACAGTTATTTGTGTTGGCATACCCAATATTTATTTAATTGAATATTACTCTATACATCGCTGGTCAACAGAGATACTACAGGAGTATATATTTGCCGCAGTATATAGTTGTTGGACTGCTGCGTTAGGTTATAGTACGCTTTGTTTTTTTCTTTTATTTTAATAAAAGTTAATTTTTAATAATTGTATGATGGAGGGAACACGTATATTTCTTCTATCAGATTTATCATCTATCGGTTATAAGATTATATTCTTATGCGTACAAGTGCCTATAAGTAGCTTATTTTTTCTTCTTGTTTTTGGACAGCATATGTTTACTACTGGGCACCACCATTACCTGTGATTGCACATAGGTTTAGGGTAATGACCGTGAGACTATTGGTTGTGCTTGTATATTCCTAATTTTCTTTCTATTTCTCTGGATTAAAAAATAGGTATAATAATATTTAAATAGAAATTAAAATAACTGAGCCTCTTATTAACCCACCTTTGTCAAAAAATGAAAATCCATAAGCCTTGACCTGCTAGTGGTTCCCGAGTGCAGTCTTAAGAACCTCTGCTTTAGGCTGGTTACTTAGGAGCTCAGAAGAACATAATTCAAGGACTACAGCAGCTCTCCCACTCAGTGGGTAGGGTAATATTTGCATGGACTTGTGGAAGTTATTAGTTCCACTGCTCTACAAAGAGCAAACCCACCGAGAAAGTGGGGCTGCATCACGAACCCCTGGAGGATCTTGGAAATTACTACAGTGTCCTAAGAAGTGACCCTCGGTACTCTTTAAATGATCCTGCAATAATAACTGAACTGCAATATCTGAATTCTCACAGTTGCAGTGTTACAGGACCACAGCTCCCCTATAGACCACTAAAGACAAGATTTCTCATCTATGATAATGGGTTCACTAATGAAATGTTTCCATCTATAGGGCAACCATGAAAACTGTGCATTAAAAATGTAGCATGAAGCAAAAGGGCGATATCAGAATATTGCCCTAATCAAAAGAGTGACATTCTGCTATTGCCTGTTTAAAGGTCACCTAAAAGATAAACAACAGCCCCTGTGTTGTAATAGGCCCTGCAAAGTAACCAGAGTCGGCCTTTACATGGGTCCCAGTGGGTCCATGGGACCCAGGCGTCGCTTTGACAGGAGCGGTAATTTGCCACCCCAAGGCATGTTATTTTGTGCGCCAGCTACCATGTCTGTGTGCCAGTGAGTCAGTCAGGGCTGTAATATATATCTAACAAAAGGGATAGGCACTAGAGCAATACAATAGCTTATAAAAATAGTATATACTATAGTAGCATGGTGTTCTCCTAAGTCAAAGGATATATAAAACAAGATACTAATGGAAATCAGAGGGGGAAGGAAAAGAAAGAAACTCTCTCCCAATGAATCCATCAGAAAACGTGACTTATTAATGGGAGGCACTCAAAAATATAAGCAACAAAAATATGAAAATACAAAATGTTTATTTAGCATGAAGAAAAACACATTTTTGTAGTTTCGTATTTTTGTTGCTTATATTTTTGAGTGCCTATATTGACTTGAGGAGACAGTACTGTGAGCGCTGATGATATGTTACAATATAAATTAGCAATACTGTATAGCTAGTCAAGAGTGCACATACAAGTATAATGGGGCATGTGTATACAGGAAAAAAAAACAGCAGCTATTTTAGGACAAAACTAGTGTAAAAGCCCGTGTACACGGGCCAAGGTCCAGGAGATGTTAACCTTTTGAGTGCCAGAGGGAATACATTGTGTATTCCCCTGGCACTCAAAGGGTTAAGAGGCCGGTCCTGTTCTGCGTCCTGCCTCCGACGCAGTCATGCACTGTAAAGACTGCCTGAAAGAACAGAAAGCTCCCAGCACAGAACTCCCAGCATTCTGTGCATTTGGGCAGTCTCTACTGTGCATGACGGCTTCTGACAAACATCCTAGCGAATTATTATATAGGTGGGCAACTGTACATTATTGTCCATAAACATAAGGAGGGTGAAGCATTTGGGGAAATATTAAATGCACCATATGGAACAAATACAGTTCTAGTTGATTAAATAAGGCTTTTTATACTTTGCATTCTTGAGATGTTCCCATAGAATTGCGGACCTCTCTAGCATTCATGGGGTTAAAAGTCCTATTTGATTTGATGGCAAATTCTTATCTTCCCATTTGCATTTGTTTTACCCCATGACAGCTCTATGTTCTGAATGGCAAAAAGGAAATGTGGTCACCCTACCCAAGGCATGTTCTTTCAGGCACTGGTAAGCATTCGGTGTGCTGTATGCACACCAAACACTGTCATTAGCTTAGCTGCGCAATGCGGAGGTCATTCTCCCACCTCCCATAGCCGCCCGAATGAACGCTTTGGTGGGGGAAGGGGTCAGCATTTCAACCTTGGACCCAGGCAGCACAATGTCTTGGGCTGGCCCTGAATATAACAGCCCCTGATTTAACCCTTTGAGTGCTTTTAACTCAGTGTTCCTGTGAAGCGCAGTGTTGAAGTGAAAGTGCAGTGTCACCTCTGTGCTGGTCTGCACTACCTTTGCCTACTCGTGATGTGAGATGGTTCCTATCCCTGCTCAATTCACCAAGACGCTGTCATGTTTGGAGTGGGGGATTGCGTCTAAAAATCTCACATACCCCTCCTGAATTGTGATGTGGTAACAGCCCCTGACTTTACCCCTTGAGTGCCAAAGAAGTATCTAGCACAATGATTTGGATAGCTCTCTGGCATTCAATGGGGATTTTAACTCAGTGTTCCTGTGAAGCGCAGTGTTGAAATACCAGTGCTGTGTCATGTCTGTGCCGGTCTGCACTACTTTCTCCTGCTCGTGACAAGAAGCATTTCCTATCCCTGCTCATAACGTCTTATGATTTCAATGAATACATTCAGCGTTAATACTATCAAAGCATCTTTCCTTTTTATACAATACTATTAAAATTTATGTATTAAAAGTGACACAGACTATGGGCCGTAAGTTCGAAAGGATAACGACAAAAATATGTTGTATGAAAGACAAAAAAAGTAATTGTATGCAAAAGCTATATATTTTCTATAGAGTATTCGACAAAAAACTAGTAATGTCCAATGTGTACGACAGAACTCCAGAAATGAAGGGCAAAGGGGAGTGGTAAGGGCATGGTTAAAATACTCTTCAGTGTCGTATAGAGAAAAAAAAATTTTGACATAACGAACGATAAAAAAATGTCTTGCAAAAGACAACATTTATATGTTAAGAAAAAAGTGGAGGGAATGTGTTCTGAATGTGACAATTTTTGTCTTTAGTTAAGACATTTTTGTTGTTAGTAAAGACATTTTTGTTGTTAGTTAAGACATTTTACATACGACAATTTCAGTCAGGACAAACGACATATTTCCAATCACAGCTGACACACTCTGAAAATATTACTTTTAAAAGTCGTTACACATGACAAAAGCTATTTCTCTACTTCTTTGAACATATGACCCTATGAAGTAAATAGGACTGTCTTGTGACTGAACGGGTCTACTCTAATACTGAGCAGTGCTGGACTATAGACTGATAACTCTAGCATTTTCTCTCTCTCGCTTTGTGTTTACAGAACCAAAATAAGATTACAAGTTCTGTGGGGCAGGGACTTACTAGGCCTGAAAAATTCTGTGTGCAAATTGGTGATTCTATAAAAGACTATAGATATATTAATATTATTATCTTCTTCATAAGGTCTAGTGTTTAGTGAAAAATTCAAAAGAATTTGTGGTAACGAAGAAGTTGAAAGAGATTCTCATCACAAGGATAATTGGGAGGTTGTGCCTCTCTCTACTCTCTGGAAATACAATTAATCATAAGACTTATTATGTTATATTATGTTATCTGTATAATATATACCTACAGGCAAAATAGGGGAAGCTCTCTTAATGATATCCAAATGTTCCCATATGAGTCTCTTCAAGTCCTGCCAGCATATTGTGCTTGACATAAACTGTATGTTAGGAGGGACAAGTTATTCTTAGAATTAGATAATGAACAGTAATTATTGATATTATATATAATAACAGATGCCGGAGGAGGAAATATGCTCGATTTGTTAAAGGAACACTGACACCTCATACCTTAATTTGGCCATAAATTATAATGAACAGAAAATGTTGTACAAAAACAACCAAAAGTATCATATAAAGTAAAAACTGTTAGAAATAGAACACAATAGCTCTCCAGTCCAAGTCCACAATTTCTTTCAAAATATACAGTTCTTAAAATAGAGGAATATATTGTAAAACACCCCTGGTGCCAAACTCAGTCCACGGCTTCTTTATATGGTGTCCTCATCGTCACCCTCGCAGTCTCGTACGCACACAGATAAAAAAAAAAAAAAAAAAAAAAAAGCGCACGAAATCTGAGAGCGGCTATCGATCTCTCTCTGTATTGAATAGCTTACCCCTGTAAACAATAGCTACTCACAGATTTCCTTCGCTCTTTTTTATCTAAAGTGAAAACTGTACATACTTACTGTCATATCAAACCAATGTTTTGGTCTCTTCTAGATATGTCAAGATCAGTTTTAAAATAATGAATTGCCACAGTGTAGCTAAGAGAGTGCACTAGGTTCTTTTAATCTTTTGAAACTGATTATGACAAAGGTCCAGATGAGGCCAAAATATTGATGGATATAACAATAAATATGTACGTTTTTGCACTCTGCTCTTTGGTCCATCTAGGAAAGGCCAAAAGTCCTGGTTTCATTTTTTGTGGGATTTTTTTGTGTGGAAAACACACATTTTGGAGCTTTATCTGTGAATATTCACACACATTGAAAAGGAATAAAATGTGCACCTTGTTGTCACCTGCACTGAATTTACCTAACGGACATTGCTGTTTCCCACCTATCCTTTCTATGGCCTTGATAATTCCCACCCCACTACTATAAAAATCCAGAACTTCCCTTCCAGAGAGATTTGTAAAAGCAGTGGGTGCTACACAGAGGGAAACAAAGTTTGAAGCACTTGCATAGTCAGGAGATGGGTAGAGTAACAATGGCTCAGTAGCTTTAGAATGCAATGCATGCTTTCAAGGCAACTTAGATCTCTTTGTTAGGCATATTATAGAACAGTGGTTCTCAAACCGTGCCCTCAGTGGCTACTAAAAGGCCAGGATTTGTGAATTTCCTTTTAAGAGCACAGGTGAGTTAATCAATATGAATGAGCCTCTGATCAACACACTTGTGTTCTAGCAGGGAAATTCCTAAGTCCTAGCCTGTTAGTGGCCACTGAGGGCAACGGGTTGTGACCCTCTGTTATAGAATGAAAGCTGAATACAAAATACAAGATATAGATTGAACATGCATTCAAGTTCTTTGAATTCCACTAGAATTGAACCTATTATTACAAGATTCTGTGTAAATTATCATTTAGACTCAGGTAGAAGCATCTCTTTGTAGATGGCCAGTTGGTAAAATATTTATTTCCTGTTTGATGTATGAATAGCTGCAGTAAATTTAGTTTGTAGAGAATTTGTGATTTGCAGTTAAATATTACTAAGTATATTGAATGTGTGGATTAACCCACTGTATGCCAGAGTGGTGTGCAACGCACTGTTTTGCTGTGCATTGCATACCCCTCAGGCCCAGGGCCAAAATGTTTCTTGTGTGGAATAATGTGACATAAAGTAAAGGTATCACTTTTACTCTAAAACTCTCCTACTTTTTTTCTACTGCTAACACGGTACCACCTTTACCTTGTGTAGTCAGAGAGAATTAGCATTAGTATACCTGTAGCCAGAGTGTGTATCTGCATGTGTGCATACGTAATGAGTAAGAGGAGTTAGAGGACTGCCATTGCTGATGCAGAGGAATCCAGTAGCAGCTGCAGTAGTTCTAGTAGTATCAGTTGTCAGAAGAGTCCACCAGCAGACAGTGCCACCAAGGACATGCCCTGTTACTCATACACACCAGAGCTCACCAACAGCAGATAGTGTTGCACAACCCCCACCATATCCTTGGCTGTGTCTCAGAGATGCCAGAGCCCACAAGCAGCTATTACTGCCATCCAAACCACCACCACATTCCCTGCTGTGAAGAGAGATGCCAGAGCAATGACAACGCCTCCACCACATCCCTTGTGACTCAAAGGCAACCTCCAGAAACCAGGTATTATTGCTTTTGCCACCACCCCTACCTCATCCCTTGAGATTCAGATCCCACCAGCAGATAATGCTGCCACCACACCCACAAAGACCTGTGGTGAACCTCTGAAAAAGACAAATGTGTTTTTCCCCCAGGTGGCTTTGTGTAGCAGTAAAAGCACAGAGGCACAGCTGCCTGACTCTGAGCCTGCTGCTGCAGCTGTATCTGTGAGTGTAGCACCAGGTGCACCACCTATACATATGTAACACTCACATTCACCACAATACAAGTAAGAGAGGAGAAAGAATATGGTGGTGCTGCCTCTGGTGATGATTCAGGCAGGCATGATGAGAGGTTTCCTAGCTTAGACAGGGGAGGAAGAAAGGTATGCTAACAATGGGTATTACCTGCAATGCCTTGGTGTTGTTTGGTGAAACAGCAATTTCTGAAATTCCTGCTTTAGATTGTCTGACTCACGGTCCCACCAGCATTATCAAATGTTACGACGAGATCAGGCTGTTGTGTCTATCATGCTGGGTAATGGTTGACGTTGGGTCATCATTCCCACCACAGACTGTGGTGAAATCAGCAGAAGGAAATTCCTCTTTTTATTCCTAGTACTGACGATGAGGCAGCAGTACAACAACCCACTTAAAGTGCATATGGGGAGAAGGTCAAGAAGACTCCTCTCTACCTTCCTCCTTGAAATCAATTCATTATTCATGCTTGCTGGTGTGCCACTAAATGTTTCTACAGCATTATGCTGTTTTGTTTGCCAGTACTCTAGTGAACATAGGTAACCTGCAAGTATGCTATAACCATCTCACATGCAGTGGGTCACTCCTATGAGATATACAGTGTTCATGTGCATCAGTTACCAAACCACAGAGATGTACCAATGCCACCATCACCACCACAACTGTTAGACTGCAGCCCCAGAGATGCATTATTTGTTTTCTGTGATGATGGTGATGATGGCACATGTTCTGCAAAATATTGTGACGTTGTTGTTACTGATGCTGCTGAGGGTATAATCCTTTTGCTTACTTCTTTTCATTATGCTTTCTAGTTGTTTTGTCCCAATATTTTTCTCTCTCATCCTCCATAATGCAATCTTCCTTTGATCTGCTCATACCTTGGCACAAATGCAGAAATTTTAGGTTTTAACTGGGGATCCAGCAGTATAACAAATATGTATTCCTCTTTGCATTTAATGGAGACTATGTGAAGATCCTGATCAAAGTTTGCTAACTTTCATTCACCAGCTTGTTCATGTCTGTGTTGTCAATATTGTACGAATCATCTGCCATACTCTGCATTTTTTTCCTTATTATATTAATGGAAGTATCTCACTGATTCCTGCACCAGCATGACTAACTAGCAAGTTGGCATCTTCAAAAGGTTTCAGCAGGTAATGTAAGTGACACATTAGCTACCATTGACCAGGTGACAAAGAGGCCCCCTCCAAAGCCTTCCAAATAAACCCAGGTAATGCTCCAGCATGTGCAATGTGTAATATCAAATGGAAGGTATCACTATTTTAAGCTAGTGAAGGGGCATGTAATGCACTGCACACACTATAGGACCAGCTAAAATGTGAACATCAGTCTTGGGGCAGAAAGGTAATTTACCCCCCCTCCATTTAATTCAGTTGTTTGTCTTCTTTCCAAAATTGTTTGCCATGAATAACCTTTCAAAGATATATGGAGGAGCTACAGTTCTCACTTAAAGGGATAGTAATACTTAAAATGTAAAAAAAAATATGTTGTATGGATTATCCCCCTGAGTAAAACAAGAGTACTCCCACTGCTGAAAGGTGTTTCATTCAAAAGTTATTAATTTTCGAAGTTGAATTTTTTAGGTGCAATATCACAGTGGCCTGAAATTGTACAGTGGCGCTGTTGCTACACGATCCTATGGACAGCTCTGGTCCCGGCACCATAAATCTCCATAGGATGGTGTAGCAACAGCTCCACTGTACAATTTCAGGCCACTGTGATACTGCACCTAAAAAATTCAGCTTTGAAAATTAATAACTTTTGAATGAAGCACCTTACAGCAGTGGGAGTACTCTTGTTGTACTCAGGGGGATAAACCCTACAACATATTTTTTTTTACATTTTAAGTATTACTATCCCTTTAATAGAAAGTCCCAAACAGAGCTTCTGCACCTCCGAGTCTTGCAGCCTTTTCGCTCTATTGGGAGTCCACACCCTCTCCTCACAAACACTTCACAAAAGAACACAAATGGAGCTCAGCCCCAACTTCCTTCAAACGATGCCCTATGGTTATACAAAACATATGTACACAGTATCTAAAGATATTTATATATACATATGCACATGCAAAAATGTCGAAAAGTTTTGGCACGTATATTCACCCAACGTTACTGGTGATGATAAGTTTAAATAGATAATATCTCAAAGAAGATATATATATATATATATATATATGTGTGTATATTTCTAGAGTCAATATATGGTTAAAACATATTGATTACATGTATCAACATGCTAAAAAATATTAAAAAATTCAGGTTACATTCACAATGTGAAATAAAATAAAATATTAATACATACATAAAATGTTTGTTGCCATTTGTACAGCCATAAAGATTCCCATCCAGGAAAATTGCATCCAACAATGCGATTCACACAAAGGAGTGCTTTATCAATTATAATTGTGGTTGAAAAATGGCTACGTTAAATACTATTCCCACAGGAAGTTCTCACATTATAACGGCTTTATGACTCAGTATATACAGAGAGGCTAATATCACTATATACTACGGTATATCAGCACACTCAAAAAGTGTTTCTCCTGATTCGACATACAAAATGAACCCTATGTATACTTTACAATATTTACTATAACTCCATCATTAAAAAGTCAGAATCTTAAATCTAAATGGGCTCATATCCACCTCACCCAGGCCACCGTGCTTACAATCACCTCAAAGGAGAATTCGTATGCACCCACCTCAAGCATATCTCGGCCCTTAAAGGGTCAATTAAAGGGACATTCATACAATTTTTCACACCATCCCTTAAGAAAACACCTTACTATCCTCAAGGAGACACAGATACATAGATAGGAAGCTACAAGAAGCCCCCATCTCAGGAAAGAGGTCCATTTTGATGCCAGTTTGATGCTCTCATTCATCCTATATGGGCTAAAGGTGTCCAATGTGAACATCCAGAATGTCTCCTGTTTAGAGCTGCAACATAGTATCCCTTTCTGAAATCCTCCTCAATAATTTCAATAGCATACCCTGCCAAGAGTCGATCATTCGAGTCATGAAATTCTGCAAAATGACGTGGAATTGAATGATTATCAGCTCTGATGCAGATATTTTTTTGTGTTAGTGTAATCTTTTCTTAAAGCTACGTTTAGTTTGCCCAGTGTATCGTAGCCAGCACAGACACTCCAGAATGTACACCACTCCTACACTTCCACAGTTCAAAAATTGTTTTATTTCATATTATTGTCCTTTTTTATCTGTAAAGAAATATACTCTTTTAGGGCAGTCCATACATGTGGTACCACATCTATGCCACCCTGTCACCGGTGACAGTTGTATCTCTCTCTCTTTATACTTTATACTAGTATCTATTTTATTGCCCTCAGAATCTCTTCTCTCTTTTTTAGAAATAAACTTATATATAGAGCTTTTCAGTCCTCTTTTTTGTACTCTTCTATGTGCCTTAAAAGGGATAGTAATACTTCGTTTTATCTTTATTTTATTTTGTAGGCATTAAAAAAACATGAAGAATGATATAAGTCTTATCTCTCAGACCTTTATGGTTTGAGAGATATTCACAAGAAATGTTTCCCCTCTTGCCCCTTTTACCTAGTGTAAGCCATCTCTTCTCAGATGTGTAATCTGGTTGTAAGACCAGACAGATAACAGAAGGGGACAATCTTCTTTATATGAGAACAATGAAAGCCCTGCCCCCCTTGACACGTTTTTCAGGTTTTTCCCTTATCTTAATTGAAGATTGTCCCTCTCTGCAGTCTACCTGGGCACCTCCCTTCTGTTGTGGCTGAACAGTGTTAGATCAGTAAAAGGGGCGGGAGGGGGACACTTTGTCATTGAATTACTCTTGAACTACAGCTCTGACAGAACTGAAATAACACTCTCCAAATACTATGATGATTAATTAGAGCTGCTTTTATTATGAAACATTACTATCCCTTTAAAACAGTGGGGGCCAACATGCTTTTTAAGTTAGCATTCTTCCTACAAATTATTTTAATTTTTTGAGGGACAAGTTTTCTTAAAATGTTATCATTCAATACAATGTGCCAATATTTATCCAATATGGAGAGTATTTTATACAGGGGGTCCGAAAACTTTGAGCTAAAAGATAAGTTGAATTCCTGATTTTTTATATCCCTTTTCTCCCAAATTTCTTCATTCACCCTATTTATTCTAAATTTCTTTATTTTACCTTTAAAATTACATTTTATCATTCTCCTATTTTTATTATCCACCCTAATTTGATCAATCTTCCTATATTTATTTTTCCTTTTATCCAACTTTTCTCTTGTTTTACTTTTTTTGTTATGGATCTTATTATTATTATTTCATTTGTTATCATTCCTCATATTCTCTGAGGTACATCCTGTAGTCTCTCCACGGGCCACAACATCTAATGAGAGATCTCCTATGTTAACAATATTAGCATATATTGTGTCTATTACTTTCTCCGCACCTCCATTTTCCAGGTTCACCATTTTTTCCCTATCCATATGCAAAACTTCAATAAAATCACAACTCACCATACCCACATCATAGCCTTGTTCTACGAACCTTTTCATCAGAAATATTCCCTGACTCCAATAGTCTTTGACTCTAGAGCAGTTGCATCTAATTTGGATAAATTGGCTCTTTGGTACGTTGTCCAGCCAATCTTTCAAATGATAACTCATATATGGAATGAAAGTATTCTGGTCCACTGTTTTAAAGTGGGATTTTTCGAAGATATTACTATCGGGCCATGGAGGACAGATGTGATCTTGCACAGCTCTGCCAATTCACTGCTTAATCCATTGCCATCTGCTATAGATATTTGTAATTCAGTCCTATGGTGTCTTGAATTGCATTCCTTACCTTTCAGGCTTTCTGTGGATACCGGCTTTCTTGAAATCGGGTGTCCCCTCGGCCGCGCCGGGCGGGCCATGGCCTAGGCCGCACATCTGCGGTCTCACATGCCGGGTCTGTAGTCAGGCGTGGCCTGCTGGGTGGGCCCCGCCGGTCGGATTGGGATCAGTATCACCTCCCGGAGCTCTGTTTGGCACCTTACCAGCACAATCCTACTGCTGGTTGCCCCGCGGGCTGTATATGCTGGTGCGGCAAACGGCGGACCTGCAGCATCTCTACCTCCTCCGGGGCGGCAGCCTGGATCTATCCTCCTCCTCTCTGACAGCCTCCTGCCAGGTGCTGGTTGAGTTGCCCTACTGAGGGTTTACACTGGTGTTTTCTGTCAGCCATTGCTGTGCATCGCAGCCAGCCAGCCCCCCCTTGCATTTTTCCCTCTTACCTCCTGCTCTCTTAGGGTCACCATCCTCTTTTTAATTTTTCCCTCTGAGTGTACCCTCGCCCCTAGTTTCGCTGCCTTTTGGATCAGGTTCTAGCGACACCTTTGGAGACCCTAATGTGACCTATATTCTGTTGATGTCCTCACTCTGCTTTGCTGCCTGTGGAGCTGTCTTGACTTCTGCTGTTGTCTACTCAACCCCCGGAGCTATCAGCTGTCCTGACTATTACCAATACAGGACTATTGGCCTCATCCTTAGCCATCTCAGCTACTGGTGCCTCTCCTGTGTTTGCTAGCCTGGTCTGGCTTGTACTTGGGACTGTACCTCATTCTACATCCCCTCCTGGGGTCACCTACGTGCTCCTGCTTTCATTTCCCCCATGTTTGTTGTTTTCCCTTATCTGTGCCCCACATCTGCCCCGTGTAATACTTCAGCTCAGTGATGCTCTTTTTAGTCTCCAGCTAATTCTATATTTGCTGTTCAACTCACTTAGCTGTTTGATGCACCATTATTATCTGCGCTTCATCGCCCTAAACTGGATGCACTCCAATCCTCCATTCACTCTATCTTGGGTGAGGTTAAGTTTCATGGCGAACAGATCGTGAGTCTCATACAGAGAGCGGATGACTGCGAGACGCTTGTGGATGATCTCCATGTTACTATCTTCAGCTTGGAGGCCAAGGCTCATGCTCTTACAGATAAAATTGACAATCTCGAAAACAGCAGTCGTTGAAACAATCTTCGCATTATTGGTTTGCCTGAAACACTTTGAGCCAAAGATTTAACAAATTTTCTAAGTACAGAGTATTGTAATACTCCGTTGATCATCAAGAGGGCTCACTGGTTAGGACAAGTTGCACTATCGGAGGGGAGTTGTTCTAGGCCAGTCATCTTCAAACTTCTGCACTATGAGGACTGACAATGTCTTCTCTTCGCTTACAGAAGGTTAGACAGAGTCGAGTACCTTAACTCTCAGCTCTTGTTGTTTCAGGACCTTTCTGCCAAAGTCTTCAAGCAGAGGCTTGGCTTTTCAGAAGTCTGCAGCAGGCTCTTCAAAAGCAACATAAAAATTTGCTCAAATTTGCCCACCTTAAAGTTCTGGATGGTTCATCCACATGCTGGTTCGATTCACCTGCAGAGGCTCAGGACTTTTATGAGTGTTTATCAGCAACTAATAGTGAGAGGAGAGCTGGGGGACATTGCTAGTTCTGTTATTCTCCACCTCTTCGTTTCTTGAAGAAATGTTGCCCTAGACCTGTGAGATCCCTTCCTGGAGAACTTTGTCTACATATTGAGGCTTTCCATGTCTTCTAATTACTCAGCTTCCTGTCATGGCTACTTTCTTCTGGATACCTGTCTCGACACTTGACCCCTCTTGTGTATTGGAGGGCTTTTTCGCTGTATCATGGACATATCCAGGAGGGTCTGTTATTATAGGCACCCAGGTTGCTCCATGGTGCCCCCATCTTTGTACCCCGAGGGCCTGATGATTAAGACCCTGCAATGTGATCCCTCTACATAGGCCTGGTCCATTGCATGTGGTTATTTTTACAGTTGTTCTGTTGCTGACTAACCATTATTTTCTACCATACAAGTTGTAGGATTCTATCCTCTGTCTGGCATTTCCCCTGGACTGATGCTCACTCCGCCTAGGGTTTTTCCCGGATTGCCAGGGGGCGAGTCAGATGGGGGGTCTATGTGTTGATTACTTTTCATTGCTTTCCATATTGGCTGGGGGATTCCATTCTCTGTCTGGCTTTCCCCCTGGATTTGCAATCCCTTCCGGGTGTTTTCCCGGGTTACCTGGGGGTCAGTCAGATAGAGACATTCTTGCCCCGCCAGGTACTGTATGTCTTAGAACGTGAGGGACGGGGATGGGTTGGATGCTACCTGCAACAGTTAGATATAAGTCATTGCTGATGGGTGGGGGATATTTGGTTGCTGGACTGGGGTTGGACAGGGCGCCTGTTGGGCCCTTTGGGCTACTGTGCTTCCTCTCTCCTCTCTCTTGTTAGGATGGGGGAGACTTTCGATATCTCTGCTAAATTGTGGGGTTTTTCTTAAATGTTGGTTGACTGGGCCTTCTTATGGGGGGGGTGCAGTGCTGTGGAGGGGATCAATTTTGTTGTCTGTCATTGCATTGGGCTTCCTGTTTTGTTGAAATGCCACTATTGTCGTTATATTAATAATATGCATTCTGGGTTATAAACCACAGGTTCAATAGAACTTAAGTTCTTTAATTTGTTGTTGAGTCCATTGAGAACTATGTTTTTTGTGTTTGTTCTGTCTGTTTTTTTTTGTTTTGTCTGTGCGTGCCTCTGGCTGGTTTGATCGGTGGCTCTCCTTCCCTATACCCTTTCTTCCTTGTTGACCTAACGTCTCCTCGCTGGGAGAGACATTGGTTTTATTCACTTATGCTCGCTCTTTCTGGTTTCTCTATCACTGGCTGTGTTCATAGCGGACTCATCCTGTCAAACTAGAATTATTCCTCACTCTCTTTGCTTTACCTCTTGGAATGTTGGGGGCATACATAGTCCAATAAAACGTAAACAAATTTTGGGTCATTTACGCTGTTTACATTCTCAGGTTGCCCTTTTACAGGAAACTCATCTCACAGATGACGAACATTCTAAACTTCAAAGGGAATGGGTGGAGAATTGTAATGCTGCTTCCTATTCCAGCAAGAAAAGAGGCTTGGCCATTCTTATCCATAAATTACTTGCTTTTGTACCCCTACAGACCATTCGTGATCCGGAAGGGCGTTTTCTGTTGTTGCACTGTGAAATAGATCAAAAACCTTTTGTAATCTGTAACGTGTATGCCCCTAATGATCCCACATACTCTTTTTTTGCATCTCTTCTTCCACACTTACTGCCTTATACTCCCGGTAATATTTTGTTAGGTGGGGATTTCAATGTTACTCTTGACCAGCGATTAGATAGGGGCAGGCACCCTACCAACTCCGAAGATTCTTCCTTAAATCCTGTAACTGACATTTGGCATCTTCTTCATCCTACACACCGATAATATAGCTTCTTCTCTCATCCTCATGGTACTTTTACTAGGCTGGATTATTTCTTGGACTCAGTTGCTATTCTCCCTTTAGTTACAGATTGTCAAATTCATGATATCCTTATCTCAGATCATGCTCCTGTTACACTGCATTTGTACTTTCGCCCTCCTGTACACTCATCCTTTAATTGGCATATGCCTTCCTTTCTTAGCCAATCCCCTGAATTTTGTGCTAGTCTTCGCAATGCATGTCTTGCGTTTCAATCTGATAATGCTCTTTACTCTTCTGACCCTGTGTTGTTCTAGAAGTAGAAGAAGTCAGAGATGCTCAACTAGACTCATGAGCTTGCAAGGGTATGCAAAAGCTCACTGGGACTGTGCCCTCGCGTCCAGGGTGCAATCTCTTTTAGCTCACAAATGCCATACACAGAGAAGAAATATTCTGAAGTATACCATACTGGTCCTGCCAAAATGACAGTCCAGCCACGAAATGCCAGACAATTTCTCTCTGAACAAGGGAAGCAGCTAACCCCAGACGTACGTTTCGGCCTTCTTGGGCCTCGTCGGTGAGGTGCAGCTGATCCCTCTAGGCACTTGTGAGCAAGGGGTCCACGTCTGGATTCCCCCATTACCCTTAGGGTGACTAACCCTAAGAGCAATTTGCATAGAAGTAGAAGAAGTCAGAGATGCTCAACTAGACTCATAAGCTTGCAAGGGTATGCAAAAGCTCACTGGGACTGTGTCCTCGAGTCCAGGGTGCAATCTCTTTTAGCTCACAAATGCCATACACAGAGAAGAAATATTCTGAAGCATACCATACTGGTCCTGCCAAAATGACAATCCCTCTCTGAACAAGGGAAGCAGCTAACCCCAGACGTACGTTTCGGCCTTCTTGGGCCTCGTCGGTGAGGTGCAGCTGATACCTCTAGGCACTTGTGAGCAAGGGGTCCACGCCTGGATTCCCCCATTACCCTTAGGGTGACTAACCCTAAGAGCAATTTGCATAGAAGTAGAAGAAGTCAGAGATGCTCAACTAGACTCATGAGCTTGCAAGGGTATGCAAAAGCTCACTGGGACTGTGTCCTCACGTCCAGGGTGCAATCTCTTTTAGCTCACAAATGCCATACACAGAGAAGAAATATTCTGAAGCATACCATACTGGTCCTGCCAAAATGACAGTCCAGCCACGAAATGCCAGACAATTCCTCTCTGAACAAGGGAAGTAGCTAACCCCAGACGTACGTTTCGGCCTCGTCGGTGAGGTGCAGCTGATCCCTCTAGGCACTTGTGAGCAAGGGGTCCACGTCTGGATTCCCCCATTACCCTTAGGGTGACTAACCCTAAGAGCAATTTGCATAGAAGTAGAAGAAGTCAGAGATGCTCAACTAGCCAGTGGCTAAGGCTGTTTTGACCGGTCATATTATCTCCTATGTTACAAAGCTTCGGAAAGAAACGGCAAACAAACTTGCACTGTTACAGCGTTCACTTACCACACATTACTCTGCCTACCTTACTGTGGATTCGGCTTTGAACTGCTCTAAGTATCTTGACACAAAAAAGGCGTATGAAAAGGTATTGTCTACGGCTGCACTATTTCAATTGTTTAAACGTTCAGCGCATTTATATTGTAACGTTAACTTGCAAGGCAGAGTGTTGACTCATCTGACTAAGCTCACTCGTGGCCCTAATATTATTAGCTCAATACAGCCGCGTAACTCAGCAATTGCGATGGACCGGGTGGATATCAATGCAGCTTTTGTTGCGTAGTTTTCCAAACTGTATAGTCCTGAAGCGGAAGACCCTTCTGCATGGTCTGACTTTTTGCAATGTTTATCTTTGCCCATCCTTACACCTGACCAGTGCTCGCTTTTAGAGGAGCCCATCACTACTAGGGAACTAGAATTGGTGCTTAAATCATTACATACTGCTAAATCACCAGGACCAGATGGTCTTCCAGCTGAATTTTACAAAATCCTGCGGGAAGATATCTCTCCCACGTTACTATATGTTTATAACACTATATTTGACTCGCATGTCATGCCCTCTTTTTTCACCCTTGCTAGGATTATCCTTCTGCCTAAGCCCGGAAGAGATCCTAATCAGGTTGAATCCTATCGGCCGATATTGCTTTTAAATATGGATTATAAGATCCTTAGTATGATTATGGCGAATAGACTTAATCAGTTGCTGCCTGAGCTCATTGCGCCGGAACAAACAGGCTGCATTCTGGGTAGATATTCCGTGACTAGTATCCGTACCGCTATTACAGCTCTTATTAAGACTTCAGATTTTCCTTGTAACAATAATCTACTAAAAAACCTTGATGCCGAGAAGGCTTTTGACAAAATCCTTTGGCCTTATCTGTTTCAGGTTTTAGAGAACCAATGCTTTGGTCCACTGTTCTGTGCTCTAATAGAACTGTTCTATACAAAGCCTCAAGCCACAATTTCTACTAACTGTCAACTCTTCGCTCTTTCAACTTTTCAGGGGTACCAGACAAGGCTGCCCTCTCTCTCCACTTCTTTTCAGTCTAGAGCTGGATCCCATTCTTCGTACGAGTGGGTACTGTGGAAACTAAACTTGCCGCATTTGCAGATGATCTACTGTTGTTTGTCCATAACCCACAATCCCCTCTTCCTTCCATTATGCAGGTTTTTGAGAGCTTCCGATGGGTGGCAGGTTTTATGATTAATTTGGGCAAGTCTGAGGCAATGTGGCTTTCTCCACGACCCCCTCCTTCTCTACTGTTCTCTTGTCCATTGAAATGGTCCACTAATCATCTTAAGTTTTTGGGTATCTTTCTACCTAAGGATGTCTCTGCACTTCACCAGACCGATTTTACTCCCTTGCTGGCTAAGCTGTCTTCAGATTTTCTTGCCTGGAAGGCTTTGCCTCTGACGTTCATTGGCCTTGTTAACTTAATTAAAATGATAGTCTTTCCGCGTATCTATTACATATGCTACCACTATGTCTCTCTGCAACGGACATTCAGTCTCTTAACTGTTGCTTTCAAGGGTTTATCTGGAGTGGCAAATGCCCCAAGTTTAGTCTGGCCAAATTAACCCAACCTAAACGGTCTGGTGGGTTTTACTCTTCTGCTCTGCTTCAGGTTGTGATTTTGCTGTCCTCGATGTTCAATTATATAAAAGATAACGTCATTGGATTCTCACTCAGGAGCAGCAGTTTAAGCTTCAAACATTTGATTCTTACATGACATTTGACACAATTGTTTTCCTGGAGTTTAAAAGTGCTTGGTGCTTTAGGGCTTTGGGTGGTGAATTGGTGATGCTTTCAATGTCATGTTGAAGATTTTATAGGGGAGGGGTTTTTTGGTACCTTTTTTTTAAGCTTTCTTGGTTTTAATTCTTTTATTTGTAGAAATTAGTGATGAGCGAGCACCCCAATGCTCGGATGTTCGGGTGCTCTGACCGAGCACCCCCTGAGGCTCGAGTGCTCGGCCGAGCACCCGAGCCCCATTGAAGTCAATGGGAGGACTCGAGCATTACACCAGGCACCCCCTGCTCTGATGAGGGGAGGGTGCCTGGTCCATAGGAAAAGGGCAGAAAAAGATGGAAACACTACAGAAATGGTTCAGGGACAGCATAGGGAGGATGTCTGGATGCACCTTGGACTCCAACATCGCTGCTGGGAACGATCTTTCGCCCGTAGTACGCCATTTTTACAGACTGACCGTAAAACACACAAAAAGGAAAATAAAAACGACTTTAGGCGAAAAATTGTTACCAAACAGTATTTGCTGTATATTTACTTGTATATCATCTGCAAATTCTCCCAAAAATTTCATCGATTTTCTGAAGTGAGGCCATGATTAAGAGGGAAACGTGCGCAGAGGCAAATTATCCCAAAAATTTCCTTGATTTTCAGAACTGAGGCCATGATTAAGAGGGAAACGTGCGCAGAGGCAAATTCTCCCAAAAATTTCCTTGATTTTCAGAACTGAGGCCATGATTAAGAGGGAAACGTGCGCTGAGCTGACCATCTAAAACATTATGGGTGAGGGTCTGCTGCAGAGCTGACCATCCTAAACATTATATGCGAAGGCCCGCTAGTGAGCTGACGCTATAAAACATTATATGAGAGGGCCCGCTAGAGAGCTGACCCAATAAAACATTATATGAGAAGGCCCGCTGGTGAGCTGACCTATATAAAAATTGTCAAACAGGGCCCGCTGGTGAGCTGACCCTATATAAAAATTATATCACAGGGCCCGCTGGTGAGCTGGCCCTATATAAAAATTATAGCACAGGGCATATGGAAGAGGAGGAGGAGGATGAGAAGATTAAGAGTCAACCATATACCCGTTTTTTGGGTGGAAGGGGTGAATGGGAATACAGAGTATTCCCATCATTGTAAATAACATATATAAAGTGAGTTTATGTTCCCCCGGGGCTTTCCTCCAGTGGAGTGGAGAAGTCAGGGGAAATCCAGGCCTTGTTCATTTTTATAAGTGTCAACCTATCAGCATTGTCGGTGGAAAGGCGGATACGCTTATCTGTTATGATGCCACCAGCAGCACTAAATACCCGCTCAGACAGAACGCTGGCGGCAGGGCAGGCCAGCACCTCCAAGGCGTAGAGTGCCAGTTCATACCACGTGTCCAGCTTGGACACCCAGTAGTTGTAAGGCACAGAGGGATCATTGAGGACGCTGACACGGTCTGCTACGTACTCCTTCACCATCTTCCAAAACTTTTCCCTCCTTGTGACACTAGGCTGCGCATCAGGGTGAGGGTGCTGGCGGGGTGTCATGAAGGTGTCCCACGCCTTGGAGAGTGTTGCCCTGCCTTTCTCGGAACTGCTGTGTGCTCCCCTTTTCTCCCCTTCTCTGTTGGCCAAGGTAGCACGTACTCTGCCGCCAGCGTTGTCAGATGGAAAATTTTGGAGCAATTTTTCGACAAGAACCTTCTGGTATTGCACCATTTTGCTTGTCCTCTCCACCGGAGGAATGAGAGATGAGAAATTCTCTTTGTAGCGGGGGTCCAGAAGGGTGAACACCCAGTAATCCGTGTTGTTTAAAATGCATATAACGCGTGGGTCACGGGAAAGGCAGCCTAACATAAAGTCAGCCATGTGTGCCAGAGTACCAACAGTCAAGATTTCGCTGTCCTCACCAGGAGGATGACTCTCAATATCCTCATCCTCTTCCTCCTCTTCTGCCCACCCACGCTGAAGAGATGGAACTAAAGTTCCATGGCTACCCTCTGTAGCGGAGGCAACCGTGTCTTCCTCCTCCTCCTCCTCCTCCTCCTCCGCCTCCTCCAATTGTCGCTGAGAAGACGAAGTGAGGGTGCTCTGGCTATCACCTTGTGTAAGCTCTTCCTCCCCCATTTCCACCTCTTCCACATGCAAAGCGTCGGTTTTAATTGTGAGCAGCGAGCGTTTCAGTAGACACAGAAGTGGGATGGTTACACTGATAATAGCGTTATCGCCGCTCACCATCTGTGTCGATTCCTCAAAATTGCGTAAAACCTCGCAGAGGTCTGACATCCATTCCCACTCCTCACTTCTGATTACAGGAAGTTGAACGGAGAGGCGACGACCGTGTAACAGCTGGTACTCCACTACTGCCCTCTGCTGCTCACAAAGCCGGGCCAACATGTGGAAGGTGGAGTTCCAGCGCGTGCTCACGTCACACAGCAGCCGGTGAGCTGGCAATTGTAAGCGCTGCTGCAGCTTCAACAGGCCGGCCGAAGCTGTAGATGACTTACGGAAATGTGCACACACGCGGCGCACCTTGGTCAAGAGATCATGCACATTGGGGTAGGTTTTTAGAAATCGCTGCACCACTAAATTAAATACATGCGCTAGGCATGGTACGTGTGTGAGCTTGCCGAGCTCCAAAGCCGCCACCAAGTTACGCCCATTATCACACACAACCATGCCTGGTTGCAGGTTGAGTGGCGAGAGCCACTGCTCGGTCTGGTGACTAATCCCCTGCAACAGCTCTGAGGCCGTGTGCTGTTTGTCCCCAAGGCAGATCAGCTTCAGCACGGCCTGTTGACGCTTCCCCACTGCAGTGCTACACTGCTTCCAGCTACTGGCTGATGGGGGAGTGGCGGTGTGTGTAGAGAATTCGGAGGTGGAAACGGAGGAGGAGGAGCCAATAACGTAGGTGCTGGTGGAAACCCTGATGGAGGTAGGGCCCGCAATCCTCGGCGTGGGTAGCACCCGTGCCATCCCAGGGTCCGAGTCGCTCCCAGCCTCCACGACATTCACCCAGTGTGCCGTCAGGGAAATGTAGCGTCCCTGGCCACAAGCACTTGTCCATGTGTCAGTCGTTAAGTGGACCTTCCCAGTAACTGCGTTGGTCAGGGCACGGGTGATGTTACGGGACACATGGTGGTGTAATGCGGGGATGGCACACCGGGAAAAGTAGTGGCGGCTGGGGACCGCGTACCGAGGGACAGCTGCTGCCATCAGGCTGCGGAAGGACTCAGTGTCCACAAGCCTAAATGGCAGCATTTCGATGGCCAGTAATTTTGAAAGGTGTGAGGTTAGTGCTATGGCCTGTGGGTGGGTGGCTGGGTATTTTCTCTTGCGCTCAAATGCCTGGGGTAACGACATTTGGACGCTGTGCTGGGACAGGGAAGTGGATGTGGTCGCTGATGGTGCTTCAGATGCTACAGGTGCAGGGCGGGAGGTATGCGGGCCTGCGCCTTCGACAGGCGATTGGCCGGCACCGAAAACAGGGGAAGAGGAGGCAGTGGTGTGGCCTGCAGACACAGATGGGCGATCCAGGCGTTCCTCCCACTTACTACGGTGCTTGGATGCCATGTGTCGGATCATGCTGGTGGTGGTGAGGTTTCTAGTGTTCATGCCTCGGCTCATTCTGGTGTGGCACAGGTTGCAAACTACAATTCTTTTGTCGTCCGCACTTTCCTTAAAAAAACGCCATACCGCGGAACACCTACCCCTTGGCAAGGTAGATTTACGCAAGGGGGTGCTCCGTGGAACATTTGCGGGCCGGTTTGGTGCGGTCCGCCTTCTTTCTGTAGCCACACCACTGCCTCTTCCAGCCTGTTGCGGTGCTGCAGATGGCTCACCCTCAGGACTGCTGTCATCGCTCGGCTCTACACCTTCCCAGGTGGGGTCAGTCACCTCATCGTCCACCAAGTCCTCCTCCACTTCCTCACTCTGATCATCCTCCTCAAGTCTTGATCCCACCACATACTCAGTCATTGACAACTGTATAACATTCTCCTCAACAAGGTCTTGAGACGGAAATAGTGGTTGATTTAATGGCAACTGTGTCTCATCATCATCATCATCATCATCCACTACTTCCTTTGACCTTAAATGCCGTTCACATCTGTCATCTTCTTGTGATTGGGTAGCCTCTAGAGGTTGTGAATCAGGGCACAAGATGTCATGTTCCTCTGCAAGCGTGCTTGGAGAGAGGGTCAAATGAAGGATTGGTGATGAGACGAGCTCATCACTATATCCCAGTGTGGGATCACTTCTTTGACCAGACCGTGTATGGTGGGAGGAAGGATGATCAGAGTGAGGATTATGTTGACCAGACTCTTGGCTACTGAGAGTGGACTTGGTGGAAGACAGGGTGGTGCTTAACCGACTGGAAGCAGTATCAGCTGTCATCCAACCGACCACCTGTTCGCACTGGTCGGACCTCGAGAGTGATGTCCTGCGACGCCCTGTGAAATCAGACATGAAGCTAGGTATGGTGGATGTCTTTCTTTCTTGTGCTCTGGCACCAGGCACAGTTTCTCCGCGTCCTGACCCGCGCCCTGAACTTTCAGGATCACGTCCACTTCCCCGTCCCTTTTTACCCGCCTTCTTCATCTTACACGATATATATGACTTTAATATATATGAGTTTGAAAACTTAACAGTATTTCTTACTATTCTGCAACTCTGCAGAGTACACAGAATAGGCTGCTAAACTGCGGTGACACACACTGAATGGAATAAGTGACTTTAATATTTGAGTTTGAAAAATTAACAGTATTTCTTACTATTCTGCAACTCTGCAGAGTACACAGAATAGGCTGCTAAACTGCGGTGACACACACTGAATGGAATATGTGACTTTAATATTTGAGTTTGAAAACTTAACAGTATTTCTTACTATTCTGCAACTCTGCAGAGTACACAGAATAGGCTGTTAAACGGCGTTGAAACACACTGAATGGAATATGTGACTTTAATATTTGAGTTTGAAAACTTAACAGTATTTCTTATAATTCTGGAACTGTACAGAGTACACAGAATAGGCTGTTAAACGGCGTTGAAACACACTGAATGGAATATGTGACTTTAATATTTGAGTTTGAAAACTTAACAGTATTTCTTATAATTCTGGAACTGTACAGAGTACACAGAATAGGCTGTTAAACGGCGGTGAAAGACACTGAATGGAATATGTGACTTTAATATTTGAGTTTGAAAAATTAACAGTATTTCTTACTATTCTGCAACTCTGCAGAGTACACAGAATAGGCTGCTAAACTGCGGTGACACACACTGAATGGAATAAGTGACTTTAATATTTGAGTTTGAAAAATTAACAGTATTTCTTACTATTCTGCAACTCTGCAGAGTACACAGAATAGGCTGCTAAACTGCGGTGACACACACTGAATGGAATATGTGACTTTAATATATATGAGTTTGAAAACTTAACAGTATTTCTTACTATTCTGCAACTCTGCAGAGTACACAGAATAGGCTGTTAAACGGCGTTGAAACACACTGAATGGAATATGTGACTTTAATATTTGAGTTTGAAAACTTAACAGTATTTCTTATAATTCTGGAACTGTACAGAGTACACAGAATAGGCTGTTAAACGGCGTTGAAACACACTGAATGGAATATGTGACTTTAATATTTGAGTTTGAAAACTTAACAGTATTTCTTATAATTCTGGAACTGTACAGAGTACACAGAATAGGCTGTTAAACGGCGGTGAAAGACACTGAATGGAATATGTGACTTTGATATTTTAGTTTGAAGACTTAACAGTATTTCTTCCTATTCTGCAACTCTGCACAGTACACAGAATGTGCTGCTACACTGCGGCGAAGCACACTGAATGGAATATGTGACTTTGATATTTTAGTTTGAAGACTTAACAGTATTTCTTCCTATTCTGCAACTCTGCACAGTACACAGAATGTGCTGCTACACTGCGGCGAAGCACACTGAATGGAATATGTGACTTTGATATTTTAGTTTGAAGACTTAACAGTATTTCTTCCTATTCTGCAACTCTGCACAGTACACAGAATGTGCTGCTAAACTGCGGCGAAGCACACTGAATGGAATATGTGACTTTGATATTTTAGTTTGAAGACTTAACAGTATTTCTTCCTATTCTGCAACTCTGCACAGTACACAGAATGTGCTGCTACACTGCGGCGAAGCACACTGAATGGAATATGTGACTTTGATATTTTAGTTTGAAGACTTAACAGTATTTCTTCCTATTCTGCAACTCTGCACAGTACACAGAATGTGCTGCTACACTGCGGCGAAGCACACTGAATGGAATATGTGACTTTGATATTTTAGTTTGAAGACTTAACAGTATTTCTTCCTATTCTGCAACTCTGCACAGTACACAGAATGTGCTGCTACACTGCGGCGAAGCACACTGAATGGAATATGTGACTTTGATATTTTAGTTTGAAGACTTAACAGTATTTCTTCCTATTCTGCAACTCTGCACAGTACACAGAATGTGCTGCTACACTGCGGCGAAGCACACTGAATGGAATATGTGACTTTGATATTTTAGTTTGAAGACTTAACAGTATTTCTTCCTATTCTGCAACTCTGCACAGTACACAGAATGTGCTGCTAAACTGCGGCGAAGCACACTGAATGGAATATGTGACTTTGATATTTTAGTTTGAAGACTTAACAGTATTTCTTCCTATTCTGCAACTCTGCACAGTACACAGAATGTGCTGCTACACTGCGGCGAAGCACACTGAATGGAATATGTGACTTTGATATTTTAGTTTGAAGACTTAACAGTATTTCTTCCTATTCTGCAACTCTGCACAGTACACAGAATGTGCTGCTACACTGCGGCGAAGCACACTGAATGGAATATGTGACTTTGATATTTTAGTTTGAAGACTTAACAGTATTTCTTCCTATTCTGCAACTCTGCACAGTACACAGAATGTGCTGCTACACTGCGGCGAAGCACACTGAATGGAATATGTGACTTTGATATTTTAGTTTGAAGACTTAACAGTATTTCTTCCTATTCTGCAACTCTGCACAGTACACAGAATGTGCTGCTACACTGCGGCGAAGCACACTGAATGGAATATGTGACTTTGATATTTTAGTTTGAAGACTTAACAGTATTTCTTCCTATTCTGCAACTCTGCACAGTACACAGAATGTGCTGCTAAACTGCGGCGAAGCACACTGAATGGAATATGTGACTTTGATATTTTAGTTTGAAGACTTAACAGTATTTCTTCCTATTCTGCAACTCTGCACAGTACACAGAATGTGCTGCTACACTGCGGCGAAGCACACTGAATGGAATATGTGACTTTGATATTTTAGTTTGAAGACTTAACAGTATTTCTTCCTATTCTGCAACTCTGCACAGTACACAGAATGTGCTGCTACACTGCGGCGAAGCACACTGAATGGAATATGTGACTTTGATATTTTAGTTTGAAGACTTAACAGTATTTCTTCCTATTCTGCAACTCTGCACAGTACACAGAATGTGCTGCTAAACTGCGGCGAAGCACACTGAATGGAATATGTGACTTTGATATTTGAGTTTGAAGACTTAACAGTATTTCTTCCTATTCTGCAACTCTGCACAGTACACAGAATGTGCTGCTAAACTGCGGCGAAGCACACTGAATGGAATATGTGACTTTGATATTTTAGTTTGAAGACTTAACAGTATTTCTTCCTATTCTGCAACTCTGCACAGTACTCAGAATGTGCTGCTAAACTGCGGCGACGCACACTGAATGGAATACGTGACTTTGATATTTTAGTTTGAAGACTTAACAGAATGTGCTCTAATCTGCAACTTTGCACACTAAACAGAATGTGCTCTAATCTGCAACTTTGCACACTAAACAGAATGTGCTCTAATCTGCAACTTTGCACACTAAACAGAATGTGCTCTAATCTGCAACTGTGCACACTAAACAGAATGTGCTCTAATCTGCAACTTTGCACACTAAACAGAATATATATATTTTTTTTTTTTTTTTTTTGTTTTTTTCCCCCCACACCAAATAACCTGCTGCCCCCACACACAGTAGTCCTAAAAAGGACTTTTGGTTCTTTTTTTTTCACAATTTTTGTTTTTTTCCTCCCTACACTGCCTTTCCCTTCCTATCCTCAGCTCTCCCTGGCTCAGACTGAGCCGAACTCGATGGTCAGGTGCTATACAGCACCTGACCACGGGTTCTGGCCAGCCAATCAGTGTAATGCCAGCAGCCAACATGGCTGCTGGCATTACACCGATGTCAGAGCCTCCCTGCACGTTTATTGGCTGCGCAGCAGCCGCAAAACGTGCGGGGAGGAGACCCGAACATGGCGGGCGAGCACATGCGGTACTCGTACGAGTACCGCCATGTGCCGAGCAGAGCGATGCTCGAGCCGATCCGAGCATCGGCCGAGCATGCTCGCTCAACACTAGTAGAAATCAATGTATTTAAAATTTTTGATATTAACTCTGGACTATAATTTTCTCTGTACCACAGCCATATGTGTATTTGCCTTGAGTGAGTCTGGCATTTTTTTCTTTAAGCTGCCATTTGAGAGAGACATTAGGATTGTACTGACCACAAACCCAACTTTGAACGGTGAATGCAGCTAGTACAGTTTACAACTAGGAAATCTAGATAGCTGCCTACTCTGCCTAATACAAAATCTGGCCGGGGTCATGATGCCTACACATAATGATATTGCAATGGAAATCTTCCAGCATTTTCCCTCAACATATTGTTCTCTCATGTGTGTTACATCTATGTATTCCCCATTTCCAAAGCAATGACATGTTACATACATCTCTTTGTAGTAAAGATTTTCTAACCCATACACCATGTCTTATTTACACCTTGACTTCTTCACCATGGGATCTGCTTCCTGAAATATCTTGTTATCTTTCATTTTACTTAGAAATTATACTCTAGGAGAAGAGAATAGACCTGGTGAATGTTAGGTGCAATAGCCACTGGCAGAGTGGTTATTAGAACCCCAAAATAAATGGACCCTGGACCAACTCAATGCATTATCTGTGCACTAAGAAGAACATTTGCACAATTCCCTTTCAGATTTCATTTTTAGTTATATTGTATTTTTGTCTTCTAATTGGATTCTGTCTGTCATTAAGTGGTCATTGCAATTGTATCTTGAGGTAGTGCAGGTTCTTCTGAATAAAAAAACATCAAACAAGGCCCCCAAAAAGCAGTTTTTTCATAAAATATTCAAACAGAAATATTCAGATACAGAAAGAGATTCAAGTACAGGAGGGAAGTACATTTAAAAGGAGTAGGAATGTTAGGACAAGAGATTATAGTCTAAAACTAGAGGGACAGAGGCTTAGATATAATATGAGAAAGCTTTACTTCACTCAGAGGGTGGTAGTTAAGTGCAATAGCCTACCACAAGATATAGTCATGAATAGTAAGTAGTGAGTAGTAATACAGTGAGTGAATTTAAGCATGCATGGGATAAGGCTATCCTGAACATAATACAAGACCAAGGACCAAATAAGATTTGAGGTTTTTACACTAGGAAAAATGGTCAGAGTAGATGGGTCTAATGGGTTTTATATGCTGGCAAATTCGGTATCCTTTTGATTTGTCTCCCACTATTGGGCAACCAACAAAATGGTGCATTAAACATGTCATCCGCATGAAAAGGGCAACATCAGGACCTCGTCCACATCAAAAGGGTGAGATTCTGATGTTGCGTCCTTAAGCGTCGCACGTTGAAATGACTCACCTGTACTGGAGCCGGGATGTGCTGAAATATATATTAGACCTAGACACAAGGACCGTCAATACTCATGTGCATGGATCTCTTAGAAACATGCACTAACCAACATTAACAGTAACGTTGTTCACTCCTTCAATCTTTTTTTCCCTCCGTATGCACACCAAACCTACAGAGCCGCAGTATATCTGTAGGGACGAATGGGTATCTGGGGCAGGACACTTTGCAGGTCAAAGGTGAGACTTGATCTTTGATTACTTGCTGCTTTCTTAACCCTTTGAGTGCCAGACAGGTATCCAATGCATTTCGCCGGGGGGGGGCTGGCAACTTGTGGCCCAGGGGGCAAATACAATCAAGAGTTCAATTTCTACTATTGTTCAAGCCCCCTGTCGCAGCCCACCCCTTTTGTTAATTTTAAAATTGCCATAAATGTTCTGAAATAAGGCAAGTGATACCACGTAGCTTACAATTAAAACGAGGCCTACACTACTGATATAAAAGAGCTTATAGTGTAACTAAAGTTACATTTGTGATACTATAGAGCTTACAACGGAAATGGGTTATGCTATAGAGTAGCTCCATTTGTATGGTAGCTCTGTGGTATCATTTGTGTAGGTCCATTTCAATTGTAAGCTCTGTAATATCAGTAGAGGAGCTCCATTTACAGCAGCAAATGGGAGACTGAGTGAGGCAGTGGCCCACTGGCCCAGACATGTGACCAGCCCAGGGAGCAATCGCCCCCCTGCCCCCAAGGCCAGCCCTCCCCTATGTGCCATTTGGTTGGTCGCCCAATAGTTGGCGACAGTTTGAAAGTGAAATTGTGTGTTTCTAAAAGTAGGGGTTTCTCACAAAGAAATGCTGATATAGTTGTTTTTATTGTAATAAAGTGTAGCACAAAGTGATTTTTTTAGTGCATCACTCAAATGGGTAAACCGGCAACTTATTTTCTAACATGGAGGCTGATGTACTAAGTAAGTTGTTCAATTCCGGCGCAAACCAAACAATCTATAGGGAAGAAATACAAATTTAGAAAATCCACATTGATTTACATTAAGTTTTTAATAGAAATATCTTCTATAATGTAATTGCTTTGCACCACAATCAAATCACTTTAACCCTCTGAGTGCCAGAGAGGTGTGCAATGTATTGCTTTACAGAGGAGTGCTTTGTAATGCTTTGCCTACCCCTCTGGTACTCAGTGGTTAAGGTACATAGGAAATCACCCTCACTGAAGTCAAGAGATGACAGTCAGGACCTGTTTTCCTTCTTAAGAAACAATTCTCAGTTCCAATCCTCGGAATATACCAATAGGTCATGCTTTCAGGATCTCTCTAATTCAGCACAGGTAGATAGATCACAATGACTGTACACAGTAACGTAGTAACATAGTTGATGAGAATGAAAAGAGACAAGCCCAGCCCATGCCAAAACACCCCTGTTGATTCAGAGGAGGGAAAAAAAACCCTTAAGACATTTTCAATTAAGCCCCAAGTGGGTAAAACATTGCTTCCTGACTCCAAATGGCAGTCAGATAGTTCCCTATCTGCACTGAAGTCATCTGTAATCATTTTCAATACTGTTTTGTGCTAGATAGGCATCCATTGCTTTTTTGAAAGGCGTTACATTATCTGCAAATACAACATCCCAAGGCAAAGAATTCCATAGCTTTACCGCCCTTACTGTAAAAAATACCTGCCTGTGTTTTAATCAGAAGCGCCTTTCCTCTAGTCTTAATGGATGACCTCTCGTTCTAAGCTCAGCTCTTTGGATAGTTTTTTTGTATTGACCTTGAATGCATTTGTAAACGGTAATCATATCACCCCTTGGACGTCTCTTCTCTAACGTAAGCAGACCCCAGTTTGGCTAGTCTCACCTGTGATTAAGGATGGATAATCAGAAAACCTGCACTGTTGGTGTGCTCTGACCTCTAACATTGGGAAACACTTCTCTAAGGTGTGCAAAAGGTAAACAACCCAGTCCAGAAAGATTTAACAAGAGCTGTTTATGCTGGGCTGCAAAACAATGTTTTGATGACCTCTCTAGTATTTAAGGGGTTAAGATCCCCATTTAAGTCAATGGGAATTTTTGGAATTTCTCTTTCTCCTCCATAGTGCACATGATTTGCTCCAGAACTTCTCCACTTTTCTTTTGAAAATACGGCCCATATACTACTGTTGACTAAATGGGCCCTGACTCTCTGCTCTCTTTTCTGCATCATTCTGCCAGTTCTGTGCAGTGGCATAACAATAGGGGTCACACCTGAGACCGGGCCCTTCACTCCAGGGGCCCAGTCACCCCCTGCGACCCCCCGCCCGGCTCCACGGACATCAATTAGCTACGCTCTCCTACATTGCCACTCTTGTAATGCAGAGCGCTGGTAGATGACATCATCTCCCAGTGCTCTGAATTATTGGAGGGGTCCGCGCAGGAGTGCCAGGTCTTCATAGAGGTATGTGCTAAAGGAGGCACAGACCTCTACTGCCACGCTGCTGGACCACCAGGGAGGTAGGAAACGGACACTGGAGGCCATGTGAAGAGGAGGACATTGGGGGCAATGTGTAGAGTTGGGGGCAATGTGGAGAGGTGGATATTGGCTGCAATGTGGAAAGTTGGGGGCAATGTGGAGAGGAGTACATTGGGGGCAATGTGGAGAGCTGGGGGCAATGTGGAGAGGAGGACATTGGGGGCAACGTGGAGAGCTGGGGGCAATGTGGAGAAGAGTACATTGGGGGCAATGTGGAGAGGAGGACATTGGGGACAATGTGGAGAGTTAGGTGCAATATTGAGAGGAGGACATTGGGGGCAATGTGGAGAAGAGGACATTGCGGGCAATGTGGAGAGGAGGACATTGGGCACAATGTGGAGAGTTGGGTGCAATGTGGAGAGGAGGACATTGGGGGCAATGTGGAGAATTGGGGGCAATGTGGAGAGTTGGGGGCAATGTGGAGACGTGGACATTGGGGGCAGTGTGGAGATACCCAATGGGGGCAATGTGGCCGTGGGGCCCATGGAAATTTTTGCACCAGTGCCCGGTGACTTCTAGTTACGCCTCTGATTCTGTGCTTAACGGGATAGTAATGCTTCATAATAAAAGCAGCTCTAATTATTAATCATCATAGTATTTGGACTTTGGAGATTGTTATTTCAATTCTGTCAGAGTTATAGTTCAAGAGTAATTCAATGACAAAGTATCCCCCTCCCGCCCCTTTTACTGATGTAAAGACCATAAGGGAAGTGCCCAGGTAGACTACAGAGAGGGACAATCTTCAATTAAGATAAGGGAAAAACCTGAAAAACATGTCAAGGGGGGCAGGGCTTTCATTGTACTCATAGGAAGAAGATTGTCCCCTTCAGTTATCTGTCTGGTCTATGGACTGGATTCCACATCTAAGAAGAGATGGCTTACACTAGGTAAAAGGGGTGGGAGGGGAAACTTTGCTTGTGAATATCTCTCAAACCATAAAGGTTTGAGAGATAAGACTTATATCGTTCTTCATGTTTTTTTAATGCCTACAAAATAAAATAAAGATAAAACGAAGTATTACTATCCCTTTAACATTTGTCTTATTTATGAAAAGAATGTTTTCTTTCCCGGGAGAGAAACAGTAACCAAAGGTGAAAAACGATTGAATATTGAACTAGTGCTATGTCTTCTTCATGTGCTTGGGGCAATTAGACAGGTCATTCCTTCCTTTTATTAATGATATTTATAAAAATGTGCACTGCAAGTCCACAATGATTCCGAGCCAGTCCTATAATACGCATTTTATAAGCATCTGTTATGGTGAAAAAAGAAGTACGGACAAAACATCTGCATCAGATATGCATCCTTGCAAATTCCGCAGTGTAATCAATCTATAATCTGCATTTTCTATGGATCAGATTTCTTTCTTTGCATAAATCATACTTAATAAAGCTGAATAAAACTGAAAGCAGAATACACAAAGAGATGGCAACTTATCATTTTAAAGAAATATTACATTTAAAATACAACTTGATTTCATATGAAAGGGTATGTTGTGACATTTACAGACAGTTATATAAATGTCTCCATATCTTGATAGCTTTATATATATATATATATATATATATATATATATATATATATATATACATTGTAAAATTGCAAGTATAATACACACCTGTATATAATACGCAGGTGTATGTTATACCCAATATTTTAGAGGAAAACAAGAGTGCCTATGTATAATACTTACCCTTGTTTTCCCCCTTACTAAAAAAAGAGAACTGCCAGGTTCCTTCTCTCCCTCCCCCAGCGCAATCCTCTCTTAGAATAATCCTTACTTGCACTGAGGTTCCTATCTTCCCTGCGGGTGCCACCCACTTCCTTCAATGTGCTGTCAGGACCCTCTGCCTCCAGCCAGGGCTGGTGCAAGGATTTTTGCCACCCTAGGCAAAACCTAATTTTGCCGCCCATTTGGCTCCTCCCCTTGTGTCCCACCCCTTTATACCCCGCCTACTTATATATTACAATATTCATGATTGTCCTTTCTCTGCCCCCTGGGCCAGTCTGCCCCTGGTCTGGAGATGCCTGTAAGAGATGCCCCCCACCAGCTCCACTTTGCCCCCTATCAGCTCCACCTTGCCTCCAACAGCTCCAACTTGCCCCCAATCCGCTCCGCTTTGGCCCTATCAGCTGCTACTTGCCTCCTATCAGCTCCACCTTGCCTCCACCAGCTCCACTTTGCCCCCTATCAGCTCCACTATTCCCCCTCAGCTTCAACTTGCCCCCCATCAGCTCCAACTTGCCCCACCAGCTCCAACTTGCCCCCCATCCGCTCCAAATTGCGCCCAGCAGCTCCACTATGTCCCCTCAGCTCCAACTTGCCCATATCAGCTCCACTTTGCCCCCCATCCGCACCAACGTGCCACCAGCAGCTCCACTATGCCCCCTCAGCTCCAACTTGCCCCCAGTAGCTCCACTTTGCCCCCCATCCGTACCAACTTGCCCCCAGCAGCTCCACTATGCCCCCTCAGCTCCAACTTGCCCCCATCAGCTCCAACTTGCCCCCCATAACATATCTGTAGCTCCCGCACCGTCTTCTCTTCAGTAATGCAGAGCGAGCCGGGAGATCATGACTCCCTGCGCTCTCTGCATTACTAAAGAGCGACCGCAATGAAGGAGCTCAGTAGCAACACAGACCTAACTGTGTTGCATTCCGGTGTGGTGGGTGCGGGCGCAGCTCTTCTCTGCTGCATGCCCGCGCCCCCAGTACTTGTGCGCCCTAGGCTGACGCCTACTTCTCCTATAGGTGGTGCCGGCCCTGCCTCCAGCCAATGGTAATGCCCTGTGAGGATCTCAAGGTCCTCACAGGGTAATACCGTAGGTGGAAGGTCCTGGCAGGGCATTGAAGGAAGCGGGTGGCAAATGCAAGCATGCCACCCGCAGGGAAGATACGGACCTCTGTGCAAGTAAGGATTATGCTGAGAGAGGATTGCTCTGGGGTAAGGGAGGGAAGGTATCTGGCAATCCTCATATTTACTTATTATTATTTTTTTTTTAATTGCAGCAAGATACATTTCCCATGTATAATACGCACCCCCCACTTCAGGTGAAGAGGTGTAAAACTGTGCATATTATACCCAAGATTTTACGGCATATGCTCAGTAAATTTAATTCTAACATTAGTGTTCCTTCAATTTACATATAGAATATGCACACTGCAGGGTTTTTCTTTCCTATTTGATGCATTTTTTTTAATTGGGTGAGGTTTTAAAGGAATTTACTACGCCTCTCTTTGCTATCTTTTATCTGAGCTCCATGGAGACCACTCTTACCAAGGTGACTAATGGCCTCTTTATAACCACGTCTAAGAACCTTATGTTCAATAAATGAGTTGAATAATTCTACAATAAACCAACTTCACCATAGGAGACAAATAAACATTTCCACAAATTGATTTAAATGGGGATTTATGTCAATGCAATAATGGGTTCCAAAACATTACAAACCAAAGTACTGGAGATATCGCTACCATGCAAGGGGTTAAAATCCACATTTAGATAAATGGGAATGTTTTGTATAGTGAGGAGAATGCTCAGGTAGTGTGGAATAGTCAATGAGTTATTAGCTGTTGAGTGGAGGTTATAAGAGGTATGGCGACCTATAGTGAGGATAGTGCTCAGGTAGTGTGGAATAGTAGGGTGAGTTATTAGCTGTTGAGTGGAGGTTATAAGAGGTATGGCGACCTATAGTGAGGATAGTGCTCAGGTAGTGTGGAATAGTCAATGAGTTATTAGCTGTTGAGTGGAGGTTATAAGAGGTATGGCGACCTATAGTGAGGATAGTGCTCATGTAGTGTGGAATAAGGACTGAGCTGCTGACAGTGGAGTGGAGGTTATAGGTATTGTAGAATAGTCCGTGAGAAATTAAAAGTGGAACAGAGGTTATAAGAAGTATGGTGAGCTATAGAGACCATACTGCTCAGGTACAGTGGAATAGGTAATGAGCATTCTATGAGTTAAAAACCCTTTTTAAATCAATTACTCTTTTTATTGTTTCTCATGGTGCTGTTGACCTGCCTCACTATTGATCCTGTTTTTTTAGTACTTCATCCTCACTGTGAATAGTTTCCCATAATTCTTTTTAAATTTCACTTTATGCAGTGGCGTAACAATAGTGGTCGCAGTGGTCGCACCTGCAATTGGGCCCGTCACTCAAGGGGCCCGGCCGCCCCCTGCGACCCCCTCGCCTGCAGCAGTCCTCAGCTCATCTCCCACTGGTGCGCCGCTCTAGTAATACAGAGCGCTGGGAGATGACATCATCTCCCAGCCTCTGCATTACTACAGTGGCGAGCAGGAGCTCCAGTTACAGAGATCTGTGCCGAAGGAGGCACAGATCTGTAAAGACACTCCACTAGACCATCAGGGACTGGAGGTAGGGGCAATGTGGAGATAAAGGGGAAATGTGACTATGGGGGCATTGTGGAGATGAAGGGGGCATTGTGGAAGGGGCAATGTGGAGATGAAGGGGGCATTGTGGAAGGGGCATTGTGGAGATGAAGGGGGCATTGTGGAAGGGAGCATTGTGGAGATGAAGGGAGCATTGTGGAAGGGGCAATGTGGAGATGAAGGGGGCATTGTGGAAGGGAGCATTGTGGAGATGAAGGGGGCATTGTGGAAGGGAGCATTGTGGAGATGAAGGGGGCATTGTGGAAGGGGCAATGTGGAGATGAAGGGAGCATTGTGGAAGGGGCAATGTGGAGATGGATGGGGCATTGTGGAAGGGGCAATGTGGATGAGGGGGCCAATGTGGTCGGGGGGGCCCATGGCAATTCTTGCACCAGGGCCCGGTGGCGTCTAGTTACGCCTCTGACTTTATGTCTTGTGTACTCTATGCCACTTTAATCTTGTGTAAGCTGTTCTGGGCAAGAACCTCACTCTGTCACGATAATTACTCATTACCCCATTATGCAGCTCTACAGAATATGCTGGCACTCAGTAAATTACTTTCATCTAGTATTGCAAGACCAGCAGAGAATAACACCAGAACACGCCAACAGCAAGGCGGTACAGCAACACATGCCACAAGCAATACAATATAGCAGGACATGCCACTGGCAGTGAAATACAACACCATTAAAAACAAAGCAATATATTACACCGTTACATGCAACCAGCAGAGCAATACATTATCACATGCCATCCGCAAGCAGTGTAAAATGAGACCAGTAGAGAAATACATGATGACATCCCACCAGCAGTGCAATACACCATTACTTGCCACCAGCAGAGAAATGTATGATTACATGCCACCAGCAATGCATTACACCATTACTTGCCTCCAGCAGAGAAATGTATGATTACATGCAGTGCAATTGCTACGATTGTGTCCCCCGTTGCTCTGATCCTGCAGCTGGCTTGCACATTCGGTTGCGGTGCACGGCTACTTTCGGGCTTCGTGACGTTGCACATAGAGACGTTGAATGCACTAAAGCCTATAAAGCACCCTATCATGCTGGCCTCAGTGCTCACTTCTCGAGTCTTTCTCTCTGAGTTAGTTCTCCTCCGTATTTCTTGCTCAAATTATAGTTTTTCCAATGGTTTTGACCTTGGCCTGTCCCTCGATTATCCTTTGCTCTCAGCCTGCCCTGACTTCTGCTTTGCCTTGCTCATTACACACCTTCTCCGCCAGCCTTAACCTTCTTTGCTCTAGTTTTTCATTCTGATCCTTTTCCGCCTCCCTGACCTTGGCTTGACCCTGACCTCGCTCACGTCTAGTTCCTTGTCGGTACCTTCTCTTCCATCCTGGTTTTGGGGTCTTTATTGCAGGTTCACTCTCATCTTCTGCTATTATAGTAATCAGCTGCCTGATATTCTCTGCACTAATACTTGTGCACAGAGAGATAGTTCAAGCAGCTTACAGCAATATACCATTACATGCCATTAACACAGCAATACACAATAGCAAAGCAATTTGTCATTGGATGCCAGCATCAGTGTTGTTGTTGTTAATGTTTAGTGACTGACTTTGAGTATGTAAACATCATAACAAGCATTTGAGTATACACATATGGAAAAATCTTCATGCATTTTAATGTGTGGATCAGTTCAAGAACAAATTCATTTTTTTGTGGTTTGATTAGCAAACCACTCGATCAGAGCAGTTTGGGAATGATTCACATTTCTTTAAGTATGAACTTATCAATAAACATTTGAACTCATTAACCACCTAGGTTATGCACAATCACCAGCTGTCCTTCACTTTAATGATTTGAATCTATTACTACAAATAATATGATGCATTGCAATGCATTGAACACCTATCTGGTAGGCAAAAGGGTTACATTTTCATGTACTGCTGAATTCTGAATATTGATATTTTATTAAAAGGACTTTTTAATATACACCTACTTTTGCTTTCTAAAGAGGAGATATACCTAGAAATAAATAACTGCTGTTTAACTCTGAGATTCTCAGCTTCAGGGCTTGATTTAACCCTTTGAGTACCACTCTGGCACTCAAATGGTTAATAGGCCTCAGTAAAAAAAAAAAAAAAAAGCTGACTATAATTTTTCAGGCACAGTAAGCCATCCAATTACATGAGCTGTGAAAAATTAGTGAAGGTAAAAAAAGTCGTGCTCTTTATTTTGCTCCCATCTGAAGCAATGACAGATATTATGAATAAGTGATTCAGTGCCATGCGCTGGGCAGTAACATGCGTTAAGGCATCCCACTGTATCGTCAAAAATCTGCGCCAAGAAAAAAATTGGAGCAGAGTACCCTAACACATGTTTTAAAGGAATAGTAATGTTTCATAATAAAAGCAGCTCTAATTAATAACCATAGTATTTGGACTTTGGAGAGTGTTATTTCAATTCTGTCAGAGTTGTAGTTCAAGAGTAATTCAATGACAAAGTATCCCCCTCCCGCCCCTTTTACTGATGTAACACAGCTCAGCCAGATCAGAAGGGAGGTACCAAGGTAGACTGCAGAGAGGGACAATCTTCAATTAAGATAAGGGAAAAACCTGAAAAACGTGTCAAGGGGGCAGGGCTTTCATTGTTCTCAAAGGAAGAAGATTGTCCACTTCTGTTATCTGTCTGGTCTATGGACTGCATTCCACACCTGAGAAGAGATGGCTTACACTAGGTAAAATAGCAGCTCCAATTAATCTTCATAGTATTTGGGCCATGGAGAGTGTTATATCAATACTGTCAGAGTTGTGGTTCAAGAGTAATTGAAGGATAAAGTTTCCCCTCCTGCCCCTTTTACCTAGTGTAAGCCATCTCTTCTCAGATGTGTAATGTGGTTGTAAGACCAGACAGATAACAGCAGGGGACAATATTCTTCCTATGAGAACAATGAAAGCTCTGCCCCCCTTGACAAGTTTTTCAACTTTTTCCCTTATCTTAATTGAAGAGTGCCCCTCTCTGCAATCTACCTGGACACTCCCTTCTGCTCTGGCTGAGCAGTGTTACATCAGTAAAAGGGTGGGAGGGGGATACTTTGTCATTGAATTACTTTTGAACTACAACTCTGACAGAATTGAAATAACACTCTCCAAGGTCCAAATACTATGATGATTAATTGGAACTGCTTTTATTATGAAACATTACTATTTAACTTCTGAAATAGTGTGCCACCAGAAATAAAAAGGAAGTCCATGGTGAAATATGAAATGCCCCCAAAGATATTCAATAAGTGTATTCTGCCTCCATGGCGGTGGTATAGGAGAGCAGAGCAAAAATCCCCCCACCCCCCAGATACATCTCGTGCTATTGTCCAAGTTATTCTGAGGAACATTTTAACAGATACTGGCTTTTATATGGACAGTCTCTGTTCAAAATAGTTTGCAGTCTTCCATTGTCTGGGATGTGGAGTTATGCACCTCGCTGCCAATAAGCTTCTAGAGGGTTCATCATCCCTCCCACTAGAACCTGATTGATATCTAAGGGGGAAGGGGGGTTATTGTTCTCTCCTGCTGCCACTGTCAGGGGCAGCAATGGCAGTGTACATGTATGGCATGTCTTTGGGGGCATTTCATATTTCAGCATGCAAATTCTTTTTATTTCTAGTGGCAAACTATTTGGAAAAGAAGAAGAAAGATGAGAAGACAAGAAGAACGAAGAACAAGGAAGATAGAATACTAAAGAAGAAGACTTACAGTGGATGACAGGTGAGTGTTACAGTTCTGGGTTATGGGTGTTAGGATAGTGTTTTCCTTTCATATTCCCATATCTCATGCTAATTAGCGTGAGATTTGGGAATAAAAAACCCACAACAAATGTTGGACCAAAAGTCTGGTTCTTTGTCCCAACGTTTGTTGTGGTTCCTGTTGGTAGGGCAATTGAATTCTGATGGTACCACTATGTATGTACTGCTTGGTGTTCATCTGTGCCCTACCGACAGTTTTACTGGTGACTATTAAATTGAGCCTCCAGTCCCTTGACCACACCAACTGGTCAGGTAATAAGGGTTTTCCTGATAAAGCACTATTTGGGGTCTTTATTGCAGGTTCACTCTCATCTTCTGCTATTATATTAATCAGCTGCCTGATATTCTCTGCGCTAATACTTGTGCACAGAGAGATAGTTCAAGCAGCTTACAGCAATATACCATTACATGCCATTAACACAGCAATACACAATAGCAAAGCAATTTGTCATTGGATGCCAGCATCAGTGTTGTTGTTGTTAATGTTTAGTGACTGACTTTGAGTATGTAAACATCATAACAAGCATTTGAGTATACACATATGGAAAAATCTTCATGCATTTTAATGTGTGGATCAGCCCAAGAACAAGTCTGGTTCTTTGTCCCAACGTTTGTTGTGGTTCCTGTTGGTAGGGCAATTGAATTCTGATGGTACCACTATGTATGTACTGCTTGGTGTTCTTCTGTGCCCTACCGACAGTTTTACTGGTGACTATTAAATTGAGCCTCCAGTCCCTTGCACACACCAACTGGTCAGGTAATAAGGGTTTTCCTGATAAAGCACTATTAGATCACAAGGACTAATCCACTGATTACACAACTGTGATCAAGCAGAGATACACTGAAACCTTGACCTCTTGGTGCATCCAGTGACAATGGTGAGAAACATTAGTTTAACTGCTTGATGACCAGAGGGGTGTATAGCTCATTTCTTCTCAGTGCATTGTGTGCTACTCCAGTCGTTAGCAGGAGGACTTACCTAGGTAGGTCAGGTATCTCTATTGATGTATTTTTGTGTTCTATTTCCTTTTTTTCTGCATCTATATTACTTCTGCTTCAACATCACAACCCTTTGCAATAATGGGTTTCAACAGACCCAAATGGCTGGTAACAGTCAGTTGTTTTTATCTGAAGGTAAACTGAAACAACTAAACTAGACTATGACCAAAATTAAATTCAAGTGAAAAAGCATATACATTTAACTTACTGCTGTTTGCTGGACACTACTAAGTTAAAGGGATAGTAATACTTTGTTTTAACTTTATTTTATTTTGTAGGCATTAAAAAAACATGAAGAAAGATATGTCTTATCTCTCAAACCTTTATGGTTTGAGAGATATTCACAAGCAAAGTTTTCCCCTCCCGCCCCTTTTACCTAGTGTAAGCCATCTCTTCTCAGATGTGGAATGCAGTCCATAGACCAGACAGATAACACCAGGGGACAATCTTCTTCTTATCAGAACAATGAAGGCCCTGCCCCCTTGACAAGCTTTTCTGCTTTTTCCCTTATTTTAATTGAAGATTGTCCCTCTCTGCAGTCTACCTGGGCACCTCCCTTCTGCTCTGGCTCAACAGTGTTACATCAGTAAAAGGGGCGGGAGAGGGGTACTTTGTCATTGAATTATTCCATGAACTACAACTCTGACAGACTTGAAATAACACTCTCCAAAATCCAAATACTATGATATTTAATTAGAGCTGCTTTTATTATGAAACATTACTATTAGTGATGAGCGAGCACCCCAATGCTCGGGTGTTCGGGTGCTCTGACCGAGCACCCCCTGAGGCTCGAGTGCTCGGCCGAGCACCCGAGCCCCATTGAAGTCAATGGGAGGACTCGAGCATTACACCAGGCACCCCCTGCTCTGATGAGGGGAGGGTGCCTGGTCCATAGGAAAAGGGCAGAAAAGGATGGAAACACCACAGAAATGGTTCAGGGACAGCATAGGGAGGATGTCTGGATGCATCTTGGACTCCAACATCGCTGCTGGGAATGATCTTTCGCCCGTAGTACGCCATTTTTACAGACTGACCATAAAACACACAAAAAGGAAAATAAAAACGACTTTAGGCGAAAAATTGTTACCAAACAATATTTGCTGTATATTTACTTGTATATCATCTGCAAATTCTCCCAAAAATTTCCTTGGTTTTCGGAAGTGAGGCCATGATTAAGAGGGAAACGTGCGCAGAGGCAAATTCTCCCAAAAATTTCCTTGATTTTCAGAACTGAGGCCATGATTAAGAGGGAAACGTGCACAGAGGCAAATTCTCCCAAAAATTTCCTTGATTTTATTGAACTGAGGCCATGATTAAGAGGGAAACGTGCGCTGAGCCGACCATCTAAAACATTATGGGTGAGGGTCTGCTGCAGAGCTGACCATCCTAAACATTATATGCGAAGGCCCGCTAGTGAGCTGACGCTATAAAACATTATATGAGAGGGCCCGCTAGAGAGCTGACCCAATAAAACATTATATGAGAAGGCCCGCTGGTGAGCTGACCTATATAAAAATTGGCAAACAGGGCCCGCTGGTGAGCTGGCCCTATATAAAAATTATATCACAGGGCCCGCTGGTGAGCTGGCCCTATATAAAAATTATATCCCAGGGCATATGGAAGAGGAGGAGGAGGATGAGAAGATTAAGAGTCAACCATATACCCGTTTTTTGGGTGGAAGGGGTGAATGGGAATACAGAGTATTCCCATCATTGTAAATAACATATATAAAGTGAGTTTATGTTCCCCCGGGGCTTTCCTCCAGTGGAGTGGAGAAGTCAGGGGAAATCCAGGCCTTGTTCATTTTTATAAGTGTCAACCTATCAGCATTGTCGGTGGAAAGGCGGATACGCTTATCTGTTATGATGCCACCAGCAGCACTAAATACCCGCTCAGACAGAACGCTGGCGGCAGGGCAGGCCAGCACCTCCAAGGCGTAGAGTGCCAGTTCATACCACGTGTCCAGCTTGGACACCCAGTAGTTGTAAGGCACAGAGGGATCATTGAGGACGCTGACACGGTCTGCTACGTACTCCTTCACCATCTTCCAAAACTTTTCCCTCCTTGTGACACTAGGCTGCGCATCAGGGTGAGGGTGCTGGCGGGGTGTCATGAAGGTGTCCCACGCCTTGGAGAGTGTTGCCCTGCCTTTCTCGGAACTGCTGTGTGCTCCCCTTTTCTCCCCTTCTCTGTTGGCCAAGGTAGCACGTACTCTGCCGCCAGCGTTGTCAGATGGAAAATTTTGGAGCAATTTTTCGACAAGAACCTTCTGGTATTGCACCATTTTGCTTGTCCTCTCCACCGGAGGAATGAGAGATGAGAAATTCTCTTTGTAGCGGGGGTCCAGAAGGGTGAACACCCAGTAATCCGTGTTGTCTAAAATGCGTGTAACGCGTGGGTCACGGGAAAGGCAGCCTAACATAAAGTCAGCCATGTGTGCCAGAGTACCAACAGGCAAGATTTCGCTGTCCTCACCAGGAGGATGACTCTCAATCTCCTCATCCTCTTCCTCCTCTTCTGCCCACCCACGCTGAAGAGATGGAACTAAAGTTCCATGGCTACCCTCTGTAGCGGAGACAACCGTGTCTTCCTCCTCCTCCTCCTCCTCCTCCTCCTCCTCCGCCTCCTCCAATTGTCGCTGAGAAGACGAAGTGAGGGTGCTCTGGCTATCACCTTGTGTAAGCTCTTCCTCCCCCATTTCCACCTCTTCCACATGCAAAGCGTCGGTTTTAATTGTGAGCAGTGAGCGTTTCAGTAGACACAGAAGTGGGATGGTTACACTGATAATAGCGTTATCGCCGCTCACCATCTGTGTCGATTCCTCAAAATTGCGTAAAACCTCACAGAGGTCTGACATCCATTCCCACTCCTCACTTCTGATTACAGGAAGTTGAACGGAGAGGCGACGACCGTGTAACAGCTGGTACTCCACTACTGCCCTCTGCTGCTCACAAAGCCGGGCCAACATGTGGAAGGTGGAGTTCCAGCGCGTGCTCACGTCACACAGCAGCCGGTGAGCTGGCAATTGTAAGCGCTGCTGCAGCTTCAACAGGCCGGCTGAAGCTGTTGATGACTTACGGAAATGTGCACACACGCGGCGCACCTTGGTCAAGAGATCATGCACATTGGGGTAGGTTTTTAGAAATCGCTGCACCACTAAATTAAATACATGCGCTAGGCATGGTACGTGTGTGAGCTTGCCGAGCTCCAAAGCCGCCACCAAGTTACGCCCATTATCACACACAACCATGCCTGGTTGCAGGTTGAGTGGCGAGAGCCACTGCTCGGTCTGGTGACTAATCCCCTGCAACAGCTCTGAGGCCGTGTGCTGTTTGTCCCCAAGGCAGATCAGCTTCAGCACGGCCTGTTGACGCTTCCCCACTGCAGTGCTACACTGCTTCCAGCTACTGGCTGATGGGGGAGTGGCGGTGTGTGTAGAGAATTCGGAGGTGGAAACGGAGGAGGAGGAGCCAATAACGTAGGTGCTGGTGGAAACCCTGATGGAGGTAGGGCCCGCAATCCTCGGCGTGGGTAGCACCCGTGCCATCCCAGGGTCCGAGTCGCTCCCAGCCTCCACGACATTCACCCAGTGTGCCGTCAGGGAAATGTAGCGTCCCTGGCCACAAGCACTTGTCCATGTGTCAGTCGTTAAGTGGACCTTCCCAGTAACTGCGTTGGTCAGGGCACGGGTGATGTTACGGGACACATGGTGGTGTAATGCGGGGATGGCACACCGGGAAAAGTAGTGGCGGCTGGGGACCGCGTACCGAGGGACAGCTGCTGCCATCAGGCTGCGGAAGGACTCAGTGTCCACAAGCCTAAATGGCAGCATTTCGATGGCCAGTAATTTTGAAAGGTGTGAGGTTAGTGCTATGGCCTGTGGGTGGGTGGCTGGGTACTTTCTCTTGCGCTCAAATGCCTGGGGTAACGACATTTGGACGCTGTGCTGGGACAGGGAAGTGGATGTGGTCGCTGATGGTGCTTCAGATGCTACAGGTGCAGGGCGGGAGGTATGCGGGCCTGCGCCTTCGACAGGCGATTGGCCGGCACCGAAAACAGGGGAAGAGGAGGCAGTGGTGTGGCCTGCAGACACAGATGGGCGATCCAGGCGTTCCTCCCACTTACTACGGTGCTTGGATGCCATGTGTCGGATCATGCTGGTGGTGGTGAGGTTTCTAGTGTTCATGCCTCGGCTCATTCTGGTGTGGCACAGGTTGCAAACTACAATTCTTTTGTCGTCCGCACTTTCCTTAAAAAAACGCCATACCGCGGAACACCTACCCCTTGGCAAGGTAGATTTACGCAAGGGGGTGCTCCGTGGAACATTTGCGGGCCGGTTTGGTGCGGTCCGCCTTCTTTCTGTAGCCACACCACTGCCTCTTCCAGCCTGTTGCGGTGCTGCAGATGGCTCACCCTCAGGACTGCTGTCATCGCTCGGCTCTACACCTTCCCAGGTGGGGTCAGTCACCTCATCGTCCACCAAGTCCTCCTCCACTTCCTCACTCTGATCATCCTCCTCAAGTCTTGATCCCACCACATACTCAGTCATTGACAACTGTATAACATTCTCCTCAACAAGGTCTTGAGACGGAAATAGTGGTTGATTTAATGGCAACTGTGTCTCATCATCATCATCATCATCCACTACTTCCTTTGACCTTAAATGCCGTTCACATCTGTCATCTTCTTGAGATTGGGTAGCCTCTAGAGGTTGTGAATCAGGGCACAAGATGTCATGTTCCTCTGCAAGCGTGCTTGGAGAGAGGGTCAAATGAAGGATTGGTGATGAGACGAGCTCCTCACTATATCCCAGTGTGGGATCACTTCTTTGACCAGACCGTGTATGGTGGGAGGAAGGATGATCAGAGTGAGGATTATGTTGACCAGACTCTTGGCTACTGAGAGTGGACTTGGTGGAAGACAGGGTGGTGCTTAACCGACTGGAAGCAGTATCAGCTGTCATCCAACCGACCACCTGTTCGCAGTGGTCGGACCTCGAGAGTGATGTCCTGCGACGCCCTGTAAAATTACACATGAAGCTAGGTATGGTGGATGTCTTTCTTTCTTGTGCTCTGGCACCAGGCACAGTTTCTCCGCGTCCTGACCCGCACCCTTAACTGTCAGGATCACGTCCACTTCCCCGTCCCTTTTTACCCGCCTTCTTCATCTTACACAGAATATGTGACTTTAATATTTGAGTTTGAAAACTTAACAGTATTTCTTATTATTCTGCAACTCTGCAGAGTACACAGAATAGGCTGCTAAACTGCGGTGAAACACACTGAATGGAATATGTGACTTTAATATTTGAGTTTGAAAACTTAACAGTATTTCTTATTATTCTGCAACTCTGCAGAGTACACAGAATAGGCTGCTAAACTGCGGTGAAACACACTGAATGGAATATGTGAGTTTAATATTTGAGTTTGAAAACTTAACAGTATTTCTTATTATTCTGCAACTGTACAGAGTACACAGAATAGGCTGTTAAACGGCGGTGAAACACACTGAATGGAATATGTGACTTTAATATTTGAGTTTGAAAACTTAACAGTATTTCTTATTATTCTGCAACTGTACAGAGTACACAGAATAGGCTGTTAAACGGCGGTGAAACACACTGAATGGAATATGTGACTTTAATATTTGAGTTTGAAAACTTAACAGTATTTCTTATTATTCTGCAACTGTACAGAGTACACAGAATAGGCTGCTAAACTGCGGTGAAACACACTGAATGGAATATGTGACTAATATTTGAGTTTGAAAACTTAACAGTATTTCTTATTATTCTGCAACTGTACAGAGTACACAGAATAGGCTGCTAAACTGCGGTGAAACACACTGAATGGAATATGTGACTTTAATATTTGAGTTTGAAAACTTAACAGTATTTCTTATTATTCTGCAACTCTGCAGAGTACACAGAAAAGGCTGCTAAACTGCGGTGAAACACACTGAATGGAATATGTGACTTTAATATTTGAGTTTGAAAACTTAACAGTATTTCTTATTATTCTGCAACTCTGCACAGTACACAGAATAGGCTGCTAAACGGCGGTGAAACACACTGAATGGAATATGTGACTTTGATATTTTAGTTTGAAGACTTAACAGTATTTCTTCCTATTCTGCAACTCTGCACAGTACACAGAATGTGCTGCTAAACTGCGGCGAAGCACACTGAATGGAATATGTGACTTTGATATTTTAGTTTGAAGACTTAACAGTATTTCTTCCTATTCTGCAACTCTGCACAGTACACAGAATGTGCTGCTAAACTGCGGCGAAGCACACTGAATGGAATATGTGACTTTGATATTTTAGTTTGAAGACTTAACAGTATTTCTTCCTATTCTGCAACTCTGCACAGTACTCAGAATGTGCTGCTAAACTGCGGCGACGCACACTGAATGGAATACGTGACTTTGATATTTTAGTTTGAAGACTTAACAGAATGTGCTCTAATCTGCAACTTTGCACACTAAACAGAATGTGCTCTAATCTGCAACTTTGCACACTAAACAGAATGTGCTCTAATCTGCAACTTTGCACACTAAACAGAATGTGCTCTAATCTGCAACTGTGCACACTAAACAGAATGTGCTCTAATCTGCAACTTTTCACACTAAACAGAATATTTTTTTTTTTTTTTTTTTTGTTTTTTTCCCCCCACACACAATATAACCTGCTGCCCCCACACACAGTAGTCCTAAAAAGGACTTTTGGTTCTTTTTTGTCACAATTTTTGTTTTTTCCTCCCTACACTGCCTTTCCCTTCCTATCCTCAGCTCTCCCTGGCTCAGACTGAGCCGAACTCGATGGTCAGGTGCTATACAGCACCTGACCACGGGTTCTGGCCAGCCAATCAGTGTAATGCCAGCAGCCAACATGGCTGCTGGCATTACACCGATGTCAGAGCCTCCCTGCACGTTTATTGGCTGCGCAGCAGCCGCAAAACGTGCGGGGAGGAGACCCGAACATGGCGGGCGAGCACATGCGGTACTCGTACGAGTACCGCCATGTGCCGAGCAGAGCGATGCTCGAGCCGATCCGAGCATCGGCCGAGCATGCTCGCTCAACACTAATTACTATCCCTTTAAGTCCTTGTTTAAAAAAAATAAAATCAAGTAATTTATTCTTAGGGCAGAGTTCCCCTTTATGATGAAGCACTTGTAATGTTCCTGAATAAGCTTTTGTTGTTTATTTTAATATTAAAGTATATCTCCCTCGAACTCCTTGCAAATGCCATGTCAGCAGCTGCTCATATTATGCAAACCTGGCCACTCAAACCCTCTGCTGAGAGAGTGCGTTTGCAGAAGTCAATATAATGTGCCTGACAGCGTTGTGAGCGGACAGGTCTGCATAATATTATCACATGCTTATTTTACCTTAAAGGAACAATAACACAGAAATGCAATAAATGTGGAAGAAAATCTTATAGTATTCACAGTTTAATATGTAAATGTTTCCATAATTTGATAGAAGCAAATAATATGTGATAATACATGTGCTGTTTTTCAGCTGGGTAGTGGAAGCAATTTTCCTTGCATACCTCAGTTCTTGGCAAGGAGACTTAAATCTACAGGACACGTGTGCATGCTATAGAATTCTCCTTCGTATAAGAGCAATTTTTCTTGTATTTAGGCTATGTTTACATTGGTGTCTAGGCAGCTCTTTGTTGTAACGCAAGCTAAACTGCGCAGGCTTACTTGCTTCAAATCTCCTGCATTTCTCCACCTACCCCAATTGCATGTGGCGTGTGGCAACGGTTTGGCAGATATCTATCCCACATTAGTACAATATATTATTGTTTGATACTCACTTTTGTAGACCACTTATTGGAAGTTGTGATGAGCATCTCAATCAGGGCTGGCCGAAGACATTTCGCTGCCTGGGTCCAAGGTCCCACTCCCCAAAAAAAAAACAAGAAACACACCCACATCAAAACACGTAAAAAGGAAAAAAAACAGCTTGGTCAGGGCTGAGCAATCATAATCTCATCTCTACACTGACATAATGTTATTGCAGAGATGACATATTTATGATGTCCAAGCCTGGTCACATTTTTTTCATGTTTACCAATACAAAAATAAGCTTGCAATGCGCTGAGCACCCCTACGGCACTCAGAGGGTTAAAGGAACTCTAACATCTCCATATAATAATCATCTACATAACTAAATATGAACAGACAATGCTAATGGCCCTTCTGAATCCGTTATGTAAGGATTCATTCCCCTAAGCTAATTTTAATTAGAACTGAATAGCATATCCATAGAGGCAGACAGGATTCTTTGTGGCAGAATTCTGGAATCCCAAACGCCTTCCACTGACTTCCAAAATACACTAATGCAGAAGTGTGGGGTTCCTATAATGGAAGAGTGCTGCTGTTGATGGGCACAAACATCTGCCCCTATTCACACAAGAGACCACTACAGGAAATCCCAGGATTTCTACTGATCCCAGAAGCAGATAGATCATTTCTTTTGAGATGTTTTTTAGCAGTTAGATGTGCATTTAGCAGAATGATAGCAATAGTAAAAGAATACAAACATTACATTTATTAAATCAAGCAAGAATGCAACCGACAAAATGGAACTTTATGCACTTTTAGACACTTCCGAAATAAAGATCTTTATTATTCATTTTAAGGCTGTGACAGGAATGAGTTCACCATAAAAGTAGTTAAAGGTATTGAAGATTGTTATGCACTCAAATTAACAGAGGCAAACTCAGCCTCTAAAAGATTACAACGTGAACGGTATAGCACGTTTGCAGTCACTCACCACTGGGATTCTCAACTGCTAAATCCCAATGCTCCCTATGCAACTATCATCCCATTTGTACAGGCTACACCTGAGTTTTGCCCTTCATACATCAATATTCACAGTGATGCTTGTGCTCAGTGAGGACCAACTGTGTGTCCAGTCCCTCGGGGTGACCAGACTGTGATAGCCAACTTCTCCTGAACATTCAGTACATGTACGTACTTGCCAAGCTCTTGTACTCATCTGTGAAGCAGGTGCTGGTCGTGGTAGTTGCCATGCTAGTGCAAGGGGAACCTCTCTTGCAGTCGCATCAGCTCAGACAGGCTACAAGCTGTCAACTAGGTGGCAATAGCTGCCGGGAAAAAAAAAATGTGCAGCTCCCTCTACTGCGGCACCCTAAGCAGCCTTATGCTAGCGCCAGCCCTGGCTGCTTGCCTCTTTTGTTTCACTTTTGACCCAGCACGCCAGTCCACATGGGAAAAAAGTACTGGGACTTTTTTTTTTTTTTTTACATAAAATGTTTGTGCTATTGGGGGTCCCCAAGTCTGGTGGGGCCTCTAATAGAAGAGTATTGGAGCACATCTCTGCTTGCAGCAGCAAATTACCTCCCCAGTCAAAGTGCCACCTGGGCCCCATGGACCCATCGGGACCCATGTAAGGGCCAGCTCTGATCTCAACCTTCAACTGCTCATATGAATGATTATACATGATGACCCATTTGGATCTGTAGATTGAAGAACATAATCATGTTGCAGAATGCTGAGCTCAGGTGTGTTCCCTGAAGCAAAAATTGCCTATGTGAATGACATCAATGGGGCAAGCAGTTTCATGTTTGGGTGATTAGCTCAGTGTTCAAAATGCTGTGCTAATATCACCTGTTTGAACTAACCCTTTATACTTTGAGTGCTAGAGAATTATTTCTTACCTCCCTGGCACTCAACAGAATACTGTTACTTTAACCCCTTGGGAGCAATACATAGTTCTCTATTAAAATAACAGGCATGGCAATAAAAAATATTTTCCTCTATTTATATTTTGAAGTCAAACATCTTACAGATTCCTCTGGGAAAACCCTGATTTATATGCCAGGCTTCCTGTTTGCCAGATTATTGTGATTATGTGGTTGTTTTCTGTGTAACAAATGTGGCTTGCTCCTGACTATGACTGTTCTCCTCTTCCAATCCTCTGGATTATCACTCAAGCTTAGCCAAACTACATCTATTCTATGCTCCCTAGTTATAAAGCCTCTGCACCATTTGACTACTGCTGACCATTTATTCCTGGTAAAACAGACTACTTCTCTATTTTCTGATCTATGTCAAATCTCAGATCCCCAGTTTCATGTCATCTGCTCTGTTTGACTATGCTTTATCCATGTTTCCTCTTTAATTTAGGTCCTTCTATGTACTTCATGCCTTCCTAAAGGTGGGACTCAAAACTTATTCAGTTTCTACCTATTTCTGTGACTTTTCTCCACCTTTGTGAGCAGATATCTTTTCCCTCCAGTTTTTCTACTGTTTTGCTTGATTCTTATTAAGTTGATGAGGATTCTTGCCCCTTGACCTCTGATTCTATTTCTTCTTTCCCAGATATCTTACAGCAGTGTAAAATGGCACTCATTTTTCCTTCTCATCTCTCTTTGGACCAGATTCTCCTGGAAGAATGGAGAGCATCAATATCAGTTTTCATCTGAGGCTTTGATGCAATGAGATATACCAACTGCAATGGATCTCCTAATGTCTTGCCTTTTCAAGAACACCACTTTGCCAGCTGCTGAGGCTTTTAAGGATCATGCAGATAAGCGCTCAAATTTCTTAATAAATGCTAATTTTGCACCAATGGTGCCACTCTGTGACCCATTCTTGCTTCTTCTTGGATCACTAGAGCTATGGCTTTCTGGGATAAACATTTCTGATGTGTTATCTGAGGGATGTTCCCAAAGAGGAACTGTTGGTATTGCTTGCCAAACTTCTGGAGGCAAATGTATACTTTACAGAAGCTGCCTTTGATGTTGCCAGATTGTCTGAAAAGCCTTGTCTTTCTCTGTAGCTGCACTTCATATGTTGTGGCTCAATATTTGGTTGGCTGACCAGTCCACCAAAAAAAGTCCTTGGTGTCTCTTTCCTTTGTTGGGAAACTTTTTTTGCCCTGACCTATATAAGGTTATCAATTACTCTACTTGAGGCAAAAGTCCCCTGTTGCCACAGATTTCTCCTAAATGTGCCTTTTACCCTAAGAAGATGGTTTCTGTTACCACCCGAAAGTATGGTGTTTCAAGCACTCCCTGCCCCAAAACCCAAACAGCCCTGGTCAAACAAGAAGGTTATTCAGAATGCTATAGTTGAGAGACCCACCTCCACATGACTCCTGGTCCATTTCTGCTCATTGGGGGCCACCTCCATCCCTTTTGAAATGTGTGGGAGACTTCAGTGATAGATAAGTGGGTTTTGTGGGTAATCACAGAAGGGTACCACAAAGATTTAAAACCTCTTCAAGGGCATCTGTTCATAAACACACCTCCTCCCTACTAGAAAAGCAGGTTCTGGTCCCTGTTCCAGTGCAGGAACACTTCACTTGATTCTACTAAAATCTTTCCATCACTCCCCTGCTCCCAAAAATAGACATTGGCTGCCATCCTATTTTTGACTTAAAAGTATCTCAACCACTTTGTGTTAGTTTGGGAATTAAAATGGAGTCTTTGTGCTCTGTCATTTTGGTCATGTGTCCAGAGGAATTTCTTGCCTCCCTAGACCTCCAAGATGCTTGCCTACATGTTCCAATTCATTAGGCTCATCAGTGTTTTCTGTGCTTTACCTGCACTTCTCTTTGGTCTTGTCTACTTTGGCAGACCACATTCACTCTAAAGGGCTCCTTATCTAGATGGCTTTTTACTCAAGGATCCTTCAGAGGTGATCCTGTGCTCACATATTCAGGAGTGCATCCACATACTGGAGCTACACAATTTGAAATTCAATCTCAAGAATTCCACTATGGTGCCTTCCCAGGTCCTGCAATTCTTAGGCATGAGATCTGATATCCTTGATGGGAGGCTATTTCTTACAGAAGACAAGGTCCAGTCTTTGTCCCTTCAGGTGGCTCCAAAAATTGCTTGGCCATCATCAGCAGTTCAGGAGTACACGAGAGTTCTAGGACATCTAGTGTATGTGTTTTCTCTGATCTCTCTGATCCCAGAGTCCTGAGAGGGGTTAAGATGGAGAGAGCTCATGTCATTCTGATTGATACTATCAGTAGGAGCCTCTTGGGCCTACAAGAATCAGGCCACTGCTGAGCAGCTGTGTAAGGTGATGACATTGTCATCTTTGCACCAAACTATTTCACCAAACACTACCTCGTAAAGGTCCTGACCTCAGCTGAGGCCAGCTTTGACCAGAAGGTCCTTCAGGCTGTTGTGTCTGTGTAAGGATCTTTCTAGTCTGAACTTTGTTTATTACTGTTCTTGTTCAGTTGCTTGGTGTGAAAGTTAGGTGTCCTTTGCCACCTGAGGTTCAGCTGTACCTGTTAGTTCTGTGGAATACTGGTCTCTAGTGGAAGGTTTTTTCTTTTTCCCTCCCAGGAAACTTGGTTGATGCTTTGGTATATCCCCACATTAAAAGGAAAAGAGGGGGAAAAGAAAACAAACATATATAGAAGGCAAACCCCTAAGCTTGAATGAATATATTTATTGCCACCATAGAAAAAAATATATAAAAACACATAATACATAGCAGGCATATTAAAACAACATTCCACTAACTTCCTGGAAGGACGAATCTCCAAGTTTGTGGTCTAAAAATGAACACTTTATGGAGATGATCCAAGTCTCTGTAAAATACTGTAACAACAGTGCAGAATTAAGTAAATACATAAATACACATAGTAAGTAATAACATTGTATATAGCACATAAACAGAGTTACAAATGCAAAAACAGTGGTCCCGTCAGTCATACTCAGTGGGTCAGTTGAGTCATAACAACCCAACTCACGTTTCGCATCTCTCCATGGATGCTTCTACCTGTATACAACGTTATTACTTACTATGTGTATTTATGTACTTATATATTTTTCTGTGGTGGCAATAAACTCAAAGTATACTCAACCCAGGCTACTCTAAGTGTTGTAAGAGACAGCACTCGATACAAAGAAGTGAAGAAAAAAGTGAATTTATTAGTGATGAGCGAGCACCCCGATGCTCGGGTGCTCGGGTGCTCTGACCGAGCACCCCCTGAGGCTCGAGTGCTCGGCCGAGCACCCGAGCCCCATTGAAAAGCATGGGAGCACTCGAGCATTAAACCAGGCACCCCCTGCTCTGATGAGCGGAGGGTGCCTGGTCAATGTCCCCCTTCATCTCCGCTATGCCCCTCTTCCACAATGTCCCCCTTCATCTCCTCTATGGCATAGGAGATGAAGGGGGACATTGTGGAAGAGGGGCATAGCGGAGATGAAGGGGGACATTGTAGAAGAGGGGCATAGAGTCTATGCCCCTCTTCCACAATGTCCCCCTTCATCTCCGCAATGCCCCCTTCATCTCCGCAATGCCCCCGTACCTCCAGTCCCTGGTGGTCCAGCGGAGCGTCTTCGGATCTGTGCCTCTTCCGGCACAGATCCCCTTCACCCGAACATGTCGGGCGAGCACATGGCGGTACTCGACGAGTACCGCCATGTGCCGAGCAGAGCGATGCTCGAGCCGATCCGAGCATCGGCCGAGCACGCTCGCTCATCACTAGAATTTATTGCATCCATCAAGCCAAATGCTTTCGGTCCACACGGTACCTTCCTCAGGGCAAATGGCCTAATGAATATCCCGTGTGGACCAAAAGTGTTTGGCTTGATGGATGCAATAAATTAACTTTTTGCTTCACTTCTTCTTATTGAGTGCTGTCTCTTAGGATGCTTGGAGTAACCTGGTATCATGGTGCCCGTGCTCACTGTGCTGCCTTCTGTCAGTTTTGTCTGTGCAATGCTCCCATTGGTTGATCTGCAGTTGGCCCGCCCAGTATGGCCTTTATATACTGGGCTCTGGCACCTATCTGGTGCCCTTTTGTGGTGTTCTTGAGCTTCGTGGAATCCAGTGTACCGACTTGGCCTCGTTTGACTACTCTGCTTCTTGTCTCCTGCTCCCGTGATTCAACCCAGCCTGGCTGACGTTCCTGCTCCGTGATCTGACCCGGCTTGTCTGACGTCCCTGCTCTGTGATTCGACCAGGCCTGGCTGATGTTCCTGCTCCGTGATTCGACCCAGCCTGGCTGACTTTCCTGCTCCGTGTCTTGACCCGGTTCTCCTGTTCGCTGTGTCGCTTGGGCGACATTCTGACTACCGCTGTGCTTGGGGGCCTAGTGTCCATTACTGCTACCAGCAGTAAGCCATTCGCTGTATCATCCGTTAAATCTTGCAGAGCCTCCGTGTTGCCTCTGTTACTGCTACGGCAGTGTGCCACTGGTTGTATCCTCCGTTAACTCTTGCAGAGCCTCCGTGTTGCCTCCGTTACTGCTACGGCAGTGTGCCATTGGCTGAGCCCTCCGTTAACTCTTGCACAGCCTCCATGTTGCCTCCGTTACTGCTATGGCAGTGTGCCATTGGCTGAGTCCTCCATTTAAGCTCTTGCAGAGCATCTGTGTTGCCTCCGTGACTGCTATGGCAGCAATCCTTAGTCTCAGTTACCGCTCTGGTGGAGTGCAAGTACTCTAGTCTCTGTTGCTGCTTGGCAGTTTCCTACGTTGCGCTATTCTACCATACTGGGCATAACTAAGAGAACTCACCACAGACTTCTCTGCACAGAGACTGATTACACCCATAGGAGAACATTAACCCATGCTGAACTGTTGCTCTGGGTATACACCCTTTCCTGCCTGACCCGTGTCAGTATAAGACCACTCTGGACTTTCAAGTTATACTGGACCTGTGTAGGCATATGTATATATAACCTGTCTTGTGTCTGTATTATTCTGCTGTAGTAGTACAGGGCCTGTGAAGGTTATCTTATTATTTACGATTTCAATAAAACTGTGTTTTATCCTAACCCACTGTGTCTGAGTGTGGAACAAACCGTTACACCTGGGCTGAGTATACTTTGAGATACTTAATTTTTATGGGACGTGCACCAATTATTGTCATATTGGATGTTTGATATAGTGAGTGCTGCTGTCTGTTTGTATAGATGGCAATAAATTATTCATTCAAACATAGGTGTGTGCCTTCTATATACAGTTTTTCTTTTCCATCTTCTTTCCTTTTAATGTATTTATGTCATTGCAGTAGAGAGAGCACCCCCTCTAATGATTCTCCTACTTGGCTAGGATTTAATAGTTTAAGAAGTTGCTTCTTATATTTGGCGATCAGTCATTGGAGTTTATTTGGTGTGGTGATTTATTTCTTTTCTCTTGCTTCTTCGTTCTTTTCACTTTACTATACATTGAAACTGAGAGTAGGTGGGAGTAAAGAGGGGAGACTCCACCTAAGAGGCCTTACATTTTTGAAGTATCCTGTCCTCCAGGAGGAGAGAACTTTACTCCCATGGTTCCTGTGTTCCATATGGACTAAGAGAAAAGGATTTAACTGTAAGTTCAATAAAATTCTCTTTTCTCTCACCCACCTTAAAAATATTAGCTTTCAAATCCTAAAAAATAGCTTTGGAAGCAGCTAGAGACATCAAACATAATTACCAATTACAACCCAAGCCCTACAGAAGACTTAAATGGAAGAATGAGTTCACTGAAAAGTACAAAAAAAAGTTAGGACAAGCATTCAGAAAATTCACCAAATATTAGCTCTACAAAAGAAGTTGAGTGGAGACTTACTTTATTTCGGCTCAAAAGATGAGCAATCCCAGAGCATACCAACAGCACCATAGGGGAAAATAAAAATTCCTCACTGACTTAAAAGAGCAGTAAACTTTTTTTTTTTACGAAACCTAATTATAGAACTTTTCCAGACTAGTAAAACAAGGGCATTGTCACTGCTGGGAGTTGTTTTATTCAAATATTATAGCCATTCAAACTGTCAGGGAGTGAGTAACAGCTTATAACTTCCTGACAGTTTGACCACTTTCACAGTTTGAAAACATTCCATGATGAAATGTTGACAGTTACTCACCTCTCCCATAGAATGCAACCGAATAACTCTCTGAACACCAGCTGAACTATAGGTTACCTTTCTGTCCACTAGGAGGTACTGTAATGGAAATAAAAGACAACAGATTAAACTATAATAACTCTGAAAAGATGTATTCCAGCAGTGGAAGTATCCTTTTTTCACTTAGCAGGAAAAGCACTAATAGGATTTTTCTTTAAAAAAGTTATAATTGAGCAGGACAAGGAGAAATCTGATTGCCATTTGGAATCAAGAAGGATTTTTTCCCCCATTCAGGGTAGAATTTGAAATTGCTATATTGTGTGTGTGGGGGGTTGCCTTCTTTTGGATCAACAATGGTAAACAGGAATAGGAAAAGGGTTGAAATAGATGGAAGCAAGTCTTTTTTCAACCTAAATTACTGTGTTACTATGTTACTACGTTAGGACTGGTGACCACTCTAGCACTGAAGAGGCTAACATTACCAGATTCAGTTCCATTCCTAAAAATAACTTTTACTCTTGAATTGGTTAAACGGATAGTAAAACCTATATTAACTTTTAACTCTGAGTCTTCTTTACAATTGTTTTGAACATGTAGCTCTATAATTAGTTACTTACAGTGTTGTAGTTCAAACACTATTCAAGATGAAAGGATCCCCCTTCTGCCACTTCTGGAGCCTCCCATAAGATCTGTAATCTGGTTGTGGGACCAGAAGGATGTAGTGAGGGACAATCTTCACTCAGTAAGTATAACAAAGGAAGGCAGGATTTTAATTTTGCTTACTGAAGATTGTCCCTCACTGCTCTCTATCCAGACCAGACAGAGAGGCAGCGTGACACAGGGAAAGGGGAGGGAGGGGGATCCTTTCTTCTTGAATAGCATTTGAACTACAAAACTGTAAGTAACTAAATATAGCACTACATGTCAAAAAAACATTTAAAGAAGATTTGGAGCTAAACTTTAATCCTTTGAGTGCCAGAGGGATATGCAACGCTTCGCAATGTGTTGCGTACCCCTCTGTCACCGAAAGGGTTAATAGAGGTATTATTATCCCTTTAAGATACAAATTGAAAAGATGCCCAGAATAAATCTTTAGCGCTAAAGGCATAGTAGAAGGAAAAAATGCCTGATAAGTCATAAAGAGCAAGGTTCAAACATCAGCTCATAAGATATTGCTGCAAGGCAATCATGCACAATCACTGAAGAGCCAGAGTTCATTTAGAAATGAACATCAGCTTGAAAATATTTCAGCAAAGCAAAAAGTGTCTATTAACTCATAGGGCGAGATGTTCAGAAAGTGGTGGTAACTGAAATTGTCTGTAATCTGAATAAAAACATTCTTACACCATGATCCAGCAATTCCCATACATGTTTCCATCATTTTTTGCATCCAATTCCTCCATCTCTGTCTAAGAGAAAAAGCCATCTTAAAAGTGTGGGGTTTAATCTTCCGTCATAAAATAAGGTATTTTCAGAAAAAAAATATTCATTTGAACGTCATTTTTTTGTCTAATTAACGTCAATTTTTCCTGACATAATGGGCGAGATGTTCAAAAAGTCATCATAATGAAAAACTTGTTGGATCATGAGTTGGTAGTAAAAGAAGGACCTTATTTTCAGAAGTAAATCCACCATATTTGAAAATTCATCTAAAGAATTAAAAATGACGGTAAGAAGATCTCATTGTACATTGCCGTTAAAAATTCTGATCTTAAAAAATTGTCTTTGATTTTGTCTTTGAAATAAAAAATTTTCAAAGAAACAAAGACTTTTTTTGTATTTGAAACGAAAATTTTCAAAGAATCAAAGACTTTTTTGTCTTTGAAACGAAAAATTGCTTCTCACTAATTTCATTTTTCTTGTCCAAGTTTAGACCTTTTTTATTATGTCGGGAAAAAAATGATGTTAATCAGACAAAAAAATGACGTTCAAACGAATATTTTTTTCTGAAAATACCTTACATTATGATGGAAGATTAAACCACCCCCACTTTTATGATGGCTTTTTCCCTTTGACGGAGATGGTGGAATTGGATGCAAAAAACTACGGAAACATGTCTGAGAACTGACGGATCTTGTTGTAAGAACTTTTTTATTCTGATTACAGACAATTTCAGTTACCACCACTTTCTGAACATCTCACCCTATAAAAAAGGTCTAAACTTGGAGAAGAAAAATTAAAGTACTGAGAAGCAATTTTTCATTTCAAAGACAAAAAAATGTCTTTAAGACAAAAAAACGACAGGAAGGCGCTCCTGGTGTAATATCATCAATGATTTGATGTTTCACCACCCCACCACCAGTGTAAGAAACATACTCACAAATTATCGTGATCAGCTCGACACATACGTGACTGCTGACTATATCGATTGTGGGGTATATTTAACACTGTCCCCCAACAGTATGGATTACTATATTTGGCAGGTTGCTCCTCACAACAACTCTCCGGAAGTATAGAACATACAAAAAAACACAGAGAGGGTGCCCAATAGTGCCTATTATCTTTCAGAAACAATAAACGCTGAGATCTTCAAAATATACTCACAAGTATGATGGTTGTGTGAGGGCTTATGCCCAAACACAACAAACCAAGCCTCCAGAGAATTTAACCTGTCTCTGTTCAGGTGACACCAGATAGAAGTATACAATCCACAGGATGTGCTTGTCTTTAAAAAAACTCTGATTACAGACAATTTCAGTTACCACTACCTTCTGAACATCTCGCCCTATAAAAAAGGTCTAAACTTGGAGACGAAAAATTAAAGTACTGAGAAAAAGAAGTCTTTGTTTCTTTGAAAAGTTTTGTTTCAAAGACAAAAAAAGTCTGTTAGTTTCAAAAGTTTTGTTTTAAAGACAAAAGAATGTCTTTGTTTCTTTGAAAATCTTTGTTTCAAAAACATCAAAGAACATTTTTAAGATCAGAATTTTTAATGACAATGTTCAAAGAGATCTTCTTACCGTCATTATTATTTCTTTAGATGAATTTTCAAACGTGACGGATTTACTTCTGAAAATATGGTCTTTCTTTTACCACCAACTCATGATCCGACAAGTTTTTCATTATGATGACTTTTTGAACATCTCGCCCTTAGAGGCTGATTTAATTACATAATCAGGAATACATCTTGGCAAACTATCTGAAGTATTGGGGACAAATAACAATTTCCATTGGTTTACAGATTTAACCCCTTCAAACCTAGAGAGATTTCCAATGCATTGATTTCAATGGGTTAAAAGCCCCGTTTAAATCACTGGGCATGTATATCTGCTCTCTGTGGTACAACTGGTTTGCTCCAGAATTGCTCCAATTCTTTTACTAATTTCAGGCAGCATTTAAAGTGGAACTATCACGTAGATATAAGTGCCCCCCAATTAAAGTGGATCACGTAGATATAAGTGCCCCCCAATTAATTGTTAGTAATCAAGGAAATAGTGTTATAATGTTTATTAAGTGCCGGCATTATTTGGAATCATAAGTTCGTATGAGACTCACCTTAAGATGACAACACAGACATCTTGGCAAAGAGGGATCTGTGCACCTGCGCTGTCCATTCCTGCCTGTACCGTGCGGTGCAATGCAACCCCCTCTTTGGCAAATAACCAAAGGGGAAGGCAGGGATGGACAGTGCCGGCACACAGATCCCTCTTTGCCAAGATGTCTGCTCTATCGTCTTGAGGTGAGTCGCATACGAACTTAGGATTCCAAATAATGCCGTCACTTAATATGAAAGAGGAAGCAGCAGCAAGGAGGAATTATGCATATCACCTCTATACTGCCTGTCCAGTTGGTGTATGCATGGGGCATGATGTTCACTCCTTTGAAAATCTCTGCAAGGACTTTACCCTCCACCACAGTATACATTGTCTAACTCTACACCCCTCCATCTGCAGGAGGAGTGTTGTGGGGGGGTGAAGTGATATATGTGATGAGTGGGAGTGAGGGTGTAGAGGGAGGAGGTGTGTGGTGAGGTGGAGGGTGAAGTCCTTGAAGAGATTTTTCACACTAATGAAACAGGCAGTATAGAGGAGTTATGCATAGGTCCACCTTACTGCTGCCCCTGGGTACCTACAAGGGTAGCTACAAGGAGGAGACGGGGCAGCAGTCCTCTTGGGCCCTCTGTGGGATGCTCTGTGTTCTATAAATAAAGCGATGCAAAAGGTTACTATGACATACTCCAGGTAGTTAGGAACACATAATCATTGCCCTTTAACTTTGTGAGTGCCAGAGAGGTGTCCAAAACAGTGCAAAGAAGGGTTTTGTAGCAAGAAGATATCAGGTTAAATTCCTTGTTTCATACTGTGCTGTAGACTTTTGTAGCATTCAAGGGTACTTACAAGGAGAAGGAGAGGATGCAGCAGGAGATGGCAATGCAGCCTTCCTCTCAGGCCCTGTGTGATGGTCTGTGTGCTATAAATACATTGATCAAAAAGGTTAACATCTGTAATCCCTAACTGGTGTCCAGTACGTACATACTACAAACATATTTACGAGTAGTATAGATGGCTGCAGGTGCAGTGGGCACCAGAGGACCAGGAGCAGCACTTCAAGGTGGCCTGCATGCTAAGAGGAAAGTGAAAATCAAAATGTGTGAACACTGATAAACATTTTTAATACAGTTTTGTTACAATCAACCCCTCCCGCCCAGCAAGAAAAGTAAAAGTGAACTAACTTGATTGAATGATGAGCAGTAGTCCTGCCTCCCTGCACTTGATGTCAGACCACTGCAGAAGTAGCTGCCTCCTGGTCCTATGAATGTTACTGGACTGCTGTATTTTGCAGTCCATTTTATCTACAATGTGACTGTGAAATGCAGAGTCCACATTATACCTGATCTGGTCCTGGAGAATATTTTTCCATGTACATGACATGTATCTCCAGTTCCTGTGTGGTGAAAGTAGGCTCCCTGTCATAGTAACCTTTTGCATTGCTTTATTTATAGAACACAGAGCATCCCACAGAGGGCCCAAGAGGACTGCTGCCCCGTCACCTCCTGCATCACCCTCTCCTCCTTGTATGATGCAGTTACTGCATCAGTGTGTGTCCTGGAGGCGCACTGTATTTGTGCTTCCTGTTTCGCTTTCAGTAGTGATGCGCTTCCTGTTTGGATCGGGGCAAAGTCGATGCATGTGACAAGTCAAATGCGACATTTAGAAGGCAACCTGAATATGTGTAGGACATAAAGATGATCCATATGAAAGGCAACATTTAGAAGGTGACCTGAATATGTGTGTGACGTAAAGATGTTTTATATTGACTCAGGTGACATACTGACAACGGCTCTTTGAGACAGGAAACATAACTAATGCGCCATTCTGAGGTAAGTGATATAAGTAATGCTTCATTCTGAGGCAAGTGGCATAAGAAACGCGTCACGATTCAGTGGTTGCCAATTGAATAGGATACCATTTAGCTGCTCCCTTTGAATGCTAGATCTATAGGTTATCTCTTTTATTTCTGACTTTTCCTTCCACTGTAGCACCTTACACCACTTGGGGGAGTGGTTCACTTCTTGATCATGAAATAATTTAAATATACTCCTAAGGTATTATGCACTAAAGTGTGATAAAGAGGTGATAAAGTGAAGATGGGAGTTATGAACTAAGGTGTGATAAAGAGGGAGAAAGAGTGGATATTGTCTCTATTGATATTAGTTCTCCAGTTCCTATGTTATTCTATGGAGCCCATACAGTAAGATTTCTTCCACTTGAAAAATCTTAGTGCATAGGCTCCATAGAATAACATAGAAACTGGAGATGTGATATCACTGGAAAAGTCATCTCTACTTTATCACTTATTTGATCCACCTTAGTGCATCTTCCCCCATATCTCATGTTATTCTAGAAAGCCTATGCTCTAAGATTTCTCCAGCTTGAGAGATTTTAGTGCATAGGCTCCAGAAAATAATATAGGACTAATGGATCATAGAAAATACACTTTTGAGTGGAGATGCACTACGGTGTGATAAAGAGGTGATAAAGTGAATATGACAACCCCATTGTGATAAACTCTCCAATCCCTATGTTATTCTATGGAGCCTATGCACTAAGATTTATCCAGTTTGAGAGATCTTAGTGCATAGGCTCCACAGAATAACATGGGACCTGGAAAGATTATTATACTGCAGAAGTCATCTCCACATTATCACCTCCTTATCACACCTTAATATGGAGATGACTTCTCTAGTGTGAAAATCTTTCCAAGTCCCATATTATTCTATTGAGCCTATGCACTAAGATCTCTCAAGTTGGAGAAATCTTAGTGCATTGGCTGCATAGAATAACATAGGATTTGTATAGTTTATCACACTGGAGATGTCATATTCACTTTATCACCTCTTTATCACACCTTAGAGCATCTCCACTCAAAAGTGCATTTTCTATGATCCACTAGCAAATGCTTAGTTTGCTATTAATTTCTCTTTCTAAAACACCAACATTTGTGTTTTTATGCAAATGTCCTCCTATAACAATTATCAGTTGAAAATGTGTTTTTTCTGCATTTCAGGCACAAAATAATGACACGGAAGCCATGTAACTGTACATTTTATATATATATATATATATATATATATATATATATATAAAGGTTTACTGCTTCTTTAAGACACTAAAATGTATGTGATTGCAAAACTATCTATCGTAAATGAATGATTGCCTTTAAATAATTCTGTGCTTTTAGGAAATTTGTGGATTTTCCGTTTTCTCCAAACATCGATGAGTATACTTAATGTGCTGGTATATTGCCAAATTCAATCAATACATATACAGTATGTTTGCATTTAAATGCCTCCCTCTAAGAGAAGGAATATTCTAAGGGTGGAGAAGACTACATAGTCTAACCATTTAACCCTTGAAGTACCAGAGGGTGTACAAAGCAATGCTTTACAATGCGTTGGGCAGGCCTCTGGCATCCAAAGGGTTAAAGAGATAGTAATACTTCATTATTACTATCCCTCATATTATAGGTATTTGCAAAATAATTTAATAGCCCCCAGGTTCATCTCTCAAACCTTTATGATTTGAGAGATAACCGAAGGCAAAGTTCCCCCTCCCTCCCCCTTCCCTGAAGTCAGAGTTGTACTGACTATAGGGATATCCGGTCTGACTTTCATCATGCGGCTCTGCAGCTGAGCCACGATCGTGATAGTGACAAAGAATTATTTCACTGAAATGGTCTTCTACATGTGCTTGCAAACCAAACACATGTAGAAGACCGTTTCAGTGAAATAATTCTTTGTCACTAACGCGATCTCAGCTCAGCTGCAGAGCCGCAAGCCTGTCGTACAACAGACTTCCCCTGCAGTCAGTACAACGCTGACTTCAGGGAAGGGGGAGGGAGGAAGGAACTTTGCCTTCAGTTATCTCTCAAACCATAAAGGTTTGTGAGATGAACCTGGGGGCTATTAACTTATTTTGCAAATACCTACAATATGAGGTATAGTAATAATAAAGTATTACTATACCTTTAAGTACCTATGCAAAATCACTAATTTTCCTTTGCTTTTGAGAGAGAAGGGTGTGTGGTCATGTGTAAGGGTAATATGAGTACTCATTTTATTAAAGGTAGAAACTGTTGCTTTTCCTACTCATGTGAATGTTAGAACTATAACAAACTATGGCTGATGTATTAAGAAAGTGATGCAATTCCAGAGGAAAGCAGCTGAATCATAGGTAGCAACAATTTCTGCTGATTTAAACCTTTGTCTGCCGGAGGAGTGCATAATGTATTACAAGCAAAGCGTTGCTTACCACTCTATCACCCAGAGGGTTAAATGTAGCTTTCACCTTGAATTTAAGTTTGCATACTTGAAAACTTGATTAAAAACTGCTTATTTATTATGTTGTTCAAAAGACTAGCACATGCAGACATTAGAAGATATATTAACACTATTATTTATGAAAAAGTGAAAGTCTCCATCAGTGTGGTTTTATATGCTAACGAAGTTATCTGCTGCACTAAGAGCTTCATTGGTTTAAATGAGCATATGGAACATCACACACAGAGCTCACTATACAGATATAAAAGTCCATGAGCACACTATACAGATAAAAGTCCATGGTAAGACCCCACCTAGAATTTGCTATTCAGTTCTGGGCACCCTTTCTGAAAAAGGACATTATGGAACTAGAAAGAGTGCAGAGGAGGGCTACAAAACTAGTAAGGGGAATGGAAAGTTTTAGTTATGAAGAAAGGCTAGAAAAGTTAAACTTGTAAACACTAGAGAAATGGCGTCTTAGAGGGGATATGATAACACTATATAAATATGTTCAGGGCCCATACAAAGGGCTCTCCAAAGACCTGTTCATTAACAGAACAGTACCAAGGACAAGGGGACACCCGCTTAGACTTGAGGAAAGGAGATTTAATCTACAACAGCGGAAGGGTTTCTTTACAGTAAGGACAATAAAGGTATGAATTTCACTGCCTGAGGAGGTGGTGCTATTGAATACATTAGATGCCTTTAAAAGGGGCCTGGATACTTATTTAAAAGAGCATAACATAGAGGGCTATGTATGTTAGTATTGAGATTAATATTTAGTTAGGGCTTGTTGATCTAGGGAGAAATCTGATTGCCATTTGGAATCAAGAAGGAATTTTTTTCCCCCCATTCAAAGCAGAATTTGAAATTGCTATATTGAGGGTTTTTTTGCCTTCTTTTGGATCAACGATGGTGAACAGGAATAGGAAAATGGTTGAACTAGATGGACACAAGTCTTTTTTCACCCTAAATTACTATGTTACTATGATATGTCCTAAGCATGTATCTGCTGATCTTTTGTCTAAAATTTTCAGATACAAACCTGAATTGAAAGTAACAAGTCCACTTTAAAGGAGCAGTACACCTTTTTACAGGGGTTCACCTACTGAGTAAAACAAAGTTCCCACTAGTTGGACTTTTTTAATATAGAAGGTTATTGCAGCACAAACTTTGTTTTTTATATTAAAGAAAATTCTTGTTTGGTTACTATACGGTGCTTTTCCTATCACTTGCTGTGGAAAGCCTCCGTGAATGACTTAAGCCCCAGTTGGTTATGCTCAGGGCTTGATTTACATCCGAGGTGCCCCTAGGCAAGGCATTCTAGGTGAACTTAGCTCCACCCATAGCCACACCTCCATACTGGTACAGAAAATATCCTTGGCCTATAACAATCAAGGACAAATAAAAAAATACTGTAAGCCCTTCATTGCTAGAGCATTTGCAAGCCATTAGAGATCTCTCCAGCATCCAAGGGGTTAAATAGTAGCCTGTAAAGGGTTAAAAAAACTGGTGCAAGGACATTGAGATTGCCCTGGCCACACCTACAATTCAGAATATAGGTGTGGTCAGCACAGCTGAGGCACCCCTCAATACTTTCAGCTCTAGACAGTTGCCTACTCTGCCTACTGGGAAATCCAGACCTGGTTATGCTGCTTATTGCTTGAGTTGTAATAACTTTTGACTGAAAAATATATGATTAGTAGTGGAATTACCGTTGTTTTAGTCAGCAGGAAAACCCAGAAACATATTTTTCCATTAAAAAGTTTACTGTGTCCTTAAATGTGGCTTTTTAACCCTTGATTGCTAGCAGTTGGTTTTCTCAAGAGTCCTGCTACTTTTCTGAGTACCTCAGCAGTGAGGAGCCTGTAATACCAATTTCATGAACAAATAATAATATGCAGCTTAGCAATAACCAAGGTGTGAGAGGCTGATGGATCTACATCAATCTGGTTGTTCTGAAACCTTTAAAGGATTAGTAATGGCATATATAAATAAAAAGTATTGTTGTAGATATTGAAAAAATAAATCCATTAATGCCAGTCCTATCTCTCAGACCTTTATGGTTTGAGAGATATAACATTTTAAACCTTCCTCCTCCCTCCCCTTTCATTGACGTCATCTTCTAGCTGACAGAGGAAGATCCTAGTCCTGGGTCTGGCAGGCAGCTCTTCAGCAGAGCCGAGATAGCGCTATGTACAAAGAAATACTTCTTTGGAACAGTCTTGCAAACCAGGCACACTTTGTTGACCGTTCCAATTAAGTATTTCTTTCTACATAGAGCTATTTCAGCTCTGCTGAAGAGCTGCCTCGAGTCGGCAGACACAAATATCCTTCTGTCAGCTTTACAGCTGACATCAGGGAAAGGGAAGGGAGGGGGGGAGGTTTAAAACGTTATATCTCTCAAACCATGAAGGTTTAGGAGATAGGACTGGCTTTGATGGATTTATTTTTTCAATATCTACAATAATACTTATTATTTATATGCCATTACTAACCCTTTAAGCAAATATGCTGCTAAAACCAACAGCACAGGAAGATTTTTATTCTAAAGAGGGCAAACTGAATATATTTACATTAGTGATGTGATGTCTAAGGGCAGATGTGAATACTAGTTACAAAAATACTCAAGGCTATTACAACGCAACCTTGTGGGAACAAAAAAAAGAGTGGTTATCTAAGATTGGAGTAAAAAATTATTTAAATTAAAAAAGGATTTTATATAGTAAGGACAGTAAGGATGGGGAATTCTTTATCTTGGGATGCTGCGTTTGTAGGTACTGTGTGTAATGTAGGTAGTGTATTGAATACCTTTTTAGTTAACAACAAAATAAGGTTTTATGGCAATTGATTTCAATGAAGATAGATCCAAGGAGATATTCAAATGCCTTTTTGTGTTAAGAAGGGATATTTTTACCTGCTTAGGGTACCATTTGAGATAGCCTGAACAGAGGGTTTTTTTTTTTATCAACAATGGTGATATGGCAACAGATGAAGTTGATGAATTTATGTATTTTTTTACTATGTGAAAATAAAGAAAATAGCAGAGAGTTCCAATATTGTAAGACGAGAGTGAGCACAATGAATTCTTGTATGACAGGGGCTACACAGCATCCCCAATGATCTAAGCATAGAGTACTTATCCAAACAATTTTAAGTTAACATATCTTCACTAGCAACTCCCCCCAGTGTAACGAGTGTTGTGATATTTGGCACTCACATGTAGTTCATGTGGAGTCCTGAGCCTCTGCATATAAGAAATTGCTTTAATAGCAGGTTTGGCAATGCTGCACTCTGCTTCATTACTGCCCACAAGCTCAGGGAGGCACAAGATACATACTCTTGACTAGTTTCAGGTGTGACAATAGTTGCCCTCCTACATGTATTAGGACAACCATAAACCTGGGACAATAATCTAAACTGTAACGCAGTTCTCAATCCAATATAGAGCAAAGGTAATGTGATACTCTGGCCTCTTAACAGAGAAAGACCTTAAAATAAAATTAGGTGGCCTTCCAGCCATCTTGAGAAATTGAGGGCTTGGCAATACTGTGGCTTATCATCCACCGACAGGAAGAAAGGTCTATAATAGCAATGTTTTCCAGGCACTACTATAAAGAGAAGAGCCTTCTGAGTAGATGGCTTTCCAGCCACTAACAGGTTGTACGATCAGCCACTAACAGATTGTAGGGTCGGCCACTAGCAGGTTGTATGGTCAGCCACTAACAGATTGTAGGGTCGGCCACTAGCAGGTTGTATGGTCAGCCACTAACAGATTGTAGGGTCGGCCACTAGCAGGTTGTATGGTCAGCCACTAACAGATTGTAGGGTTGGCCACTAGCAGGTTGTATGGTCAGCCACTAACAGATTGTAGGGTTGGCCACTAGCAGGTTGTATGGTCAGCCACTAACAGATTGTAGGGTCGGCCACTAGCAGGTTGTATGGTCAGCCACTAACAGAATGTAGGGTCGGCCACTTGCAGGTTGTATGGTCAGCCACTAACAGATTATAGGGTCGGCCACTAGCAGGTTGTACGGTCAGCCACTAACAGATTGTAGGGTTGGCCACTAGCAGGTTGTATGTCAGCCACTAACAGATTGTAGGGTTGGCCACTAGCAGTTTGCAGGGTAAGCCAGTAGTAGGTTGTAGGGCTTAATACATTGTGACTTTAAGCCACTATAAGGAGAGAGGCCTGAAACTAATGTGGCTCTTTAACCACTATAAGTAAACTTAGTGAGTATTATACCTGTATATCTGCTGCCTCTGCACTCACTAGCTCCCTCTGTATACTCCAGAATCCCCCTAACGTTTCCCTCAGACTCCCTATCCTATCTAACCCAGAGGTAAACTGGCTTCACTTCCTCTAAGAATCCAAGAAAAATTCAGATCCTTCTCTGACTTGGATCTCTATGACTCTAGACAAGAAGGAGACAGGTAAGCACTTAACATCCTGCTATACAATAAAGGGAAACCTTGATAAGTGGTGCAGTTCCTGGCAAAGGGTGATCTTTTTGCCTGACACATATATGATACATATAGGAGTGGTCTGAACTGAATTGGGGGAGATCAGATATGTAACAGGGTAGTAGAAGTGTAATGTGAGTTTAAGTACTTTGTGGCACTTTTAATTAATTAATCAGAAAAATTGGAAAGATTCGTAGGAAGAAGTATGACCAGGAAAGGGCAAATCACCAGACAATGAGGCACAGCAGAGCAGTAAACCAGCCATCAAAGGAGAACATGAGCCAGGCCACTGGCACAGACCTCAAAGGCTGAAGCTTATTTAGTATTGGGATGTGAAAAGCATTTTTCAGCTGAAGAAAATGGCCTATTCACTTAGGAACACCCACTGAAAAGTTGTTTTCACCAGCATCTGTATGTGCTCGAATGCAAGTGTGATGACAAGTTCATGAACGTGTTCTTGATGATGTATGTATGTATGTATGCGAGGGTACATTCTAGAAGGTTAAGACATAGAAAACAGTGGGCCTAGTCACAGAAACAGTTAGATTGTTGCCTGAATGTTCCTTCTAGTGGAAACTTCAGGGGAAATGAGAAACATCTCTCCTATTACACAGAAATTCCTGCAGGAAAGAAATTACATTTTTACCCATCCCTAGACAGATAGACAAACATGGAGAATATCAGCAATCCACTGTTTGCCTAGATCCATGTGAATAGTAGTTGAATCACATAACAGGTGACTTTGGGGCACATGCATAAAATTAAAGTGGAATAATCCTGTGGCAAAACAACTTTGCTGGATGTAATACACATTCACAATTATTTAAATGAGGCCTTAAACTCCTTCAATGCTTGAGAGGTCTTCACAACACATTAGAGACCTCTCAAGCATCCAAAGGGTTAGTTCTATACACAGGAGGCAACTGTTTTTCCCCAGAATTGCTCCATTTATGCCTTTATGCATTAGCTCCTTTGAGTGGAAGGCTCCCGCAGTACTGCAATTCTCTAATCAGTCCAGACATCCCTCTTGCAATTTTTGTATTGAGTAATGGGCTTGTACATTATCAGAAATCAGAGGACTGGACTACAGCAATTTTATAGCCACAACACTGGATATAAATAGGTGCTTTTATCAGTGTGTGTTGTTGTTATGCTTTGTTTCTCACAGGAAGGGTATAGACTTAAACGGATAGTAATGTTTCACAAAAACAGCAGCTCCAATTAATCTTCATAGTATTTGGGTCATGAAAAGTCTTATTTCAATACTGTCAGAGTTGTAGTACAAGAGTATTTGAATGATAGTGTAAGTCGCCACCCATCAGATGTGGAATCTGGTCACTTGACCAGACAGGTCGCAGCAAGGGACAATAAGCATGCCCCCTTGAAAGGTTTTTCCTTATGCTCACTGAAGATTGTCTCTTGCTGTGATCCATCGGGTCAGTCTTGCTGCTCTGTGGTGATCAGTGTTACATCAGTAAAAGGGGAGGGAGGAGGATACTTTATCATTCAATTACTCTTAAACTACAACTCTGACAGTTTTGAAATAACACTTTCCACGGCCCAAATACTATGAAGATTAATCGGATCTGCTTTTTTGTGAAACATTACAATCCCTTTACGATAGGGAGAGTAAATTGTTGGAACTGCAGCTGTTAGAGACTACAACCCCCATCGCCTTCAACCATCCATTGGTTGGTTGGGGATGATGGGCGTTGTAGTCCCCAACAGTTAGCAGTCCAACAACATATTGCCCACTTCCCACGGGTCACTGAAAAAAAACAAAAAAAAAAACATAAATTTTTTTTAAATTGTTGTGAATATATCCAATGTTTTAAAATCTACCTGATGCGTTATACAAGAAAAATCAGAGGTTTTTAACTTAGATAGGAATGATTGTATGAAGAGTTAGATATGGAATGTGTTTAATGCTTTTAAATGCAGCTGACTCGTTACATAAGAAAAATCAGAGGTTTTTAAATTTACATAGGAATGGTTGTATGAAGAGTTAGGTACTCTTCTAATATTGGAGAGCCTTTAGCGGGGCAGATGAGCTTCAACATGCTTTGGCCAAACCGTACAACAAAGACCCCAAAATTGCTAGTGATACAGTATATGCTCAGCACAAGGTTCTCATTTGAAAATTTGTATGGAAGAGCGCAGACTTGTTTTGGGGTATTCTGTTTGGGCTTGGGTCAAGTCTTGTGGAGTTTGGAGGACTCCCTCATTTCTTGATGCTATTCATATATATTCACTTAAGTTTTTAATTTAAATCTGTACAACCAATGTTTAAGTTAATGTATGTCAGTGCTGAGAGTTTTCTTTGTTTTCTTTAGCAGTCCAGCAACTGACCACATTGACATACATTATAATCCTGTGCCCCAGGAAACTTTGCAATCAAACTTTGCAATCAGAATAATCTATATATAGTTTCCTCTCTTCCACTCACCATGTTTTAACTGAGTCAGCAGTGCTGATTTCCCAGGAGGCTGCCATGATAATTGCAGTTAACTCATCATATATCTTAACTGAATGAATGACCTGTGAATACCAGCAACTATCAAAGAATTGTAGAGGTAACTGTTGAGTTTGCGTAGAGAAACAGATCAAGACTATTTGTTCAGTAACAGACAAAATCTGTTTTAGTATTTGTTCATCCCTCCAGGGCCGGATTTACAATTAGGCAGAGTAGGCATCTGCCTACAGGAGCAACCCACAGAGGGGTGCCTGTCATTTGGTATTTTTTTTTTTTTTTTAATTAGTTAGCCTGGAGTGTGAAGGAGACGCTGCCGGCTGCGCATTACATCCACTCCTCAGAACAGACAGTACAGTACTGCCCTGCCTCCTGCCTCCAGTCCTCCCAGACAAACACACAATACAGCCTGCAGGGAGCCGCAGCCAGCCCACCACGGCCCCGGACGAACAACTTGATGTCCGACTCCTGAGCAGTGCTCCTGTGACTGAGTGACAGGAGCTTTGCAGCCTGCTGCCCACGACACAGCCACAGTCAGTCCACAGAGGAGCTCAGCTGCCTGTACGGACAGTTATTTTAACCCCTGCCTCTTGGCCTGAGGTAAGCCAGCGCTGTATGAGACATCCCGCTCCCAGGCCCTGTTATTAAGGGTTCTGGCCTGTGTTCAGCCAGTAAGCATTATTAGACATTAGCGTTTCAGTCACTGCCTGTCTCAGGAGCTTTAAAGTGAGTGACTGATGGCATCATACACAATTAAGACTGTTTTGTGTGTCAAATATCCAGTACTACACCAAATGAATATCTTTGTGTCTGGAAGCTAGGAACCTCAACCAGCATATACCACATAGGGAATTTTAACTTTCATTCCATCATGGCAATAAAAATAAAAGTGAAAATTCCCTATGTGGTGTATGTTGGTTGAGGTTCCTATATTCCAAACATATTCATTCAGTGTAGTATTGTATATTTGACACATATAACAGTCTCAATTGCTTACTGGCAAAATAAAGTATAATACACTACAGACTGACCAATAGATGGGTGTGGTTATTGTAGGGGGCGTGGCTAGGGGTGGGGTCAAGGCGGGGCTAAGGGCGCCAGAGGGTACTATGCCTAGGGGCGCTTGAGATGTAAATCCGGCCCTGCATCCCTCATGTTTTTTATTTACTTACTTGTTAGTCTGATGGTCATTTCATACCTTTCAAGTGGACATGTCGTTTATTACATTACTCTGGAGCTTTTAGTTCTCATTTGAAATGATTATGAAACCTGGAATCCCACGCAGTCAGGATACTTTTAGTAATAAATCCATTTTTATTTCAGTATAAACCCATCAGGTTTTCTCAATGAAAATAATCATACCACCATTATGAAAATACCATTATGTGCAGAGGTGTTTTGCTTTTTAATGAAGGTGGAAGCTGGCCGGAATGCAAATATTAATTTTCTAGAATTCTAGATGCAGTCCTCCTGTTTAGTTGTGAAAAGGATAAACAGACAAAGGAGCAAGGAGTTTTGGAATTCTCTTTGACTGTAGAACATAGAATGTTGAATGTAAGTATTCACCATTTTACTTTAAAATGGACATGTAATCTTAAAATTGTTTTGTCACATATTAACATAGTAAATTAGGTTGAAAAAAAGACACACGTCCATCAAGTTCAACCATTGCCTCATAACCCACAGAAATGTCAAATATATAAGCTTTCCTGATGCCAAATAAGTTAGTCCATATCTGAACTTCCTGTTTTTCCTGCTAATACAGAGTATAACCCTATATGTTCCCTCTTGATTCATTCCAAATCGATTTGGATGGAGCCAGAGTTTTTTTCAGGCCCAATAAATTGATCTGCTAAAGAAATCAGGGCCTAGATGCACTAAAGGTCAAAAAGGGCTAGGAATGTCGGTTGGTCTGACCATCTTTCTAACGCTCCATGAGCCCTGAATACTACTCCAGGTTCCATGGTTATTTACCTAAAGCTAATTCCCTCAGATCTATTGCTTTGCATTACATGGTATTGGGAAATGAATAGTACATACATTAGCGGTTCTATGACTCAGTAATATATATGTCTTGTTTAATTTCATGTTAATGCCAATCTACAGGTTTAATATTTGCCTTTGAGTCTATATTTGGACTTTCCGTGTATTATGTAAGATGTGTTTGACTTTATTTTGGGATGTCTAATTTCAATTTCCTTGTATACGTTTGTAATGATTTTCTTCAATAACATTTAAAAAAAAAAAAGAAAAAAAAAAGAGGTCTAGGAATGTCGATGTTCTGTCAGACAAGTGTCGTAGGCACATCCACAGTATTCGTGAAACTGTCTATGACATTACATCACCAGCATCAATCCGACAGGTTTACGAATTTTCATTCATTACATCGACAATGGCCTATTTCCATATGGTAATGAAGTATAATGACTCATTTCCATATGGAAATGCTGAATAATGAGACACATTTGTATACAAGGTGGTGTGTTGATATGATAATGTGATACTTCGACTCATTCAGTAAACTCCAATAGCAGCTCTGCTGTCGGAGTTCACAGTCTCCACTTCACCTAACTAAGGCTGTTGTAGTTGGGATCTCCCCTGTACTTTCCTATGGAGTAACAGCAGTGAGAGCTACAACAATTCTGAACAGCATTCTATGTGCTTTCTTACCCAGCCAGTAGGGGAATAAAGAGAAGGCTTTCAGCACAAAGGACAGCATTGAATGCCATAGGGATGTGCATTGCTCACCCCTTGGCATTCAAAGGGTTAAAATGAATAGAACTAGTATGCCAAGCACTACACAATGTCCCCCCCCCTTCGACACCCCCCTTAGTATGTCGACACATATTGCATATATTCGACATACTAACTCCATTTGACTTTCACCTCTTCACTGGACAGGAACTGCCATATATTCAACAGAATCTGTCCTTCATTCGACACGTAACCCTTTGAGTACCAGAGAGGTAGGAAGGCATTGCTTAGCAATGTGTTTCCTACCCCTCTGGTACTCAAAGGGTTAATAGGCATGGTATGCAGCTGCATACCTTGCCCATATATATGTAAAACATGTTATGTGTAAAACCTTTAATTATAAGTTTAATATAACATGTTTAATGTGGTTAAACAAAACATCAGACCTCAAGGGGGGTATCATGACCCCTCATGACACCACCCTAGCATGGGGGCGACAACTGCCTGTTTATTAAATAACGAGCATATAACCTATGTTTCACGTAGGTTATATGCACCTTTTTTAATTAAATCAAACTTTCAGACCTCGATGGGGACACCAGGACCCCTCCTGATAGCCCTCCTATCATGGATCATCTATCCAAAAGCATATATGATCCATGGGGCGGCCCCAAAGGCATTTTCTGCCTTCTTGATACTGCCTTGATAAGCCGCTGTAGCATCAAGCGCTGCCTTGAATGAATGAACCCTGTCACCGGGTTCATTCTTAGAAAGCAGTGCTGCGCTCCCATGATTGAATCAGTCACCCGCTCTGACCCCAGGTGACTGATTCAATGATGAGAGTGCAGGGCTGTACATACACGGGCGAGGTATGCAGCCGCATATCTTGCCTATTAACCCTTTGAGTACTAGAGGGGTAGGAAACATATTGCTAAGCAATGCCTTCCTACCCCTCTGGTACTCAAAGGGTTAAGCATCGAATGAAGGACAGGTTCTGTCAAATAAATAGCAGTTCCTGTCCAATGAAGAGGTGAAAGTCGAATTTGCTATAAAGTAACAGCTCCACTTTAACACCAAACAACAAACAATGGCAATGGCAAGGTTTACTTGCTATTGGTCAAGAAGGATAGAGTAACTATTATAACTTGAACCATGCACGTTATTTAGAAATGTCGTGTGTGTAAGTCAAGCAGAAGCATATAGCATTCATGTGCTTGCACTCTTTTAATGCTAAAAAATAAATTAGTTTAATGATAAGTATTTTTTGTTAACTGTTAAGGCTCAAAACTGTGTTTTTGTCTTTCATTTTCTTTAGGTTTGACTAAGACTGCATAAAACGTGATTCCTTTCAGATTAGCCAAATACATTGAACTGTTAATATTAGATTAGTGACTCAATCAATTTAAACTTGATCATGGCAAGGTACAAATAGAATAGTTTTAGTTAAACAAGTTTAGGCTTACTCATATGATTTGTGTAAGATGATGCTACTTAAGTCACACTTATATTAATAAGCCATTGTGAGAACAAGAGAGAACATATCGAAGTTAACCAGGGAAGAATATTTTGGAAGATATGAAGGCTTATGAGAGTATCCTGATTAAGTAAAGGGTGAGTATAAGAGCTAGTGAGCTGGCAATATACTGAAGTTGGGTCACAAAAAATAACTGAACACTTGTAAAATAAAGTTGACAATAATTGAATTCTGGACCAATTACTGGATATGGTAAGAGAGTAGGGACCAGGCACACTCAGTATTTTACTTTTTTTTAAACAAATGTTAACTTAATGATAGAGTAGGGAAAAGAGGAATGTGGCGGTACCAGAATTTACCAGACCCTTTTGGGGCCGTTGGTTCCTGCTGCTGCCCTCTCCCCTGAACGGCTGGGGCCCTGCTGCTTCCTGGAGGTCCTGGATGCTCAGGCAGGAACAACTGGATGCTGCCCCCTGGCAGACTGGCAGAGATAGTGAATTTTGCTGCAGAACCCTAGTATCACGGTGCCCGTGATTGCTGCAGTTCCTTGTCTGTCACCAGTAGGGGGCTTCTATTGGCTGTCTGCAGATAGCCCGCCTCTTATTGCCTATTTAAACCTGGATTGGGCACCCTTTGAGTGCCCTTTCGTGTTGTTTCTGACCTTCTTGCTATCACTATGCTAGTGATAGCTGGGCCTCTGTTCCAGTGTTCCTGAGTTCCTGATCTCATGTGTTCCTGAGTTCCTGATCTCTACTGTTCCAGTGTTTCCTGCATGCTGAAGTACTTCCAGTCCTGGTTCCGGCCTAGTCTCTGGTGTTGCAGTTCCTGCTGAACTTCTTCTCTGCTGTTTCCTGACCTGACTGATCGTTGTTGGTTCCTGTCATCGCATCGCCTGTCTCCTGTATCCTGGCGACCTCCTGCCTGGTTGCGTCGGCGACTCGCTTGTTACACCAGTATGCGGACGCTGGTTTGCTCCTAAGCCTTGCGGCTATACTAACTCGCTTGTTACACCAGTGTGCGGTCACTGGTTTGCTCCAAAGCCTATCGGCTGTACTATCCTGTGTTGGTCCCAGCGTGCGGACGCTGGTTTGCTCCAAAGCCTTGCGGCTATACAAACTCGCTTGTTACACCAGTGTGCGGTCACTGGTTTGCTCCTAAGCCTATCAGCTATACAATTCTGTGTTTGTCCCAGCGTGCGGACGCTGGTTTGCTCCAAAGCCTTGCGGCTATACAAACTCACTTGTTACACCAGTATGCGGATGCTGGTTTGCTCCTAAGCCTTACGGCTATACTAACTCGCTTGTTACACCAGTGTGCGGTCACTGGTTTGCTCCTAAGCCTATCGGCTATACAATTCAGTGTTGGTCCCAGCGTGCGGACGCTGGTTTGCTCCAAAGCCTTGCGGCTTTACGATTCTGTCAATTTGCCATTACCATCTGACTGCTGCTACTATCTCAGGGCTGCCCTGCCCGGTATTGGTAAGGCCGGTAGAACCTTTTGCCACATTCCATCTGAGGTTGCCTTACCCGGTATTGGCAGGGCCGGTAGAGCCTACATTATGAATGTATTGAGGCTGCCTTGCCCGGTAAATTGGTAAGGCCGGTAGAACCGTTATGCGATTCCATCTGCAGGTTGCCTTACCCGGTATTGGCAAGGCCGGTAGAGCCTAACATTCTATTACTTCAGACTGTCCTGTCCTATTGACAGGACCGGTAGAGTCTGCCTTCTGTCTTGTTATATTCTGAATATATCTGTATGTATGTGATTGCCATCCTACGTTATCAATTTATTATTTCAATAAAATTGATTTTTACCTAAAACTTGTGTCTGAGAGTCATAATAAACCGTGACAGTACGAAAGGGCCATGACCTCAGACAGCAAAGGTGAAGGTAATGCACAGAATATCCATTGGAGGATGGATGTGCACGAGCAACGTTTGGATCAGTTGGCAGTTGCAATACAAACGATCCTTGAACGCACGGTACTTGCTGACAAATCTAGCTCTAGCCCGGTGGTCTCGCCAAGTCAGACACCGGAGAGTGATACCAGACCCCTAGGGGGCACTGTTAAAGGGTTAACGGCTTCTGCACCCTTGCCGCTAAGATACGATGGTGACCCTAGTCTCTGCAGAGGGTTCATCAACCAAGTCGAGATTTTTATGGAATTGACGGCACACGCATTTCCCAATGATCGTAGTAAGGTGGGGTTTACAATATCTTTGCTCACTGGCAGAGCTTTGGCTTGGGCTAACCCCTTGAGGGAGAATGCTAAACCTTGTACTAAAAACTTTAGAGAATTTGTGCAATCCTTTCGAAGAGTGTTTGAGCCTCCTGGTGGAACCACCTCTGCTGCCAAACGCCTTATGGAGATACATCAGGGCAGGCGTACCGTAGGCGACTACGCCATCGAATTCCGCACATTGGCAGCAGAGGTAGGTTGGAATAACGAGGCATTATTGGCAGCTTTTCTCAAGGCCTGAATGACCACATTAAGGACGAAATCGCTGCTAAAGATCTACCTATTGATCTAGATGACTACATTAAATATGTTATGATAATTGACTCCAGAATACGTGAGAGATCAATTGCCAGAGATCGTAAGTTACGGTCAAAGAATAATGAGCCTAGTGGCATGTTTTGCCCACCCATCCCTCCCCTGGCATTGAAGTCTAGTGAACCTGTACGGGAGACAAGTGAACCTATGCAAGTAGGCTTCACTAGACTAACCAAGGCTGAGAGACTTTATCGCAGAAGACAAGGGTCCTGTCCAGTACGTCCGGGAAACGCACACACCTAGGGTACCTTGGGGGACAGGCCCTAGGTGGTGTACAATCGTCCCCAGTGTCGGGCACAATGAAACCCACCATACAGGTGGTATTATCTTGGGCACAACGCTCTGTGGAGGTTTTGGCCTTGGTTGACTCTGGTGCAGCAGGGTATTTTATGGATAATACCTTTGCTGAATTGCACGGAGTTCCACGCATTGAAAGAGAAAATCCCTTGACTATTGAAGCGATTGATGGCAGACCCTTAGAACCGCCTCAGGTTATGTTTGAAACTATGCCACTGTCTATGACTATTGGGGCACTTCACAGAGAAGAGCAGCAGTTTCAACTGATTAATTCTCCGCACCATGCGGTAATATTGGGCTTTCCGTGGTTACAGTTACATAACCCACAATTTGATTGGAAAAAGTGTGAAATTGCTGCTTGGTCCCAGTTTTGTATGGACAAGTGCGTCATCCAGCCTGTTAAGGTCCTGTGCACCTCCTCGGCTATACCGGACGTGTACCAACAGTTTGGCGATGTTTTTAACAAAGGAGAGGCCAGTTTGCTAACTCAGCATAGACCTTATGATTGTTGCATCGAATTGCAGCCTGGGGCAGTACCTCCGAAAGGACGCACTTATCCATTATCTTGTGAGGAAAATAAGGCTATGGAGGATTACATTTCGGATGCCCTTGCTAGAGGGATCATACGAAAATCTACCTCTTCAGCTGGGGCTGGGTTCTTTTTTGTAAAAAAGAAAAATGGCGAATTAAGACCATGCATTGACTACCGGGGCTTGAATAAACTAATGGCAAAAAACGCATACCCAATACCACTCATCACCGAGCTTTTTGACAGGCTTAAGGGCGCTTCGATTTTTACCAAATTGGACCTACGGGCCGCTTACAATCTGGTGCGCATTCGAGCAGGTGATGAGTGGAAAACTGCCTTTAATACTCGAGCTGGGCACTACGAGTATCTTGTAATGCCATTTGGGCTATGTAATGCCCCCGCAGTTTTCCAGGAACTGATAAACGATGTGCTGAGAGATATGTTACAGACATGTGTTGTGGTTTATCTGGACGATATATTGATTTACTCTCAAGACATGGCACAGCACATCAAAGATGTATCCGCAGTATTGCTACGACTCCGTGAGAACAAATTATTTTGTAAACTGGAAAAATGTGACTTTCATAGAACCAGTGTGCCATTCTTGGGGTTCATAATTGGCAATGATGGCATTGCCATGGACAAGGATAAGTTGTCAGCTGTCTTACAATGGCCAAAACCCAAGGGGCTTAAAGCCATACAGCGTTTCCTGGGTTTCGCTAATTATTATAGGCGGTTTATTAAGAACTTTTCTTCCATTGTTAAACCTTTGTCCGATCTTACGCACAAGGGCGCTAATCCTTCTTGTTGGCCGGTATCTGCTGAGAATGCCTTTGAGAATTTGAAGCTGGCATTTGCTGCGGCTCCTGTGTTATCCCACCCCAATCCTCTACTTCCATTTACGTTAGAGGTGGATGCCTCAGATATTGGGGTTGGGGCAGTACTTTCGCAACGACACAAGAAAGGTGGTACTCTCAGACCTTGTGGGTTTTTCTCTAAGAAGTTGACTGTCACTCAAGGCCACTATGAGATAGGTGACAAAGAATTATTGGCCATTATCCTCTCTCTTAAGGAGTGGCGTCATTTTCTTGAAGGTACCAAGACTCCCGTATTAATCCTAACAGATCATAAAAATCTGACTTATCTCTCGGAGGCCAAGAGATTGTCCTCCCGTCAGGCCAGGTGGGCACTGTTCCTGTGTCAATTTAATTTCATTGTATCATACTTACCGGGGTCAAAGAATATCAGGGCTGATGCACTGTCAAGACAATTTGAGGCCGACAGTGACAGAGTGGAAGCACCAGCACCCATCATCCAACCTGATAGAATACTGGCTACTATACGCACGAGTATCACTTCTCCTTTAGGGGAGGAGATCCTGGCCTCTCAGGGGTCCGCTCCCCATGAAACTCCAGTGGGCAAATGTTTTGTCGATGAACCATTTCGTACTAGGCTGCTTGAAACCTACCATTCCTCTAAGGCTGCGGGACATATTGGTAGAGACCAATTGTTATGGTCCCTTTCTCAGTTATTTTGGTGGCCCTCCATGAGAAACGATTGTGCCGAATTTACGAATGCCTGTGCCACCTGTGCCCGCGCTAAGACCCCGAGACATCTCCCTGTGGGCTTGCTTCAACCGGTGCCTAATGGCGAACGCCCCTGGTCTCATGTTTCCATTGATTTTAAGGGAGAGTTGCCTATGTCCAAGGGGTACTCCTTTATATTCATGGCGGTAGACAGGTTTTCTAAAATGGCTCATTTCGTGCCCCTCCGTGGTCTTCCTTCAGCGAAGGAATTGGCAATGGTGTTCGCCAGAGAAGTATTCCGGTTGCATGGAGTGCCTAGGGTACTGGTGTCTGACAGGGGGAGCCAGTTTGTGTCTAGATTTTGGAGGGCATTTTGCCAACAGATGGGCATACAGCTGTCCTTCTCCTCTGCCTACCATCCCCAGACCAATGGAGCCGCTGAACGAGCTAATCAGGGCTTGGAACAATTTCTCCGTTGTTTCGTTACTGACCATCATGATAATTGGTCCGACTTGTTGCCTTGGGCAGAGTTCGCCAGGAACTGTGCGGTCAATTCTTCTTCTGGGAGCTCTCCATTTCTGATTAATTATGGGTTCCAGCCCTGTTTGCTTCCAGACTCATTTCAGACGCAACAGATTCCAGCTCTGGATGAGCATATCGAGCAACTCCGTTCCACATGGGCACAAGTTCAGAGGGCACTTGGTCAGTCATTTCAGCGTCATCAGCGCCATGCTAATCGCAGAAGGCTTCCAGCGGTTTCCTTTCAGGTTGGGGATAGAGTATGGCTTTCCTCCAGAAATCTCAAGCTGCAGGTTCCGTCTAATAAGTTGGCTCCTCGGTTTATTGGTCCATACAGAGTTATTCGCAAAATTAACCCTGTCTCCTATGCACTAGACCTACCTGCATCCATGCGTATCCATAATGTGTTCCATGTGTCCCTTCTTAAGCCTCTGGTTTGCAATCGCTATACTACCACACCTGTGGTGCCAGGACCTGTTGAGGTCGAGGGCCAGGAGGAGTACGAGGTTCAGAGCATTATTGATTCCCGTAGGCTTAGAGGAAGGGTACAGTACCTGGTACATTGGAAAGGGTATGGTCCTGAGGATTGATCATGGGTGGATAGTATGGACCTTCATGCACCTAGGCTAACTAGGGCCTTTCATGCCAATTACCCACAGAAACCTAGACCCTATTCTAGGAGAGGGGGTCTTTGAAGGGGGGGTACTATCACGATGCCCGTGATTGCTGCAGTTCCTTGTCTGTCACCAGTAGGGGTCTTCTATTGGCTGTCTGCAGATAGCCCGCCTCTTATTGCCTATTTAAACCTGGATTGGGCACCCTTTGAGTGCCCTTTCATGTTGTTTCGGACCTTCTTGCTATCACTATGCTAGTGATAGCTGGGCCTCTGTTCCAGTGTTCCTGATCTCATGTGTTCCTGAGTTCCTGATCTCTACTGTTCCAGTGTTTCCTGCATGCTGAAGTACTTCCAGTCCTGGTTCCGGCCTAGTCTCTGGTGTTGCAGTTCCTGCTGAGCTTCTTCTCTGCTGTTTCCTGACCTGACTGATCGTTGTTGGTTCCTGTCATCGCATCGCCTGTCTCCTGTATCCTGGCAACCTCCTGCCTGGTCACGTCGGCGACTCGCTTGTTACACCAGTACGCGGACGCTGGTTTGCTCCTAAGCCTTGCGGCTATACTAACTCGCTTGTTACACCAGTGTGCGGACACTGGTTTGCTCCAAAGCCTATCGGCTGTACTATCCTGTGTTGGTCCCAGCGTGCGGACGCTGGTTTGCTCCAAAGCCTTGCGGCTATACAAACTCGCTTGTTACACCAGTGTGCGGTCACTGGTTTGCTCCTAGGCCTATCAGCTATACAATTCTGTGTTTGTCCCAGCGTGCGGACGCTGGTTTGCTCCAAAGCCTTGCGGCTATACAAACTCACTTGTTACACCAGTATGCAGATGCTGGTTTTCTCCTAAGCCTTACGGCTATACTAACTCGCTTGTTACACCAGTGTGCGGTCACTGGTTTGCTCCTAAGCCTATCGGCTATACAATTCAGTGTTGGTCCCAGCGTGCGGACGCTGGTTTGCTCCAAAGCCTTGCGGCTTTACGATTCTGTCAATTTGCCATTACCATCTGACTGCTGCTACTATCTCAGGGCTGCCCTGCCCGGTATTGGTAAGGCCGGTAGAACCTTTTGCCACATTCCATCTGAGGTTGCCTTACCCGGTATTGGCAGGGCCGGTAGAGCCTACATTATGAATGTATTGAGGCTGCCTTGCCCGGTAAATTGGTAAGGCCGGTAGAACCGTTATGCGATTCCATCTGCAGGTTGCCTTACCCGGTATTGGCAAGGCCGGTAGAGCCTAACATTCTATTACTTCAGACTGTCCTGTCCGGTATATTGACAGGACCGGTAGAGTCTGCCTTCTGTCTTGTTATATTCTGAATATATCTGTATGTATGTGATTGCCATCCTACGTTATCAATTTATTATTTCAATAAAATTGATTTTTACCTAAAACTTGTGTCTGAGAGTCATAATAAACCGTGACACCTAGGTAGGGTTTCCAGAGGCCCTACACCAGTAGACCGGCAAGGCAAGTGAATTTGCTCCTGCAGTGGCTAAGGTCAGAATCCCCAGCCTAAGTCCCCTCCAGAAATACAGCAGAGACTTGTATTAAGGAGGGCAGAACAGAACAGCTTTATTGATGAAACACACTGCTTATATACACTTCCAGACACTCTTATCAAGATTAGAATGTAAATTAGTACTTGGGACAGTGTTGCTATGCTTGACCAATCAGATAATGGCCTACATTTCCAGTCACTCTTATCAAGATAAGAATACAAAGTAGGTTTTGGAAAAAGGGCATTTTGACTGGACCATAATAACTTCCCCTGATTGGTCAAGGAAGCACAGCAGGAGTCAATCAACATTCCAGTCATTGTTTAGCCAAGTTACACAGATCTGAAGTCTATTGTAAGCAAGCAAGAGTGCTGGGCATAACCTTTATTTTCTCTGCACTCTGGCTCGCAACTATCATATCCCTTTACAGGAATTACAGTAATACACCACCCAAACTATTACATTATGTCACATAATGTACAACATAGGGATCAATATTTCAAGTGGTATAGTCATAAATTATTCCATCTGGTCACAAGGAACTTTCTCAATTTGTTCCACAGATAAGTTTGGCAAACAGTAAGAATTTGTGTTCCTTCTGAAATGATTTAGAAAAATCATGGAGGAAAATGAAAAGAAGGACACTAGGAGAGGGGGAGATTGAGAAAGGGAAAGTTGTAGAAGGGTAGAATGAAAGAGGGACCGTGTTATATTGGAAGAATGGGAGAGAATGGGACAGATCGAAAGCAGCAGACAGTGGAAGTAGGGAAAGTAGGAGAAGGGGAAAGCTGGAGAAGGGAAAAGCTGGATAAGAGGAAAATAGTAAAGTCGGAGGGAAATGGAAGTGGGGGGGATATCTTCCAGCAGTTCTTACTTGCAAATAATAGCAATTAGGGATGGGTGAAACTATCCACCTCAAAAGCCAAACTGGAAAAATGGCACTTCCTGCCAAGTAGGAAATACTTTGTGAAAATTGCAGATTTTTCACTTTTATCCATCTAGCTTATTACAATGAAATCAATGATGAGACTGAATTTCCTCACAATGTGGCAAGTTTCCCTTCTTTGCCCTCATGGATAGTATAAAGGGGGTGTCAGGTTCCCACAACATGTCATTCTGTCTTTGTGAGAAATAGAGAAAGCACCATATGTTTGAGCTAGCTACAATAGGCAAATAAAGCAATGATGGAGTGTATTTTAAGGATTCTTGTAGGCAGGAAGTTTGTTCTCTGTGTTTGGAGAGTCTGGGACACTCTGGAATGTGAAGGGAGAAAGGAAATGTACTCAAAATGCCAAAATACTGATTGATTGAGACCAGCAGCTGTAATCCAAGTTCCTTCCTGATTTGACAGCTATCTCTGTGTTAGGGGAGTCTGGGTGTGTGTGAAGGGAGCAAAGGAGATTTACCCAAAATATTGTATGACTGAGAAGATGACGCAGGCAGCTGTGATCCAAGTCCCTTCCTGATTTGACTGTTATGTTTGTGTTAGGGGAGTCTGTGAGTGTGTGAAGGGAGCAAAGGAGATTTACCCCAAGTACCCAAAAATCTTGTGTGACTGACTGGGAAGACACAGACAACTGTGATCCAAGTTCCTTTCAATTTTCTTTATTTTCCATTAAAGGGATAGCAATACTTGAAAATAAAAGTTTATTTTATATTGTAGCCCTTAAAAAAACATGAAAAATGATATAAGTCTTATCTCCCAAACCTTTATGGTTTGGAAGATATTCACATGTAAAATATAGTAAAATTCTCTTTTCCTGGCTGTTTCAGCCAAGTCTGCCATCTAGTGGACAGATTTGGAATTCGGTCCACAGAGCAACCGGCAGCTCTTTAGCAGTGCCGAGATCACGATCTTTGAAAAGAACTACTTAATTGGAGCTATCTACAAAGTGTGCCTGGCTTGAAAGCGCACTTTGTAGACCATTCCGATTAAGAAATTCCTTTTAAAGATGGTGATCTCAGCACTTCTGGACAGGCACAGCCGGTCCCGGGACCGGATTCCAAATCTGAAGGGTGGAGCACTGACGTCACTCCAGGGGAAACTTTACTTCTGAATATCTCCCAAAGCATAAAGGTTTGGGAGATAAGACATTTTTCATGTTTTTTTAAGGGCTACAATATAAAATAAACTTATTTTCAAGTATTACTATCCCTTTAAGTTCAATATACAATTGGAATACAGTATGATACTTATACAGAAATATTACCAAAAATCCAAACAATATAAACAATAATAATCCATACAGTAAGGAGTTAAAAAAAAAAACACTCACATCAACCACATCACTCTCATTCTTCACAGCATAACGTATGAAAGCCTGGGAGAAAATCCAGTGCTAATCAGCCTCCAAGAGTCTCACCCATTCCAAGCCCATTAAACTTTTATAGCTAATCCAAGATGACCAGATGTCTGAGTATCGCTTTGATCCCAAAATTGTTATATGACAATATTTTTCCATCGCACACTGGTATGATATTTGAGCTTCAACTTCATTCCTTGAAGGAATCTCTATTTTTCTCCAGTATCTAGCTATACTCAAACTAACTGCCACTAAGATATTAATAGCCAAATACTGATGATATTTATTTGCAAAGGGACTATCTAACTGAAAAAGAAAAAACTGTGGGGTCAGATCAATCTTTCTCTTAAAAACAGACCTCAAAAGCTCCAAGATATCCTGTTTAATCTGTTTCAGAGATTCACACTTCTACCATATATGGTACATTGATCCCCCAGCTCTCTCATCTCCAGCAGATACTTGAAATGTCCAATCAAAATTTATTTATACAAGTAGGGACCATATACCATCGATAAAGAGTATTCAGAAATTACTCCTGAAGAGTCACACAGTGGACTGCCTTCCCAAACTTAATCCAAGTACCATACCCTTCCTCCGATGAGAATGACCTCCCAAGGTTGCTTTCCCATCTCTGAATTGGTACTGGTATCTCGGGCCTCTGAAATCCCACCTGGATACTCATCAATTTTGCTATCAATTTAGATTTATAATGTTTATTTATCAAATCATCCAGTGCACTGTGTGAACTCCCTGGATTCACTCTTAAGAAACTCTTAATTATGAAATAAGTAAATCGGTCCTGATCTACCAGTTGGAAAGTATCTCGAATCTCCTGGAATGGACATAAAGCATTCCCCCCAACAATATCTGATAGATTATTAATCCCTTTACTCATCCATGTCCCTAAACTAATATCCGGGATTTGTGTTTCTAAAACTCCCACAGGGGTAGTGTCACGGTTTGTTATGACTCTCAGACACAAGTTTTAGGTAAAAATCAATTTTATTGAAATAATTAAATTGATCACTTAGGATGGCAATCACATACATATATAAATCATGAGTAATAGCACAGACAGAAGGCAGACTCTACCGGTCCTGTCAATATACCGGACAGGACAGTCTGAGAGAATTGAATATTAGGCTCTACCGGCCTTGCCAATACCGGGTAAGGCAACCTGCAGATGGAATAGCATAACGGTTCTACCGGCCTTACCTAATTACCGGGCAAGGCAGCCCCAATAAGTACACAGTGTAGGCTCTACCGGCCCTGCCAATACCGGGTAAGGCAACCTGAGATGGAATGTGGCAAGAGGTTCTACTGGCCTTACCAATACCGGGCAGGGCAGCCCAGAGATATCAATAGCAGTTGGATGATAATGGCAGAATGACAGGATCGTAAGCAACCCAGTGTCCGCACACCGAGACCAACAGGGGAATCGTATAGCCGCGAGGCTTAGGAGCAAACCAATGTCCTCACACTGGAGTAACAAGTGGATCATATAGCCGCAAGGCTTTGGAGCAAACCAGCGTCCGCACGCTGGGACCAACTACTGAATCGTATAGCCGATAGGCTTTGGAGCAAACCAGTGTCCGCACACTGGAGTAACAAGTGAATCATATAGCCGCAAGGCTTTGGAGCAAACCAGCATCCGCACGCTGGGACCAACACTGAATCGTATAGCCGATAGGCTTTGGAGCAAACCAGTGTCTGCACACTGGAGTAACAAGTGAATCATATAGCCGCAAGGCTTTGGAGCAAACCAGCGTCCGCACGCTGGGACCAACACTGAATCGTATAGCCGATAGGCTTTGGAGCAAACCAGTGTCCGCACACTGGAGTAACAAGTGAATCATATAGCCGCAAGGCTTTGGAGCGAACCAGCGTCCGCACGCTGGGACCAACTACTGAATCGTATAGCCGATAGGCTTTGGAGCAAACCAGTGTCCGCACACTGGAGTAACAAGTGAATCATATAGCCGCAAGGCTTTGGAGCGAACCAGCGTCCGCACGCTGGGACCAACTACTGAATCATATAGCCGATAGGCTTTGGAGCAAACCAGTGTCCGCACGCTGGACCAACAGGGAATCGTGTAGCCGCGAGACTTTGGGAGCAAACCAGCGTCCGCACGCTGGGACTAACAAGCAATGTCGCCGACGCGACCATGCAGAAGGTCGCCAGGATACAGGAGACAGGCGATGAGATGACAGGAACCAGCAGCGATCAGTCAGGTCAGGAAACAGCAGAGAAGAAGTTCAGCAGGAACTGCATCACCAGAGTACTAGGCCGGAACCAGGACTGGAACAACTCAGCATGCAGGAGACACTGGAACAGTTGAAATCAGGAATTCAGGAACACTGGAACAGAGACCCGACTATCCCTGGATATAGTGATAGCAAAAGGTCAGAAACAACACGAAAGGGCACTCAAAGGGTGCCCAATCCAGGTTTAAATAGGCAATATGAGGCGGGCTAAATGCAGACAGCCAATAGAAGCCCCCTACTGGTGACACACAAGAAAATGCAGCAATCACAGGCACTGTGATAGGTAGAAGTAGTTATATAATTAATACATTTCAGATAAGCTCTAAATTTATGAATAGATTTAATTACCTGCATTGGAACTGTGTATTCACTATGTACCTGGTGACCCGTAGGTTGTTTAAACCAATAGTACTGAAAGGGGTTTAGGTTTTGAAGCTCATACAGCTCAATCCTATACCAACCCAAACCAGAGTTCTTTTTCACAATCCAGCCCAAGGCATGATTAAACATAACTACTTCATGTAATTTATAAAGGTCCGGAAACCCCAAAACTCCAAAGTTTTTATTCCTACTTAATATATTCCTAGATATCCTAGAGCATTTAGACTGCTATACAAACCCTATCAATATCTTCGTAATTTTATTGAGAGTTCTCCTAGGCACCCTAAGTGGGATGGTTCTTAAAAGATATAATATCTACGGAAGAAGATAAGCCTTTACTATATTTAACTGACCAATCCAGGACACCTCGAGCCACCACCACTTAGAGATCTGAAGTTCCAATTCGGACATCAAATTAGAATAATTTAACCCTTGCAAAGACCCAAGGTCAGATGTCAACTTGATCCCTAAGTATTCAATAAATCCAATTTCTCAATTGAACTGATATGCATGCCTCAAAACTTTCATTTGTTGCTGTGGGATAAAAATGAAATACATTGTGTATTTGTTAAATTAAATTTATAATTTGAAAATGAGCTATACTATTGAATTAAAGATAATACAGCGGGTATAGGCATAACAGGGGACTATAAAGTCAGTAAAATGTCATCAGCATACAATGTCACCTTATACGACCGAGAATTAACTATGATGATACCTTGAACTTGATCAGAATTCCTAATAAAGGCTGCCAATGGTTCTATAGAAAGAGCATATAGCATTGGGGCTATCGGACAGCCATGTCTAGTCCCGTTGTTGACCTCAAAGAAATCAGAATTAAGTGATGGACCTGAAACCTTGACACGCAGCCCTGAATAAAATGCCATACTTTTACTCTTGAAAGGGCCAAGAATACCAAATGACTTCAACTTCTCGACGAGAAAACTCCAGCCAACCCTATCAAATGCCTTTTCTGTGTCTAATGCTGAAAAGCCTTAGCGTGAAGCTGTCCTATTAATCTCCAAGATCAAATTAAGTGCTTTACGAGAATTATCCTCTCCAGATCTTCCCACAATAAATCCCGTCTGGTCTGGGTGTATCAAGTCCACGATCACCTCCCTCAACCTATCTGCCAAGATCTTTGAATAAATCTTGACATCTATGTGATGAGCGATATCGGTCTATAATTAGTAACATAATGTTGATGTTTCCACGCTTTTGGAATGGGACATATTGAGGCCTGCAACATCTCCATCGGGAAAGGAGACATCTTGGAAATTCCATTAAATAACCTAAGAAGTAGCAAAGAGACTACCCGGTCCAATATCTGATAAAATACTGCAGAATATCCATCAGGGCACAGTGATTTCCCTGCCTTCAAGTCAGCAATAGCCTTTTTTAACTCTACCAGCGTAAATGGTTGTGATCCAAGTTCCTTACAACGGATTGATATCTATGTTAGGATAGTCTGGAGGAAGAAGCAGGTACACAGGAAGTGTGTGTGTGTATGTAGGGGGTGATGTTTTGTTTTTGTTTTTTAAATGGTGATAGGGACAGGTAACAAAACAAGTTTAAACAAAAAAGAAAAATTTAAAATTAGTTTGACTGATATATGACAGAGACAGAGACCCTGAAGTGAGCTGTGACTGAGTCAAAGTATTTTAGTCACACATATACTTAAGTTTAAAGAAACATGATGTGAGTTTTATTGCTGTGGAGCAATGTTATACAGACGTGTGAAGAAGAAAGTACACCCTTTTCGAATTCTATGTTTTTACATATCAGGACATAATAACAATCATCTGTTCCTTAGCAGGTCTAAAAATTACGTAAATACAACCTCAGATAACAACACATGACATATTACACCATGTCATGATTTATTTAACAAAAATAAAGCCAAAATGGAGAAGCCATGTGTGAAAAACGAAGTACACCATTACTGCTTCCATAGGAATTAAGATGTTAAGTAGCAGACAGGTGCTGCTAATCAAATGCCCTTGATTAATTGATCATCAGCAAAAGCTGAAGTTTTAGCAATATGATGGTCTGGAGCATTCAGGTGTGTGTTAACCCAATGCAAAGGAGGAAAGACATCAGCAATGATCTTAAAGAAGCAATTGTTGCTGCCCACCAATCTGGGAAGGGTTTAAAGGCAATTTAAAATCCATCATCCTACAGTGAGAAAGATTATTCAAAAGTGGAAAATATTCAAGACAGTTGCCAATCTTCCTAGGAGTGGACATCCCAGCAAATTCATCCCAAAAAAGACTGTGCAATACTCAGAAAATTGCAAAAAAACAAAGAGTTACATCTCACACTCTACGGGCCTTAGTTAGCATTTTAAATGTTAAAGTTCATGACAGTACAATTAGAAAAAGTCTAAACAAGTATGGTTTGTTTGGAGGGGTTGCCAGGAGAAAGCCTCTTCTCTCTAAAAAGAACATGGCAGCACAGCACAGGTTTGCAAATTTGCACCTGAACAAACCACAAGACTTCTGGAACAATGTCCTTTGGACAGATGTGTCCAAAGGGGAGATGTTTGGCCATAATGCACAGCTCCACATTTGACGAAAGCCAAACACAGCATATCAGCACAAACACCTCATACCAACTGTCAAGCAAGGTGGTGGAGGGGTGATGATTTAGGCTTGCTTTGCAGCCACAGGACCTGGGAACCTTGCAGTCATTTAGTTGACCATGACCTCCTCTGTATACCAAAGTATTCTAGAGTCATATGTGAGGCCATCTTTCCAACAGCTAAAGCTTGGCCGAAAATTGGATCAGACAACAGGACAATGATCTCAAGCATACCAGCAAATCTACAAAAGAATGTCTGAAAAGAAAAGAATCAAGGTGTTGCAATGGCCCAGTCAAAGTCCAGACCTCAACCTGATTGATATGCTGTGACAGAGCTTTAAGTATCACAGTGCCTGTGCTGATGGCCGCAGGAGGTGACATTCTGATTCCTATTGCATTGCCTTTCTCTTATTGGCCTGGTATTCCTGACTCCGCCCAGGGCTAGCCTTTATATACTCAGTCATGTCTATACTGAGGCACCCTTTCGTGGTGTACCTGTTCCTGACATTTGTTCCTGTGTTACTCTGATCGTGTATGACCTGGCCTGTCTGACGACGTTCCTGCGCTTCCTGTGTTGCTGTTCCATTGCTGACTGATATGGCTGAGAACCTGCTCCGTTGCTGACTGGTTTGGCTGAGAACCCGCTCCGTTGCTGACTGATCTGGCTGATAACCCTTTACGTTGCTGACAGTATCTGGCTGAGAACCCGCTACTCTGCTGACTGTCTCTGGCTAGAACCCGCTCTGTAGCCATCAGTGCCTGGTTGAACCCGCTCGGTTGCCTCTGTCTGGCCAGCATTACACTATGCTGCCTTCCTGCTGCGCTTGTCTGTAGTGCGCCACGTGGTGCTTTCATTCTCTTGCCGTCCGTAGGCTGAGCATTCGTGCTATAGCTGCTTACTGAATAACCACCTCAGGCGGTGTGCACATAAGAAGTATCGGTACAGTGTTGTATAGCGTTGACTGAGTTACTCTGATCTCAATCTGTGTCCTCCTCCATTTCATAGCTGGGCTCACTCCCTGTGGGAGTTGCAGTATTTACTCTGGGCTTTACCTATTGACACTTGCAGTGCCTAGATTCTCTAGGCAGGGCCAGTGCTCCATTCCCTTCTACAGTAGCCTTTTGGTCTCAAGAGCCAGCGGTTGCGTTACTTCACACTTGCAAGTGTGCGGGGACACAAATTGCCTTCATGTTGTCTGTCTCGATCCACCCCTAGCATTCTAGGGTTTGCCTACCATAAGTGGTTGCCTTGGTCTTTCTGTGACCCTAGTCTTAGGGTCAGTGTTACCTCGCTACTTCTGGGTTCAGTGTCTCCCAGGCGTTTGGGTCTCGTGCCAGTTACCTACTGCTGGACTACTAGTCATCTAGAGTCCTGCTGTCAATACCTGGGCTGCATAGACTTTGCCATCCCCTAGTCCATTAGTTCTGGGTTCAAGCTCAGAACTCTCTCCAGCCAGCTGCTGCCTCCATTTCCTTCTATATTTCAAGGGACTGGGCATAACACATTGTATGTACTTTATCCTAATAGTCATTTTAACCTTACCAATCTGGTCTGAGTGTTCATCAAAAACCGTGACATTAAGAGAGCTGTGCATAAACAAAAATCTCACAAACCTCAATGAACTGAAGCAACATGGTAAAGTAGAGTGGGCCACAATTTGTCCACAATGATGTGAGAGACTGATAAAGTCATACAGAAAATAATTACGTCAAGTTATTGTTGCTAAAGGTGGTTCTACAAGCTATTGAATCATAATGTTTTTCACACATGGCTTTTCCATTTTGGCTTTATTTTTGTTAAATAAGTCAAGACACAGTGTAATATGTCATGTGTTGTTGTTTATCTGAGGTTTTATTTACCTATTTTTTAGTCCTACTAAGGAACAGATGATTGTTATTTTGTCCTGATACGTAAAACCATAGAACAAAGAGGGTGTACTTTCTTTCTCACACAACTGTACACAGTGTGATCTCCTAAAAACAGAGGTACACCTGTGTGGGAAAGAGGTACGGGGGATTTTTGCCTCAGAGGGACAATCCCCCCCCATGCAAACATTAAAATGGACATTTGCAAGGTATGAGCAGCACTATATTGAGCTCAAATTATCACAGGAAAACATACAAAAAATTGTGTTTTTTTATTTATTTTTTCTCATTTTTTTATTATAATCAATAAAATGGTGGGTATATATATATAGTATAAAAATACAAGCCGTACTTATGCTTAAAATGGTATCTAACGTGCATGTGGACTAAATTAATTAGAGGAAAAATATCCTTCAATAAAAGCATACTAATAATGGCAAAATTGTTTTTGTCCTAAAGTGTCAAAAAGCCCTCATCACTAAGGAGCTAAGAACCAGAAGGATAAGCAAAATACTGCAAAACAATGTATTATGCAACCCTCTACAGAGTCTGTGGCTCTGTGGTAATGCTAGCAACTGTGATGTCCAAATTCACTGACATGATATACAAGACTAAGTGAAGATGAACCAAAAAATAAGGGAAACTTTCATAGGGATCATTAGGATTTTCTGGCCATAGCCACTTAAGTTGAGTTTATTTTAAGGAGCTCCTACTTCTCCTTTAATGATGAGGTCTCTGAAACCAGGAACAAATGTTCGTCAATAACTTCAGTTAAGCTTCTTAATGTATCTCTAAATCTGTAAATCCCCAAGGGATGTAACAAGCAGAGGAAGGTCAGGAATACAATGTGCATACAAAGTGTTCTACCGAATGCCATCAATTCTCCAGGGAGATAATGACTGAAACATACAGATAAATTATGTGAATGTGTTAGGATTCCATATAAATTAAAAATCAAACTTCTGTGCTGGAGGACAGAAAATCTTGTTCTAGAGAAGTCCCAGAATGATTGCATGAAATATTTCTACGGATGAAAAATGGACATCAAAGCCTGTATTTGTCATTGTTAAACAGTATTCTTTTGCCTCTAAGGAGTACAAAAAGTTGCATTTGCAATGTATATTACTGGATCAGTTGTTACCTCATACATAAAAGTCTCTAGGAAAGCAATATAAAATTCAATTAAGAGTTACAAAAGCCCAGTGAGATTTTATAAATGTAATTACATTATGTTATCAGATATTCAAGATTATTAGTCTTTTAGTTCCTCATATATTTACCGTCTCCTTTGACAACTGGCGTTCTCGCTTGGTAAGTCTTTGAGGGGTAATGTACAAATCCACACGCACAGATATTTTTGTGCACTAAGACATCAGCGTCTACTACATTTCAAGTTATGCACTAGAGCATATGATCAATTTAGTGCATACCATCACCCATTACACCATAGTTAATCCTAAAATGCAAGAAAGCCCTAATACTTCCCCTATTAAAGGGATAGTAATACTTCGTTTTAACTTTATTTTATTTTGTGGGCATTAAAAAAACACGAAGAATGATATAAGTCTTATCTCTCAAACCTTTATGGTTTAAGAGATATTCACAAGCAAAGTTTCCCCCTCCCGCCCCTTTTACCTAGTGTAAGCCATCTTTTCTCAGATGTGGAATGCAGTCCATAGACCAGACAGATAACAGAAGGGGACACTCTTATTCCTATGAAAACAATGAAATCCCTGCCCCCTTGACAAGTTTTTCAGGTTTTTCCCTTATCTTAATTGAAGATTGTCCCTCTCTGCAGTCTACCTGGGCACCTCCCTTCTGATCTGGCTGAACAGTGTTACACCAGTAAAAGGGGAGGGAGGGGGACACTTTGTCATTGAATTACTCTTGAACTACAACTCTGACAGAATTGAAATAACACTCTCCAAAATCCAAATACTATGATGATTAATTAGAGCTGCTTTTATTATGAAACATTGCTATCCCTTTAAAGAAGTAACAAACACTCCCCACTCACTATACTGAGGCCAGAAATCCCTAAGGGCCCCATATGATTTTTTTCCCCCATGACAGCTCATTACAATTAAGTAGGAATATATGGGCATCTTTGTTAATTGTGGCATCTTTGGGGTGCTTAATTTTGTAAAACAAAAAAATAGAACTGATTGATTTTTTTTTTTGTTTGTTTGCAAGATTGAACAGAAAAAAAGAATAGGAGAAGACAGAAGATTAAAGAAGAAGATGGTCAGGACACCGCTGGACATCAGGATTACTGGTATTTTTTTTCCAGGATATATGTTAATTCTTGATAGATTAACCCTACGAGTGCCAGTAGGGTTTGCAATGATGTACAATGTGTTGCATACCCCACTGGCACTCATAGGGTTAACATTTTTTTTTTTTTTTTTTTCTAACACACACCATTGGTTTTCACCGACTGATAGGGACTCTGCGTCTCCTTTTCATGGCTCAGGTTTTTGCCATGAAAAGTGCGGTCCTTCACATGTGGTGAAGCCACCACATGGAATAGGATAGTAAATACTACTTATTTTATGTGATATCCAGTGGGAGCATATTTTGCGCCAGTTGAACATTTTTGAGCGGCGGTGGTTTTTGACAGAGCAGTTAACAGAATTGCAGACTGTGCTGCCAAAACCACCACCGCTGGTTTCAAAAAATAACTGGGCTAATAGTATCGAGCCCTAAGAAATCCCAGGCTGGAGAGATCTTAGAACATTGGCTCCATAGAATAACATAGGACTTGGAGAAGTGACATCACTGGAGAAGTCTTCTCCACTTTATCCTCTCTTTATCATCTCCCCCAAGTAGACGTTGACACTGGAAACCAAACCATGTTTTTCACAGCTTTATATTCTGTATCTTGACTTTAAAGGAATATTAAAGTTTCAAAATTAAAGTAGTTCCAATTAATCGTCATAGTATTTGGGCCATGGAGAGTGTTATTTCAGTACTGTCAGAATTGTAGTTCAAGAGTAATTGAATGATAAATTATCCCCCTCCCACCCCTTTTACTGATGTAACACTGCTCACCACAGAACAGAAAGGTGTCCAGATGAATCGCAGAGAGGGACAATCTTCAATTAACATAAGGGAAAACCTGAGAAACCTGTCAAGGGGGGCAGGGTTTTCATTGTTCTCACAGTAAGAAGATTGTCCCTTGCTGTGAGTTGTCTGGTCTTAAGACCAGATTCCACACCTGAGGGGAGGTGGCTTACACTAGGTAAAAGGGGCGGGAGGGGGAAACTTTATCATTCAATTACTCTTGAACTACAACTCTGACAGTATTGAAATAACACTCTCCATGGCTCAAATACTATGAGGATTAATTGGAGCTGCTTTTATTTTGAAACATTACTATTCCTTTAAAGTTAATTAACCATCTGAACCACTCCTTCACCCAATTAATACATTTTGTGTGGATTAGTTCTCAAAAATGAATCATTAATTTAGAAAGCCTTTACATTGCATTTAACCCTTTGAGTGCCAGAGGGGTAGGCAACGCATTGCAAAGCAAATACATTGCGTACCTCTCTGGCACTCAAAGGGTTAAAAGCTCATTAAAAAAAAAACAAAATAAAAAACTTTGGAGAATTTTCATTTATCCCCTATAATACAGTTTTGCTGCAAAAACGTCCCTCATATCTTTGTGCATACTGCATGGTGAGTTTCAGGTGACTGGAGTTTTTTTCAGGAGAGGGGAACTAATGGTCATATGTCAACATTTGAGATGTTTTGTGACAGCAACAGAAAATAGCCACCCACGCCAAGATCATGGTATTTTGCTTTTTGGAGAACCAATCAGAATCTTCTTCTCCTATTGCAAACACCAAACAGTAGCTGAATATGTTTGGACTGCAGGCCTATAAGCCTTAACTGAATGTGATCTTTCAACAGTCCTCTCTTCTTCTGAAGTTGTAGAACAGCTGGTCTGTCAGCACTGACACTAGCTATCCCCATGTACAGCATTAGCTCAGACTCTCAGTGATAGAACGATGGTTCTCTTCTTCTGTGGATGCTGACCGGCTGTCACGATGTGAATTGGCTGACAAAGTTCAGCATTTGTTATGAATTTCAATTCACTGCGAATCAGCTCACTCGTCCCTAAATTTTATACCTACATGTGAAGACAGCATCATTGTCACATGGGCTGTATCGTGTTTCTGGAATGAGTATTTCAAGCATGACCACACACACATAAGCTAATGAACACAGCTGCTTCCACAGTGGGTTTTATTCACCAAGGTAAAGTGCAGTGGGGGGAGGGAGAGAGAGATTGAAAACTCCCATTGATTTAAATGAGGCTTTTAACCGACTGAGTGCCAGAAGGGTAGGCAACGCATTGCAAGAGCAATGCGTTGCGTACCTCTCTGGCACTCAAAGGGTTAACCTTTTGAATACTGGAGACCTCGCTAGCATTGAAGGGGTTAAAGCACCATTTAAAATCACAGGAATTTTAATTTGTCTGAGGTGCAGTTGGTTTGTTCCTGCATTATCATAATGCACAAATACAGATTGCTCATATTTCCACTGATGTCAATGGGGGTTTAACCCCTTGAATGCTGGAGAGGTCTTGCAATACACTGGAGACCTCTCTAATATTCAGGGGGTTAAATCCACATTTAAGTATGTGGATATATATAGTTTTTGCCCTGGGGTGCAGTTGGTTTGTCCCTGAATTAGCTTGGGGGCAATACAGATTTCCCACATTCTCAGTGATTTAAATAAAGCTTGGAAGCTTTTATAGGATAGTAATGTTTCAAAATAAATGTATCTTTGATTATTCTTTATAGTTTTTGGGCCATGTAGTGCATTTTTATCATTCTCTATGATATGTAGTTCCAGAGTAATTGAATTATAAAGTGTCCCCCTGCCGCCCCTTTTACCTATGTAAAGCTACACAGCAAGACCATCTGGATGGATCGCAGCAAGGGACAATCTTCTGTTAGCATAAGGAAAAACCTGCCCTACTCCTTGAAGGAGGCAGGGTTTTCATTATGCTCACAGCCAGAAGATTGTCCCTCGCGGCAAGCTCTCTGGTCAACCATTTTCGACATCTGAGAGGAAGCTGCTTACAATAGGTAAAAAGGGTAGGAGGGAGAACCTTTTATAATTCAACTAGTGTAAAAGCCCGTGTACACGGGCCAAGGTCTGGGTGATGTTAAGAGGCTGGTCCTGCTCTGCGTCCTTCCGCTGACGCAGTCATGCATTGTAGAGACTGCCCCAAAGCACAGAATGCTCCCAGCACAGAACTCCCAGCACCCTGTGCATTCGGGCAGTCTCTACTGCACATGTCGGCTTCTGACAAACATTCTAGCAAATTATTATATAGGATTACACTGGAACTACACATCATAGAGAAAGAGAATACCACTATACATTAGGGATGGGTGAAAATTTTCACCTCAAATTGAAATCCGTGAATAATGGCACTTCCCTCTTGACGAATAATTTCCCGAGAAAAGTGCAGATTTCCCACTTTTTTTTGCCTAGCTCATCCCATTGAAATCAATGGGAACAATGAATTTTTACACAACACATAGCAAATATTTTTTTATTTCAAAAAGCCATAGTATAAAAGGGGCATGAGGGTGTCTATGTTGGTAGGTTGTTGGGGAAAGAATCAGTTGAACAGGGAATGTTTTTTGGTATTGGGGGCAGTTAATAAAAAATAAATCCTAAATGCAAATAACCCTCCCATAAGACATGGTATAAAAGGGGTCTGAGAAGGGTGCCTGTGTTGGTGGGTGGAGTCTGGGGAATTAATCAGTTGAACAGGGAATTTGCTTTGGGGGGGTTCTTGGCTGGTATTGACGGACAGTTAATAAAAAAAATAAAATAAGAAACTTGTATTTAAAGTTATAGCGACAGGAACCCCCTGACATAAGCTGCCACTGGGGTGGACTGATACTTGACTTGATAGAGTATTTTGTAGAGGACGATTTGTTAGATTTGTTGTTAGAGGCCCTAGCCCAGAGGAAACATTGATTTGTAGGACTTAGACTTATTAGTCTAGGCACAAGCCCTAAGGAAACATTGATTTGAAGGACTTAGGCTTGTTAGAAACAAACCCCCCAAAATTGTTTATTTTGTTGGGTCTATGGATTTTTTTTTCCAAAGCACAAGCCCTGAGGAAAAAAAAATGCCTTACTCTGGAAAGTCGGGGGTACAGCGACAGCGGTGCTTGATTTCTGTGGTGGGTGTTTGTCTTTAATGTGTTTGACATAAATGTCATGGTGTCTGTTTTTCATGAGTGATATCAGGGCGGTTGTGCCAAGGCGCATTCCCTCTTTTCCCCTTCTCACTGACTTGTCACCAATTGTGCACAGTGCCATTGTTGATGGATGCACTGTGCCTGCCCCTAGAGAAAAATTAATTCATGACTTCAAGGGATAGGGAACAGATGGAGAAGAATGGCCTTTTTCTTCTTGTCCTCCACATTCCCCTTCACTATCTGTGCTGCCAGTGGATGATGTTGCTGCTGTTGCTGTTACTGCCTCAGAAATAGGCACTGAAGCGAGGACCAGGAGTATTGCTACTGCTGTCAAGTGGAACCTGTCCTAGTACCGCATCACTTGTTGACCCCATTCCCACTGTGCCCACGGTGGTCTGTGGCACACTAGCTTGCTCCTCAACATCCTGCTGCCCTTGCAACTCAGCAGTAGAAGGAATTAGAGCAGTTTTAAATTCTGCAAATTCCAAAAGCTCATTTCTAGTGATGGTGGTGGTGGTGGTATCCATCCTCATCCCTATCTCCCATTTCTTCTCGGTTTCTGCAAAAAAGGCCATCAATGTCTCTTCCCCCCCAGCTTCTACACCATCATCATCACCACCACCGCTCTGCTCTATTACAGACATCTCACTGCTACTTGGAGGAAGTGATGAATAACGTGACAGAGGGTTTCCTAATGTCATTTCCTTTTGACCTGAAGAAGGCAGACTGGCAGTAGTAGCAGCAGGCACAGGCAGCTGAACTTTGCTCCTGCTGGTGGTGGTGGTATTAATTGTGAGCCTGCTCTTCCCCAACACCAGTTCTGGCCTCTTCATGATTATGTTCCACTTGGACACTGTAGTGAAGAAAAGGGGAGGACTCCGAGAGCCAGAGGAATGGCGAGGGCTCCCTTGACTGCTAGTATGGATGCTCTCAAATGCTTCCCTTACCACTCCCCCAACACTAGTCTCACTGGCTGCTTCACCATTACTGTTACTACTACTATTAACACCACGCACATCATGTTCAGCCCCAGAGTCTTCTTCCTCACAATCACTAGTAATATGTGGATATTGATTACCCCCTCCTTCACTCCTAACACTAACAGCTGCTGGACCTTCTTAGTACTAGCACTGGCAGGACTCCTTGTGACTTAGGGTCCCCTGCTGTCACACTTGGCATCATCTCCCCCCCACACACTCTTGAGTATTACAAGACACACTAGCAGCAGGTTCAGCACTGGTGGAAGCAGGTTCAGCACTGGCAGCAGGCACAGCACTGGTTGCAACAGGGGCAGCATGTCTGACAGCAGGCACAACACTAGTGACAGCAGGGGCAGCAATGATGGCAGCATGGGCAGCACATCTAGCAGCAGGCGCAGGCAGCTGACCTGTCCTGTTATCAATAGTACTACACTTTTCTCCCACCTTTCCCATTCCCTTTTCTCCTTCCCTTCCTATTCTCTTTTCTCCCTCCCTTCCCATTAAATTCCCCAAGATCTCAATGGGTGATTTATGGAGACTGGACAGCATTGGTTCAGTAGTGCTCACTTCCTCTTCCTCAGACTCAGTGGACACATAAGGGTTCTTTCAGTTCCTCCTTTTAATATTTTTAAACCTCCTCATAGTGATAGCAGTCACCATGAGCCTTTCTTGCTTCAGTTTTGGGAAAAGATCACAGCAGAACAGCACAGCACATCTACCTCGCTCTGTAGCTGCTTCTATTGTGCTTGACTTCCACAAATAAGGTGTTTTTATAGCAAAAAGGCGAAAACCACATAACTCAACGGGCGGAAACTTTCTAGCCATTGAAAAAATGGCGAACAATTTTGGCAAATAGGCAAAAATGCAAAAATTTTAATTGCTATTTTTGAAGCAGACTTTCCCGTGAAAAAGTAGACAACGTGGTTTTCACTGAATTTCTCGTGGGAACACAGCGAGAGATTTCATCCACCCCCAATTTTAACAATATATACTGATCCTCTGATGAAATGAGCAAGGTATTTCGAAAAGCATTGGGAAATTAAAGTTTGCTTGTTTGCCTGTATCCCATTTCTCTTGACTGGACTTTATACGATAGAAAAGTGATCTTTTCTCTACCATCCAGTGAGTAGAATACATTTGAACTATCTTTGAAATATATTGTCTCATAATTTTAACCTTAGGGGCTCCTTTGCCTCTGGTCTTTCCCTACGCTTAAGAGTCACCAACAAGGGGATCATAGAGGGAGATCCCTGAAAGGAAGTGGAATTAGACTGACCTGTCCAGATGCTGCCTTTCTTTAGGAGGGGACTGTTTATTGAATATAGAATAACATAGGAACTGGAGAAGTGATATCACTGGAGAAGTTATCTCCACTTTAAATCCTTTTCATCACCGCTTAGTGAATCACACCCCAGAACTAACTTGTATTCAAATCTTAAAGGGATAGTAATACTTCATTTTATCTTTATTTTATTTTGTAGGCATTAAAAAAAACATGAAGAACGATATGTCTTATCTCTCAAACCTTTATGGTTTAAGAGATATTCATAAGCAAACTATCCCCCCCCCGTTCAGCCAGATCAGAAGGGAGGTGCCCAGGTAGACTGCAGAGAGGGACAATCTTCAATTAAGATAAGGGAAAAAGCTGAAAAACTTGTCAAGGGGGGAAGGGCTTTCATTGTTTTCATGCAAAGAAGATTGTCCCCTGCTGTTATCTGTCTGGTCTCACAACCAGATTCACATCTGAGAAGAGATGGCTTACACTAGGAAAAAGGTGCGGGAGGGGGAAACTTTGCTTGTGAATATCTCTTAAACCATAAAGGTTTGAGAGATAAGACTTATATCGTTCTTCATGTTTTTTTAATGCCTACAAAATAAAATAAAGATAAAATGAAGTATTACTTTCCCTTTAACAATGACAGAGTATGTTCACCAAACTGCCAATGTAGCATGTTAGCCAAAAGACCAGCAGATGCATACTTTAGGAGATAATGAAAGTATTTTCATATGCTAATTAAGGTTTGTGCTGCCGTTTGACTTTAATTAGCATAAATGTGCTTATAGTACTGTACTCAGCAAGCTCACAATGCAGAAATAAAAGAATATCTTCTAAACTAAACATATGTTGTTCTTTTGATTAACATGGTACAAAGGAGGTTTTCAAAGATCCAAACTTTAATTCAAGGTGAATGGTCCACCAGTCATTTTGAGCACTCTGGAGCCGCATATGCAACCCTTGGGGATATGCCGGTTGTCTATCACCACTGCACTAGTATGTAAGAAAACCAAAGCTATAATCACAGGAAGTGGGGGGAAGATAAGTCAGTAATCAAATTAGATACAATAACTGTAGTCAGTTGGTAACTATTGGCAACCAGACACTTCTGCATAGAACCAGATGTTAGATAAATGATTGAGAGCTCTAAACACAGCAATAAAACAATAGAGGTGTGTATAAACCTGTATAGAACTTTGAAGCATAGAATAATGGCAGGAAAGGGAACATACTGAAACTGTTGTACTAAAGCAGGCATGACTAACTCAAATACAGTGGAGGGCCGCATACTTATTATTTCCCTCCAAGGACATCCACGATTATATTATATATATATATATATACACACAGGGTTCAAAATTTCCACTAGCCACTAGCCAAGTGAGTGAAAATTTAGCCCTGGCGAGTAGAAATTCAGCCCTGGTGAGTATATTATGGCTTGCAGCGGAGAGTAACTTTTCAGGTCTGGCTAGTAGCAAAGGACTTCAAGTTTTAAGTTGAGCAGCCCATGCCAGGCAGCAACGGCCGTGGTGCAGTCATGCACAGTAGAGATTGCTCACGCAGCGGCTGATAATGGAGCTGGGCGATCCGAATTCAGACTGTAGTCCTCTCTGCGCACCGTCTGAATTCGGAGCGCCCTGCTCCGTTATCAGCAGCGGCACAGGCAGTCTGTACTGGTTATGACAGCTTCTGAAAAACTTATATTAGCAACTTATTATATAGGATGTATATATAGATAGATAGATAGATAGATAGATAGAGAGAGAGAGAAAATCAGCATTTCAGTTGATTACTGTTATTTGGAATCAGTCAACGGCTTGATCCCCAATGGAATGTTTATCAAGACAATATAGTGGATACTAGTGATGATCGAGCACCCCAATGCTCGGGTGTTCGGGTGCTCTGACCGAGCACCCCCGGAGGCTCGAGTGCTCGGCCGAGCACCCGAGCCCCATTGAAGTCAATGGGAGGACTCGAGCATTACACCAGGCACCCCCTTCTCTGATGAGGGGAGGGTGCCTGGTCCATAGGAAAAGGGCAGAAAATGATGGAAACACCACAGAAATGGTTCAGGGACAGCATAGGGAGGATGTCTGGATGCATCTTGGACTCCAACATCGCTGCTGGGAACGATCTTTCGCCCGTAGTACGCCATTTTTACAGACTGACCGTAAAACACACAAAAAAGAAGATAAAAATGACTTTAGGCGAAAAATTGTTACCAAACAGTATTTGCTGTATATTTACTTGTATATCATCTGCAAATTCTGCAAAAAATTTCATCGATTTTTCGGAACTGGGGCCATGATTAAGAGGGAAACGTGCGCAGAGGCAAATTCTCCCAAAAATTTCCTCGATTTTTCTGAACTGAGGCCATGATTAAGAGGGAAACGTGCGCAGGGGCAAAATCTCCCAAAAATTTCCTCGATTTTTCTGAACTGGGGCCATGATTAAGAGGGAAACGTGCGCTGAGCCGACCATCTAAAACATTATGGGTGAGGGTCTGCTGCGGAGCTGACCATCTTAAACATTATATGCGAAGGCCCGCTAGTGAGCTGACGCTATAAAACATTATATGAGAGGGCCCGCTAGAGAGCTGACCCAATAAAACATTATATGAGAAGGCCCGCTGGTGAGCTGACCTATACAAAAATTGTCAAACAGCCCTATATAAAAATTATATCACAGGGCCCGCTGGTGAGCTGGCCCTATATAAAAATTATATCACTGGGCATATGGAAGAGAGTCAACCATATACCCGTTTTTTGGGTGGAAGGGGTGAATGGGAATACAGAGTATTCCCATCATTGTAAATAACATATATAAAGTCACTTTATGTTCCCCCGGGGCTTTCCTCCAGTGGAGTGGAGAAGTCAGGGGAAATCCAGGCCTTGTTCATTTTTATAAGTGTCAACCTATCAGCATTTTCGGTGGAAAGGCGGATACGCTTATCTGTTATGATGCCACCAGCAGCACTAAATACCCGCTCAGACAGAACGCTGGCGGCAGGGCAGGCCAGCACCTCCAAGGCGTAGAGTGCCAGTTCATACCACGTGTCCAGCTTGGACACCCAGTAGTTGTAAGGCACAGAGGGATCATTGAGGACGCTGACACGGTCTGCTATGTACTCCTTCACCATCTTCCAAAACTTTTCCCTCCTTGTGACACTAGGCTGCGCATCAGGGTGAGGGTGCTGGCGGGGTGTCATGAAGGTGTCCCACGCCTTGGAGAGTGTTGCCCTGCCTTTGTCGGAACTGCTGTGTGCTCCCCTTTTCTCCCCTTCTCGGTTGGCCAAGGTAGCACGTACTCTGCCGCCAGCGTTGTCAGATGGAAAATTTTGGAGCAATTTTTCGACAAGAACCTTCTGGTATTGCACCATTTTGCTTGTCCTCTCCACCGGAGGAATGAGAGATGAGAAATTCTCTTTGTAGCGGGGGTCCAGAAGGGTGAACACCCAGTAATCCGCGTTGTCTAAAATGCGTATAACGCGTGGGTCACGGGAAAGACAGCCTAACATAAAGTCAGCCATGTGTGCCAGAGTACCAACAGGCAAGATTTCGCTGTCCTCACCAGGAGGATGACTCTCAATCTCCTCATCCTCTTCCTCCTCTTCTGCCCACCCACGCTGAAGAGATGGAACTAAAGTTCCATGGCTACCCTCTGTAGCGGAGGCAACCGTGTCTTCCTCCTCCTCCTCCTCCTCCTCCTCCAATTGTCGCTGAGAAGACGAAGTGAGGGTGCTCTGGCTATCACCTTGTGTAAGCTCTTCCTCCCCCATTTCCACCTCTTCCACATGCAAAGCGTCGGTTTTAATTGTGAGCAGCGAGCGTTTCAGTAGACACAGAAGTGGGATGGTTACACTGATAATAGCGTTATCGCCGCTCACCATCTGTGTCGATTCCTCAAAATTGCGTAAAACCTCACAGAGGTCTGACATCCATTCCCACTCCTCACTTCTGATTACAGGAAGTTGAACGGAGAGGCGACGACCGTGTAACAGCTGGTACTCCACTACTGCCCTCTGCTGCTCACAAAGCCGGGCCAACATGTGGAAGGTGGAGTTCCAGCGCGTGCTCACGTCACACAGCAGCCGGTGAGCTGGCAATTGTAAGCGCTGCTGCAGCTTCAACAGGCCGGCTGAAGCTGTTGATGACTTACGGAAATGTGCACACACGCGGCGCACCTTGGTCAAGAGATCATGCACATTGGGGTAGGTTTTTAGAAATCGCTGAACCACTAAATTAAATACATGCGCTAGGCATGGTACGTGTGTGAGCTTGCCGAGCTCCAAAGCCGCCACCAAGTTACGCCCATTATCACACACAACCATGCCTGGTTGCAGGTTGAGTGGTGAGAGCCATTGCTCGGTCTGGTGACTAATCCCCTGCAACAGCTCTGAGGCCGTGTGCTGTTTGTCCCCAAGGCAGATCAGCTTCAGCACGGCCTGTTGACGCTTCCCCACTGCAGTGCTACACTGCTTCCAGCTACCGGCTGATGGGTGAGTGGCGCTGCGCGCAGAGAATTCGGAGGTGGAAACGGAGGAGGAGGAGCTAATAACGTAGGTGCTGGCGGAAACCCTGATGGAGGTAGGGCCCGCAATCCTCTTCGTGGGTAGCACCTGTGCCATCCCAGGGTCCGAGTCGCTCCCAGCCTCCATGACATTCACCCAGTGTGCCGTCAGGGAAATGTAGCGTCCCTGGCCACAAGCACTTGTCCATGTGTCAGTCGTTAAGTGGACCTTCCCAGTAACTGCGTTGGTCAGGGCACGGGTGATGTTACGGGACACATGGTGGTGTAAGGCGGGGACGGCACACCGGGAAAAGTAGTGGCGGCTGGGGACTGCGTACCGAGGGACAGCTGCTGCCATCAGGCTGCGGAAGGACTCAGTGTCCACAAGCCTAAATGGCAGCATTTCGATGGCCAGTAATTTGGAAAGGTGTGAGGTTAGTGCTATTGCCTGTGGGTGGGTGGCTGGGTATTTTCGCTTGCGCTCAAATGCCTGGGGTAACGACATTTGGACGCTGCGCTGGGACAGGGAAGTGGATGTGGTCGCTGATGGTGCTTCAGATGGTACAGGTGCAGGGCGGGAGGTATGCGGGCCTGCGCCTTCGACAGGCGATTGGCCGGCACCGAAAACAGGGGAAGAGGAGGCAGTGGTGTGGCCTGCAGACACAGATTGGCGATCCGGGCGTTCCTCCCACTTATTACGGTGCTTGGATGCCATGTGTCGGATCATGCTGGTGGTGGTGAGGTTTCTAGTGTTCATGCCTCGGCTCATTCTGGTGTGGCACAGGTTGCAAACTACAATTCTTTTGTCGTCCGCACTTTCCTTAAAAAAACGCCATACCGCGGAACTCCTACCTCTTGGCAAGGGAGATTTACGCAAGGGGGTGCTCCGTGGAACATTTGCGGGCCGGTTTGGTGCGGTCCGCCTTCTTTCTGTAGCCACACCACTGCCTCTTCCAGCCTGTTGCGGTGCTGCATATGGCTCACCCTCAGGACTGCTGTCATCGCTCGGCTCTCCACCTTCCCAGGTGGGGTCAGTCACCTCATCGTCCACCAAGTCCTCCTCCACTTCCTCACTCTGATCATCCTCCTCATGTCTTGATCCCACCACATACTCAGTCATTGACAACTGTATATCATCCTCCTCATCAAGGTCTTGAGACAGTAATAGTGGTTGATTTAATGGCAACTGTGTCTCATCATCATCATCATCCACTTCCTTTGACCTTAAATGCCGTTCCCCTCTGTCATCTTCTTGTGATTGGGTACCCTCTAGAGGTTGTGAATCAGGGCACAAAATGTCATGTTCCTCTGCAAGCGTGCTTGGAGAGAGGTTCAAATTAAGGATTGGTGATGAGACGAGCTCCTCACTATATCCCAGTGTGGGATCACTTCTTTGACCAGACCCTCTATGGTGGGAGGAAGGATGATCAGGGTGAGGATTATGTTGACCAGACTCTTGGCTACTGAGAGTGGACTTGGTGGAAGACAGGGTGGTGCTTAACCGACTGGAAGCAGTATCAGCTGACATCCAACCGACCACCTGTTCGCAGTGGTCGGACCTCGAGAGTGATGTCCTGCGACGCCCTGTAAACTGAGACATGAAGCTAGGTATGGTGGATGTCTTTCTTTCTTGTGCTCTGGCACCAGGCACAGTTTCTACCCGTCCTGACCCGCGCCCTAAACTATCAGGATCACGTCCACTTCCCCGTCCCTTTTTACCCGCCTTCTTCATATTACACGGAATATGTGCTGCAAATCTGCAACTTTGCACAGTAAACAGAATGTTCTCCTAATATGCAACTTTGCACACTAAACAGAATGTGCTTCTTATCTGCGGCTAGGCACAGTGAATGGAATATGTGACTTTGATATTTTACACTTTGCACAGTTAACAGAATGTTCTCCTAATATGCAACTTTGCACACTAAACAGAATGTGCTTTTTATCTGCGGCTAGGCACAGTGAATGGAATATATGACTTTGATATTTTACAGTTTGCACAGTAAACAGAATGTTCTGCTAATATGCAACTTTGCACACTAAACAGAATGTGCTTTTTATCTGCGGCTAGGCACAGTGAATGGAATATGTGACTTTGATATTTTACACTTTGCACAGTAAACAGAATGTTCTCCTAATACGCAACTTTGCACACTAAACAGAATGTGCTTCTTATCTGCGGCTACGCACAGTGAATGGAATATGTGACTTTGATATTTTACAGTTTGCACAGTTAACAGAATGTTCTCCTAATATGCAACTTTGCACACTAAACAGAATGTGCTTCTTATCTGCGGCTACGCACAGTGAATGGAATATGTGACTTTGATATTTTACACTTTGCACACTAAACAGAATGTTCTGCTAATCTGAAACTTTGCACACTAAACAGAATGTGCTGCTAATCTGAAACTTTGCACACTACAAAGAATGTACTGCTAATCTGCAACTTTGCACACTAAACAGAATGTGCTCTAATCTGCAACTTTGCACACTAAACAGAATGTGCTCTAATCTGCAATTTTGCACACTAAAAAGAATGTGCTGCTAATCTGCAACTTTGCACACTGAACAGAATGTGCTCTAATCTGCAACTTTGCACACTAAACAGAATGTGCTGCTAATCTGCGGCTAGGCACAGTGAACAGAATATGTGAAGTTTTTTTTTTATATCTCTGCCCCCCCAAACAAAATAAACTGCTGCCCCCACACACAGTAGTCCTAAAAAGGACTTTTGGGTCTTTTTTTTTTTTTTTAAATCGCTTTTCTTCTCCCTACACTGACTTTCCCTTCCTATCCTCATCTCTCCCTGGCTAAGACTGAGCCGAACTCACTGGTCAGGTGCTATACAGCACCCGATCACGGGTTCTGGCCAGCCAATCAGTGTAATACCAGCAGCCAACATGGCTGTTGGCATTACACTGATGTCAGAGCCTCCCTGCACGTTTAGTGGCTGCGCAGCAGCCGCGAAACGTGCGGGGAGGAGACCCGAACATGGTGGGCGAGCACATGCGGTACTCGTACGAGTACCGCCATGTGCCGAGCAGAGCGATGCTCGAGCCGAACCGAGCTTCGGCCGAGCATGCTCGCTCATCACTAGTGGATACCATTCTCTTAATTACACAGTGTATCCCAGTACAGAAGAAAAAAAGCATTGAAAACTATTAACATAAAGTAGTAATATTCAAAATAATGTCACATTACCACCATATACAAATCCTTATCTATATAATTTAGGAAAAATAAAGGCAAAGAAAATTAGTGCACAAAAACATCTAAAAACCATATGCAAAGTGTCCACACTACACCTTGTTCCAAATTATTATGCAAAAGATATTTTTCTCATTTACCTAAATAATTGATGTAAATAACAGTCAGCATCATTCTCATGTTTTAAACTATTAAAAGTACAATTCAAATTTTATTGAACAAACCTCCTAATGATAACAGTATTTTTTTTTAAAACATAAAAAACTTAAAGTGCACTGTTCCAAATTATTACGCACAGTAAGTTTCAAAACACTTTATAGGTTGTAAAGAACTGAAAATTGTCATTTGTTGTGTTTGCAGCATATTTACTGAAATCAAAAGCTATTTCAATCAAACTTTTAACAACATTTTAACTTTTTAAACATTATAACAGGTCACGTTACATTTCAGCATAGGACCCCTTATTTGATAGCAGATTCACAAGTCTTGCATCCATTGAACTTGTGAGTTTTTGGACAGTTTCTGCTTGAATTTGTTTGCAAGATGTCAGAATACCCTCCCAGAGCTGCTGTTTGGATGTAAACTGCCTCCCACCCTCATAGATCTTTTGCTTGAGGATGCTCCAAAGGTTCTCAATAGGATTGAGGTCAGGGGAGGATGGAGGCCACACCATGACTTTCTCTCCTTTTATCCCCATAGCAGCCATTGATGCAGAGGTATTCTTTGCAGCATGAGATGGTGCATTGTCATGCATGAAGATGATTTTATTACGGAAAGCATAGCCGTCACTTAACGCCCATCTAACATTTTTTTTTCTCTCCCTGGGAGCCTCGGTCTGCATCCTCCTGGCTCGCCTTGCAGCTGGTCCTCGATAATGTCCCTGGTTCTTAATGCCATTTAGATGTTTAAATGTAACGTCGATGCAACCTTGCACTAGATAATGTCCATCGAAAAGGTGATAAATATCAGAATGTGAGGATGTAAGCATCTGCTCTTAGGCGGATGATAACCTCGTGGATTGGCTGATAACATAGTAAATTAGGTTGAAAAAAGACACAAGTCCATCAAGTTCAACCTTCGCCTCATACACCAGTAACTGAGAATTTTATAACTTTCCTGCTACCAATTAAATTAGTCTTTATCAGACCTTCCTGATCAGCCTGTTGATAAACAGTATAACTCTGTATGTTCCCTTTTGAAAGAAATGTATCTAATCTTCTCTTAAATGTATCCATTGTATCTGCCATAACCACCTCCCTGGGCAATGAATTCCACAATTTAAAGGGATAGTAATACTTAAAATGTAAAAAACAATATGTTGTAGAGTTTATCCCCCTGAGTAAAACAATGGCACTCCCACTGCTGAAAGGTGTTTCATTCAAAAGTTATTAATTTTCAAAGTTTAATTTTTTAGGTGCAATATCACAGTGGCCTGAAATTGTACAGTGGTGCTGTTGCTACACCATCCTATGGAGATTTATGGTCAACTGACCAGAGCTGTCCATAGGATCGTGTAGCAACAGCGCCACTGTACAATTTCAGGCAACTGTGATATTGCACCTAAAAAATTCAACTTTGAAAATTAATAACTTTTGAATGAAACACCTTTCAGCAGTGGGAGTACCCTTGTTTTACTCAGGGGGATAAACCCTACAACATATTTTTTTTTACATTTTAAGTATTACTATCCCTTTAACAGACCTTACCGTAAAAAAACCCTTCCTCTGCTGAAGTTTAAACCTCCTTTCCTCTAATCTCAAGGGGTGTCCCCGGTCACCTGATCAGGCCTTGGAATAAATAGCTCACCGCAGAGATCCTTGTATTGACCTCTTATATACTTGTACAATGTGATAAGGTCTCCTCTTAGTCGTTTTTTCTCTAGAGTAAATAAAACAAGTTTGTTTAGTCGTTCCTCATATGCCAAGTCCTCCATTCCCTTAATTAATTTTGTTGCACTCCACTGTACCCTCTCTAGTTGTAGTAAACAAACGTTACAGAGAGGATAACAAACATTACGTTTTTGTTTTGCTTTGAATTTCTATGTTTCTATATCTATTGACTTCCAAGAGATGGGAAAGATGAATTTCCCCCACCTCCATGCTGGGTTTCCACACCAGTAAGAATATAGCCTCTTTACCTGCACTGGTGTCTGTTCTAAAGGGTCTCCTACTGAAATGTCTCCCTCTATTTGGCAGACATCAAAAGAGCGTGATCATATTGTCGCCTGCATCAAAAGTCACCAGAGCTTGTGAGAGGCAAAGGGCACCTTAAGACACAGTATGGAGAAGTGGCTTGGGCACCACATTCTCCACAGATGGAGGGTATGCACAGTTTACTATTGAAATGTCACCATTTAATGGGGGGGGCAAATTGTATTATTTTATTTTAAAATAAAGTTCTCCAGATTTAAATCTCCAAAGATTTATGTGGCTGTGCAGGGTGACACCCAAAGGGTTAATAAAAGTGTGACATCAGAATTCCCTTTTGCATTCTGCTGGGTTTATCTTGTTGAATACAGACCTTTTTATGGGCAAACTGAGAGGTGATTCCAGACTTCCCAGCAACCACCTTTGCACTTTTTTTTTTGTCCTTATCAGTTCATAGACACAAAGTTTTACCACCCGATAATGACATGTTTGCTGCTATTGTGTATATATCAACATATGGCCTCCAGGGTATCATACTGAAATGTCGACCTCTATTTGGTGACCATTGCAGGGTGACCCTTAAGAGTGCAACATCAGAATGTTGCCCTTTTGATGTGCGCGACATTCTGATGTTACCCTTTTGGTGCAGGTGATATTATGATCTTGCCCTTTTCATGGTTGCCAAATAGAGGGTGACATTTCAATAGTAAACCGTTCTGAAGGTGGCCCCACCCCAGATGAAATCACACATAGCTGTTATTATAACATTATTTTATATATATGAGAAAATTGCATTTTAGTATTTGTGTTCCTTTAAAACATAACAGTCGCACAACTGCATGTTCTGAAAAGAAACCCATAGGCCATGCTGTCAATTAAATATACACATATGTTTCAATATTTATAACGTTTGAGAAGGGTAACCCCAGGGCTGCCTCCTCTCACTGTTTCCTTTTTATATTGCTAATTGAAACTCTGGCTATAATGATCAGAATTAATATCAGTATAACAGGAATTCAAATTACTTAACTGGAATATAAATAATGTCTGTTAGCAGGTGATTTTTTATTGAATAAAAGGTAACACCTTCTAGCATTAACCCTCACATAACTTATCACGGACAAAAAAAGTCCTAATAACTTCAATGGATTTTGTCATTTTGCCTTTGTTCAAGCGATGACATCTTCAATCAGTTTTGAATGCCATGACCATGGAGGCGGACATGACAGGTGTTAGCAGGACCACAGGACACCAGCTCAATGAGCATATCAATCTTAACCCTTTAAGTACAAGAAAGTGCCCGGTGTATTGCTTCAAAATGCATTGTGCACCCCTCTGGCCCTACACAGATTAACCCTTTGAGTGACAGAGGACATTGTGTACCCCTTTGGCACTAAAAGGGTTAAGCTCCTGCACTGTGCCTGCATCAATTTGAAAAAAACAGCCTGCAGCTGTCATGTCTTCCACCATGAACTTGACATCCAGGACTGATTGTTGCTACTTGATCAAAGGGACAAGAGCGAAATTCATAGGGGCCATTAAGATTTTCTGCTCAGTGTGTGTGGGGTATTTTTAATCTCCATTAACAGTTTCAGTGCCAGAGGGGAATGCAATGCATTGCATACCCCTCTGGCATTGAAATAATTAAATAGTTGGCTCAGTGGTTAGCACTGTTGCCTTGCAGCGCTGGGGTCCTGGGTTCAACTCCCACCAAGGAAAACATCTGCAATGAGTTTGTATGTTCTCACTGTGTTTGTGTGGGTTTCCTCCCACACTCCAAAAAAAAAAAAAAAACAAAACATACTGATAGGTGAATTTAGATTGTGAGCCCCAATGGGGACAGGCACCAATACCAATATGAGTGTAAATCTCTGTGTGTGCTATATAAGAATAAAGAATTATTATTAAATCTTATGCATGAAATATATCTCTTCTTGATTATGCAATACAATTACTAAAGATAAACTTAGAACTTTAAGCAATAATAAACTTTTTATGAAACATCGTCTACTTTATGGTGTTTCTTGCTGAGTAAAACAAGAAACTTGTGAGATATGTCATTGAAAAGTCATATCAGCTCAAATATCATCTAAGTCAAACTGCTATTAATATTACTAACAGGTGTGAAAAATGCAAACACATCCTATATTATAATTGGCTAAGGATGTTTGTCAGAAGCTGTCATGTGCAGTAGAGATGGCTGCATGCACTGCAGTCATGAGCAGTACTGACTGCCTGTGCCGCGGCTGATAAGGAGCGTGGCGCTCTGAATTCAGACCGTAGTCCTCTCTGGGACCCCAGGAAGGTGCACAGAGAAGAGTACTGTCTGAATTCGGCGCCACCACTGTTGGCCTGTGTACACAGGCTTTAAAACTATTTTTTTATGTTTTAGTATACAGTAGACATAGTCTACTGCTCTTCAAATAAGTTACCAACTGGTGTTGTCACACTAGAAAATTGTGTATAATCCTCTAAGGCCCAGTGATGTGTCAGGACCATCACTGCTTTTTTTGCCAAACGTAAGAGTGACGGTCCCAACACGTCATGTATTTTTTACTCACATTGCTCCAGCGGGAGTGCTGTGAGTAGCAGTGGGGACTGAAATTGACCTCTCTAAGACCGGAATGGTCACTATCAGTCGCTCATTCAGCATGCCGGCACACATGATCAGTCACGAGTGCCAACGCATCAAACTTCCCTATGTGGTCCTTAAAGGATAACACACCTGGGACTGATGGTCCTTAATGAGTTAATGTAAATAAAGAAATGAAAGTAATAACCCCCCTGCAAGTTTGAGCTGTTATAACTTTTGAATGAAACATCTCCCATTTATGGAACTACTCTTACTTAGCAGGGAAAGGCTGCTCCTTTGAGAGAAAACTTTTATTGTAAAATGCAGACAACTTACAGATATCACTATTCAAAATAATTTAGGCTTTTATATGATATCTAATAGATGAGACACTAAGGTGAGAGGTGAGATAAACTCTACAATCCTGTGTTATTCTGTGAAGCTTATATATAAGCTTATATATTAAGACATAGACAGTTCACCTTTGGATGTACAGCCAGGGCCAGATGTACTACTAAGCAGAGGAGGCAAACGTCTAGATCAGAGGTTCTCAACCCGTGCCCTCAGTGGCCACTAACAGGCCAGGACTTAGGAATTTCCCTGCTAGAACACAGATCAGAGGCTCAGTGGTATTGATTAACTCACCTGTGCTCTTAAAAGGAAATTCTCAAACCCTGGCCTGTTAGTAGCCACTAAGGGCACGGGTTGAGAACCACTGGTCTAGATTACCAGTTTTTGTGGTGTTATTCAGCTATGATGACCACAAACATTCTCATAGTTGTGTGTTTTTAGAGTTCCCTTGCATTAGATACCTACTCCTGATTTATGGAGTTAAGTTTATTTACCAATTTATAAACCCATTTTTATCATTTAACCCTTGCTATAGAGGTTTCCCATACAGTCGTGAAGTTAAAAGCCCTTTTCATGTTATTTTTATGGAGTTTGTTACTGAAGGTGGAATCCGGTGAAGATGAGGTGGGATCATGGATAGGGCTAAGATCACTTCTGTTTTTTTGCCTAAAGGCACCTGAGATGTAAATATGGCCTTGCCTACAGCTACTGGAGACTGCATTATTCCCAACCATCCAATGACAGGTTGGTGATGACTGGCATTTGAGTCCCCAACAGTTGGTGCTCTAAAGACTGACTAACCCTGCACTAATATCTCTCCAACTTCAAAAAGAGGCTCCATAAAATAACATAGATACTGGAGAGATTAGTACAGCACACCATTATCACACCTCAGTGTACTGCATAACCTAGTGGAATATATTTCAGCTACACTTTGTAAAAATAAATATAAAGTAACGGAAGCAAGAAGGGACCGTGTTGCCTCCCGCCATCGTTCCTGGGTTTCTCCCACTCAACGCGGACTGGCACTGTCGAATGCAGCGGTCGAGCAAATGGACGGACTGATTGAACACTGTGGTGTTGCAAACTTCGTGTCGAAGTTGACAAAGTGATAGCGGCGTTGACTTCATGTTGGAGTCGGAGGAAAGCCAGGCGAACAGGGAAAGAGTCGAAGGTACGCACAACCAGAGCTGGGTCGCAAACTGGTACCATGGGCCATAGACAGTGAGGCCACTACTCCCGGTTGAAAGGATAACAGGTAGTGTTGAGCGAGCACCCCGATGCTCGGGTGCTCGGGTGCTCTGACCGAGCACCGCCGGAGGCTCGAGTGCTCGGCCGAGCACCCGAGCCCCATTGAATTGAATGGGGCGACACGAGCATTACACCAGGCACCCCCTGCTCTGATGAGGGGAGGGTGCCTGGTCAATGCCCCCCTTCATCTCCACAATGCCCCTCTTCCACAATGTCCCCCTTCATCTCCGCAATGTCCCCCTTCATCTCCGCTATGCCCCCTTCATCTCAGCAATGCCCCCTTCATCTCAGCAATGCCCCCTTCATCTCCGCTATGCCCCCTTCATCTCCGCTATGCCCCCTTCATCTCCGCAATGTCCCCCTTCATCTCCGCTATGCCCCCTTCATCTCAGCAATGCCCCCTTCATCTCCGCTATGCCCCCTTCATCTCAGCAATGCCCCCTTCATCTCCGCAATGTCCCCCTTCATCTCCGCTATGCCCCCTTCATCTCAGCAATGCCCCCTTCATCTCCGCAATGTCCCCCTTCATCTCAGCAATGCCCCCTTCATCACCGCAATGTCCCCCTTCATCTCCGCAATGTCCCCCTTCATCTCCGCTATGCCCCCTTCATCTCAGCAATGCCCCCTTCATCTCCGCAATGTCCCCCTTCATCTCCGCTATGCCCCCTTCATCTCAGCAATGCCCCCTTCATCTCCGCAATGTCCCCCTTCATCTCCGCTATGCCCCCTTCATCTCAGCAATGCCCCCTTCATCTCCGCAATGTCCCCCTTCATCTCCGCTATGCCCCCTTCATCTCCGCAATGCCCCCTTCATCTCCGCAATGTCCCCCTTCATCTCCGCTATGCCCCCTTCATCTCAGCAATGCCCCCTTCATCTCCGCAATGTCCCCCTTCATCTCCGCTATGCCCCCTTCATCTCAGCAATGCCCCCTTCATCTCCGCAATGTCCCCCTTCATCTCCGCTATGCCCCCTTCATCTCCGCTATACCCCCTTCATCTCCGCAATGCCCCCTTCATCTCAGCAATGCCCCCTTCATCTCCGCAATGTCCCCCTTCATCTCCGCAATGCCCTCTTCATCTCCGCAATGCCCCCTACCTCCAGTCCCTGGTGGTCCAGCGGAGCGTCTTCAGATCTGTGCCTCCTTCGGCACAGATCCCCGCCACCCGAACATGCCGGGCGAGCACATGGCGGTACTCGTACGAGTACCGCCATGTGCCGAGCAGAGCGATGCTCGAGCCGATCCGAGCATCGGCCGAGCATGCTCGCTCAACACTAATAACAGGAAAATGTAGCAGGAACCGAGGAACATCGAATGGCTTTGACCTAACTGTAGCTTGCAGTCGCAGGATCTCTGGAACACAGGAAAGAGAAGATGGAGCAGTAAGCTGGCAGCAGGCGTTCGACGATTCAGAATACTTGGCACAGATGGGTATCAGAGTGGACACTTTAGACCATAAGAAATATAAGAGTCCAGGACTCCTTGTTCACTCAGAATAAGAATGACTTTATTCAACCAAACCACACATACTTATACACAGAAACCACATTGCATTACATGAGCGGACAGTATACAATAGGTGAGTCAAAAGGATAATATAATCACAAAATAGAAGACAAAGGACCAACAGCAAATGGTCCAAGCAATTACAATGGCACAGACATGATTGCATTACGAATACAAAAGGGTTGATGAACTCAGGCAATGGACACAAAGACTTGAGGGGCTTGAATGAATTAACACACGGCAGGGGGTCTCCGTACAGTTCACAGTACACTGGCTTGAGTGGCTAGAATACACATTGGAAGTAACTTTGCCCAAACACAAATAATTAACCCTTACTGCCCATTTCCTTGGAAGCAAGCCAGCAGTCTATGGTTGTCCAATGTCTCTGGGGTCTTGGGGTAACAGTTACAGGCCCAGACAAGGGCTCCAGTAACGGACTATGCTCCATTACATATACTTCCACACACTACCTGTCACTTTTCAATTTTCTCCATCCCCGTAGTTACAATGTAAAACTCCAGGAAATGACAAAAATCAGCTTTTTTAATCTTTAAAGACATAAGGGTAGTAATTGTCAAGTTTATAATAAATTCTCATAAAATGGTTGGTGGATTAAGTGTTCCGGATATGTATGTTTTCAAAACCATGCTAAATGAAGGGCAAAAATTAATTTTCATTACTTACACCTGTCTAACATCAAGTTACTAAGCTATGTACACAGGGGGGTTATGCAATAAGATGTGATAAAGAGCTAATAAAGCAGAGATTACTTCTCCAGTGTAATCACTTCTCCAATTTCTGTGTTATTGTATGCACTAAGATCTCCAAAGCTGGAGAAATGTGAGTGCATTGGCTCTATAGAATAACATAAGAATTAGGTAAAGGGATATCACTGGGGAAGTCATCTTCACCTGATCATCTCTTTATCACACCTTAGTGCATCTCCCCTGATTTCCTCCCATTAACGTTGCTTGTGCCAGGAGGAAAGACAGTGGGGCAGTCTGTGGGTGCTTCATTGGGGTCCTTTCCTCTACAACTTGCTTATGACAATGCACTAAACATGGAGCAGAGGAAATTATGTGAACCCACTGATATGCACTACAGTGATCATACATTGTAGTGCATAACCTGGAGTGTAGCCATTGCTATTAGTGATTAATGCCAGAGTGCATTGTTAAACTCTTACATTCACCCTAGTGGGTTTGAGATGTCTCTAAGGCTCATGGGATTAAAATGTATTACTATATTTCTTTCTGGGTTAATCTCCCCTAAGGTATACCTACAAAATATACCAGAATAGGTACACATAATAGTAGAGAAGGTATACTGCTGGATATTAGAACTATATTATGGATTCCCCAGAATCTCAGACTTAAGATCAAGTTTGAAGTTGCAATACATTCAATTAAAGCAAACCTATGACTCTAAAAATGGTTTTGCCTATTATTTAAAAATTGATTACTTTCATTATTTTTTTTTTATTTATTTCTAAGATGCAGAATTTTCTTTATTTTGTTTAAAAGAGGACCTATCACCTTTCCAAATCCTACCCTCACTGGGAGAGTCCTTCTTGAAAGGATTTGCATGATTATTTCTCTTTATAAATGTATTACTACCCTCTGGTGGAAACTGATAGATTGTGGTGGCCTACAAATGTGGACAGAGGAGATTTCCTGGACATATGAGTCTTTACCTGACCAGGGGCTCGATTCTATTACCAGAGTTAAAAATAAAACAGGAGCTATGTTTTTTAAGTCAGTTTTTGCTATCCTATTACCCGATTTGTGAAAACAAAACCAGCGGCAATTATACTTACTGACAGTCTAAAAAAAGACCATAGGAAACAACTAAAAACAACGTGCAATTAGTATCCTCTTACCCATGCTCAGTATTACCGCCTGTTTTGTGGTTACATTTAAGTCAGAAATTTTGTTACTCAAAGGTTGAGGAGTAGAAGCCATAACGACAGTTTCAAAACCATTGTTGTTCGAACAAAAGCAGTGTATAATACAGTACACAGCATAGAAATCGGACATAGAGTGCCCCCTTCGACATATTAAAACCCCCTTATAAAACTCGACTTAAAATGCCTTCTTTCACCACTTTAATTCAACGAACATTGTTCATTGTCGACAATTTAACCCTTCCCCTTCCAAATCCGACTTACAGCACTTTCTTTCACCATATTAATTTGATGAATATTGTACATCCGACATTTTAACCCCTCCACCCCTTTAAAATTCTACTACAGTGCTCCCATAACTTTCTTTCACCATTTTAGCCAACATTTTTCTTCTCCTTTTTTTTTTTTTTCGACATGCCCTCATATTTTGTATTGGAAGATTAACCCTATGAGTACCAGAGAGGTAGCAACGCATTGCAATGTGTTTGCTACCTCTCTGGTACTCATAGGGTTAATAGGCAAGGTATGCAGTTGCATACCTTGCCTGTATATGTGTAAAAAGTTTATTATTATTGAATTTGATTGTAGTTTAAAAGAAAGATACTACAGCTTTTGTTCGTTCTGTCCATATAGTATCCACATAATTTGCCATTTTGAATTAGCGCACCACAATATCACAATAGCGAATCCCCCTCACTGTTATTCAATCAACATACAGAATAATGAAAACCTATGAATGAAACTCCATCTTAAATATATAGTAAATCCTCCTATTGGCATCAAACATGGATATTACAGTAATCAAATTCCAGGCGCCGGACTTGTTATGGAGCGGGGAGCCTGTACATCATAGCTCCTCATGCGTGACCTTAAATACTCAGTGGTGCTCAGTATACAGGATAATGTGAACATATAAATGAAAACCTATGAATGAAACTCCATCTTAAATCAGTAATAGAATATACAGCAGGTTTCAAACATTAATAATATAGGTATCCCACTTCAGACAACAGGTTAGCAGTGAAGCGGGACGCCTGCACATCATACTGCAGTGACACAGTAAATCATGCACAGAATAAATAACTACAAAAAAAGTAGTGCTAGTGAAATAATCAAAGACAATTTAATGCATAAAGCCTAGGATACAAAATATCTAAATAACATTCACTTTAATAAAATAAACTATCCTAGTAAACTAGCTTAAATTAGTGAATTCACTAATAACAATAAAAAATGATAAAAGAAACAAAAGGGAAAAGAAAAAAGAAGAATTAATAAAGCATTAACCCCTTGATGTGCAGTGTTCAAAAAATAGTCTCATGTATAAAAAAATTGTACCGTAAATAAACTAATATGCAGCGGGCAGGTGCCTTATAGATGATATTCGCATTTGATATACTGAATCTCTCCTGTCTTCACGGCTGTATCATTAGGGATCCATTTCCCAAGAATAAAGATCTTACTTATTCAGCAGTGGGCAGAGGTGTAAGTTTTTCAAGCACATACGTCAGTGCTCCCTGGCTGTGAGTCCAAATGTCTCAATCCCAGCAGGAGTCTGTCTCAGAGACAGTGGACAGAAGCTGATACTGCCAGGTGAGCACAAACTGGCTGATTTGTAAAACACAATCCACAGCACCTCCCGGCTAAAGGAGTATGAAATTCCAAATATTCACGAGACTGTATAAAAGTTGTAATAAACTAAAAACTATATAGAAGCACAATGGGGTCAGCAAGGTCCGACGCGTTTCGTATCCATAAATACTTCTTCAGGGATATGAGTGCAATAGATTAAATGTCAGTTAAATAGTAGTATCATTCTGTTTTGACCAATCAATTGTCTGAGCAAATGAAGCAAATCCAGGTGAAGCATGTTAATTATAATGAATCAACACATACATTCTGTCTAGTGCTGCAAAAACATGATCAAATAACTACAATAAAAACCTCACCCTATTTCTTAGAGAACGTGGGAAATAAGGTATCTACATATCATTACTACACACTATAGCCATAGAGCTATAATAAATATCAAAAATACATATCAAAAATAGATATTCCCACTTTCATCTAAATGGATCTCCTGTATAGAAAATGTGGGAAAGGAGATCACTCACATTGGAAACAAAAAAATTCCATGAAAATGCCCAAGATACAGATAAGAAAAAAAACTGCTAGAAGTGTAATGTGTGCATAAGAATAGATTATAAAGATAAGAAGAAAAGAAGCAAAAAAGTAAAATATGTATAAAATATGTCTGTAATATATAAGTTTGGCCCCCAGTCCAGCCCCCCACACGAGTCATTTCCCAATGACCCATGTATAGATTGGCATAGCTGGGGGCCAAACATATATTACGGACGTTATATAGATGATCTTCTGATCATCTGGCAGGGTGACATCCCATCCTTAGAAGAGGTCATTAGGGGATTTGATAACAATGATAAGGGATTAAAATTTACATATAATATTAGCACTTTGTCTATTAATTTTTTTAATATTACATTCTCACATCTGGACCAGGTTATTACTACACAAACTTTTGTTAAGCCCACTAGTACTAACAATTACCTTCATTACGATAGTTGTCACCTGGATGTGTGGAAGCGTAGTATCCCCAAAGGGCAGTTCCGTCGCCTGAGATGCAATTGTTCCAATTTTCAGGTTTTTGAGTCCCAGTCGGCTGATCTTTATGATAAATTTGTAGGGAGAGGATATCCCAAGGTATTGGTAGAGGATACTTTTATTGTAGTCATTTGATCATGTTTTTGCAGCACTAGACAGAATGTATATGTTGATTCATTATAATTAACATGCTTCACCTGGATTTGATTCATTTGCTCAGACCATTGATTGGTCAAAGCAGAATGATACTACTATTTAACTGACATTTAATTTATTGCACTCATATCCCTGAAGAAGTATCTATGGATACAAAATGCGTTGGACCTTGCTGACCCCATTGTGCTTCTATATAGTTTTTAGTTTATTACAACTTTTATACAGTCTCATGAATATTTGGAATTTCATACTCCTATAGCCGGGAGGTGCTGTGGATTGTGGTTTACAGACCAGCCTGATTGTGCTCACCTGGCAGTATCAGCTGCTGTCCACTGTCTCTGAGACAGACTCCTGCTGGGATTGAGACATTTGGACTCACAGCCAGGGAGCACTGACATATGTGCTTGAAAAACTTACACCTCTGCCCGCTGCTGAATAAGTAAGATCTTTATTCTTGGGAAATGGATCCCTAATGAAACAGCCGTGAAGACGGGAGAGATTCAGTATATCAAGTGCGAATATCATCTATAAGGCACCTGCCCGCTGCATATTAGTTTATTTACGGTACTGTTTTTTTATACATGAGACTATTTTTTGAACACTGTACACCAAGGGGTTAATGCTTATTTAGATATTTTGTATCCTAGGCTTTATGCATTAAACTGTCTTTGATTATTTCACTAGCTCTCTCCTCTCATTACCTTTTCTTTTTTGTAATTATACCACATGTATTCATGACCTTGGCATTGAGAGAAAATGACAGAGACAAATCCCTTATACATATAATGAGAGGTGTTTGGGGAAAAGGTGACACACAAAGGAGTGTTACTGGGGTATGGTTTGGTTACATGGAGGTGATGAGCGCTATAGTTGCCACTCGTTTTCCGCAAGGCTACCCATTGGATTCCTTCACTCACATCTATTTAATGATAAAGGTCACTACTATATGACAGATTAATATCTGTGGGAGGACTTTGTTCATTATCCTATAACATTCAAGAGTGTTGTTACTCAAATAATCGATATTATCCTCCTATCAAGACCCTGGAACAGGAGCCCCACTCCATAACAAGCCTGGCGCCTGGAATTTGATTTTTGTAATATCCATGTTTGATGTCAATAGGAAGATTTACTATATATTTAAGATGGAGTTTCATTTAATTTACATGTTCACATTATCCTGTATACTAAGCGATACTGAGTATTTAAGGTCACGAATGAGGTGCTATGATGTACAGGCTCCCCTCTCCATAACAAACATGGAATTAGTTTACTGTAATATCCATGTCTGATGCCAATAGGATGATTTACTATGTATTTAAGATGGAGTTTCATTCATAGGTTTTCATTATTCTGTATGTTGATTGAATAACAGTGAGGGGGATTCGTTATTGTGATATGGTGGTGCGCTAATTCAAATTATGTAGATACTATATGGACAGCATGAACAAAAGCTGTAGTATCTTTCTTTTAAACTACAATCAAATTCGATAAAAATAAACTTTTTACACATATACAGGCAAGGTATACAACAGCATTCCTTGCTTATTAACCCTATGAGTACCAGAGGGGTAGCAAACACATTGCAATGCGTTGCTACCTCTCTGCTACTCACAGGGTTAATCTTGCGAAACAAAATACGAGGGCATGTTGAAAAAAATAGGAAAAGAAAAATGTCAAATTTAAATGGTGAAAGAAAGTCATGGGAGCACAGTAGTCAAATTTTCAAGGGGGAGGGGTTAAAAAGTTTAATGTGAACAATATTAGTCAAATTAAAGTGGTGAAAAAAGCATTTTAAGTTGACTTTTATAAGGGGGGGTTAATATGTCAAAAGGGGGCACTCTGTCGGATTTTGTTATGTGGAGAACACATCTAACACTGAACTTGATCTTTCTGTCATCAGATGTACGACTATTTCCTTGGACTTTGACATTTTGCGAGTTTTTTGTAGATGGTAGTCGAAAAAAAGCAGACAGTGCCAGTTTTGTTACTACTCTGAAAAGTGCTATCTACGTCAGTTTTGTTTTACTGTGGTTCTGCAATAGAATACCGAAGTAACACGTTTGCAAAATTCACGCTACTTGTTTTTCTTGTAACGCCGGTTTTAGCGTGGGTAATAGAATCGAGCCCTGGGTCAGAAAACAAAGTTCTTTTGTGATTATATTTCCCAATTACTACATCAAAAATATCTTAATCCCTTAAGGACCACGTGGTAGGCAGTTAAGGACCACTAGGCATTTTTTTTCATTAATGGATTCAGGAGTCCACGAACGGCGTGCAGCCACGCTAGGAGCCCTGAATTCCATGACGTGCTAGGACTGTGATTGGTCCGTAAAGGAGCAGTAAACTTTTTTTATGAAAAGATATATATTGTAAGGCTTTCTCCTTTGAGTAAAATAAGGATACCCTACTGCTGAATTATGCATATTTCCAGAGTTATTACAGTTTAAACCTGTATTTTTTTACATTAGCAGTGCCCTCTAGTGGTCAAATTCCAATTATATTCTATTACATTCTAATAAAAGAAAAGTCAGTGACATATAGTTCTCCATAGAATATGAAAGATACTGCTGTCATTTCTTGTCAGTTAGAACTTTCAGGAAGTAAAGTTCTGCAGTGTTGACAGCAGTTGGAGAGATCTTGTTTTACTCAACAGGAAAAGCTCTAGAACATATAGTTTTTTTATAAAAAAAAAGTTTACTGCTCCCTTAATTGCAGGACAGCTGTGACGGTCCTGGCACATCATTGGTCCTTAAGGCTAAACTATTAACCTGCTTTTTGAAAATAAAAAATCACAAGGTATAGGCGGTTTATATAGATATATTTAACCCTCTGAGTACCAGTAAGGTATCCATTGCATTGCAACACAATACATTGAATATCGTCCTTGAGAATTCAAAAGGAAAATGAAAGTAAAAGATATCTAGTAACAGGTTCACTTTAAAAGTTGGCACTAGGGGTGGGCGAAAAGTGTGAATAATTTCCTGCATGACTTTAGCAAAATCTTGCTGATTATTCGCCTTTTGCACAAAATTTCCCACCTTTTCACCTATGCAAAAATGTCCTCCTTTTAGCCTATTTTGACAATTTTTTTTGCCTATTTTAACACATTTTTTGCCTATATTTCCTATAGGTACTACATTTCCCACCATAATATTACTTCTTTGAGAGCTGAAGTTTAGAAATAAGTGTCTGAAAGTCAAAGTTGTGAGCCTTACAGCAACTTATGCTTTGAAAAATGTGTTAGCATGCAGAGTGCATTTGTTCTTTGCCCGCAACACTAACTTCCTGCTTAAAGGGATAGTAATACTTTGTTTTATCTTTATTTTATTTTGTAGGCATTAAAAAAACATGAAGAACGATATAAGTCTTATCTCACAAACCTTTATGGTTTGAGAGATATTCACAAGCAAAGTTTCCCCTCCTGCCCATATTACCTAGTGTAAGCAATCTCTTCTCAGATGTGGAATCCAGTCCATAGACCCGACAGATAACAGAAGGGGACAATCTTCTTCCGATGAGAACAATGAAAGCTCTGTCCCCCTTGACAAGTTATTCAGGTTTTTCCCTTATCTTAATTGAAGATTGTCCCTCTCTGCAATCTACCTGGGCACCTCCCTTCTGATCTGGCTGAGCAGTGTTACATCAGTAAAAGGGGCTTTTACTAATGTCATGTTTGTGTCAAATCTCTATTCACCTTCTCAGATTACTGACACACATTACTTGTCGCTCATATCAGTGGTCCCAAGTGGGGTAGATGGTGGAAACCCTTTTGCACATCCCTCCTCCACCTCCTCATCTGTGCTGCTGTTAATATATTTGTCCTGGCTTTGTTTGTCGTTTGTGGTTTCTGCTACCTGATATTCAGATGGTATGAGATGCTGGCTCATTTTTAAGAACGTTAGTCTCCCAACATTGCTGCTTGATAGGCATGCCCTGCTGTCACTGACAATATAACTACTACTTTCTAGATATTGATGCAATTCTACTACCACCACTACTAGGTGTCAAAGGTGCAGCACTTACAGCAGCAGCAGTAGAGGAACTCGTCATATCTAACACTGTGAATGTTAATAACTTGTGTTGCTGTTACTGCTGCTGGGTACTCAAAACAGGTGTATGCAGCTGAGTTGTAGTTGGACTTTGAAGAGGCAATGATGCTGATGATGACTGATAGGGTGACAGTTTGCCTTTTGACATCTGTGCCTGTCCAGGGTCAGACTTTCCAATGGCTTTCTCAAACAGTTTATAGACAGGCACAGTGCTCCTTAAAAGTGGTAGAAGATTCAGCCTTTGCCTTTCTGCTAACCTTATTGCCCTGTCATCATACTCACTCTCAACTTCATCTGTATCTGAACAAGAGAAGGATGCTGGAGGGATATATTCTAGATCTGCATCATCAGTCATCATTAGGTCATCCTGAGCAGCATCAGCATCACCTGACAGTTCTTGCCTAATACTACCCTTATATTCCTCTAAGCTTTTGGAGGTCTCAAACAATATATTTTTACTTTTACTGTAACAAAGTTCCCTACTATGGGCGTTTTGGTGCTTGTTTGTCTCACTGTCTGATGCAGCAGGTGGTTCAGTGGCTACACCTTCCTCTGCTACTGCCATCATAAACACTTGAATACTACTTGTTGGCATCTTCAGTGTTCTTCTTATTTGGTTCTTTATTTCTACTGGCGCTAGTTGTGTTGGAACTAGTTTTGCTGGGACCTTGATTAACTGGATCCTCCCTTGGAGTAGAGGGATCATCATCATTTATTGCACACGCTGCAGCAACCATTGATGCAGTCAGTTTTTGAACTACTACTTTACTCTCATGTCTCTGCACTGCTCCACCCCTCCCACTTCCCCTTCCGAGTTTGCTGGACATTACTCAACTACGCTGTGTATTTTTACTGTACGGTACACAACACAACTGATGGAGCTGTATGATGCCTTGCCTAAGCCCAGTCAGCTGTCTGTCACTGTCACCTTTTTTCTTTTAATTTTATTAATTTTATTTTTTTAAGTTGTCCACCCTGTTGTCTTATCACAGTCTGTCCAAAAAAATTATAACTAAAAAAAAAATCAACAACGTCTTTCCCCAGACTTCCCCACCCAGCACAGAGACAAGAACAGCAAGATCAGCAGGCAAATAGATCCCTAGCTGGCTATGGCTAGCCAGTCAGTAAATCTGAATTTTGGGGTATTATTTGGGGTCAACCTACTTCCTCCCTTCTTCTCCACAGATTTCCCCACTGACTCTCCTAATACAGGAAACAAATATCCTACCTAAAAAATTCCCTAGACTAAACTTCAATTCCTCTCTCTTCTCTAGCTCAAACAAGGTGCTGCTCTCTCTTCTCACAAACACAGAATGGCATGCTGTGAGAGTCTGACACCCTTTTATATGGCCATAGAAAACTTTCGTGAGGTGGAGGAACATTTTTTTCCCATTAATTTCAATGTACAATGAGCTAGGCGAAAAAGGCAGGAAAAAGTGGAAAAACTGAACTTTTCACGAGAAATTATTTGCCAAGCAGAAAGAGCCATTATTCAACGATTTCAGTTTGAGGAGAACATTTTCACCCATCCCTAGCTGGCACACATTCAAAACAAAATACATTTTAATATCCAGAACCTGCTGACCACTATTTTGCAACATTCACTTTGCACCAAGACTGTATAATTTGAAAATCAGCTGGATGACAAAAAAATACTTTGACTGATACATCAGTGACAGGAGCATTAAAGGAACACAAACATCTAGAAATAACAAAACTCAGTTTATATTAATGGGATAGTAATGTTTGATATGGAAAACAAAAGTCTGTATTATATGATTTATCCTGCTGAGTAAAACAGGAGTACTCTGACTGCTGAGAGTTGTTTTATTCAAAAGTTATTGCAGTTCAAAACAACATTTTTGGTGCGGTAACTTCATGTCCTGAAATTATAAGGTGTCACTGTTGCTACAGAGGCCTATGGATAGCTGTGGTCACTCAACCGTAAACCTCCATTGGCTCCTGTACCAACATCTCCTCTGTCATATTATAGGCCATGGAGGTACTTTACCCCAAAAGTACAAGTTTTTGCTTTAATACATTTTAAATACATTTTGGACAGGCAATACAAGTTGTTGTATCATCAAAGAATGATATCAGTCACAGGCACTCAAAGGTCTTGGATTTAATTAAAAAATTGAAGAGTAATAGAATGATAAAGTATCCCCTTCCTGCCCTTTTTACTCATGTAACACTGCTCACCTCAGAGCAGCAATACTGTCCAGATGGATCACAGAGAGGGACAATCTTCAGTGAGAATAAGGGAAAACCCTGAAAAACCTGTCAAGGGGGGGCAGGGTTTTCCTTATGTTCACAATAAGAAGATTGTTCCTTGCTGTGAGCTCTCTGGTCGCAAGACCAGATTCCTCATCTGAGGGGAGGAGGCTTACATCAGGTAAATGGGGAAGGAGGGGGATACTTCATCATTCAATTACTCTTGAAAGACAACTCTGGAATTATTGAAATAAAACTCTCCATGTCCCAAATACTATGAAGATTAATTGGGACTGTTTTTATTTTGAAACATTACTATGCCTTTAATGATGTCATCAAAATAAAGATCATTGTACAAATCATTTGTAAGACCTCATCCCGAATATGTAGTGCAGTTTTTGGAACCAGTTCTTAAAAAGTATATTCTAGAACTAGAGAGGGTACAGTGATGAGCAACAAAATTCATCAAAGGAATGGAGGACTTGACATATGAGGAACAACTAGACTTAGTTTATTTACTCTAGAGAAAAAATGGCTAAGACGAGATCTTATCTCAAAGTACAAGTATATGAGAGGTCAATACAAGGATCTTTCTGATCAAAGGGGTGGCCTGATTAAATAACCAGGGGCCACCTCTTGAGATTAGAGGAAAGGAGGTTTTGACTTCAGAAGAAGAAGGACTTTTTTACAGTAAGGTCTGTTAAATAATAGAATTCCTTGCCCAAGGATGTGGTTATGACATATGCAATGAATACATTTAAGAGAAGATTAGATACATTTCTTTCAAAAAGGAACATACAGGGTTATACTGTCTATCAGTAGGCAGATCAGGAAGGTCTGATAAAGACTATTTTATTTGGCAGCAGGAAAGCTATATTATTCTCATGTCTCTGGGCTATGAGGCAAATGTTGAACTTGATGGACTTTTTCAACCTAATTTACTATGTTATGTATCATATAAAGGTACTAATGTAACAGAAAGCAGTCCAAATCAAAGAAACAAAATGTAAATGTCTCTCCCAATTGCTTCAGAGGTTGTCAGATGGCTGGGAATTTGGGATGATGTATTATATTTGGTATTCTTGACCATAGTGCAAAATGGGGGAAGACACAGTTATAAAGATAAACTGGAGTAATCCTGGGGCAATGTGCATTGGGGCAATTTAAAAAATTTAAAGCAATTTAAACTTCATTACTTTCTATGGCAATTCAACAATTTGTCCCAGATTTAATCCAGTTTTGCTTTGCTAAATATGGCTGTTATGTACACTTGAACAAAACATTACTTTGGCCAAAGGAGGCTTTCAGTTTACAAAACCTTTACTGCAATGTTGCCAACTCCTTTACATTGATTGGGGCAAAATGATAACTTGGGAGTAATTGTCATAGATACCAATGAAGTATTTCTACCTAACGCTCCTATTTGGAACTACATTAGAGTCTGAAATGGAGCTTAAAAAGGTTTAATTTACAGTAGTACTATGAGTGAAAACATGGCTTTGGCTTCCCAGTACCTGGGTACATTCACAAACTGGTCCCCTTTCTTTGTCACTGGTTTAATATGAGCAGGGGACAGAGAGCTACATTACATATGGGGGAGGCTAGGCACAAAGTAAAGGCCCTACATATTTTTAGCTTATCAGTCCTTGAATTGACACAGTGTTAAGTCTCAATGTACCTTCCCCATCCTTGCACCATGAACTGGGCATCAATCCCACATCTGTCCTCCACCACAAATAAGATCTACAGCTGGTGTGTCTCTGCTAATGTAATTGGTGCACATCCCTTTGTTCCCTCAGTCACATAAATTGGGAAACAAACTTAGCAATGCCCTCTCGTCAAACCAATCCAATGGGACTGTGTCTGTGTGCCTTCCCTGCCTACCCACATTAATCACGAATACTGCAGACTGCCCTGTTCAGATTGAAGACCTGCCTGCTTCCAATTGTCCCATCTATGGTATTTCTCTTTCTCTCTCTGTCCCCTCCTGTATTAATCATCAAGGCCACAGAGTGAGCTCTCACACTTCTCTGCATTGGGAGGGAGCGAACAATGCCTGCTCCCATCTAGGCCCAATTTGTAAGCTACTGTGGGTGTCTGACAATAATTAGGGGAGGAGGGGAACAAGGTAATGTGAGATTTGGAGAGGATGGCTGGGGGTGCGACAGAGACCCACCTGCAAAGCTTCCATTGGTACTACAGTATACTTAGATAGGTAATATGAGCCACTCAGGCAACACATCTCTTTCACCGAACTAGGTAGAAGTGTGAGGGGCCCCCTGATCCTGGAGTCCCTGGCGTGCCCTGGGTAGCTCTGGTGGTACTAGAACTAGGTATTCTCTCCAAATTCTACAACAACCCATGTTCTCTCTCCTGTTCCCACAACATGCACTATATAACTTAGAGGGAAAAGTGGATGTCCCCATGTGACTTGTAATAGAAGGGAACGTAGAGAGTTGTGATGATGGGGGGGAGGAACACTCAGGAATTATGTGATAAGAGAAAGGGAAAGAGCAGCCAGTTCAGACACTGTTGGTGGAGAGAGCAGATACTCCATTTCCCAGTGCGCCTGCAGCCTCACTCACACACAAGAACATCAGATGGCAAAGTTGGGTGGAGATTGCTCCCTTGCTGAATGCCACCATTGCAGGATCAGCTTGCATTAGCCAATCCAGCAATGGAGGGATTAATAGCTTTAATTATAACAAATTTCATTTCATCTAAGGTCAAAATAGCCTTCAATAAAATTTGACTGGAAAAAACATTATACCATATAACATTATATATCAGATTGTGATGGAAAGTATACTCAAAACAATATGGGGTCCTGCATATTATTCCCTCTCTCAATAATAAAATAAAAAACAAATATGGGGCATTTATATCCCATATTTTTAAACACATAAAATGAAATTAAAAAAAGTCCACACACCCTTTATTAAGTTGTTTAATAAACATTCCCAACCATATAAATAATATAAAACAAATATTGCTCCCCTTAAACCCCTCCTGCCAAAACACATCAAATTACCCCCCTTGTGACACCATAACACCTCCCACCAAACCAAAGCAACATACCCCCCCCCCCTTAATGCTTCCGCCATCCAGCCTTCTCCCACTGGATATTATAACAACATAAATTCCTGTGGGGACTGGAGCCTCCATATTAGTTAACCCTTTGAATGCCAGAGAGGTATGCAAAGCAATGTGTTGCATACCCCTCTGGCACTCAAAGGGCTTAAAAAAAGATAGTCAATAGAATCCCCCTGTAAGAAAGCAAGGGGAATTTTATACCAGAACTCATTTAATGAATAAACTTGCCTTAGATCTAGGCAGTTCATTAGCATGTGATTTTAATTAGTAGCTTATAACCATTCTGTATGAAGTGCATGCTGATTGTGGGTAAGGAATAAATGAATTGATTTATACTATTACAATTCTCAGTTTAACCCTCAAGGACCGGGAAAATCTGAGGTGGATTTCACTTAAGGACCAGAGCAATTCTGATCTTTTTGACCATGTTTTTGTTCAACAACGTTTTCCCTCTAAATACTTTATTTTACCCAAGCAAATTATATGTTATGTTTTTTTGCACACAATATCTTAGCAGGTCAGAAACTGACCTACATACAGTCAGCCTCCAGCACCAGCAGTGAAGGGGTTAATACCCTCAGCTGCCTCTCTGCTTCTCCCTTACTTTGATTGTAAGGCAGAGAGGGGCATTAATTAGACACAAAGTCAGTGTGCTTCTCACTCTGCCTTTTCTAATCTAAATGCTGGTACATGTGATCGCTCCTGGAGAGATCACATGTACCAGCAGAAGCGACACGGGCTGAAACAGAGAGAGCGCTCAGTTTCAGCTTGAACTCAATGATAGCAGCGTGCACTAAGGAGCGCTGCTATCATTTAAACCATGACGTGGGTCCTTAAGGGAAGTTTACCCATGAAGGTCCTGGCATGTCATGGGTCATTAAGGGGTTAATACTGTCTTGAGATGTGTCAGTCTGAAATAAAGATACTGATATTACTATATGAAGAAGTGTTGCAATTATGGAGCAAACCAGCTGCACCATAGGGAAAACTTAAATATACCATTTCATTTAAATGGTGTTTTAACTCCTTGAATGCTAGAGAGTTCTCCAACACATTGCCAGACTTTCCTGGCATTCAAGGCGTTAACCCCATAACGACAAATGGCTTACCAGGTACATCCCTCAAAAACTGTCACTTAGTGACAGAGGACGTACCTGGTAAGTCACGGCAGTCCGGGTCTCCGTGCGGCTGCACGTCGTTCGGAGACTCTGCGTACGAACACGGCTGTCACTAAGGGTTAAAATGCAACATTTAAGTTAACTGTTATTTTTATGCATCTCCTATGATGCAGTTGTTTGGCTCCAAAATTGCTCCACTCTCTTAGTATATCGACCTCCCTGTACGAAGTTTATAAAAAAGAGAGCTTTATGTATTTAATAATCCTATATAATAATTCGCTAAAACGTGTGTAATGTCACATCATGCGCAGTAGACACTGCTGCACGTGCTGCAGTCATGCGCAGTAGAGACTGCCTGCGCCGCGGCTGATACAGAGCTGGATGTTCCGAAGGAGTGGCAATGGCACTGTGGCCCGTGTAATGGGCTCTTCAACTAGTTTAATTATAATTTACTAATAAATTAATCTCTTACCCATTAATACTGTGTGCTGTTGAACTTCACTCTTATATTGTTCAATGCAAGATACAAGCGACATTTGGTGAGTTCATTCTATGTGGGGCTAAGAGTGGGTATTTGTTCTAAACAGTTTACCCTTAGATGTACCCCTGAGGCTTAGATCTTCATGCACCACACCCGGAGAAGTACAGAATCCTGCTGCCTTATGAAGAAGCTGACAGGTAATCCTGACTGTGAGATCCGCAGTGGAGACATGGAAATTGTTTTCATTGAGGCCAATTCACAAGAGTCTTTGATGTAAGTGCAACATTATATGCAACTAGAAAACTCACTAAGTGGCTGCTCTCTGCTCTCTTCTCAAAAGCACCACTTAAAGGGATAGTAATGTTTCATAATAAAAGCAGTTCTAATTAATCATCATAGTATTTGGACTTTGGAGAGTGTTATTTCAGTTCTGTCAGAGTTGTAGTTCAGGAGTAATTCAATGACAAAGTATCCCCCTCCCGCCCCTTTTACTGATGTAACACTGCTCAGCCAGATCAGAAGGGAGGAGTCCAGGTAGACTGCAGAGAGGGACAATCTTCAATTAAGATAAGGGAAAAACCCAAAAAACATGTCTAAGGGGCAGGGCTTTCATTGTTTTCATATAAAGAAGATTGTCCCCTGCTGTTATCTGTCTGGTCTATGGACTGTATTACACATCTGAGAAGAGATGGGTTACACTAGGTAAAAGGGGCGGGGAGGGGAAACTTTGCTTGTGAATATCTCTTAAACCATAAAGGTTTGAGAGATAAGACTTATATCAGTCTTTGTGTTTTTTTAATGCCTACAAAATAAAATAAAGTTAAAACGAAGTATTATTATCCCTTTAAATGAACTGGAATTCTTATGCGTCTATTATACTGCAGTTGGTTTG